>OX421954.2:14477003-15677003 GCA_949128155.2 Xanthia icteritia | reverse complement strand
CTTCTCTCAAAACGGTGAAGGAAAACATCGTGAGGAAACCGGCATGTCCTAGAACCAAAAATTCGAAGACATGTGACATACTTATACCAACCCGCACTGAGCCCGCGTGGTGGATTAAGGCCCACTCCCTCTCACTACGAAGAGGCCTGAGTCCCAGCAGTGGGGACATTATAGGCTGATTATGATAAGTATGTATGACGGCAATAGGCTCGCCCCCTTTTACATAGGACTTAAACATAAGAGCTGAAATGTGAGTGGACTATAGGTATACCTCTGCCTAACCCTTCGAGGCTTATCGTCGTGTTGTTATGCTATATTATAATCCAGTAGTTGTTTTTAGGTCTCTTGGTTACCTTCGATAATCTGAGAACTGTTTATTTTCCAGATGGCTCCAAATAGCCTCTACAAAGCGTTAACACATCTAAAAGCAAAATACAACAGCCCAGTCTTCTTTGTCACTGAGAACGGCTGGTCCACATATCCTGACAGTGGCCTGATAGATGAAGACAGGGTTACGTACTATAGGGCTGCGTTGGAGGATGTTCTAAGTGCCTTGGATGCTGGAGTGAACCTCAAGGGATATATGGCATGGAGTTTGATGGATAACTTCGAATGGATGCGAGGGTATACGTAAGTATCTTTTAGAATTTGTATTTATTATCTGCTTTGTTGGTCTTGTGGTCGCAAACGCGACTTTTAAACGATCCTGCGTTCGATACCAGGGTCTGGCAAAGTGTTGTTGGCTTTTCTGAACCGAAATCCTTCAGCAAATTTGCCAGGGGACTGGATCCATGCCTGATTTATGGTAATATGCTCGCTCGCTTTTTCCATGCGACCATAAACTTACGAAATAAACAATACTCAAAACATTATTGTTACTTTTCCACAGAGAACGTTTTGGGCTATACCACGTTGACTTCGAAGACCCCGCGCGCACGCGCACCCCTAGAAAGTCCGCGTTTGTTTACAAGCACATCATCAAAAACCGCTACGTTGACTACGAATATGAACCTGGATCTATGACCATGACCATCGATGAAGGACACTAAAGTTTTATCGATTTATTAAAAGAATTTTGCTGTAAATAGTGAATCTTTGTTTTTCTTTCCCAAACAGGTACTTACAAAAAATCGAGAAGTAAATAATGATATCATAAAATTATCTAGTTTTCAATAATTAAAACAAAACGCAATAGGCATATTAAAAAACACTGCAACGTGTGAAATAACTTTAATTTCTTAAGTCGTTGTCTTAAGATCTGTATTTTAATCACCACGCATGCGCTAGAGCGGTGCTGCGGTAATGGAACGTTACGGGGTATACCCGTAACGTTCACATATATACAAGGAATAGTGGTGGCCCTTAGATGCTTCCCTGTGGAACTCCGAAGTAATTTGGTCGGGGCTGAGAGTTTAAGTCGGTGATAATATTTACTTTGTCATCAAATTTTATGATTCTCGTGAGTTCTATTTGATATATAAGATTTGAACCATTCTAGGGCTGGACCTCTTATACCCATTTTACTTAGTTTATCAATGAGAATGAATTTGACAGCTTGTAGTAGGTTGATGTGCTGGCGTATGCCCGCGCTATTACTACGTTTTCACGTAGTACGAGTAATAGCGCGGGCGTACGTACCTATTATCAAATTGCACGTTACTGCAGAAAGAGATAATGTATTACACAACATATTGTTGATAATCTTCGTAGAATCCAACAAGACAACAGATCTGCGATAGTTGAAGTGGTCGAGCTTCGAGATAAAGGGAAAATGAAAACTGTTCGCGATGATTCGGTGCATAATTCACTGAGTGGTGGAACAGTGTCGTTGATAATTATGAAGTTACTGGTCCTAAGGTACGTAACGTACAGCCATTGTTTTAAATATTTACGGCTTTTTTAAATTATTATATTTGTTGTCTCGGTCCCCAAAGTCATTAATTATTTTGTAAAGTAGTAGTCAATAAGTGGCGCGCAACTCAAACTCAAAGCATTTATTTCAAATAAACCAATTACAGGCACTTTTAAATTGTCAAGGGGTCGGTCAGTCAGAAATATGAAGCTAGTCGCCCATTCCAAAACGTAGTAGGTACCTATGGAGAAGAACGGGCAAGAAACTCCACGGACACTCTTTTAAATCAAAATATGGTTACATAATATTGGTTACATCATTCATGTTGAAGTTATACATATGGGAACGATGCAAAACATTAAAAGCGTCCGTTAGAAATAAAAATAAAAACGTTAAATTAAAACATTAAATTAAATTAAAATCGCCGTGGCAGCTAAGAGATGACCAGTCCCTACTGACGGCGCCCGTTCACGAACATGACGCATGGATAAGCACCATTCAGCTCAACCAGCAGAGCATTTGGTTAAGCATTACCTTTTCAAACACCTAGCTTAAAACCGGCAACACGGATACGGATCTATAATAATTATTGGTGTCTTTACTGTCCCCGGATTTGAAAAGTGGTATTAACTTACTATATTTCATTAGATCAGGGAAGATTCCTTGATCCACACACAAATTAAATATTAAGGCTAAGTACGGCGCTATAGTCTCAATAATGGAGGTACAAACTTTGATTGACATTCCCCATAGTCCTATCGATGGTTTTCTAGACTTTTTATTGTTAAATCTACAATAAAAAGACTCTTTTAAATCATTATATTGTTAAAAAACATTGGTTACATCAATCATGTTGAAATTAAACTTACATGTGTGAACAATGTAGAAAGACGTGCACGTAAAAAGCGTCCGTAATAAAAAGATAAAAACAATTCAAAAATTAAAATAAGCCATGGCAGATAAGAGATGACCAGTCCCTACTGACGGCGCTCGTTCACGAACATGACGCATGGATCAGCACCGTTTAGCTCAACCATTTTGAAGGGAAGTAACGATCCAACACACACGCCACCACCAGCGAGACATTTGAGTGAGCATGACATACTCTCAGCCGCCAGGGCACATTCAAGTCAATGAAAGACGTACCCAGTAAATGGTAGCTTTATAGAAGGTACATGGTCACAGTGCTCACACATGTGCTATGCAATTATATAATACTACGAGATTGAAGTTATACAATTCAAAGATAATTTATGCAATCTTCAGCAGCTCCAACAATATTTTCGAATGCTAAAATTAGTTTATGCGCCCTTGTGGAGCTGGACCAGCGTTGAGCCAAGCATTTTTGTCACCGATATAATCCCCAGCTTATAATATGCTTGGCAGTATAGTGTGCGTTTTATATAAGATTTAAATTTAGTTTCATTTAGTTGTAGTATGTGGGGAGGTATTTTATTGTAACATTTTAAACAGTACTTACCCCATGAAAGATGAGTCTACTTTCCTATTTCTAGTACTATAATTGTGTCTTTCACCACTTTTACTGAAAATATTAAGATTTTTCCTGACGTACATGATGTTTTCATATATATATTGACAATGTACCGTCATGATGTTAATGTTTTTAACAGTTCCCTTAGAGAATCGCGCCTGCGGAGGCAATATATTGCTCTAATGGCTCTTTTCTGCAGAATAAAAATAGAGTCGATATCTGCAGCCCGTCCCCATGATAAAATACCGTAAGACATGATACTATGAAAGTAACTGAAATAGACTAGCCTTGCGGTATCTATATCAGTAAATTGACGGATTTTTCTTACAGCATATGCTGCTGAACTTAGCCGTCCTGCAAGAGATGTTAAATGTGGACCCCATTGCAGCCTTGAGTCGAGCATGATCCCCAGGAAAACAGTTTTACCAACGAATTTTAGTTTCTCCCTATTCGATACTATATATATCACAATCACTACTTTTAACATTCGGTAAAGCAAATCTTATGCATTCGTTTTTTTCCCATTTAACACTAAATTATTTGCAGTAAACCAAATTTGAACCTGCAATAGGGCGTTATTTACGTCGTCAAGATTTGATGGAATAGAATAGAATAGAATAGGTCTTTATTTGCTTGGAATGTAGGTACATAAAAATGAGTTGTTAAATTACATAATAGGATCCATGTACATTCTGCCTTAATATAGCATGCAAATGTATTACAATAAAAAATATGTATTACAAAAAATTTTCATTTAAGAAATCCTGCACAGAGTAATAACATTTATCTACAAGTAATTCTGTAAAACGTTTTTTAAATTTTTGCAACGGTAAGTTTTTAATTTCGTCAGGTATTTTATTAAAGATTACAGGAGCCATACATTTATCACATTTCTTTTCAGTAAGCTAGTTTTAAATACGCCTGGGCATAATAGATTCTGGTATTGTGATCTCATAGGTGTACTTCGTTTTCTAGTTTCTATTAAAGTTGCAAATAGACATCGGTTTGTTATTACAAATATCGCCAATTCAAGGATATAAAGGCATGGGAAGGTGAATAATTTATGAGACTTAAATATAGGTACGCAACTGTCTGTTACTTTAAGACCAAATATAGCTCTAAGGCAGCGCTTTTGAGCTTTGAAAATACTTTCTCGTTCACTACAGTTACCCCAAAAAAATATTCCAAATCTTAAGATGGAAATTACTAGACCATGGTAAGCCACTAATATTGTTGGTAAATTTACTTTTTTAGACAGATTATGCAACATAAACGCGGTTGTGCTTAAACGCTTACATATATCTTCTGCTTGCGGCTTCCAAGTTAACTGGCTGTCAATTATGATTCCTAAAAACTTTGTACTGTTTACTTTTTCTATAGTTTGACCATTGTAGTTTATATCCATATCTCCCGCAGATATTCGTTGGTAGAAGTGCATGAATTTAGTTTTCTGGAGATTAGTAACTAAATTATTATTGTCAAGCCACTTTATTAAACTACTAATTGTATTGTTGATGTCATTGATATACGATTCTTTATTAATACATGAACAATTGATGTGCTATCATCCGCAAATAATACCATTGGGTAAAGTATATGACGAGGCAGGTCATTTATATAAAGTAAAAACAATAAAGGCCCGAGGACGCTGCCCTGAGGGACACCATATAGTATTTCTCTAAAAGACGATATAGATTTTAGTTCCTTTCTAGATCCTAAACACAAGGTCGATATCTCCGTGCATTGTCTACGACCCTTTAGGTAAGTCCTTGTTAAATTAAGGACATTGCCACAAATACCGTATGCGTGAAGCACGTCTATTTATCTTAAAAATTAGGGAAGTATCGTCAGCAAATAACACCATTTGTGGTTGGTTTTTTAATAAATGGGCTAGATCATTAATATAAACTAAAAAGAGGAAAGGACCCAAATTCGAGCCTTGTGGAACACCCATTTTTACTTTTAGACCCAGTGAATTGACACCATTAATTTGGACTTGCTGTTGTCTATCATTTAAATAAGATTTTACTAAACTGAGCGCAAGTTTACCTATACTGTAATGCTCAAGTTTCAAGAGTAAGGTTTCATGATTTACGCAATCAAATGCCTTGGAGAGGTCGTAAAAGATTCCTATGGCATCTTGAACCTCCTCTCACGGTGTAAATATGTGTTTTAATAAGGTAACACCGGCGAAAGTCGTACAACGTCCTTTGGTGAAACCATATTGCTGATCGTGTAAGATTTGGTTGGTGTTAAAATGATTAAGCATTTGATTGAGCATTATCTTTTCGAATACTTTGAATACCGGCAGCACGGATGGTCTATAATTGTTGGTGTCTTTACTGTCCCCATATTTAAAAAGTGGTATAACCGTATTTCATTAAATCCGGGAAGACTCCTTGATCCACACACAAATTAAATATTAAAGCTAAGTATGGTGCTATAGTCTCCATTATGGATGTACAAACTTTGATATGCTATATATATAATAATCCCCATAGATCTTCGGTCAATTTGATTTTAATTTGCCGTAAAGCTTTAATAACTATCATAGGGTTTATATGTATGTTTAAATTGAAATTCAACCGGACAGCCTGGGACGTTCGCTCTTAATAAATGAATTGAGATATCGGGTGAAGAATTTATAGTTTCCGTCGTTTTAGATGGTATATTAGTAAAAAAAATGTACAAATTCTTGAGCTGTACCACGTGAAAAGTCTCCAATGTGTAATCAGTGTTTCGTACTTTTTTCCTATTCGTTTCATTATTTATAACTTTCCAAACTGTTTTTATTTTATTTTCTACACAACCATGCGCGAAAGGTGTGCTTCTATGGTGCGCAGGGTGTGGAGCAGCTCCAACAGTATCCTAAGCATGATTTCATGTCGCCTAGACTATGTTTTCGTGGGTCGCTGTTGTGCCATCTCTCATGGGTTGCCTCAACAGTGATCCCCTACAATTTGTTTGTTTTTGTGAAGTGTCAGTTCTTACTAATATAGTTGTAAGTCTTACTAATCATTTTTGAGTCATATGATACTTGAATAAAGATAATAATCCTGTTATAAGTATTAATACAAAAACAAGAACTTATAATGTACCTATGTTTTACAATAAATAATTGAATCTGAATCTGAATCTGATAATTATTTTGCAGCCGCTGCAACTGCAATAAGAAACCGTTGCTAATAATTTCTCAATCACTTCACTTTGGTGATAACAGTGACTAAGACACCTTGAAAAAAAATAGGCGCCTCTTACTTCACCCAGAGAAAATCTTTGCCAAATATTGTGATATGTACCGTTAATTATTTTTGTATATCTAATGCAGTTTATTGGCGGCAGCCTGCCATGGCTCGACCGTGAGGCAGCAGCGAAGGTTCCCAGATGACTTCATCTTCGGAGTAGCCACTGCTGCTTACCAGATCGAAGGGGGGTGGGATGAAGATGGTGAGCCGACTGTTTAAACTTACCTAAAGCATTATTTTTAACTATAGACACATATTGTTTCTGTTTACTGGTGTGGAACGAAATATAACTCGTTTTGCAATCAAGTTCTCCATGTACCTAAGTTACCTATGCTATAGGTGAAATTATTCCGCATAATTAAGATATATCTATAGCACATCTATAATTATGTAAAACATATAAATATTAAAATTCGTAATTCATGGATATACGAGCACTGCTGCCGACAAACTGTTATGCAGCTTGCCAGACTTTATGTATGTAATGCTAATACATACGAGTATTTAGAATTAATAAAAAAAAAGATATTAAAACGAGTACATCAGTAATGCACTTAACATTCACGATACTTTTTTAAATTTTTTCAGGCAAGGGCGAAAGCATCTGGGACCACCTAGTCCATACCAACCCGACCGTCATCCAAGACTTGAGTACCGGCGACGTCGCTGCCGACTCCTATCACAACTACAAGCGTGATGTCGAGATGATGAGGGAGTTAGGCCTCGACGTTTACCGGTTCTCTTTCGCCTGGACTCGGATCCTTCCCACAGGCATGGCTAACGAGGTCAACCCAGCTGGCATCGCCTATTACAACAACTTAATCGACGAATTGCTAAAATACAATATCACTCCAATGGCTACTCTATATCATTGGGACCTGCCCCAAAAACTGCAGGAATTAGGAGGTCTCATGAACCCCCTATTCGGCGATTGGTTCGAAGACTACGCAAGGATTGTGTTCGAGAATTTCGGAGACAGAGTCAAGACGTTCATCACTTTCAACGAGCCCAGAGAGATCTGTTTTGAAGGTCTTGAAGACTTGAACAAGGCTCCTTACTTGAACACCTCTGGTGTGGGTGTTTATTTGTGTGCCAAGAACTTGGTGGTGGCCCACGCTAAGGCTTACCACTTGTATGACAAAGAGTTCAGGCCGGCGCAGAAAGGGCAGTGCGGTATCACTATTAGTGTAAACTGGTGGGGTCCGAACACCGATTCTGCTGAGGACCAGCTAGCTACTGAAGTCATGAGGCAAACCCAGGTGAGAATAATGCTGTTTATATTCTTCTTGGTAAAATAACAGAATATGTAGGGGTAAACAGTTACAGTAGATAATGGATTATTTTGCAGTAATTATGGTTTTGTTGAAAGAAGTTCGAATGAGTTTTGCATGGAACTAGTAATAATAATAGTCCACCAGACCGAATTTCGGCCACGACGACCAATCTCAGCGGAGACCAGCCTTCGGCGGACATATTGTAGTGCACAAGTGTTTGCGCAGACACAGGTGCACTCTCTCTTCCCTCACTCTCATAGTCCAATGGGACGGCAATCCGACACGACCGTAAAGAGATCAGGTGCAGGGCCAACGGCTTAACGTGCGTACGCGCGTAGGCGCGTGTTACTTATGTAACTAGTAAGAGAGAAGTGAAACAGCACTGCACCTGCTATAGGAAAGATAAATCTTCAAAGTAACCTCAGTGAAGACTGTACAATAAATAGCGGACCAGATACTATCAGTAATAATGACATCAATATTACTGTCATACCTTTCAATATTGACGCAAAAATATTAAATTAAATAAATCACATTATCATTCCAAACACCACACTGTCAGTAGCTTAATGATATTACTTGAATGTAAAGTAATTTCTACTGATAGTATCTGGTCCGCTATTAATCCCGTGAGATTCATAAGTTAAAGTAGCTTAAGGCATGAAATACTATATACTTTTGTCTTTCCAGTGGGGCATATACGCCGAACCCATCTTCTCAGCTGAAGGAGGTTGGCCAAAGGAACTGTCAGAGAGAATCGCAGCAAAGAGCGCTGAGCAAGGGTTCTCCCGCTCCCGCCTTCCTGAGTTCACTGAAGACGAGAAGGCTTTCGTGAGAGGAACCTACGATTTCTTCGGTGTGAACCACTACACAACTTTCTTGGTGTCGGCGACGGAGCATAAGCAAGTCTTTGCTGCTCCATCCATGATGGATGATGCTGATGTTGGCACCTATATCCCTGATGACTGGCCTAAATCTGCTTCACCTTGGCTGAATGTAAGTGTTCGTTAGTGTTCTAGCTCGTATGCGCCCGGTAGGATACTCTCAGTTACGTTAAATGGTTGCGGTTTATTCTAGAGGCTTAAGTTTAGCAGTGGACTGCTATATGCTCAGTCAATCTGCCTTGCTTTTTCCCAACTAGGTTGGGGTTGGATACAGCTGAATTTTACATGGAGCGACTGTCTATCTGACTTCCACAACCCAGTTACTGCGTAACACGATACACCTTGATAACACTGGTTGTCAGTCTTTTGGGCTTTTGGGAAAAGTAAGTATTCTTTAATATTCTAGCTTGTATGGTAGGGCCCTCAGGCTAGGTTGAGCTACAATCGAGTTACATTTGATTGCAGTATATTGTGGAGGATTTTGTTTAGCAGTGGAATGCTATGTTGCAGTATTGTTCGGCGAGTCGTTAAGCTCCTTAAGTTCTAAGTTGAGCTACACGATTACTGACAAATGCGTGCACTGTTTGGACAGGTCAGTTCAAATCTGTGTGGTTCTATCCTCAAAAGACCATCTAAGACTAATCTGCATAATCACATGATCTGACCAAGATTATGCCTAGACTTTAAAAGAGACTGTGACCTCTGAGTTTGTTTCGGTCATTCTTTTCAGAGTAGTCAGTTAGAAAAAACCGAACTCATCTAGTTTTAAAACATAATTTTATTTTGACGTGTACAGGTTTTTTGAACCAATTTACAGAAATAAATACCATCTTTATCGTTTATAGGCTGAGCTGATAATGACTCGCCTGGTTGAAAATTATTATAATTTTAATAGAGTAAATCACACCTTTCATGAACCGCAATCTGTTACAATGATTATTGTCCGTCGGACTGCCAAGTCTCCCAGGTCTCAAGTTCGAACCCAAGGCACGCACCTTTTATTTTATTTGGGTGGGAAATTTTCAAATAACTTCACCCACTTTGAAGGCGGAGCGGGAGGGCGTGTCAGACTCTTACTTACTAAAACCCACCCGTGTTCCTTCAGTTGCCTGTATGTTGTCAGGGGCCACGGTATCTCTTTCGGACTTTCCCGCGACTCCGGCAAGCATCGGTCCTAGCGGACCCGCCAGATGTGCTGACATCTCCTTGAGGCGCGTGATTTCTTGACGGCATGTGAAGCCAAGTCAGAGGCACATGGGCGGCTTTAAAACTCAGACACCAGGCTAGTCACTAACCATACGAAAAGATGATTGTTTATCATCTACCTACTTAGTAACCAGGATCCAAAAAAAACATATTTTTATATCTAATCTAAAGTTTAAAAGTAATCCAGATAGTAAGTTTGAAGCTCACTCATGGTGTCGCCAACGTACACAATACCATCGAAACCTTATCGCCCTCTCGAATCCTATCGGATCCTTACAGCCTTGGCTAAAATATTGTCGATGAGATATTGTTGAGTGTATCTACTTGATCATGGGACCGAAATGTGATATCGAAACGACTTGAGTAAGTTAAGACGATTCTCGTAAAAACTGAAAGATTAATTTTAGATGGGAAATATTTAAATGATCCTCTAAAAACTTAATTGACCTTCTAATGATGTACTTACGCTTTTTTAAATCAATGAACCTCTAAAAACTTTTTGGGGTTTTTAACGATGCCTTTTTTATGAATAGCTATTATAATTATATTGTTATGTATTTTTGTGGTGTACAATAAAGTACATGTAAATAAATAAATAAGCCTAATTTTAACTTTTTACTTTTTTTTTTTTTTCTTTTTTTCCTGGCTTTTGTGACAGTTAGTAGCGCTAACTGAGTTAGGGTGCCCCGACCAAGCGAACAGTAACCCTAACCAACAGTGCGCTTGCCGTGGCAGCCAGAGGCGTAGCTAGGTAATCAAAGGCCCTGATGAAAAAAAAACTGGGGGGCCCTAACTAAACTGAGGTTTTATGAAGTCAAATCTTTACATAATAATAAAACTGTAAAAAAGTCGTTTATGTACATCAAAAAAAAAATACAAAAAAAATAGCCAGGTTGACCAATAGAACCCATTTCCAGCATTTTTCGATTTTTTGTCTGTTTGTCTGTTTATTTGTTCGGGCATCACGTAAAATTTACGAAAGCAAAGTAAATAACTTTTATACACAACGATTGAGCGTAACTTGAAGTAACATTTAGTTTTTGTTTCATTGCAATCGGTTCAGTCTATCAAAAGATATTTGAATTTAAAGTGTTCCAGACCAGAAGTAAAAATAGGGTTATGTGCACTTGGTCTCACAACTTCACGTAACTTTTATACACAACAATATGTGCGTATATTGAAGTAACATTAAGTTTTTTGTTTCATCCTAATAAGTTCACACCTTATAAAAAAATGTGCCTTATTTCCTAAATACTGCCGTAACAGGGTCGAGGGAAGTGTGTGTTTACATACTGCCCTACCACTCACATCGCTTTCTACTTTCGGCAATGGCAGACATGGAAATAATTCGGCTTCCGCGCTGTTTTCTTGCAATTTTAAAAAGATATCAAATTCAAAAAAGGAACATTCGTCGTCGTAGAAGATGGTGGATCCTCTCTATAACATCGAATGCAAACCATATCGGATCGTAAAAATACAAGGTGGCACGTACGTCCAATTCGTCCAGGCTCTCGGTGAGAAGTGAGCGACGGAGCTGAACGTAAACACAACACGCACTGCCGCTCGCGCTGCCCGTCCTTTGGCTTCCGCACAAAAATCGCTCATTTAGGGAGCGCCGGGCAGCGCGAGTAGCAGTGGCAGCAGCATGATGCGAAGTATCGTGTTTACATACTCGTCCTGCCCACTTCCCTGTCTACTTTCCTGCTCACTGCCTTGAAGTGAGCTGAATACAAATGGGGTATTTGACATCTGTGGTGACTACGCTGTCAAACAAAGACGCCTTTGTTTACATTTTGATTTTGTTGATTTCGGTAATGTTTTTGTGTGTTTCTGCAAGTTTCGGACAGAACTCTAAACTTATTGCGAATTCCCCTGTATTCTTTCAAATGAGTTGCCATGATTAAAGTCGTGTTGCAACCTATTTTATTGACATTCCGAAGGTGAGAGAATTTTAAGTTAGTTAATAGGTACTAGGTTTGCTGGTCAGGGTCCGACGGCCCCCTGAGCTTGGGGGCCGCGGGGCAGTGCCCATTCAAGCCCTTAGTGTAGCTACGCCACTAGTGGCAGCGAGCGCTACATCCAAGTTGGTTCGCAGTTACTTAGCCATTTCTTATTTTTAGGACCCTAAAATAGTAATTATTTGAAGTTCATAAAAATAGGCGCATTTATTATAAATAATAAGTGTTTAATAATATTTTTAAGAAAGCAAACTGGGAATTATTTGAGATATTATGATTAAGTACCTACTCGTACACACGGCTCCACATCAAGCTATACTTTCCAGTTTATGCTGATCTCGCATTGTACAGACGCCAGCAGGTCAACCTACCCGAAACTGTAAAATTTTCCCAATCAACTTTGAATCTTATACTTCAGTGATAAAGTTAAAAATCTATTAAATAAATTTGACAGATTGTAGTAGGTTGATGTGCTGGCGTCTGTACAGGATTTCCGTAGAATGCAAGGTCAGCTTATACTGGAAATGTATAGCTTGATGTGGAGCCGTGCATATATGCCTAATTTAAATGACTCCATACTCTTGCTGATTTCCTCCCATGGAGACAGCTAGTTTAGTCTATCTAGAACTCTCATGCCCTCGCTATTGTTGTTTGCTGGTAAAACTGCCATTCCTCCCAATAAGACACAAATAATTCCCATTTCTTATTTTCCATGATGGCCCAATGGGTTCAGATCAGGTTAAACCAATGTGACTTTTTCAATTCATTATGTACAGACGCCAGCAGGTCAACCTACCCGAAACTGTAAAATTTTCCCAATCAACTTTGAACCTTATACTTTAGTGATAAAGTTGAAAATCTATTAAATAAATTTGACAGATTGTAGTAGGTTGATGTGCTGGCGTCTGTACTTTGACTTTCTAAGTTTACCTTGGACACCTAATGACATCGATGAGGAAACCTGGACTCATAGTTAATTGGAATTGATATACTGGCATTCAACGCGTACAGACGTGCTCATCAATGCATAATATCAATAAAATAAATTAACGCTTGCATAAATAGTGACCTAGTTTCAGTGTATTAGCGTGTTATACAAATAAACAATTTATAGTGATAAGTTACAAGAATGAACTGATTAATATATTTTTATAAGCTGATACATGGCGGACAGCCCCTTTAATCGGAGTGCGATGATGCGACGCAGCCCTCCACCGACAGTACCGACACCAACCCCGGTACCGACACCAGCACCAGCACCGACATCGCCCCAACAACTAAGACAGGACCAGGATGAGAAAGTTGAAGTTGTGTCCACTCCGGAGATTCAGAACTGGATGGGGTCTATTGAGCAGTGTCTGAATGAGGTCTGTGCTATTGCTTCTGAGGGTAAGTTAAACGCTGATCAGAAGCTAAAAATAAATAATCTTTGCCGGAAAGTTGGACATGGAGTTTCGCAGATGGCTGTTCAATACCAGTCTCTAAAACAAAAAGCCATACAAACCCATACCTCCCTTAAAACCATGACCGAAGCAAGAGACTTATCAGATTGTCTAATGGAGATGAACCGAACGATTCAGGAGTCCTGTACGAAGCAGGAAGCAACATCTACATCTTTTGCAGCTATTGTGAAGAATGGGTCCAAAACCTTTGTTCGTCCTAATACTTTTAGCTCTGTGGCCATTTATCCCAGTGACCACTCAAAAACCAGTGACGAAACCAAGAACATGGTCCAAAAAATCATATGCCCTGGGGAAATGAAGCTGAAAGTACGAGGCGTACGCAAAATTGGAAAAGGAGGACTCATAATCAGCACTGAGACCAAAGATGACCTAGACAGGCTCAAGCAAACAGTCCAACTAGCTTCATCAGGGCTTACCGTCGACGAACCTAAAAAGCGCAAACCTCGCATTATAGTAATAGGAGTTCCTACAACAATGGCTGAAAATGAGGTTTATAAATGTATTTATGAACAAAACTTGGCCGACAAACTGCCCACTATATCCATAGATACATTTTTGACCTCTATAAAACTAAGCCACAAATCTGGCAGGAAAGATGCTGAGACTTGCAACTTTATTATAGAAGTTCCAGCCGTCATACGTAAGGCCCTCATCACACAAGACAGATTATTTATAAATTGGTCATCCTGCCCGGTACGAGACTTCACACTGGTAACAAGATGTTACAAATGCCAGCAGTATGGTCATGCAGCCAAAACATGCAAAATTGCTGCCCCTATGTGTGGACATTGCGGTGAAGAAGGGCACACTATCCAAGACTGCGCAAAGAAAGCCGGTGCGCCAAAATGTGCTACATGTTTGCGCTTTAAAAAACAAGCCAACCACAAGACGGGAGACGCAGATTGCCCGGCTAAAAAAGCTGCCGAATACAGGTACATCAACTCGATCGATTATGAAGGCGCCTAAGAGCGCCACATACTTGTGTATATTTTAGACGTAATTTATTATTGTTATTTTTCTAGTTTAGTTATGGATAATAACTTAATTACCGACATTGATAACACATTTTTAACTGTCTCAAAGACATGTGACGTTGAGGATTGCAGACAATATCTTTCCGATTATAAAAAGTCACTAACCGTACTGACCCAAAACATTCGTAGTATTTATAAGAACATGGATAGCTTTAAAATTTTCCTTCATAGACTTAACTTTGATTGTGATATAATGGTACTAACCGAGTGCTGGCTGGCTAACCGCATAGATAACCTCCCAGTAATACCTGGTTACAACTTATTGCATACCAATAGAAACCACAATCAAAATGATGGTGTGGTAGTCTTTGCTAAGGAATCATTAAAGGTAACAGTCGAGGAACCTACTCCACAAGACTGTATGATTAATTGCTTAGTTATCAAAATTGGTACATCCACAGCGATAATCGCTATGTATAGGTCCCCTTCCGGTAGAAACTTGGATTCTTTTCACAATTCCTTAAACCAGATTTTTCAAGCGCTAAACTCGTTTAAAAATGTTATACTAACAGGTGATTTAAATATAAATATTGGCTCCGAAAACTGTGACACAGGGACCCAAGATTATCTTAATATCTGCTCATACCACGGTTTTCTCCCCGCTCACATATTGCCTACTCATCAGAGCGGTTCCTGTCTCGATCATATGATGATTAAAACCAGCCTATCATATATTACGCTTGTTACTAACGCAACAATTACTGACCATCATGCTGTCCTACTTACCGTAAATTTAACGCTGCCTAAGCTAAATTGTCCCCAGACCAAAAGCAAATTAAATACAAATAAACTCGAATATGATTTATGCAACCTAGATTTTAGCCCAGTTTTCAATAGTGCTGACGCTAATTTGGCTTTATCGTACTTTATAAAACTTGTCCAACAAGCAATATTACGTAGCACGACAGTTTCCACAGTGAATAAGAAACTTTATAATATTAAACCTTGGATTACTCCTGGACTAATTCGGTGTATAAGACACAGAGATAAACTTCATCAGAGAACTAAGAGATACCCTGATAATCTAATCATTCAAACCACTTATAAAAGATACAGGAACTTCTGCAACAATCTCCTAAAGAATTTAAAAAAATAACTACGATAAAAGTGAATTAAATAGAGCAAGTAAAAATAGCAAACAACTTTGGAAACATATTAAAAACGTCACCAATATGTCAAAACAGCGTGAATCAAATTCGAATTTACTGCTTACTAATCCTTCACCACTCTTGTCAGCTAACAACGTTAATAAATTCTTTGTCAATGTTGGGAAAACTCTTGCTGAACAGATTCCGAAACATTATTGTGACCAACCACCTTTCCAAAAATCAAGCAATACCTGCAACCTGAAATCTTTTGCTATGCTGGACACTGACGAAGACGAAATAACCAGAATCATTACTGGACTAAAAGATGACTGTGCAATTGGATGGGATAATATAAGCAATAAGATCCTAAAACTCTTTAAGCATATTTTCGTACCTCCCTTAACGCATATATTTCGAATCTGTCTATCCAAAGGAATTTTCCCTAGCTGTCTTAAAAAGGCAGTTGTAATCCCCGTCTTTAAATCTGGTAGTAAAGACTTAGTAAATAATTATAGGCCAATATCGCTACTCTCCTCAATATCAAAAATACTAGAGAAAATAATAAACAGTAGACTAGTTAACTATCTAGAAAAAAATAAGTTCTTATCCCCTGCGCAGTTTGGTTTTAGAGCCAAACTATCCACAGCCGATGCAGTGCATACCCTGACCGATTATATTTCAGAAGAGCTCGGCAAAGGTAACCAGACCCTGGGAGTCTTCCTTGATTTAGCCAAGGCCTTCGACACGGTGTCTGTTTCCGTTCTTTTAAACAAATTAGAGGCCATAGGAATAAGGGGAACGCCGCTGAAACTATTTGTGGACTACTTAGATGACCGATACCAATGTGTTAGAATAGATAATATTACGAGCGATGAGCAGAAAAGTACTGGTTTTGGTGTTCCCCAGGGAAGTATTCTGGGCCCAACGCTATTCCTGATTTATATTAATGACTTGTGTAATCTCAATATTAAAGACGGCAAAATAATATCCTATGCCGACGACACGGCGTTAATATTTACCGCTAAAACCAGTAGCGAATTGTTCGAAATTGCTCAACTAGGTTTTAATACTGTGACTAATTGGCTTCAAAGCAATTTACTAACATTAAATGCTGACAAGACAAAATACATTCACTTCTCCATGCGCAAGCCTCAACTTAACATTACTAATCCTCATCTATATGCCCATCAATGTGGAAATCGTTCAGTCAACATGTGTAATTGCCCTTTTATCCTCAAAACGAGCAGTATAAAATACCTCGGGGTAATAATGGACGACACACTGTCTTTCAGAAAACATATTGAAAGTCTAGTTAAAAGAGTGCGCAAATTAATATATGTTTTTAAAAAATTGCGAACATTTGCAGATTCAAAATTAATCAAACAAGTTTATTTGGCCCTATGTCAATCTATAATTGAATACTGCATCACTTCATGGGGTGGTGCACCAAAAACCAATCTACTTCCTCTTGAAAGAGCTCAGAGAGCAATTTTAAAGGTAGCAAACTTCCATCCCTTTTTCTTTCCCACAGATCTGCTATATAAATCATGCAACGTGCTGACTGTTCGCCAACTTTTCATTATGCACTTAGTATTAAAACAGCACACCATGCTTACCTACACTGCAGATAATACTAACAAGAGACGGAATGATATAGTATGCACATCTAATACAACCTCAAAACATGTCTTTGTAGAAAGATTTTTTACATTCTTAGGCCCATTTCTGTACAATAGATTAAATAGAAAACTTAGTATTTATAAATTAAATTACTTTAGCTGTAAAAAAATTATACTTGAATATTTACTAGCCATAGATTATGCACAGACAGAAGATCTACTTGTTGTCTGCAAATAGAATCGTTAACATGCTATTTTATTTTGATTTACCTAATTTTAATTTAGTTTATACTTTAACATGCTATTTTATTTTGATTTACCTATTTTTAATTTAGTTTATACTATTTACTCATTGTTAATTTATTACATTAAGTATTTATGCACTTCCTAGCCTGAAACACAGGTTCAACCTAGTTCAGGCAAATAAGCAACTGTGCTCTATTTTAATTATTAAGTTACTTATTGTAAACCTGCCCCTTTTTATAAATAAACGATTTATTATTATTATTATTATAATTAATATAAGTCTGAAATCGCCAACCCTTCTTGAGCAAGCGTGGTGATCAATGTTCGTGCCTTCTCTGTATGAGAAGAGGCCTTGCCCGGCAGTGGGACAGTAATAGGCAGGTATTATTAATTCCTATTTCTCCTACAGTTAGCTCCAGACAGCATCTACCACGCTCTAACACACCTGAAGGAAAAATATAACAACCCAGTGATCTACATAACTGAGAACGGCTGGTCCACATTACCTGACAGCGGCCTGATAGATGATGACAGGATCACGTACTACAGAGCTTCGATGGAGAGCATGCTGAACGCCCTTGATGCTGGGGTGAACCTCAAGGGGTACATCGCGTGGAGTCTGTTGGATAACATGGAGTGGTTGGAGGGTTATATGTAAGTTTTTCCAAGTCTAGATAACGTATGTTAAATCATCCTCACCATAACCTTGCATAAACCTACTCAAGCATAATCACCTAAAAATTATTTATTTATTTTATTATTTATGTACACACAGTAAAATGCATAAAGATACGACATAATTATAATTTGAGTATAAAGGTACTGCTTATTTCTTAAGAAATTTCTTCCAGCAGACCTTCGAAAGGCGCGGACGGCACGGTTGGCGCAGTGGTTAAGCGATTGACTGCTGCACTGCGTGTCGCGGGTTCGATTCCCGCACGGAACAAATATTTGTATGACCTACAAGTAGTTGTTCCGGGCCTGGCTGTTTGTGTATGTGAGTTTAAATGTTTGTTTAAACGCACCCACAATACAGGAGAAATTCCTAGTGTGGGGCAGTTTAAAAAAAACAAAATAACAAAGGAGAAATGAGAAAGAAATGTAGACAATAGTGTGTGAGAACAAAATTAGCGAAGTCTTATACTAAAAAATATCAAAATATACATACACGTCGTAATAAATTATCATATACTTAAATAAATATATAAACATACATATTATAGGCATAGGTATACTTTTACTCGATATTTAATGATTAAATCCATTAAAAAAAAACAAAATAATAGCGGCTTACAAAAAAAACGTAAGTAGTGTCTTTGGATATGTATTCTAGTTTTTGCCACCGACTTCCGAAATTAAAGTTATTTTTCAGTTCGTAGTGTTTTTTGAAAGTTTTTTTTTTCACTTTTTAGTTATTGTACAGACGCCAGCAGGTCAACCTACCCCGATCAACTTTGAACCTTATGCCTTAGTGATAAAGTTGAAAATCTATTAAAGAAATTTGACAGATTGTAGTAGGTTGATGTGCTGGCGTCTGTATCTACCCCACACCAGGTCATATACCACTACCTGCTATGTAAACAACAGTGACAGGAACTTATTATAACATCATCCACATTTTAGACTAAGTGGGAAAAATAATTGAAACTAACTCAAAAACTACCCAAGCAAAATTAATAAAAATTAATATAGGACCACCGCGTAAGCTTCCTCTACCAAATGAAAAAAAAAAAGTTTTTTTTTCCCTAGAACTGATACGATAAAGATACTAAAAATCGTGTTTATTTTTCGCAGAGCATGTTTTGGCCTGTACCACGTTGACTTCGAAGACCCCGAGCGCACGCGCACCCCTAGAAAGTCCGCGTTTGTTTACAAGCACATCATCAAGAACCGCTACGTTGACTACGAATATGAACCTGGATCTATGACCATGACCATCGATGAAGGACACTAAAGATTGTATCTTTTTTCCTTTTCCCACTATTGGGACACAGCGAAATAATTGCATAACACACATGATATGGCAAACGATCGCAATGCCTTTCATCTTGGCATTCATTGCTTCATACGATCGAAGAAATAGTCTGCTCAACAACGTAAATAACAGGCAAAACATGACTGTCTGCTATATTATTGATGTAACATCTTGCATGCCATGTGTTGTGTATACTCATGTTTTGAACAAATAAATTATCTTTATCTTTATCTTATCTTATCTTTAACGCAATGAACGTGGCTGAACTGTCAAAATGAAAGACAGTGCAATCGACTGCCATTCTATGTGTTGCTGCCCTCTTCTCTCTGAGAGGCAGATATAAACATAAAATAAATAAAGAAATAAAATTACCTACGTACAGACGCCAGCACATCAACCTACTACAATCTGTAAAATTTCTTTAATAGATTTTCAACTTTATCACAAAAGTTTAAGGATCAAAGTTGATTGGGAAAATTGACAGTTTCGGGTAGATTGACCTGCTGGCGTCTGTACATAACTGTAATTAAAAAGTGTTGCGTATTTTATTACCTAACTGCTTTGTTTTAATGTTTGAGCCAGCAAGCATTCCTTATCATAATGCAAAAAACGTGACTAACTTCCTGATTACTCCCGATGCCCCCTAGGATGTTTCAGCATGCAAAGTTAGTTTTCAATTTGCCGCCCCTTCCCCCCACCCCCTATTTGCACAAGTATTATTACAATGTTAGGTTAGGACTTCGAACTTAAAGTTTGAATATTATCATCATTAGTAAGCTCTCTTGCGGTATGTCGCGACTCTTCCCTGTCAATAACTTGAGGAGCTTGGTCGAGGTTGCATTCGTCATCATCGATGCCCAATAATTATTATTTTAGGCCTTAGCAAGGCATATTTTTTCTGCCCAACTCCGGAACTGCTGATATATTTCTGGATTTTCAGCAGTACCTTCAGGATGGATTTTTGAGATGGGGCAGTAAGGATAGGCACCTTAACCTTTGTTGCTTTAAACGGTCCGTTTTAAAGACCGTTTTGAAACATTTTGATCTGCATTCACAGATTTTGAAAAAAAAAAACAATCAGCAAGTAATGGGCAGTTTTCACAAAAACTTTTTTTGATGCCAATCGATCCTGTTTCTTATAAAGATCAAAAGGGTCTATCGGACCAACTAAGGTTTGAGTACTAGAAAAGTCGGCAAACGTAAAAAACTTTACCCATTAATTTCGTAGGAAATGAGACTCCAACCTAATTTTTCACTATGGATTAGATGGATAAATTCAATTTTTATTAAATATTGAATTTCAAATTTCGAATGAATACGCCACTTTAAATACCTACTTATGGGACTAGACATATTAAGTGCCCGAGGCGCGCGTCTTGGGGACAAGTTATAACAAGCGCCCGAGGCCCGCGTCTTGAACGCTGCTTTTTGAGCGCTCAACAAAATTGTATGAATTTCTATTTAACGAATTATAACAAGCGAAGCGCTGCCGTCAAAGGGCGCGCGACATACGCGCGTCGATCTCGCGTACGACGCTTACCCCTTCCGGGCGTCCTTAGCGCGTCCTCGACGCATGGACGCAAGTTTTTATTACAATTTTTCCTTGTCGTTTTCTCTGCATCAGTTTTAAACTTAAAAGAAACAGATATACTGAGCAGCATGTTGAGGGTTCAAAGTTACAACAAAATGTGGAAATCTTGTTGTGTTTGACGAGCGTCCAACGCGCGCCCGAAACGCTGCGTACTGTGCGCGCGCCTCGGGCGCTTGTTATAACTAGTCCCTATAAGTTAAATAAATCAGGTGTTTTTGTATAAGTACTTCACTTATGTTATCGGTAAGTATCGATATCATAACGCGATAAAACAAAAAAAGATGTTTCAGCACGTCTGTCTGTGGAATTTCTGTATTTTTTTTTCAATTTTATTCTATTATGCTTGACCAAGTCCAAACCTACCAATGTGTGAGTAGTGATGGTTGTGGTACAGCAGGAAGTACGTATTTAAGTGTACAGCACGATTGCAATTGCGTGGTTTTTTAGCCACACGTGCAAAAACCGCAGGGCGACCTCGCACTTAGGCTCGTATTACAGGACCTCACTCAAAACTCAAGAATTGACTCAACAACGACTATTCAGTTATCTACTATTTATCTACATCCAAGCGAAAACAAACATGTATTCGGTTCTGGAAATTATTTTGGGATACGTACTACGTACTCTGCAGGATACAAACGAGCCATAACTATTGTAATTATTGTTTTTTGTTTCCTCTTTTTATAATCTGTTGGAAATGTCAATGTCCGACGGTCGTCTCTTCGGAGTCTATGACAGTAGAACAATCAGAGGTGGACGTTGATTACTCATTCGCCAATAATGTTGAGTTTTCTCAAAGTTAATTATTAATAACAACAAAAATAAACAGTGGATTGTGTATTGTAATAAATTGGGACTGTTTTATGGCAAATTAGATCAAAATGCATCGTCGTCGAGGACCGAACTTCACATACGTGAGCGGATGTGTGAAATACATGATTTTTGTATTGAATTTTATATTCTGGGTAAGTTATTTCTTGTTTCAATAGTGATTAATTAAAAAGTATGATATTTTAGAGAGATAATTTTAAGGAAATTTGGCTTATTTTCAATGTTAGAGAGTTAAAATTGCGAGATTTCATTCATCATTGTTTAGTGTGTGAATCATTGTTTTCGATGATCCATGTAGGCATGGGAATTCTGGCATACAGTCTCGTTTTGTTTCTCGACCGCATCCGTCCTCTATTGTTCAGGCCTTTGTGGCGATAATGTGATTTTGTGACAAATGCTGGCTGTTTGAACATCCAAATAGCAATATTTTTAGCACACTCTGTGATGGCTATCAGTAGCAGACAAAAGACTCTCACAATACGCGAGTTTTCATAATAATCGTAAATCAATACATAGGTGTTTAATAACAGAAATGCGAGGAAATATTTAACTGGTTTGTAACAATAACAGTTATTGAAGACAGTATTCTTTCATTGTTATCTTTAAGTGTGAATCACCTCTGCATTCTTAGAAGGGATGCTGTTGATGTCATGTCATAGTGTATTATTGAAAACTTGACTCCTGTTTTCTGCAAAGCATTAAATAGAGGTAATACCATAGTACAACCACATTTGAACAGTTATATTTAAGTCCCATGTAATAGGGGTGAGACTATTTCCATCAACTGAGCAAGAACTCGGACTCCATGCTGTTACTGAGAATTCCTAATGGAAATACTGACTTACACTTTACCAGACTAGATATCAAACTCAAGACCTCATGCTCAGCTATAGACCTTACAATGAGTAGACCAGTGAGTTAGTAGTTATTATTATTTTTTGTTATGTGGATTCTTATCTGACGGTGTTTCTCATGCTGCTGAAAGACGGAGAATAGAATATATTCACACAAACTTACTCCTCATGTTAACAGAATATTTTCAAACTGAAAAACATGGTTGCCATTAAGAATTCTCAGATGTAACCTGCTTTTTTATATATCAGATATTTTAAGCAAGGTATAACTGGGCAGGAAGAACAAAAAGATTTTCGAATATTCCATTTAATTAATGAATTTAAAGCTTAATTTTTCCTGTTAATTAATCACACATACCTAATAATAGTAGAGTCTCACTAATAATAATTTGTATAAATTAATTGTATGAAAAAAATTCAAGATAAAATGACTAACAATAGTGTGATTAACAAATGAGTTACCTATTAGTTCTTGGAATGCAATTTTGTAAAAAAAAGTATAATATCGTTTTTAATTATGCATATCATAAAAGTAATTAACAAACTATTAATAACGATAGTATGAGTAAATCGATCGACAATTGCATCAAAAATTTGAAAAATCACATACTTATCAAAAATTCTAAAATTTTCTGTGCGCTAAGCGTCTTCTAATTGGAGGTCATCTTGATCGCCGTGTATGGTGCAATAACTCGTGTGAGCACCAGCCCTTAAGTTCCATTCAATAAAAGAAAAATGTACTTTAAGCGTTTTCTCCCATACAAAAAAAAACACATAACTTTATTTTCTCACGCGTGGAGCTACTAATACTATATCCATACATTAATCCATACGTTAATATGACGTAAAGGGTATACCAGAGACATTACATTTTTTTTTATAACTGATTTTAAGCAGCTCGATTTTCAAATCACTGTGCGGCGGTTGCGACTTGCGCGCCAGTTTGCTGTAAAGGCGCGTTTCCATTATGCAAGTGTTTGCATACATGTATGACGTCAGACTTGTGTGCAAGTGATTTGAATTGGAAACACGATTTTGTTCAACTTGCAGCTTGCATACAAGATTTTAGTGGTACTTATACATTTTTGTAAAGATTGTTTTTTGGTTCCCAAAGACAATCATGTCTATGATATTCCTCAATAAACTTTTCTTTTTCTTTTCTTTTCTCCGTATCCCATTTAGCAGTCATTTTTACAAAGTAATAAAGTCATAAACAAAGTAATCCTCTATGCACGACCGCATGCGCTTGCAACTTGCGTGCAAATGTGCCGACTTGATTATTGTGCGTACAAGTTTAAACCTAATTGCATACAAGTTGCAATTATTGTGCGTACAAGTTTAAACCTAATTGCATACAAGTTGCAACTTGTTTGCAAGTTGTTGTTTCCACTATACAATTTGCATGCAACTTGCAACTAGTATGCAAATCACTTGCATAATGGAAACGCGCCTTAAACGAAGCGTCGAGGAAATTGCCGAATACCCCCGAAACTGTAATTGGTTTGGCCGATTAGTCGGTCTCTCTACAACCGACTAATCAGCTAGCTAGTATTTTTTATAATAATCATTTAAAAGGAAAGAATCAGAGGATAATGTTAAATGATTTTTTTTCCTTGACTTAAAGAATGGAATTCGTAATAGGTATTAATTTATTATTTAATCGCAAAACATTCATCATTATTTGTTAGTATTTTTTGTCATAAAAATGTTATACTTACCTAAGTACATAACCTATTTCCTTTTTCTGCCAATCATCCATTTCTCTTACAGTATATTTTTAATAATAAACATAATTAAAAAAAAAAAAACATGATCTCAATCTCAGGCCAAATAAAAAACCAAGACATAGCACTGAGGTTTTGTAAACATGTGTGCACTAAGTAAGGAAAAGAAAGAAAAATAGGTTTATTTGTCACAGAGACAGCATACAAATAACAAAAATATAAACAACAGAAATATTCAGCAGCTGCACGTCATGACTGTGACAAGAAGGCTTCCACTCAACATAATTCTGTGCTATGAGGGACCCACAGCACAGCGCTGATTTTCAGTGGTCACCTGAAAAATACGTACAGACATCAAGTCAGTAACTAAATATGAATGAAATAAGAAAAATTCCAGTGTGTAAATATTGATTCAATCAGTGTTCTGTCTCTCTGTAAGTTGTAGTTTAATAGTAAATGTGAGGGTGCCTGCCGGAGGTGTAGTTTTGGCATGCTTCACTGTGATGTTCGCAGCTCTATGACTTGTTTTCTTTATTTGGTCCGAGTTCTCAATTATTGCAATTTGGGAGAGAGCTGTTTTGACTAAAAGTGAACTGTGATAGGCCATAATTGATTGATTTATTGATATATACTGAAGAAAAGGGGGTTTTTGAATTATTCTCCACTTTAAAAATCATGAAATTATTGTTATAAAACTAGCTTTTACATTGTAGGTAAAAAATATCCTATGTCAGTATGTCCAAAACCAGGTCAAATTTCATCGAAATGCGATCAGCCGTTACGTCGTGAAAATGTAACAGACAGGCAGAGTTATTTTCACATTTAAAATATTCATATGGGTTTTCACATAAATAAAAATATCATTATTTACTTACAAAGTTCATGGTCAGAAATAGGTATGATGACTGAACATTTTTCTTTCGTCCGTCATGTAAATTATGAAAAAATAACGTACAGACCAGCACATCAACCTACTACAATCTGTTAAATTTCTTTAATAGAATATTTTCACCTTTATCACTAAAGCATAAGGTTCAAAGCTGATTGGGAAAATTTGACAGTTTCGGGTAGGTTGACTTGCTGGCGCCTGTACACGTATTTTTTCTTTTTTCACGTTATCAAAAGATTACGGCGATACATTGAGTTAAAATGTGCCATGACGTCACGAGTATGTAGATTTTATACTTGTGTGTGACGTATCAACCCTCACTCCCCAACTTTAATGAGTTTTTATCTAAGTAATTTTTTATTAATATGATAGAGCAACAAAATACGTGTGTAATATTTTTTGTTTATCTGACTGACGGACTAAATAGAATTTCTTTTTTTTCCCTATTGTTATTGCAGTTTTGATTAAAAATACAGTTGAAAGCAACTATAGATGTTGAGATACACAACAAATTGGTTACAAAAAAGGTCATTGAAGAAACTCACATATTGTATTGAATAATCTAAACTTCTAAGAGTTAATCTCTAGAGGTACCTACTTATCTGAATACAATAATTCTTACACCGATAGAAAGCTGTAGCTAAACATCATATGGTACTCATAGCATGTTTTATTAGTCGACTTAAATGCGGGCGGTATTCGCGGGCAGATGCTGGGCTAGTATAAACTGAAAAGCGAAAATTGAAAGACTTTTTAATCAATCAAGCTGCCATCATTTTATAAGGCGCCTTTTTAGGGTTCCGTAGTCAATCAGGAACCCTTACAGTATCTGTCTGTCTGTACGCGGCTTAGCTCAGAGACTGTTAGTACTAGAGACTTGTAATTTGGCATGGGTATACGAAGGTGAATCAAAAAGTTCTTAGAATTGCATATATATAAAACCTGTTTTGGGAGAAGTTCGATATTCAAATTAAAGAGTGTCAATCACACAATATTTATGCAAACTGTCACTTGTTTTTGTCAGTTCGTTCGCACGTAATAAATTGTTTTGTGCAACGAGTTGCTAAAAACCCAAAATAATGGATAAAAGTGAGTTACGTGCGGAGATAAAATATCTCAGTTTGAAAAAAATGTCTACGAAGGAAATTTTTTCGGACATTCAGCAGACATTAGGGGATGATGCTGTACCCTATTCTACGGTTGCGTACTGGGTGGCTGAATTTAAAAGAGGTAGATCAAGCTGTAAAGATGACTTGCGTTCTGGGCGGCCTTCAACCTCCGTTACGGAAGAAAATGTCATAAAGTTTGAGAATCTGGTTTTGGAAGACAGAAGAATAACTATAAAACATATAGCTGAGATCCTAAAGATATCATTTGGTAGCGTTCAATCCATTTTAATTGATTCACTGGGGTTCAAAAAAGTGTCGGCAAGATGGGTGCCACGAATGTTAACCGACGAAAACAAAAAGCGACGTTTGGAAATTTCTAAGCGTAATCTCGAAATGTTCCAGCGTGATTCGGATAATTTTTGCCGTCGCCTTGTCACCATGGATGAAACGTGGGTCCACCATTTCGATCCTGAAACTAAGAGACAAAGCATGTCTTGGAAACGACAATCCTCTCCATCCATTAAGAAATTTCGAGTTGCCACTACCGCTGGCAAAGTTATGGCTCAGTGTTCTGGGATAGTGAAGGAATCCTCTTTATTGATTACATGCCAAAAGGCCAGACGATTACTGGACCCTATTATGCAAATTTAATCCCGAAAGTGCGTGAAGCGATTAAAGAAAAACGTCGTGGAAAACTATCGTTGGGTGTGTTGTTTCTTCAAGATAACGCTCCTGCTCATCGATCGGAAGTTGCGCTCAACGCAATCCGCTGTGCTGGCTTCAATCTCCTTGACCACCCAACATATTCTCTGGACTTAGCCCCAAGTGATTTTCACTTATTCCCAAAATTAAAAGAGGACATTCGTGGAACAAAATTTTACGATAATGACGCGGTTATGGCTGCTCGGCTGCCCCATGTCAAAAGCTAGTAACTGTTTTTGACCAAATTTTACAGGAGAGCGTAAAAACATGTTTTAGGCTAGCCCTTCTAAACTATACATTGTCTGTTGAGAATTTATTGTTAAGAAAAAGAAGTAGTATGTAAACCTTAACTTGTTATATAAATTACCTGTTCATAATATATTGTACACGTTTTATAATCCAAATTTATATTAAAAAAAAACAACTAAGAAAAATTTTACACTCAAAACCACTTCAAAACCTAGTAAGAAGTCTTACTAGATTTTGACCTGGTTCGAAAATATCATCTATAATCAACTTGCCCGGATCAAAACATAGCAAGAGTTATTAATAGTTTGTAATCTAATTTATAATTATGATTACGTAGAATCGTTTTTGTCTAGACCAAATATGGTAACTATAACAGGAGTAAAAAAATTACACAGGTAAGTAATACAAACCTAGTAATAAAATCAGATTTATTTACTCATTATCAATCAGAAAACTTCGAAAAAAAGATTTAAATTGCTTCCATTTGGTCAACAAATGACAAATCTGCCGATTGATTATTTGTAGGCAAATTACGCCAAAAATATTTTCTTGATTCTGGCATCATCGGTAGTAGTTTAGAAATTATTTCATTCTTCTTTATTTCTTTAACTCCTCTCGGTTCCTCGACAGTGACCACTGGAGATTGGACATCAAATTTTTTTTGTAAGAAATGCAGTTCTTGCAAATTTTCATCAAACTTGAAATAAAAACATGGAATATGTAATTATATAAAGTTTTGTATAATTTTGTAATTAGTAACAGGATTTTATTAATAAAGCTAATGTCAATGAAAGACCGTTAAGAAAAATAAATATGTTCGATGAGATTCGACATAGTAATATCTAGCTAAATGTGATCTAATTGAAATGTAGCTTAGTTTTTTTTCTATAGATTTATTAACTAAAACTTAATATACCTGGTTTTATAAAAAAGGTTTTTTGAACCCTTTACAAATTTGGCCTGAACTACAGATTTTAACTGAAACTCTCTGAGTGGTTCACCTAAACGCCCAGCTCTCTTTTTCTTAGGCCAGCGCCGCTCGCGACGTCAGTCTCATGATCGGGAAGAGCGCGGGGGGCGATACGAAGCGACGCACGCGCTGCATAACTAGTCTAACCTATGTATTTTCTATTAAGTTAGAAAGAGATGGAAACGCCTTATAATAAAATACAACAAGTAAAACTCAGTAACTCGATATTTTAAAAGGCTTGTGAAAAGCAAAAAATCAATATTTAATACAATATTTCATTTCATAATCTAGTATGAAACTTTAACCATTTCAAAAAAATAGTAAGTGCTTACAAATACTATACTTATGAAATGGTTATATGACATACTAGGTTTTGAAATGGTTTTGAATGTGCGTTTGATGAATTTAGATGCTCTTACTAGGTTTAGGATACCCCATAACTTTTGTTTTAAGTGTATTTTTAATGTAGGTGTTTTTGCATTATGTAGGGACTACTTAGAAAAGAGTTTTTAGCTAAAAAACCCCTTTTGCCTTTTTTGTAGACTTACTAGGTTTTGAAATGGGGCAGCCGTGCTGTAGAGGAGTTTTTCGAGAGTCAAGAAAAACATTTTTTTTTCACAAGGAATAAGGAAGTTAGAAACGCGTTATTCTAAATGCATTGCATTGGAGGGAGATTATGTAGAAAAATAAAATATTTTTGTTTAAATCTTTGCATTTTTTAATATTGATTCCAAGAATTTTTTGATTCACCCTCGTACATCGTACATATCAATGACGCCGAAAAGTGGTAAAATAAAATTATGATATTTTTTTAGGGTAGGTACCTCCCGTACGCGTAAAATTGAGTTTTTTTATTTATTCTCGTCTATCCCATGGTGTGGGGTGTCGTTGGAGAGGTCGTTCAAAAATATTGTGGGTGTGTGAAAACTATTTTTCAATTCAGGGATCCGTTTGCAAAATATTAATCTTTAAAGCGCTCATTTTTGTTAGTCATGTCCCCCCCCCCCCCTGCCAGCTAAATGGTTATATTTGGATTAGTGAAAAAAATCACAACAGTAGTATATGTAACGAAGTTAAAAGGAAAACTATCACAGCTAAGTAGGCTTTACAGGTTAACGAGTGATAATCGACCAACTTCATTTTGCATTTTGAAAAACATGTTCTCCCATACATTCCGTATGGAAGAACATTATTTTTCAAATATAATGTTAAATTCAAATTCAAACTAGGCTGAAAATCAGCACTTTTCGAACGTCAAAATTACATAAGACAGTCCCCCAAAAACGCCCGCCCTTCACCACTTCCTAGTGCTTTAGCTGGGAAGAAGAAGTGGCGCAACAAACTCCCCAAAAGTTAAGTTTGTTGTTGGGATAAAATTAATTCATCCCAACTACGGAACCCTTCATTGTGCGTGGTCCGACATCCGTGGTCTTCATTGTGCGTGGTTTTCTTCGTTTGGCGTCGAAACAAAATTTAAATACAAATTTAAAAATAATCGGTTCACCTTGAGAACCTCCTCCTTTTTTTCGTCGGTTAAAAATGGGTTTGTTTTCATTTCAGTTACTCGGAGGTCTGCTGATCGCAGTGGGCCTTTACGCATTCATCGACAAATGGCAAGCCACAGGACTCATAAAAGTAAGTTAATTAATTTTATTTTCTCAAACATGCTTGGAAATTCGAGCATTATTTTGACAACCATTTTCAAGATAAATCGAAAATGTTCTACTGGTCAAATACATGGCAATGTTAATAATCAAAATCCACATAACTGTCGTGTAAATTACTATGAAAACTCATATCTATTGTATAATTTTAAAATGGAACGAACTTTTTACTTCGACATGGCAACCAAGAAGGTAACTTAACAAAGATTTTATTTGAATTTCGATTTGGCTTGCCAAATAATGTTATGTTCAATTGTTTCTTTTTTAATTTATACAGCTCGTTTAAAGTAACAAAGAAACAAATGAACATAATAAAGGTGCCTGAAAAATTTTCGTCGTTCGTCTTTGATTCTGGAATTTAGAATTAATTTAAGTACTTAGTTTGAATTTCCGCGCATTATTTGAAAACTACTATACAAGCCTTGGCTGCAACCAGGCATTGATGGACTCACGTATGCGTACCTACCTCAGCTTCGTCTCGGTGCACATTTTCATTTTCGTCCATCAATGCCCCTTTTGCAGGCTGCGGTAGTAATGTACTATAATGAGGTCCTTATCCACACTACTTTTAGCAAGATATCTCTTGGAAATTGGATTTGACTATTAAACATCATGAATGGATCAATAATATTTGTGCTGTATTCTGAACTAGGCTGTAAGTTTATAAAAAATCGTAACTCCTTCCTTTTGGCTTTGCCGTAGCCGGGTAAAAAGGAACAGATTTTTCCCTCATACTTTAGGCACCATTCTCATATCGCTTAGTTGACTAAACAAAGGTTGAATTATTATTTGATTTATTCTGGGTTTTTTGGAGCATGAGGAAAATGTTATACTGTTGTTTAAGCAAGTTTCTGGTTTCATGTTTATTATTCTTTGATGTGCGAATAGTTAATTTCACGCTTTTTTATATGACCATATTATTACAATTGTATAGGTACTATGGAATGCATGCAGAATTCAAAAATTCAATTTAATTCCCAACTATGTTGGGGTCGGCATCCTGTCTAACCGTATGCAGGCGAATTCCAGTATTTTACATGGAGCGACTGCCTATCTGACCTCAACCCAGTCACCGGGTTGCACGATACCCATTGGTAAGACTGGTTGTCAGACGATATGGGCCTCTGTCTGTTCGTAACGACTGTCAAAGATCTACTAATGACAGCCGGGACCAACGGCTTAACGTGCTTTCAGAGGCACGGAGAGGTCACGGTATGAAATGGATGGTCACCCATCCACGGACTGACCTTGGCAAGCGTAGCTTTACCTTCGACCGGACCGTGCGGCTGTTATAAGTATAATTACCCGTAACGGTAGTTAGAAGCTGGAAAGTCTGACAACCAGACTAACGGGTATCGTATTACCCAGTGTCTGGGTTGTGGTAGTCAGATAGGCAGTCGCTCCATGTAAAGTACTGGTATTCAGCTGCATCTGGCTGCAGCTTAGTTGGCAAAGGCTAGGAGATGATGATGATGATGTAAAGTTTCTCAAAAGGTTGCGATAAATAGGATACTTACGCGGATAAAGAACGAACATTATGACTAAAGCTCAACTTATCTACATAATATTTTGTCGTTTGAACACGCTTATTACGTAACATCGTTTTAACGCAGATGCAACTGTCCTTAATTCGTGCTATTGCACATTGTGTTACCACCACTCACTTCTCTGCTGCAAACGTGCTACACAGTGTTCCAATTACTTGGTAAAACTTTAAGTTTTTAACTATATCAAGACTGGGCCAAGCAGCCGGGTCTTTTTGAATTATTTCATCACCACTGCTCTCAAAACGGTGAAGGAAAACGTCGCGAAGAAACCGGCATGTCCTAGAACCAAAAATTCGAAGACATGTGACATCTACAAAGTCACCACTGGACCCGCGTGGATTATGGCCCACTCCCTCTCGCAGAGACCAGCTATCTAATTACGCAACACATTTTCGTAAACGATTACGACAAATTTGTTTCATTTTGACAGTTCAACAACATTCATTGCCTTATTTACGTTGTTGAGCAGATTCTTTTTTCGAACTTATGGAGCAATGGATTAGCAATTTGTTTCAAAACGATTTAAATTCCGTTTGATCGTGTATTACGCAATTAGGGTACTGGTCTGTGGCCCAGCAGTGGGAACGTTATAGGTAGATTATGATATCGACCAATCACATCTGTATAGCTTTGGCAATTAGTAAGAAATGGCGCTGTAAATTCTGTTTGATGCCTTTCCCAAAAACATTCTGCATCATTCTGCCTAGACAATACTGAATTTTCTGTTTCTTTTTCAGCTGGATACCGTATACGATTTAATGCTGAACATAAGTCTTCTGATCGCTCTGCTCGGCGGCGTAGTCTTTGTAGTCAGCTTCGCGGGCTGCGTCGGCGCTCTCAGGGAGAATACGTGCCTGCTCAAGTTTGTAAGTAATATACCAATATGTTGATCAGCTCTTTGATCGCTCTGCTCGGCGGCGTAGTCTTCGTAGTCCGTTTCGCGGGCTGCGTCGGCGGTCTCAGGGAGAATACGTGCCTGCTCAAGTTTGTAAGTAATATACCAATATGTTGATCAGTCTTCTGTTCGATCTGCTCGGCGGCATACACTGTACAACTCTTTTCTTGAATACCGGGATAAAAAGTATCCTATGTCCTAACCCAGGTCATGGGCTACCTGTGTGCCAAATTTAATCGAAATTCGATCATCCGTTTAGGCGTGAAAAGGTACTTTTGTAATTAGAATATTAGTAAGGAAGTATGGAAATTTGTATGGATTAAAAAATAATAAGCGTATTCGCCTTTCAATAGTTTACCGTATCGGTACCATAATATAGTTACCGGTTTCTTAAAGGAGAAATACTCCACGACAAAGTGAAAAATAACTTTTATTTCGGAAGTCGGTGTTTTTAGATCTGTATTTAAGATTGTACCACGATTTTTTTGTAAAAAAACGTTTGTATTTTTCACTTTTTAGTTATGGCCCACACCAATTCGTATATCAATACTTGCTATATAAAGAACAATGACAGGAAGTATTATAATATCAAGAATAAAGTGTATAAATTTAAATTCATTTATTAAACTTACACATAGTTCACAAGCATACAAGTAACATGACATGAGATTGTAACCAACAGAAAACTTAGACAGATTGAACAGCGGGTCCCAAACTAGGCACAGCCTGTATCTTGGTGACCCAAACACTACACAAAGTTAGCAATTTAAAGGGTTCAGGGGCCGTATTATGACGTATTAATGCCACCATTATTCCAGTGTGAGTGAGAGACGGAGCTATACAAGGCCGCTAGCACCATCCTTTTTTCGCAGTGGAATAATGATGGCATTAATACTTCATATTAAGGCCCCTGCAAGCGCAAGATTGCTATTGATAATTTCAAAATTATGTTCAATAAAAATACGTATCGTATACGGATCTAACTAAAAAACTACCCAAGCAAAATTAATAAAATTTATATGAGATCACCGCGCAAACTTCATCTACAATAAATAAAAATTGGTCTACAAAAAAAAACTTCGCGTCAAATAACTTTGCCGCTCTGAAATTAGGTTGCGCATGCGCGCTACTGTTTTTTAAGTAAGATTGACTACTGCGCAGTCATTTGTAGTCTACTTCAGAGGCGGCAAAGTTATTTGACGCGAACTGTACAGAAGAACATTACAACTTCTTTTTTTGAAATCGGGTAAAAATACCAAACCAGTACCGAAAAATAAAATATACAACAAATCCATAATGTGATGATATTTATAGGTATGAGGAATAGGCTGTAAAGTTCATTCATCCTCTATAGAAAAGGGAGGATCCGCCACTCACTCGTATATCACAGAAGTTGCTTTCCAATGGTTATAAGGATATATAATAAATTACCAAAATCGTATAGGGAACTGCCAATCAATCGTTTTAAAACAGCGTTATTCAAATGGCTTACAGAAAAATCATTCTATTCTGACATTTTACTTTTATAATTTGACAAATGATTGACATTCTTATTCTTAATATACTATCTATGATGTATTCCAATTTTATTAGCATAATTTCATTTATTTAATGAATGTAATGTTTGCATGCTAGTAAGCGAATTGTTTTAGAAACTGTTAAATAACCCGACCAACTGTAATGTACAGACGCCAGCACATCAACCTACACTTACTACAATCTGTCAAATTTCTTTAATAGATTTTCAACTTTATCACTAGAAGTTAAGGTTCTAAGTTGATAGGGAAAATTTGACAGTTTCGCGTAGGTTGATCTGCTGGCGTCTGTACTACAATTCTTGTAAATAAATTTCATTGCATTTCCGACCAGAAGGGTGTTATCTGGTGGGCTACTGCCTCAATGGTTGATTTCGGGAGCTTCTACCTATATATTACTAGCTGCCCGCCCCGGCTTCGCATGGGTAGCACTAAGTACTTATCTAAGGCGTACCTATATCTACCTACCTACCCTACCTAACTACTCTACCTACCCTACCTACCCTACCCTACCTATCCTACCTACCCTATCTACCCTACCTACCTACCTACCCTACCTACCTACCTACCCTACCTACACACCCTACCTACTACCCTACCTACCTACTTACATACCTACCTATCCTAAGAACCTTCTCCTGAAAATAACGAACACAACAAAAAAAGAATTAGCGAAATTGGTCCAGCCGTTCACGCGTGATGCCGTGACCAAGGGAAATAGGGATTCATTTTTATATATACACACATCAACACGGTCTAGGGATATTTTTAAAAAAGCGAATTACTATCAATGTGTTAATTATTTATATGACATGTATATATTTAAAAGATACGTTATTTAATATTCTACCATTTTTTAATAATGGTTAAGGTACTTCGATTAAAATTTCAGGATTTTATGGAAAAAAAATGAAGCATAGACGGAAACCGTATATGAATTAACTTTTAATTTATGAGTAAAAACTGAAAAAAATAGAAAAATCATTTAATTTGTGTTTATAAACTTGAAGTTAGTAGTCTGAGAAAGCGCCCATGATGTTCATAACACATCGGCAACGATTCGGCATGCTCAGAACAAGGTTGTCAATGTCTTGCTGCGGAATATTGTCCCATGTCCTTCTGAGGTGCGCAAAAAGTTGATCTTCTGTAGCCAGATTTTCAGGAACTTCCTTCAGAGCTCTTCTTTGCAGCATATCCCACGCATGCTCAATGGGATTTAGATCTGGCGATTGAGCAGGCCAGTCTAAGGACCTAACATTGTGTGTATGTAACCAAGCTGCTACCGTTCTCGCCGTGTGTACCCGGGCATTGTCGTGCATGAGCAGGAAATCTTGCCCCATTTGTGTTCTGTGGGGCAAGATTACGGGCCCCAGCACCTGTTGGACGTATCGTTCTGCCGTCATATTGCCCCGCACCCAAACGAGATCCGTCCGTCCTCCAAGACGAATTCCTGCCCAAACCATAATTGTTCCTCCTTGGTATGGGTGAACTTCCTGAGGGTTCTGAAGACGGCTCCATCGTCCAGGAACTCGCCAAACACGCGTCCTTCGTGAATCTGGATGGAAGCCGAACCTGGATTCATCCGTGAACAGCACATTGGACCATTGCTCACGGCCCCAGTCCACGTGGTTCCGAACCCATTCTAATCGTCGTCCACGATTGCCTCTCCGTAAAGGTGGGACCCGGAGTGGTCTACGAGAGCGTAGATTGCTTTCATGCAGTCGCCTTCTTACAGTTTGGTCACTCACAAGCACTTGGTGTTCCACTCGCAGCCTTTGGACCAATTGAGTCGCCGTTGCATTTGGTTGAGCTCGCGCAGTAATTTGCAAAAATCGATCTTGTCTGGGGGTAGTGATGCGACTTGGCCCCCGGTGCCTCTCCGCTACTTCACCTGTGGCACGATAGCGTGTCCACAATCTTGAAATTACATTTTGGTGGGTCCCTATGGCCTCAGCAACATTACGCTGAACAGACCCAGCTTCCAGCATTCCCACAGCTCATAACATCTCCGCCCTCGTCAAATGTTGGCGTTGCATGGCTACAATACCTCAATTTTAACTTTATCTTTCGTTTAAAAATGAAAACAAACTGTAACTAAACGTAATTCGTATTATTTTCTAAATTTCGCACAAATGAAAATTCCCTCTCCTACGCATCAAGACATTTTTAATCCACCGAAACAAAAGAATTTTCAAAAATTTGAATTTGGAGTTAGTCTGAGATAAATTACAAATAAATCGGTGTATGAAAGATTACAATGCGGCCAGTACTTTTCGAGTTATTTAATTGAGTATGAAATATCCCTAGACCGTGTTGATGTGTGTATATAGATTATATCGATCGCGCGGTAAACTCTAATTGCGCGATACAGGATTTGTGTGACGTCAGGTCTTTGATGCGTAGTTCGCAAGTTGCGATGTAGATGGCGCCACAATGTTATTGTATACCTATTTGCATAACAATAGTCTTGTTTTATCTGCGGTCTCTTATCAGTGCAGTACGAACTTATTCTGTTATCTGCACGTATCTACACGAGGTTATTGTTATACAAAAACATTATGTGGGTACATAATTGTTGTTGCATGCTATTTCCCTATTCTAAACGGAAGTATGAGTTCCATGATACGATAGTTAAATAGTATTGTTTAGGTTATTAACTTTAATTGACTCGTAGGAATGTGGCACAAGTAGAAGCCTTTCATTAATTTTGATGAAGTTTTGCACAAGAAAGAAGGAACCAGTAATATAGAAGATATTACTAATAATAAAGTAACTTCTAGTTACAGCTAAGTAAGCGGGCACGCCCTTTATGCCTGGAGGCTTTTATTTAGATATTGTTTTCGTTAAGTTATTTTTATTTCTGCTTGAGTATAGTTCTCGATGTTTTTGGTTGGTATATTGGCGTGTGCTAGCTGTCATATGGCTATTAATTTAAATTATTTTTTGTGTTGCGTAATGTAAATATCATTTTGATCATTTTATCATTTTTGGATTCATGTGCGTATTGTATAATTTTCACTTGCTTAAAAAACGGTGAAGGAAAACATCGTGAGGAAACCGGCATGCCTGAGAGATTTTCTCGACGGCATGCGAAGCCGAGTCAGTGGTCCATGGGTGGCTTTAAAACTCTGACACCAGGTTAGTCACTGACTACACGAAAAGAAGATTAATTCATTATCGTCACCGACAGGTCCATGATTTATTGTTAGAGTGAGAGTTGAGAGATATAGTTAAAGAACAATTGCCGTGCTAAAAACTTACCAACTATAAGAAATGGACGTGGTAGGAAACAAAACGAATAAGAATCGTAGCAGGGGGCCTACCACCACCTCTTTAAGCAGTATTATTTTAATGTTACTTCAGTGGGGGAGAGATGGAGCAATACGTCCTGTAGAGCTTCATCTCTTTCCCACACTAAAGTAATATTAAAATAATACTGCTTAAAGAGGTGGTGGTAGGCCCCCAGGTCGCGTTCAGCTATCTAATTACGCAACACATTTTCGTAAACGATCACGACAAATTTGTCTCATTTTGACAGTTCGGCAACATTCATTGCGTTATTTTCGTTGTTCAGAAAAATACGCTTGATAGATTTTGCGTGATTCTCAGTTTTTGAACCACGTTAGACATATTATGTAATATAAACAAAATCTAAAGTATTCATATGTTACTTAAGTTATTAAGAAAATGCTGTAATTTAACATTATTTTTTCCGAATCATTAACACTAGTCGTTTAGACGTGATCTTCAGTGTAAAATCATTATAGTAAAGAATCATAATATTTTTTTTTGTTGGTAATCATTTTAATAGTTTATTTATTCGTCACCTTAAGGCTATTTTGATGGGCCCTGGTATACGAAAAGATGAGACAATATTATTTTCCAAAACCAACATTTGATCAAACTACTAACTAAACTTCATCAAATTGGTCTTATTATGAACTATTAATGCCATAATTATTCCACTGCGAAAAAAGGATGGTGCTAGCGGTCTTGTATAGCTCCGTCTCTCACTCACACTGGAATAATGGTGGCATTAATACGTCATAATACGGCCCCTGGTCGAACCAAGCAGCCAGGTCGGTCCAACAAAATCTGTAAACAAGCGGTGAGCCACCCACTTTATAGCTGTATAATATTTAATTGACAATGCGACCTGGCGACGTCACCATGGCGTCCCGGTGATGTATGGCTCTTAAAATATTTTGTTGTATCATAAAATTAAACTGTGTTTTCCTCAGCCTGAATAATTGAAATTGAACAAGTAATAAGTAAATTGACCGCAAATTGAACACTTTCCAACAATTACGTGATTATTTAATACGAAAATTAATCAGTGTGTTTGATATGTTTTTATGACTAAAGTACTGAACAAATTTTGATCAGACAGAGGGAAAAGTTATAATTATTATGTTTCGGCAAATGAGTTACTTTTAACGTTAAAAGGATGTAAGTACTAAAACTCGAAGCATTATTTCAATTGACATGCTGAAATGCTCCAACTCTGGTCATTCGATGAACGTTGGGGCCGAAAGGTTCTTACGGCAAGGTATACTGATGACTTGGTAAAGATTGCGGGAATCTGTTGGATGCAAGAACCACAGGCAGCACCGGACCGGTCGATATAACGACGCATGGTGGACGCATATGTCCAGCAGTGGACGTGTTCCTGTTGACATGATAGCCATTCGGTAGCGTCCGACCGAAAATTGTTTTTTTTCCCCTAAAACGATAACGAAATTCAGCCCGATTTGCATTTTCGGCAAAAAGGTTTGTCTTAAATGTTGATATGTACTTACATTTTTCTTCGGTTTTAACTATTTTAACACGAAACTTTATACTTTACAGACATAATAATTCACATTCAAACGATCTGATGTTATATGCGTTACAGTTATTCTGCTTTTAGTTGTAACTATAGATTTTTCAGAAGAAAAATAAAAAAATATCAAATAAAAATATTTTAAATTAAATTATTATAATAATGTCTTATGTCATTTTTGTCCACAGTATTCCCTCTGCCTGTTAATACTATTCCTGGTTGAGATGGGCGGCGCTGTCTGCGGTTTCGTCTTCCCTCGCTCTCTTCACGGCCTACTAGAGCTGAGCTTCACCGAACGAGTTGTCCATGCGTATAGAGATGACCCTGATCTGCAGAACTTCATCGATTTCGCACAGAGTGATGTGAGATTTTTTATTGATTATTTTTTGGCTGTTCTTTCCTGTTATTTTTTTCCTGTTTTGCATTGTACAGCTAATTTGGAGCAGTTAATTAATGCTATGGTTCGTAGGCGTTGTAAAACGCGATTAGATATTATTTAAATATCAGGAAAATTTGAATCCTATGATTATTTTGTTAGATTTGGCCTCAAATGTAATGATTTCATGAAATGAATTTGAACTTAGAGAGACATATCAATACAGTGATTATTTTAATGATTATAATTGTATATGACACGACGGGGTATCTACCCTCCTGTTTCATCCTGTGCCGTTTAGGACCAGTCTCCGGTGTAATTCTTCGTTGATAGTAGATACAGGTAGTTGGTTTTCAATCACACACAACTCTTAACTCAAACTCAAAGCATTTATTTCAATTATAACATTTACAGGCACTTTTGAGTTATCACTTATCAAGCAGTCATTCAGTTTGAATTATTTTTTGAAGCTAGTCGCCCATTCCAAACGAAGTAGGAAAACTACCTTTTGGAAGGGGCGACTAGAATCAATTTTTTTTTTGTTGTAATTGTTGACGTTCAAAAGTGCCTTTTTTGTGCCTAATTGAAATAAATTATTTGACTTTGATTGAATTTATAATTTCCTTTGACCTTCCAGTTCCACTGCTGCGGCCTAACTTCAGACGGCTACATGGACTGGTCGAAGAACGAGTACTTCAACTGCTCGTCTCCTTCCGTGGAGCGCTGCGGGGTCCCGTTCTCATGCTGCATCAACGCGACCGACATCTCCTCGGGGCTCGTCAACATCATGTGCGGCTATGGCGTGCAGAACTATCCGGTGAGTTACAAGTTTTTAATACAACAGGGTGAATGTCTGACGGCATTCTTACCGGATCCAGCTCAATATCGAGATTTGTTCATTCCCAGACTGCATAATCATAATCACCTTTAATGTTTCCATTGCTGGATCACAGGCCTCCTCTTTCTGTGAGAGGGAGTGAGTGGGCTGTAACACAATGGTGGATGTCACAGTCATGTCTTCGAATTTTACCTACATTCTCTTTTTTCTCAGACTTGTCTGCGTAAGTCGACAAAGTAACTCCTATTCATGTACGCATTGTCACAAGAAAACCTTACCTCTCCTGAGTGGGGTGCTAAAATGTTCGAGCTCACTTCGCTCGCATCCTACATTTTCAAACTTTTCTGTATAGGTTGACAAAGTAATTCCTATTTCCGTATAAATGTTCAAAAGAACATTTAAACTATGTGGAATGCAAAATTTTTCGAGCTCGCTACGCTCGCTCTACCATCCTCTATTCGTCTGGCACTCTAGCTTTTGTGTGGTCGACAAAGTATCTCCTATTTCTCTATCAATAGTCAAAAGTGAACTTAACCTTTTCGAGGCAGCGTGCTATTTCGACGTTCATTACTGGGCGGGGGACCCCATTTAGTTTTGCCGCCCAGGGCCCCCGACAGTCTTAGTCCGCCACTGCATGTGTCTTTGTATGTGGGGTTATTTAAAGTTTCGAAGCATCTTAGTGGCTTATCTATCTATCAATTTATCTGGGGCGCGCGGGTCGGACAATGACAAAAATATATCACAAAAAAGGTTAAAAAAACGTCTTCAAAAAGCAGCTGACTTTTCAAGCAGTCTGATGCAGTCGGTGGCGTCAATCTGAGACTGAACTGAAAATCTGCCATTTATTATTTATTTATTAACAATAAAATACAACAGCGCAATACGCGATCAATCAGAATCTGTGTCGTTTTGAAACAGATTGCTAATCCATTGCTTCATAAGTTCGAAACAAAAATCTGCCCAACAACGTAAATAACGCAATGAATGTTGTTGAACTTTAAAAATGAAACAGATTTGTCGTAATCTTTTATGAAAATGTGTTGCGTAATTAGATAGCAGGTTACAATCACTAAGTTCACATTATCCTAACTAATAATATTTTAATGAAAAAAATTGTTTGTTTGTTACGCTTTCACGCTAAAACGGCTGAACAGATTTGGATGATATTTGGCACATTGGTAGACCATGACCTGGATTAGGATATAGGATACTTTTATCTCGGTAGTACGTTCCTTTCGAAGTTTTTTTTTTATCTTCATGTCTACACTAATATTATAAAGAGAGAAGATTTGTAATGAATGAATTAAAAAAACTGACAGTAGAGTGGTATATTCAGAGGGCGCCCAACGGTCCACTAGCGCAACTCCTTTAAAAAAATATTATCTTGTGACTGAGAAGGAATTATGAATAACGGCTAGTAAGGACCCACGGTAAGTGTGTCTAGAATTTTCTAATACCTTTTATAAAGTTTCATATTGAGACAGGAAGCAACAAAATACGATCTAGAGGAATGTGGCCACTTTTCTTTAGACCGAATTATTGCTGATTCTAATGATTATAATTCTGTAAAGCCATATTTGTTACGGTCGCGAATCATATTTTAACCAACATACAACCTGACATTGACCTGCAAAAAACAAAAACGTAAGATTTTTTTTTTATTACCTTGAAGGGAGGTGACGCATATTTTCCCTAAACTTGTTTCTTTTTTTGGGGTTCCGTACCCAAAGGGTGAAACGGGACCCTATTACTAAGACTCCGCTGTCCGTCTGTCATCAGGCTGTATCTCATGAACCGTGATAGTTAGACAAATTGAAAATTTCACAAATGATGTATGTCTGTTGCCGCTATAACAGCAAATACTAAAAACAGAATAAAATTAATATTTAAGTGGGGCTCCCATACAACAGACATGATGTTTTTGCCGTTTTTATAGATGGTACGGAACCCTTTGTGCGCGAGGTGTCGAGTCGAGTGCGTATTGTTTACCGCAAATAAACGTACTTACTTTTTTTCTTTTTTTCTTTCAATGTCGCGTGTTACATTAATGCATCCCCCATAAGGGGTATGCGCCAATGTAGCCCGCGAAATTCGATTTATTTGGTCCTTCCATTAAAAAAACTCATATTACCCTCAATAACATTACTTCAACTTCAATTCCAGGTGGCCGAAGCAAGCAAACGCATATGGACAAGCGGCTGCATCGAAATCGTCCGGTCCTGGGCGGAGCGTAACCTTTACACCATCGCATCCGTGGCGTTAGGGGTCGCCCTATCCCAACTGTTCGTCATCTACCTAGCCAAGACCTTGGAGGGACAGATTGAGTTGCAAAAAGCCAGGTAGGAGTCACATTGCCGGTTGCGGCCCACTGCCGGACTTAGGATTGTCTTGAGGATGAGGTAATGTGGATAGGTTAAATGGAAGTAAATGTAAGAAACCCAGGTTATAGTAGGAGGAAGATTATATTGTCAGTGGAAGAACATAATCAGACTATATCTCCTACATTGTCAGTGGGAGAACATAATCAGACTATATCTGCATTGTCAGTGGGAGAACATAATCAGACTATATCTGCATTGTCAGTGGGAGAACATAATCAGACTATATCTGCATTGCCAGTGGGTGAACATAATCAGACTATATCTGCTTCATTGCCAGTGGGTGAACATAATCAGACTATATCTCCATTGTCAGTGGGAGAACACAATCAGACTATATCTGCATTGCCAGTGGGTGAACATAATCAGACTATATCTGCATTGTCAGTGGGAGAACATAATCAGACTATATCTGCATTGTCAGTGGGAGAACATAATCAGACTATATCTGCATTGTCAGTGGGAGAACATAATCAGACTATATCTGCATTGTCAGTGGGAGAACATAATCAGACTATATCTGCATTGCCAGTGGAAGAACATAATCAGACTATATCTGCTTCATTGCCAGTGGGAGAACATAATCAGACTATATCTCCATTGTCAGTGGGAGAACACAATCAGACTATATCTGCATTGTCAGTGGGAGAACATAATCAGACTATATCTGCTTCATTGCCAGTGGGTGAACATAATCAGACTATATCTGCTTCATTGCCAGTGGGAGAACATAATCAGACTATATCTCCATTGTCAGTGGGAGAACACAATCAGACTATATCTGCATTGCCAGTGGGTGAACATAATCAGACTATATCTGCATTGTCAGTGGGAGAACATAATCAGACTATATCTGCATTGTCAGTGGGAGAACATAATCAGACTATATCTGCATTGTCAGTGGGAGAACATAATCAGACTATATCTGCATTGTCAGTGGGAGAACATAATCAGACTATATCTGCATTGTCAGTGGGAGAACATAATCAGACTATATCTGCATTGCCAGTGGAAGAACATAATCAGACTATATCTGCTTCATTGCCAGTGGGAGAACATAATCAGACTATATCTCCATTGTCAGTGGGAGAACACAATCAGACTATATCTGCATTGTCAGTGGGAGAACATAATCAGACTATATCTGCTTCATTGCCAGTGGGTGAACATAATCAGACTATATCTGCTTCATTGCCAGTGGGAGAACATAATCAGACTATATCTCCATTGTCAGTGGGAGAACACAATCAGACTATATCTGCATTGCCAGTGGGTGAACATAATCAGACTATATCTGCATTGTCAGTGGGAGAACATAATCAGACTATATCTGCATTGTCAGTGGGAGAACATAATCAGACTATATCTGCATTGTCAGTGGGAGAACATAATCAGACTATATCTGCATTGTCAGTGGGAGAACATAATCAGACTATATCTGCATTGCCAGTGGAAGAACATAATCAGACTATATCTGCTTCATTGCCAGTGGGAGAACATAATCAGACTATATCTCCATTGTCAGTGGGAGAACACAATCAGACTATATCTGCATTGTCAGTGGGAGAACATAATCAGACTATATCTGCTTCATTGCCAGTGGGTGAACATAATCAGACTATATCTCCATTGTCAGTGGGAGAACACAATCAGACTATATCTGCATTGTCAGTGGGAGAACATAATCAGACTATATCTGCTTCATTGCCAGTGGGTGAACATAATCAGACTATATCTCCATTGTCAGTGGGAGAACACAATCAGACTATATCTGCTTCATTGCCAGTGGGTGAACATAATCAGACTATATCTCCATTGTCAGTGGGAGAACACAATCAGACTATATCTGCATTGTCAGTGGGAGAACATAATCAGACTATATCTGCTTCATTGCCAGTGGGTGAACATAATCAGACTATATCTCCATTGTCAGTGGGAGAACACAATCAGACTATATCTGCATTGTCAGTGGGAGAACATAATCAGACTATATCTGCTTCATTGCCAGTGGGTGAACATAATCAGACTATATCTCCATTGCCAGTGGGTGAACATAATCAGACTATATCTCCATTGTCAGTGGGAGAACACAATCAGACTATATCTGCTTCATTGTCAGTGGGAGAACATAATCAGACTATATCTGCTTCATTGCCAGTGGGTGAACATAATCAGACTATATCTCCATTGCCAGTGGGTGAACATAATCAGACTATATCTCCATTGTCAGTGGGAGAACACAATCAGACTATATCTCCATTGTCAGTGGGAGAACATAATCAGACTATATCTGCTTCATTGCCAGTGGGTGAACATAATCAGACTATATCTCCATTGTCAGTGGGAGAACACAATCAGACTATATCTGCATTGTCAGTGGGAGAACATAATCAGACTATATCTGCTTCATTGCCAGTGGGTGAACATAATCAGACTATATCTCCATTGTCAGTGGGAGAACACAATCAGACTATATCTGCTTCATTGCCAGTGGGTGAACATAATCAGACTATATCTCCATTGTCAGTGGGAGAACACAATCAGACTATATCTGCATTGTCAGTGGGAGAACATAATCAGACTATATCTGCTTCATTGCCAGTGGGTGAACATAATCAGACTATATCTCCATTGTCAGTGGGAGAACACAATCAGACTATATCTCCACTCCTGGGTCTCACGCCTCCTCTCTGTGAGGAGTTCAGCTGTTAGTTCCTACCCGGGCTGATTTAGCTAGGGGCCGAAAAGCTTTATATATTACGGTACAGGTATCGACGAATTTTGGTTACTTCTACGACTATGGTTAACCAAGAAGAAGAAACATGTTACTTCTATTTAAATAAATAAGAACAGGTTTACTTAAAATTTTGGTAAACAGGTTACTGTTTTAATACCGGTTACCTAAATATAACCTTGGTTCAGTTTGCGCTACAACTTCATATTTTTTCTTATGACTTTTTCAACAGTACTAGTCGGTCTAAAATCAATTTTATTAACACTTTCATAAAGTTGATGTTTGTTTAAGTAGAAATAACATCAATTGGAAACAATTATTTAAATATACCTTATGTAGTTTATTTATTTATTTAGAGGTATAAAAATTATGTATTAGGTATGTTGAAACTGTCACTTGTCCATAAGGGTTCATTAGAAAACCAGCGTCAGACAGCATTGATCGGGCATTAATGCTGAATTGAACCTTTTTGGCGCAACCGTGAGGCACACACTATTATTGCTATAAGATTATTTTCACTTTTTATTTTGTTATTATGTGTTTCACGAACTGTGTCCAAATAAATATTATAATGTAACACAAACAGAATATCGCCATTCCGACGTTTTTTTGGCATTAGAAAATACTTTAAACATTACGCCGTGATTGGTCGGGTCGCCGGCGCGCGGGCGGACTCGGGTCTTTGATACACATCCAGGTTATGCACGCCCTTTGACTAATACCGACGGCATAATACCGGTTGTATTCAATTTAAGAATTAAAGTTACCTTTATAAAAATTTTATTTATATTTTTCCAATTTTTTTATCTTACTTCTAAACTAACCAATTTTTTTATCTTACTTCTAAACTAACCAATTTTTTTATCTTACTTCTAAACTAACCAATTTTTTTATCTTACTTCTAAACTAACCAATTTTTTTATCTTACTTCTAAACTAACCAATTTTTTTATCTTACTTCTAAACTAACCAATTTTTTTATCTTACTTCTAAACTAACCAATTTTTTTATCTTACTTCTAAACTAACCAATTTTTTTATCTTACTTCTAAGCTAACCAATTTTTTTATCTTACTTCTAAACTAACCAATTTTTTTATCTTACTTCTAAACTAACCAATTTTTTTATCTTACTTCTAAACTAACCAATTTTTTTATCTTACTTCTAAACTAACCAATTTTTTTATCTTACTTCTAAACTAACCAATTTTTTTATCTTACTTCCAAACTAACCAAGTTTCAACCACATTACAGATGGCAAACCTGAAACAGGGGCACATTGGGCGCTTACCGCGACGAGTGCCGGCGAGCGCTTCTGTAGCACGCAGAGCCTCGCCCGGGACTCGAACCCGCGCCCTCAGCACTCCACATGTGATCACTACACCATTGGAACCAAACACGGTAACATGTGTAGTGTGTTGACTATAAAAAAAAAAATGGAATCGATTTTGCGTCTAATGTGCCATCGACTTTAAGAGATTCCGGCAGTGATATTTGACACATATGATGTGCCATTCTTGTGGATGTTTTTCAACCCTCGTTCGGACAAAGTGTTCTTTATTTGGATTGGGTACTAAACTGTATCAAACTGGACTTTAAAAATCGCGATTTTGAATATTATCTGCCACGGGGAACCGAAGTTGCGATATAACAAATGTGTTGGTGTGCCATCGACTTTTTACTACGGTGATTTGAGGTCGTTTTGTTGAGAATTTTACTTATTTTCAATGGCATGCAAGTGCTGAGTAACAAGCTGATTACCTTGCATGCAAGACGCATACATCATCAAGAAGTTTAATATAATATAATAATATTGATTTTTATTTTGGAACAGAATCCATAGTGTGTTAGTTACATAATATCAAAACAACTTATAATCTAGTGTTAGTACCAATAATTCTCCGCACAAACTGCTTTACAATTAGAGCTGAAGCTCTCCGCTACAGCTCTCAGGATGCTGTTGCGACTGTCTCTCACTCTCCTCAGTAGTGAACCTGTTTTCTTGAGAACAACGCGTGGAACCCGTCGGTATGCGCTTGCGCAACCATTTCCGACGCGCTGCAGTAGCGAGGAAATCCCAACAACATCCTGAAACCATTGTTGTACTGGACGCGCAGGACATCCAGCGATCTTTTAGTGTAATTGATCCACAGATTGTTCCTGTCAAAAACAATAAGCCTTCCAAATAGTGATTTTTACTAGGTCTGTACATAGAGTAAATCTACGGGCCAACATGTTGCACCGGACGGCGAGTGCCCTGCGCTCCCTCTCTATATCGACATGGTCCTTAAGGTCGGCGGAAATAAAGTGACCTGGGTATTTAAAAGTGGATACCCTTTTAATTACTGACCCGTTTATAAGTAGCTTGGGTCCCACTTCACGGCATTTGCCGCCGACCTCAAAGACCATGTATTCAGATTATAAATTAATCCATGTGCGGCAGCGTAGGCTTTACAAGTCTCAATTTATTTTTATCTTGTATAGTGTACAACATAAAAATAAATTACCTAGCGAAACTCCGCAGACAATAAAGAAATCACGCCTGTGGAGTTTTTGATCCTGTATTGTAAATCTGGTAATGAACAAAAGCGTCAGTTTTGTCGGGAATCGATGAAAATATGTTTTAACAACAAAAATAATCGATAACGAAAGAAGATACCTTCGCCTCTTTTCTTGTATTGCCTGTTAATAAAAATGTTGCCATGTCTGAAATATAAGTAAAATTCTCAAACAAAAAAAAACAGCATTTACGAAAGAATCTCAGGACAGTTCGGAATTGCATTTCGTATCATCGCGCCGGCCCCATAGGCAGCCGGCAGATCTCTGCGAGCTTTCTTATATAAGCGGCATTATTGTGCATATTATTATTAGGTGTAATTAATATATGTTTGCCAATTCATGGTGTTAATATCTGTAGTTTTTAAGATGTATCTATTGTTGGTAGTTTTTAATTTAAGAGTAAGTAAAACGTTGTGGAAAGGTTAACAGACTTGTTTATTTGTCGACCGATAAAATAATAGTAGTATGATATTAGCTTAGATAATTTATATGTTCTGTTATAAACCCACATTTAAGGAGGGCTATAAAATTAAATTAATTTTAGTTCCTTGCGAAATTACCGTTCGTTTTCTCCATTAATAGTCCGGTCTCCACAGGGGAGTGATGTGGCGCCATCTACATGGCCACATGTGAACTATGCATCACACTGACGTCACGCAATACTGCATCGCGCAAGCAAAGTTTACCGCGCGACGTTTTTGACGAGAGTAGAGTGAAACAGACCGCAGACGATATTAGCCCTTATTAAGCAGTTAAAATAGTGATTTAAGCCGCGTGTACAGTTCGCGTCAAATAATTTTGCTGCTCTGAAGTAGGCTACAAATGACTGCGCAGTAGTTAATCTTACGTAAAAAACAGTAGCGTGCAAGCATGCGCAACCATCTTCAGAGCGGCAAAGTTATTTGACGCGAACTGTACCAGCCGTGTACCAATGAACACGGTGGGGTTTTATTTATATATACAACGTCCCGACGTCAGTCGTTAGGGAGTTGCCCACCAGCCACAACGCCCGTCTGGTTCTACCTTTTCTATGGAAGATGAGTGATCTTTACACTAGTATCAAGCAAGTTTGTCTACCCTTTAAAATCCTTTCGCCAAGGTTCCCCAGTTTTTTTTTTTGCATAATATTGCCAATGCTAGGCAAAGTTGGTATCGATAAAAGTCCTACTTATTCCATAAAGAACAGTATAAAAACATGTATTTCGTAAGAAATTAGGTAATCTTGCATTTATAACAGACTGTATATAAGCGTCTATAATAACAACCGAAAGGTATAATATCCTATGAATACTATGAATTTAATTCTCAATAGCTTTAGTGTCAGTATCGCTTTAGTACCGATACCGATTTCTTTGTTTTATCATTTCATTATACAGATAATTATGAACAAAATATGTAAGTTTGAGACTGAAAATTCAAGTGTGTCCTCTTACGGTTTAAAAGATACAGCCCTATGACAGACATACGGACAGCGGGGCCTTAGTGATAGGGTCTGTTGCTTGTAGCACCCTGTAGGTACGGAACCATTTAAAGTATTATTATTAGAACAGTATATCTTCATTAAAACAATTTCATGTCTAAAATATAATTTCTGTCTCTCGTTTTATTGGTATCGGTACAATAATTAATGTTACATTTAAATAATTAATACAAATAAAAGAGTAAAATAATTAGCATGTCCCACGAACAATAAATCTTCCTTTTGTAATATTTAAGTAGGAAAATATCTAAATTGTGATAGTTTTTATTCCAGTTTTTGTAAAAACCCTTTGCAGATTAGTGCAAGCGAATAGGTTATTAAAGTCAATGTTGATAAAGAGGATAGTTGCTTGCACTAATCCGTCTAAAATGGGACGTTATCTGAAAACAGACAGTATGCTCAATTTTTTCCAAAATTAAAAAAGTTAAAACCAAAGCTGTTGTTTTTTCCACTGTAAAGATGTGTAGACTGATTAAATTTTTAGTAGAAAAAATATTACATTGTTTTTAGAAAATTCGTTGAAAGATAAAAGCTTTGTTTTCTTTCCCATGGGTGCAAATAATGTTTAATATTGATTAATTTTGAATTTCTGAACATTACCTTATTTAGGCATTTTTGGTAAATTATCGGTACAGTCAATTTTCAGTTAATTGAGGCTCTCGGTAGTTTTTAGTACCGAATATATATAGATGCTGGTTCAAAAATTAAAGTTGACAAAATAATGTAAATACAGTGTTAAAAAATTGTTGTTGGTTTTATATAATTGGTAAAAAACTTAATTACTAAAATAAAATTCTGAATCGTCCCACTGCACTCATGTGCTCAATATTTTTGGGTTTAAGCTCAATTTTCTTGTAGTTAAAAGTTGTTAATTTGACAGCTTAAATAAAAATTCGACTGTGTCAAAGGTTTTTAACCGATAGAATTTGGCTCTTTAAATGCTTGATCCCTATAAAAAACGAATCGTTTTGCTTACCATTGGTAGCTTTTTGTATTGCTAAACTGAGCATATAAATAGATTCGTAAGCTAGTTTTACCTGTGATAGCTACTTCAATATGAGAGGGTCTATTATGCAAAGCTATGAAGTCTGCTTTATAATTGATAAAGATACAGTCTTCATTTTAACTAAAAAAGGTCAGTTAATTATTGGAGTCAGCCATTAAACAGCAGTAAAATTTTATCTAAAAAGTACAATCTGAGATTTAAATTACTCTCAACTGACTTAGGGCCAGTTTCCTGGACGCAAAATTAATGTTTCAAATTGTCACGCGCGTAAACTGATGTGATTGGCTGTTGATAAATCGTTCAACCAATCACAGCAGTTTTCGTGCGCTTGGCAATGTCACAATAAGAGTGTTCATCCAAAAAGTTGGCTACGTCGCAAATAGCTGTCAAATATTTCGCTGTTTTGATTAATTCGGCAATATTACTGTATGGAAATAAGAAATGCGGCTAACTAGTGAACTACAATATTAATAATGAATTGCAATTATAACACTAAATTTGGTGTTGTAACCGTTTTAAGTGTTCTAAATACTTTTTTTTACATCTAAAACGAAATATTTTTAAATATTACGATATTAATTATTTCATTTCATAATCAATATTCTAGTTCACTAGTTAGCCATATTTCTTATTTCCATACAGTAATATTGCCAAATTAATCAAAACAGCGAAATATTTGACAGCTATTTGCGACGCTGTCCACTTTCTGTACAAACGCTCTTAATTTTGTAATCATTTTCGTTCCATAAACAGCCCTTAAAATTGCGTTATTTTAAAATATTTGTCTTCTCTCAGCAATTTTTTTTTCGGTGATTATACATTAGCTAATGTAAAAGTTAAAATAGTCGAACCGCAAAGTTAGGATTAACTAGTTACTGTCCGCGGCTTCGCCCGTGTCGACCCTAATTTTTCCCGTCCCGTCAAAATCGGTCCAGCCGTATCAGAGATTAGCCGGAACAAACAAACTTTTTTTTTTTGTTATAATTATCGTATATATACATCATGCATAGATCAGATACATATGCATTTAGTAAAAAGCTATTATTTTGACAATACAAACAGACACTTCAATTTTATTTATTTGTATAGATGACAACAGATTAATTATCAGGCTTTCAAAAGGGATTATTTTTTCCATTTCCTACTGCAATAACTTTAAAAAACACGCATTATTAATACAAATATTGAAATAAATATTAATTCTCTAATTAATAATAAGCAATATTATAGAAACTAAAACTGCCATTAACGGTTGATTAGTAAACTCAGTTTAAACTCACTGGTCAATCAATAATTACTATAAATATGTTATTATTAAGCATTTATAATAACTATAACACACAATAATATAGAAAATAGTTGAACCTCCACATAATAATGTTATAGTGCAATATTTTATAATAAATACTTGATAAGTTGATTTTCGTGCCAGTTTAGTGAATATTCCATATGTTTCCACTATATCAGTTATTAAAATAAACGAATTATTTTAATTTTATAAAGCCGTATTTCTGTCAAGAGACACGGAAGTAGATTCCTTTGTCAGGAAAATTTAATCCATTTAATTTAAATATATAAAATATTCATCATCATTTCAATAATTATTGTTTATTTGTTTTATTATTACATAAACGTGCTCATTTGCTTATACCATAGAGTTCAATGTCGAATATAATTTTATTTTCAAATTTATTTCATTTTACTCAATTTATGTGGTTGACTCTACGTTAATCAAGAATTCCATGAATATGTGATTTTTTTGTGTAAAATTATAGTTAAGTAGTGATTTTCAAATATTGACCTCTGCCCAAACTGAAGCGACTCCCACGAGTAATTCGCTCGCGCCGATTGCATGAACTAACTGTAAGGAGGTGTTCAAACTGGCGCGAATAATCGCGTGCCTTCCTAATCATTAAAACAATATCGCGCGGGATTCGCCTCAGTGTGGCCAAAGCCACGGATTAGTACAGATGGGACACTCCGCAAAATCATTCAAATAAAAAGCGACTCTTGCTACGACACAATAAAGTGCAATTCAGGTCGCTCAGCGCTAATCACCTAGCAGTTGCCTCTCTTTCTATCGCATACGTAACTCTTATATCTTCTGACTACATTACGCCCACTGAATTCGACAAGTCGAGCTCGCCGCGTACCTACTTGTAGCTCCATACCTAAAATGCGGAGTGAACCATTTGTATTCTAATCTGTGCCAAAGCTTTAAAATTTGTTATGTTAATTTACCGCGTCGAATTTTCTAATTTCCAACTCTTTGTCACTAACCCAGGCACGTACAGGAGAATTTGTATCTCGGCGAGTTTTTTCGCACACTAAATTTTCAACTCTCGGCATTGAGCCGAGCATTGAGAATCCAACGGAGCATATACAAGTGCATCAAAAAAAAAACACCTGGATTTTCAGCTTTTGACGCTAAGCAGTGCGTTGAAAAATCATTTCGTGAGAAAAAATCGCCAGTGCGAACCTGAGCGAATTGACTTCTAGAAAAGAAGTTAGGTATCTTGTTATTGACTGCAGTAATAATGTATGTTATGATGATAGTTGAACAAGTAAAATATTACTCGATTTTAACCAAATATAATCTACATGTCGTATCTTAATACATAAGTGTATAAACTTATCGATGTAAATATATATTAGGAATTCTAGTGTATGTATTAAGAGCGATTATCCTAAGAGTTGGCAACGTCGCAAATTGCTGTCAAAAAATTACCTGTTTTGATTAATTTGGCAATATTACTGTATGGAAATGAGAAATGTGGCTAACTAGTGAACTAGAATATTAATAATGAATTGCAATTATAACATTGAATTTGATGTTGTACCCGTGTAAAAAAGGCATTTGGAACGTTTTCAAATACTTTTTTTTACATGTAAATATTTAGAATATTGATTAAGAAATGCATTTTTTTTTTAATGTTCGCAAGTTGAGACTCATTTCTTATTTCCATACAGTAATATCGCCAAATTAATCAAAACAGCGAAATATTTGACATATATTTGCGACGTTGCCAACTTTCAGAATAAACGCTCTTAAAGTCATTTCTATTCAGAGTTAGCTAGATGAAATTCTTGAGCTGGTGTTATTCAAAAACCTAGACAGGGTCTTAAAAAGTTTCTTACTAAATGGTTTTCTCTCTAGTCTCAAGTTCAGAAAACAAAATGCAAAGTAAAAAAAAAAACGAAAAAAAAAGTTTTTTCCAGTATTATAATCTGCATTTATTCCATATTTTTTAAATTTAAGTCTGTACTTTTAACATCCTGTGTATGTATACACCATTGTTTTCAGAAGCTAGTAATAATTTTGTTGACATCGCCAATTTGCCTGTTACCTTTACCCTTAAGTACTTTAAGTTTGACCCTACAAGGGTAAAAGTCGCAGTAAAAATAAGCTCAAAATCTCAAGCATTTCGTCTAGCTAATAACAATATCAGTTAGTATAAAGCACAATTCAAATAAAAATGAAGATATTTTGCGTATTAAATAGTGGGAACTGATAAAAGACATTATTCTTGTACATTGAATACCAGTTGTCAGTGATGTAATATATAGGAAATTAAATGAACTGTAACCTGTATAAAGATTTGTTGTTTTTTTTATTTGTATTTCCATTATTGTATTCGCACACAGATCACTTTTGGCAACCACTTTTGAAAATTGAATGTATGAAAAGTAGCTGAAGCTGGCAACTCGTGGTCGTCGGAAGCGGTCCGATCCACGTCTTAAGAGCGACCAGGGTATGCGAGGAATTTGAAAAAAAAGGTATTTGAAGAAACTATTGCCATCGTGTTACCTCAATTCTGCCCCTGTACAGTGCGATAGGGATAGCTGCAGCTCAGACCGATTATGTCACAAAAAAAAAACCAGATCGACGTTTCGTATTTCTCTTTTTTCTCTTTGAAAACTGAGCCGATTCAATTATTTTTGACATTAATATTTTAAGAAAGAGTATGTTTAGGTTCCTATCATTTTCTTTTATGTTAAAAACTTTTCGAATTTATCTGGTAGTCCTCTAATCGCGGCAGAAAAAATGGGGCATTTTTGGAGTATCATATTTTCTTTACAGATAAGTTGCAGAAAAAAAGGAAATAATAGGGACGTGTCTACAACAGTCTAATTTTTTTTTTTATGTTTGCTCCGGAGGCATTATTCAGGAAGAAAAAAGGGAATACATTTGTATGGAGAATCGCAGGCCCTGTTCCCTCTTAAGCCCATTAACATAGCTGATGTTTGAGAAAAGTGACCCCACGTCATTTTGCAAAGAGTAGGTTCGAAACTTCGAATCTATATAAGAAACCTTCTATTGCCTTCTCTTTATGAGAAGAGGCTTTGCCGTGCAGTGGGGTAGTAATAGGCTGGTATAATATTGAAAAAAAAAAACATTATTCTAAGTACAGACGCCAGCAGGTCAACCTACCCGAAACTGTATCTCATCTTCTTTTTACGATTCGTTTTTTTTTTGTTGACCTATCCAAAAGGTAGTTTTCGTATGGAGAAGAATGGGCAAGAAACTCCACCGTTACTCTTTTAAAATGTTTTCACAATATCTTGTATACGTCAATTATATAATTATATGTGAAGACGATGCACCTAGAATAAGATTACTATACCACGATAGCTAAAAATAATGAAAAATGAAGGAATGACAGATACATTAATTAAGTATGTGATAGATGCATGGTGCTCACATATTTACAAACATTGTAAAATTATACGATATTCCTAACATTTTAACAAGTACTGTACGGTACGGTACTAATAAGTCAATGTGTGAGTTCAAGTAATCACAGAATGCAAAATCAATGTTATAAAAAAATAATATTATAAAATTAAATTAGCAACCAGTTAGATTTTGTCTAGATTCTAAATTGTCCCATGGAGCAGGACCAACATGTTTCCAAGCATTTTTATCTTGGATATATGATGCCGGTGTTCACACGCAACACGAATCGTGGAAAATTACGGACATTTCTTGAATCACGTATCGTCTTTTGAAAATCACGTCCAGCATTAATCGTGATTTTCTTGTGACGGTTCCGCTAAAGCGCTCGTCTAAGACTGAACTCTGAATCACGAATCAAGTGTGACAATCTACCTTTTCGGATAGTTTGACGAATCGCGACAACTCGTTTCCGTATGCAATGTGTACGTGCATCCCTCATGACGTATCGTTTTTTTTTACGAATCGTCAATGACGGGTCCTGAATGAGCTGTAACACTTCATAGTTCTCGCTGTCTTCAGTTCACTTCATAGTTCGTAGGTACCATCCAAGAAGTGCATATCTATACACTAAGGACTATTTCTGCTTGCAGCGCTCGGCCGCTATAGAACGGGGGCGGTATAGTCGCTGGCACGTAACTTGGCACGAATTCGTTTTCGCTTGTTTTTCTTAACAGATATGTTCAAAAATAAATTATGGCAATAACCATAGAATAATGACATGCAATAAAAGTGTATTTTTTTTTGTTGCACTAAGTGTTCATGCGCAAACTTACTCCCAATACGCCACAACCTTGCCAAGTTACGTGCCGATGACTTTAACAGCTGTGGTCATCGCATTCACGGGAATTTGTTTTCAAACTGCTTAGATATTAACTTCTTTAGTACATAATTATTTTTATTTCGAAACTAGCAATATAATACCCAAGCGACCTATTTCCTTATCACTCTCCTAGGTTTACTATCACTATCTCCATCTTCTATTCTAATACTCAACCCTCCCTTGTTACTTCTTACCCTTTTTCCCCTTCCCCTTTGGGGTCTCAGGAGGGAGTTCAACGACGGGTGGCGGAGGTGGTGGGGGCCAGTACTTGTTGAAGAACTCTTCAGTGACAGCAAAATTCAGCGGTAGGATGTGACTCTTCCGGTTCCATTGCTCCATGTCTTGTTCCGCTTGCTCCTCAAAGTCACGCGCTGCTGCGGCTTTTTTCTATAGGATAAAATACATGAAGATTTAGAAGAGTCAAGTATGTTGCTTTTTACCAACAAATTTATGACTTTAGTCTAAGCCCAAATCTTCGAGTCAGTTATTGTATTATGAACTTTATTCCGAACAACTTAAAGTTCTTCATAAGTACGAAAATTTTAGGACGGAGCCCTAAGTTGTCAACTTTGTAATAAGAACTATAAGTTTATCCGAATAAAGTGCAAAATACAATAACTGACTCGACGGCCTGAACTACAGTTAGAATTCGTTTTCTAACAAGACGGAAAATGATAAGGCAAAAACTGGCTGATGCTAACCTCCAAGAAAACCAAATACTCCTCAGTATCAACATCCTTCTTTTTCTTAGGTTTTGTGTCCTTAGCGTCTTTCTTAGGAGACTTGTCAGCTTTTTTAGGTTTAAATTTCAGAGGAACATACAGTTTCTTCGGGTTCTGAAGCTGATATGGTGCGTCTATCAGTGAGTATTCCGGAGTGAAGGTAAACACTGAACGGACTAGATTGTACTGGTAGTCTGTGCTAAACCTGACGATGAAATGGAGTAAGGGTAGATAAAAAAGTTCTTGGAATCACTGTAAAAATAACAAAAATGCCCGATCATCCACTTTTAAATTCACTAATTCAGTAAGCGATCAATTCAGTAATAGGTTAAAGCAACAGCCCTCAATTCCTGAATGTCTTAAAAAAACCAGGGAGCCTTAAGCTGGGATCAAATTATCGGACGCGTCCTTAAGTCGCGGCTTATTTGTATCTGGATAGTACATTTAGCACTACACTGTGCAAACTATCGGTCGTAAGTCGCGGACGTGACTTTGGGCCGTCCTTGAGCGTTCGGACGTCTGATAGAAATCTGGCTGGCTGGAGTTGGGAACATGCAAACTCATGGGTCGCGACTGTCAGCCGCAGCTTACGGACGCGTCCGATAATTTATTCCCAGTTTAACAGTAGTCGCACATTATGATGTGTAACATCTGACATCTTGGCTGATACCTACCAACCTCTCAGAAAATGGGTTGGTACACATCTGAAGGCCAACTCTAAAAACGCATGCGCTCATTGGTCAAATCAAACAGCGGGCGCTTCCCCGGCTTCCTGTTACACACTTCCGTCCCTTTTCACGAAATCATTCCCACAGATTGCAGAAAAGCGAGAGGAAAGATGTTACACATCAAAAACCCATTGAGGAGATTTTTTCGGACACGATGCCTCTTTTTCTTGTTTCATTGCGTTAACGACTATTTGCACAAAACAATTAATAATTTCATAACAATTCGATCAGTTAATCGACTTAGACTTTGCATAACTGTGTCGTACCTAATTGTCATTCTTTAAAATCAACATCAAACTACCCCCGTGGTCCTTACCGTGGCCGCATCAGTGCGCGTCCACAACAGAAACGGGTTTTGTCGACAGAAGAATAGACAAAATGACAGATTGTGATTTGTTTATCTGTCATTTTGTCTATTCTTCCGTTGTCATGCTACGCGTGCAGGTCGTTGAGAGAATGCGTTCTTGACACCTGTCACTTTCATACTAACGAATACGTGTTTTGCGAATTTGATCCTTATTACTACTAGAAATTGTACAACTGACAGGTGTCACGAACGTATTCGCTCGACGGACGGACAACAATTAAATGCGTTTTATACAGGGTCAAATAGTTAGCGAAACTCCGCAGACGTGGCGGGTGTCGATATCTAAACACGATACCAACTGAAACAAAAAATAAATTATTTTTTTAACCGACTTCAAAAAGGAGGAGGTTCTCAATTCGACTGTATGTTTTTTTAATTTTTATATGTTTGTTACGCGATTACTCCGCCAATTATGAAATGATTTTGATGATTCTTTTTTTGTTTGGTAGGTCATACTTCAGAGGTGGTCCCATAATATACATTTTATTTACTTTGCTTGAGTCGTTTTTGAGTTAGCTTCAATTATAGGTATTTTTCCCGCTAGTATATATGGATGATGTTATAAGTTCCTGTCACTGTTATTTAGATAGCAGATAGTGGTATTCGAATTTGTGTGGGGTAGGTACCACAACTAAAAAGTGAAAACTTTTTACTAAAAAATTGAACCGTATTAAAAATTAAACTAATAAAATGCAAAATAACTTTAATTTCGGAAGTCGGTGGCAAAACACAAAAATACCAAACCAGACACCGAATTCCAAATTAAAGTTATTTTGCACCTTTTTGTGTTTTTTTTGTCTTCAATTTTATTGTAAAAAGTTATTATGTTTTTTTTATTGTGAGGTCATCGACCGCAGTGTTGTAGATAAAAAAAAAGATTTTCACAACTCAAACCTACTTCAAGTAACAGAACTAAATGCGGTCCTTGACCGTCAAAACAAAACATTATATTTTATCGTGGTAGTTTCACTAGTTAATTTTATTTGACCCTGTAGCATAATAATAGATGTAAAATAGGTAATGATGATTGTGTTCTTTGCGACTTTTTCCATAGGAATCCACCTATTGGTGGGACCGTGCAGTAGCTTCTGAAGTTAGATGTGAGATTCTACTATGTGTTCAAATTGCAAAAGTAAAAACCATTTAAAAATCAAACTAACAAATCAAAAATATAGTGAATAATCTTCGCGAGATCTCTGATACAGCATTCGAAGGATGATCCGAAGTGTACTTTATTCTTAGAGTCTGTGGTTGGAGACCCCTTGGAGATTCGTAAGACTGCCTTTGAAGGCTGAGGCGCTACTATCCGTGAGACTGGCGTCATGACTGTCTCATTAGGTTCCATTGCCTTGTAGTATACGCCAGCCTGCGCAGGAGTCGGCAGCTCGTCCATCTCCACTATGTATCTGGTGGCTGCTATCATGTTGTCCTGTGAAGATTTATGTATTTGTAAGTCACGAGCATTCCTGTCTATTAGTCGGTTTATAGAGGTTTTTCAGTTGAATAATTACCTAGTCTTCGATGGATAACGTGAAACTCCATGGTCACAATTGTTGAAAGGAATATAGACTGAACACCAGAAGTCTATAATATGTATGTTACTACAAAGAGTTTAAGAAACACACCTGGAACCTCCTTATCATCCGTTTTCTGTCTGCAGCATCGAAGTGCTGCATTTCCTTCATCCACTCGCAGAACCACAATATCAGAATTCCTTGTGTGGCTGTAATAAAATCACGTCACCTCAACTAGGTAGGTACCTCATATCGCTTTAGTAAAGCAATATCGGTCATTGCCCTTTGCCTAATATTTCTCCATAGAAATCCAAACAATAAACTATATCGTCTGGCGAAAGATCAATAATTAAGGTAAGGGACAAAAATTCGAAAATGAGTTATAAATGCACTCCTACTCAGTTTTTTACGCTCTTTCTAATGCTATATTTAAAAAAAATCTAGCTTTAAAAAAATTACCGATACCTACAGTAAGGATTTTTCAATGCTGAAAAGCAATTTTTTTTTCAAAAATTAGTGTAACGGTCAATGTATTCGGTCCAAAAAGTCATATTGGAGTTAGTCCTGCTTACAATGGAATCCGATTAACGTAATTGTCGTAACTCTAACTAAACATCGTTACTTTACGTTTTTGTTTTGATTTGATTTCAATTTTGTTAAGTTTTACTTGTTTAAATTATGAGAATCTCTAAGAAGCCGACGCGCGACGTAGTAACTTCGTTTTGGTCTAAATAACAAAAAAAAAAGTCGGGTTTGATTATGTTCCCTTAAAATTGATGCTTTAGTTTATTATGTTTTAAGATTCTTTATGTAACCAAGCTACTATTTATGTTCCTTTTTGTTAAGTAATAAAACGAAAATGGGTATTACCATTGTGTTTGTTTTTTGTAAAGCAGCATAGATTATAAACGTTCCATCCTGATTTTAATGCTATAGTTTATTCGTTTACATAAGAATATCTAAGTAGAAGAAAATTAGCTAGGTATGTAAATTGATAATTTGCTTAACTTTAACTTTCACATGAGGTAGGTCCATACATAATACATACATATCTATGTACATACCGATGTGTAATAATAATATTATTATTTTCTGTACATACATATCTATGTACATACCGATGTGTAATAATAATATTATTATTTTCTGTAAGGTTGATTTTGATTAAAATAATACAAAGAAGGTTTATTTTATTTGTTTTTATGTGTTTTACTTAAATACCTAAAATAATATCTAAATGATGTAAGGTCACAATAATTACATTTTCTAAATTTCCATACATTTTTTAAATACTTAACTTAAACGTGAGTAAATTTAATTTCACACAATCTATTTACATTAAAAGAAGAAACATCGTTGGTTTTGCTTTTGACACTTACATTAAAATGTCTTAATAAAACTTAAACTATATCAGGGCCAATTTAAAGTAAGGGATCACTTGTCAAAATTACATTAAAGTAAGGGACAGCTATCTTTGAAAGTATCGTGTTTAGGAAAATGGTCATCATCAATAACAATGAGCCGTCTTAAACTAAATAATTCTGTGAAACTCGATCATAAATAGCCTTAGAATTAAAAAAGTTATGTTTAAATTACCCAAAAAAAAATCTTTGTTGGCTCGTACTGGAAAATTGCATTTTGTCCCTTACCTTAATTGATCTTTCGCCAGACGATATATGGTTTTTCGTTATTGGAACATGTTGAAGATCACGATAGATATCAGGACGTTAGCGGAGTTTATTACAGTTTTTTAAATAAAGAATGCTAGAAAATGTAGGTCAATGACCACTGCTGCCACGCTAAAGCGAGTTGGGTATAGTTGATACTTGCATACTAAATTCTAGGGATACTTAGTACTTACTTTTTTGTGTGCCTTAATTATTCGTTCAGCCGCTTATGCGTGATTGGGTACCTACTTAAATAACAAACATATTTAAAACAATAAGCTTTTACTGCTTTATAAAACTCGTAAGAACCGCATGCGTGGTCGGTTCATAGATGGGGTCACCATCTATTTCATACCTAGTCTTACCAAGGGGTTACCTATCGTAATCAATAACTGGGTTGTGGAGGTCAGGTCGGCAGCCGCTCCGTGCAAAAATACTGGTATTCAGCATGCATGCGGTTAGACTGGAACCGGCCCCACATAGTTGGTAAAACGCTTGGCGATTTGTGAAGAACTTACGTCTATCCAGGTCATCCTCTTGTGCCCTCCTCAGGAGGTTGGCCAGGGTATCCAGAAACCAGAATTCAGCCAGACTACTCTTATATCTGGTACATCCGACCAGTTCTGCCAGAATCTCTATGTATTTCTGTTGCGGCGTGTTTAGTATTTTTGGAATGGCTTGTGGGTCGATATTGGTTTTGAAATCCTCTGGGAGGACGTGGATCCTATAATGTAGAATTGTGTTAAAACTGCAAAAGCGGTACAAGAGAGCTATCCAAATTGCCGCTGCTGCGTTACGTAACGGGCTTCGATTCCCGTATATTATTTCATATTTGTATGATCATCAGATAGTTGTTTCAGGTCTGGCTCATTGTCAAAGTCAAAGTCAAAGTCGAAGTCATTGTGTTCGTGAACCCACGAGAGTTCTTTTTTGTTATTGGTTCATATATTTGGTTAAAGGAATCCATTACACAGTAAGTCCCACTTGCGCGTTTCCTAAATAACTTTGAAGTAACAGCTGATTCAGGGTTACCTAATCAAATGATTCATCTAGCGCCACCAAGAGCTAGATTTAAACTTAAGAGTTAAATTTCTAAATATTTTACCCACCGATGCGGGATGGTTAACTTAACTCTGGGTTAGTGTAAGTAATGTTAAAATAAATTGACTTTATAAGGTGTGTACGCACCGGGACTCACAGCTTAGTACGGCCGTTCTCCAAATGCGTACAGTATGGCTACGTCTAAATCAATTGAGCCTGGTACCTATGCGATACCCAAGACCCTACCGACTATGAACCTAGCCCTATAATTATTCCTCAGCACCCTAGTCACCCTAACGCCCTATCCTAACATACAAACCTCACCAAACGTATGTCACGTTGATTACGAATGGTTTTACACGTGCGGGAAGTCTGTTACAAGGAGACCTACGGTAACAGACGGAAGTTGGGTAGGAATAGGGGTTTGTGTACGTCGTGCAATGTACACAGGAAATGGTTTTCTCACTGCCGATCCCACAGACTCATAGGATCGATGATGGCGAAAGGTGTCTTGGCCACAGTGAGAGGAGTAACGGTTGATGAATCAAAGTCGACTCCAGCTTGATGACTAATTTATTATAATAGTTAACCTTATTATATACTACATTTGTGATCAATACACAATGATAGGTATTTACATGTGTGTTGTGTGTGTATTGAGCCGATGAAGCGAAGATCTCACTAGGTCACTTCTTGGCGCTGACGGTGCGCCGGTGTTGCCGGCGCGTGGACCGAATCTATGTCGATCTTAATGCTGACGCTGTGATGTTGAGCTAGTGCCTGTTCACGGTTGAACAAGGTGCTTATCGCTGATAACATATTTTGTATTGTTCGACGTAATAGTAGGTAAGTGATAATTCGGTAGGTACTATATAAGCAGTCAAATATATTTATGAACTCATAAAAATAAATATAAATTATAAAAAGCTTAAAAGACATTTTTCCTTATCTGACGTTTTCGTCAATCAATAAACTAAATCTCAATTGAAAACCACATATCTATCTTACGATTAAAAATTCAAAGACATGAAATTGTAACCTATCTTGTGTAAGCTATCCTATCTTGGCCATAGCCAAGTCATCATGACTCATGATCAAGGTCATGGGCGGCTTTAAGCCTCTGACAAGTCACTAACAAGACGAAAAGGAAAGAAATAATTTAGCTAGGTATATCGTTAAGGCTCCCGCAGAAAGGCGCGACGCGACTCGGTGGAACAATTTCTATGAAATCTTCACGGAAATTGTACTAGGTACCGGTGTCGCGTCACGCCGTCGCGTCGTGCCTGTCTGCGAATCCCTTTATGGTACCCTCTGGCTTTAAATGCCAAAACATTATTTTGTACCTGTTAGTTACATAGTTAATTACCTATTATGTTTTTCAATAGCCCTAACTTTGTCGGACAGGACGTGTCTCAGGGAAGGCGACGGGAATATCTCTGGTAACGACTCCAGCACTGTTTCCTCGACGACTAACTTCGTTCCCTCTTCTTCCAACGCTTCTGAAGGAAACTCTTCTTCTTCTACTGCTGGACCTGGTTGTGGGCACTTATTTATCAACTTTAATTAAAACGTTTAACAATCACTTACAATAACAAAAAGCAGAACAAACAAAAGAAAATTACAAAGTTCAGGTTTAGAAAATAAATAAACACTTTCATGAATTGCTGTCACAGTAATTATCGACTCCTGACATGCCAATGAAAACTTCGTCCATTCATTCGTAAACAGATCCGTTTGTTGGATCAGATTCAAGAGATGATTAAGAGTGCGGCCAGAGTGCGTGATGCTGGTGCACGAGCAACGTGCGACACAGAGGCACAGAAAACAGCCTGTGCTTTCTGCAGCGGCAATACTCGCCTGGGACGAAGAAGCAAGTCAGCACAGCATGCAGATCAGGCGCGTCAAGTGACACGGAGCGTCTTGCAGGTATAGAGGTATGACAAACAGGCTAATGTTCACTCATCCTCTATAGAAAAGGGAGGATCTATCGACCTGCCTGGCGATTAAAATCGGGACGTTGTATATAAATGCTAGTCGCTCGGTAAATTGTGCTTGCGCGATGCAGGATTTTGCAACATGTCACTGCGATGCGTAGTTCGCACGTGGCGATGTAGATGCCGCCACAAAGGTTATGGTGAGCCGAACACCATACACTACTGTATATTTGTTCTTAAGGTTCTTTTACTTGGGGCGGATCAGCTAAAACTCACATGCTGAGGTTGGAACGTGCTCAAAGGGCACTTCTGAAGGTTGGATGGCGGTTACCCTACCAGTTTCCTACCACCGACCTTTACAAAACATGTGCGGTTCTATCTGTTCGTAAGTTATTCATACTTAACCTCATTTTAACCACTCATGCTCAATCTCCCTACACTCCATCCAAATTTAACACCCAACGACGCAAACACACTGTCTGCCCCTCTATGCGCACAAATTGTCGTTCGGCCCAACGTAGTTTCCCTTTCCTCAGTAGGTAGCTACGTTTATAACAAGGCAAACAGTATTTTAAATATATACTCTATGTGCAGATCGAAATGTAAAAAAACTATTACAACTTGGCTACTCGGATTGAATTATGCAGAGACTGAAAACATACTTAGTATTTTAAAATAATTTCTCTTATCGGAAAAACCAACTTAAACTATCTATTAAATAGATCACGTTTCACTGTGTTTACCACATACAGACACACACACACACCCTTGGGTAAGTGGATGCTCACGCCCAGTGCCCCTCACTCGTTGTTGGTCGTGAGGATCTACACTGCACCCACGGACACACAACACTCCCCAAGAACACATGTAGTTTATCTCCTTTTGTTTTGTTATCAGATAACCCTCTTCCTCTCAATACTTGGAGCTTTTATTATATAGTTATAGTTCGTAAGCGCAAGTAAATAGTGTAATTTTAAATGGTGTGAGCCTGGAGATCTGTAATACAGGTCCTGAACCCAGTACAGACTCCAGCTCTCACAAAGGTCTGAATTTTGCTTGCAACCCATATACTATACACCAAATTGTACCTTTTTGAGAGAAATAAAAACTTATTCTATTCTAAGTATTCTATTCTATTCTAAGGAGAAAATGTTAGGGTAATCCGCGGAAATTCAAATGTTTCTTACGATTTTTGGAATTTGCTGGTCAGGTATCAGGTTGTCTTTTGATCAAGATATGATTCCCGATTGTAACAAATGTGAATTCACAGGATTAAAGAGCTAGGATAACCTACGATACCTCTCGTCTTAGAGTAGGTAATTAGACTCCTCTGGTATTGGAAATTTCCATAGTAAACGGTGGAACGCCAGCTATTTTGTATTCGACTAGCTGCTAACCCTGATGGTCTACTTACCTTGTTCTAAAGAAGATCCGGAACTGCTTGATGACTCAGTAGATTCCGGGGGAGACCGGAAGCACTCCAACCCTGAATCTGACAGAAGTTTGTTCAACAACTCCAAATGAACATTCTCTATTCGGTACGAAGTCATTTTGGAAGATTTTCAATCTCTTTTTCCGATTTATAATTATTGTTACTAATAGGTTAAGAAAAATGTCAATTTCATTTGACATAGATTTAATGTAATAAAATTGATGCCGATAAAAAATAAACCTATTTAGAATATATAATGATGAAAGGCGGTTTCTTTACGTAGGTTGGTTTGTTGTGTCAACCACGTGAAACGTTTTTCATTTTCAGGAACAATTTTATTCCTGTAGATGTAATTCTAGGTCGAACTCTTTCATAATGCTTATACCTTATTAACGAGACATCACTCACATTTTCTGCTTCTGCGGCCACAAAATCGTGATAAGGCGAACTAAGCTTCGCGCGCTCTCTCTCGCCCATAGCTCGACGTATTGTAAACAGAGAGCGTGCGAAGTGTAGGTAGTTCGCTTTACCGCGACATTGTAGCCTTAGCAAGTGAGTGGTATTTCTTTGGAATGCGCTCCCTCTGAACATCTAGATGCCAACCAGTCGGTTATCTTTCAAAGTGCAGGGACGTGAACGTATTCATAAAAAGTTGGCAGAATCTGTCCAGCGCTGATTTTCTGGATTCGTTTTCTCCTCTGCCGACTTATCTAACTTTCTCCTGAAAAAGTTTATTCTGTTTATATGTATGTATGTATCTAAGTATAAGTACTTATTTATTCTTTTTCGAGTTATAGTATATCCCTTATGTTGCACCTGCCATGTTTTGTCTCTGCATCACCCTCTCAGGCTTCGTTTGAGACGCGGGGCGTCGCGCGTCACGTGCGGCGTGGCGTCTCGCAACGCGTCCGACGTTTTTTCAGTTTACAGACAGGCGGCTCGTGCAGTGGCCCGCGTCTCCGAGCGTATTGGCGCGTGTGACGCCACGGGCTCCGCCGTGGGTGTCACTACGTTTAACCGTGAACGGAGAATTGCAGGAATAGCTGGCCACAACGCTGCGTGCGCCGCCGCGATAAATGTCGCGTGCGACGCGGCGATGCCATCCGCGGGCTGTTTCAAGCAATCGCGTGTAAAATCGCGTCTCCGTAAACGCTCTCATACAATGCCATATGTTAGAATTTAGTGTCGGCCGCGCCGCCTAACGCGACGCCTGACGCTCTGCGTCTCCGTAAACGAGGCCTTATAGGTTGACTGGTAGAAAATGCCTCAGGCATTAAGTCCGCATTTGTAAAGTATTTTTTAGCATAAAGTTTTAATAAATATCTAATAAATAAAAAATTCTCAAGATCTCTAATGAAACCCATCTTATTCAGATGTAAGTATAAACATATCATAACATCACGCCTGTAATCTCCGAAGGGTTGGCAGAAGTGTACCTATAGTACACCCACATTTCGCCAGTTATGTTTCATGTAATAGGGGGCAAGCCTATTGCCATCAACCGGGCACAAATACAGATTACGAGCTGCTACTGAGAAATTCTTGATTCCTGAAAAACCCAATAAGTAGGCAATATTTTTCCCTCTGCACTTTTGTATTGAGTATAGGTACTTAACATACGACTTAACTGACGCCTTCCGATGGTAGGCAGAAACTACAGAACGCCACCTGCTACGATCCTTACATACCTACTCCTTTTGCTTCTTTAACGTTCATAGGTAGGTACATCTGGTCATACAAATACGCCGGTTGTGAGTTCTACGCAGCTGACCTTTCTGAAGAACATCATCAATATAATATCATTAAATTATGTCCTTCTAGGGCCTCCCCTCCCGGCGTTTCCCCTCACCTCTGATATACTTAATTACTTAGATTTTACTCCTGACCTCATTCTTCTAATCCAACGCCTTCCGAATCTAATGATTTTCATTCTATTTGTTTTCGGCGAACGCTTCGATGCCCCAAATTAATTAATTCGATGGATTTTTGAGGAACCGTGAAAAGCGGTCGTTAAATAGAATTTAGAAGTCAACGAAGGTAAGTTTTGAAATAATTTACAACGATATTTGTTATATATCGTCTCTTACATAAGAGTAAAATTCAATCCATTACAAAATAGGTAAATCGATAGTACGTACTAACTTCTATGGTTGTGACAGCTCTATAAGTACCTATAATTAGATCTCATAATCGCGCATTCGTATTTCCGAATATAAACGATGATTGCCGAAGCGCATACTTTTGCTGGGAGGTCTGTACTGTAGGGAGGTACAGTAATTCTAATTACACACATCTTCCTTTTAATTCCTTAGGGTGACAATCAGCATAATTATTTCACAAAGCATGTTCCTATGCCCCTTTGTTCCACCCCCTTTAGCATAATTTACTTTTAAAAGCGGGAAACTATTTGAAAACTAGAGAAATACATCAAAAGATGTTGTGCTGAATTCATTAAAATAACTCACACGTGAACGGACCGCGGGATAATTGGAGGAGCTACCGAAATAAGGGGCACAGCCGCACAGCCGAATATCGGGAATGAGTCACGCGAGGCAGCGATTAAATGCCTCGCGTGATAAAGATTTATTTTGCGTATTTGCTGTAAGAGTTTGACCAGGCGTCAGTCATTCACCTTCCTACTACTGCATGTGCATCTTACTAAAAGTCTGAAACCACGACGAAGTCTGAAAACCGACGAAAATTTTAACGAAAAAAAAAAGACTGATATAAACAGTTCTGACAAAATTTATAGCTAGTTCTATCCCCGAGCTGCGAATAAAAACGGTAAATATTTTTATCGTTTCTGAAATTCAAAACTTTCACTTTAAAAAAAGGTTAGGAACTAGCATATTCTTTGAACGTCAATTGAAAATGTTCACCTCGTTCACCCACATTCTAGTGTAGCTGCCTAAGACTACGCTGAAAAGAAGTGGAGCAAAACTCCCCAGCAATTCGTATTAGTTCAGTATTATTTGACTTATAGACTACTAAAATTAATAATTATTTTACGGTACCTTAAGGTACTTACGTGCACTGAAAAAAGTTCTTTCAAGTTTGCACTTAAGAGAGCTTTCTAATAAAATTATGCAACTCATTTTTGTAAACGATTACGACAAATTTGTTTCATTTAGACAGTTCAACAATATTCATTGCGTTATTTACCTACGTTGTTGCGCAGATTTTTTTCGAACTTATGAAGCAATGGATTAGCAATTTGTTTCAAAACGATTCAAATTCCGATTGATCGTGTATTACGTAATTAGGGTACAGGTACGCACGGCTACAAATGAGGATATACCTACATTTCCAGTTTATGCTGATTTCGCACATTTAGGATTTCCGTACAATGAGAGGTTAGCTTATACTGGAAATGTATAGCTTGATATGTAGCCGTGTATACCCACGCAAAGTTACGTTGTAGACAATTAGGTATAATTGGCACTAGCTGCTCTCTGCGGCTTCGCTCGCATGGACCCTAAATATTTTTTTAAAATAAAAATACTCCTTTTTTTTTTTTTTTTTTGGGTGGGAAATTATCAAATAACTTCTCCCGCTCTGGGTGGAGCGGGAGGGCGTGTCAGACTCTTACTGACTAAAACCCACCCGTGTTCCTTCCGTTGCCTGTACATTGCCACAATGAAACTTCCGTCAAAATCGGTCCAGTCGTTCCGGAGAGTAGTGGACAAACAGACAGACAGACAAAAAAGAAAAGTTTTAAATTATATTTTTTTTAAATTATTTTTTAAATTGATTTTAGTACCTACCTACCGTATAAACTTTTATATGTATTTAGTAAAAAGCTGTTGTCTTGAAATTTCAAACATACACTTCAATTTTATTTATTTGTTTATAGATTCTATGAAACAGTTGAACTCACCACTCCTACCTTGCACCACCGCCAACAAGACTCGTCAGGCACAAGGCTCGACTCAACAAGTTGTAATTATTGAGAACAGCGATTTTCATACCGCTATTTATGTTTTGATTCAGACGCTGAGCTGGAAATTAAAGGAATATACTTACATAGTTTGTGTGTAGTTTAGTTAGGATACATAGTTTTTACTATGAATGTAAAAATAAATAATGAATTCGCAATGTTACAGAAAGAAATGTGTGGTAATAGGCTCTGAAAGATTAGCTTCTGATTCGTCAGTACTTAGATCCTGATCTGGGTGTTCGTGGAGGTTATACCAATGTTTTAATCAACGCTTACAAATTTGAGCAAAAGATTTATCTTATTAAGAGGGAACAGGACCTGCGAGGAATTTGAAAAAAAGGGTACCTATTTGAAGAAACTGTTGCCGTTGTCTTACCTCAAGTCTGCCCCCGTAGAGTGCGATAGGGATAGCTACAGCTCAGACCAATTATATTACAAAAAAAAAGACAAAATTGACGGAATCGACGTTTCGTATTCCCCTTTATTCTCCTCGAAAAATGAACCGATTCAATTATTTCTTACATTAAATTTTTAAGAAAGAGTATGTCTAGGTTCCTATCATTTTCTTTTATGTTAAAAACTTTTCGAATTTGTTTGGTACTCCTCTAACCACGTCGGCAAAAATGGAGCATTTTTGTCATTTTTGGAGGGTCATATTTTCTTTACCGATAAGTTGCTGAAAAAAAGGATAGGTATAACAGGGACATGACTACAGCAGACCTTGATTTTATGAAAAGAAATGATTGCTCTAGCTAGAGGTATTTTTCAGGAAGAAAAAAGGGGTATACATTTGTATGGAGAATCGCAGGCCCTATTCCCTATTAATACTGATCGACCGTCCATACATTTTTTGTTAGGATTATACGCTGAACATAAACACTCTTTGTTTAAAACAGATTATTTTATCACTTTTCTACAAGTAAATGTAGTCGCGTTTGACCTTTTTAGGAAATAAACATTAATTATTGAGAGAAACAATCGTGAAATACAGGCAAAATTTGATAACTACTTCTTTACAGTGTTCGTTTTGACAAGCAAACTAAAGCGCCATGATTATTATAGTTTAGAAATTTGAGCGGTAGATGGCGTGCAGGTGATATTATAATTCTGATAAAACAATAGAATAGAATAAGTACAATAATTCATTTATTTTCTTTTCTACCTTTTATTAAAAATAACAATTTCACGAAATTAGAGTCACGTCTTTACTAGGTTTGTGTTTCACAGAAATCAAAATTGATTTGTCATAAAGTTGTACCAAAGAAACAATCCTACAAGTACTACTATCTAAACAATATTCGCAAAACCTTATTATCGTTAATTTCGAAGATAAACGGCGAGATGAGAGAAATGTCATTAAAATTAGAATGTTAAAACAATATGTTGACGGAAGCGCCACCGGACGACACCGGACGACACCGGACCGACAGACGGACACAGGACATCACGAGTACGCTGATACGCGTTAGGTGTGGTACTCATTTGTGTTAGCCGACTGTTGGAGAGGGGGTTGTGTGTTTTACGGGATAATTAAGTAAAAACGATTTTATTGAAAACGTTGTAGTCCATACATATTTATGTGGTTTGGTACGTGTACATAACCAAAGTTACATACCCACATCGATCGTCATCATTCTCCTGCCCTTATCCCAAAAACCAAAATCTACGGAAAACGAAATTCTATTCGTAATGATGATTTATTAAAAAAAAACGATTTTCTGCTTGACCGTACAAATCACCGGAATCGGGAGTGAAATATCAGCTATTTAATTACGCAACACATTTTCGTAAACGATTACGACAAATCTGTTTGATTTTGACAGTTCAACAACATTCATTGCGTTATTTATGTTGTTGAGCAGATTTTATGTTTCGAACTTATGAAGCAATGGATTAGCAATTTGTTTCAAAACGATTCAAATTCCGGTTGATCATGTATTACGTAATTAGGGCACTGGTATTATTATTCGGGTTGGGTTGACTCGGGCCGAGCTGTCATTGACCCATTTACATGTCATTTTCTTCTATACGAGTACCTACTTCCCTATTAGTTGCATCTCGGTAGTCACCCCCTTTCTACATATATCATCTTTCAGACAGTCCGTCTGTCGTTTTGATGGTGTTCCCCTACCTAATAGCCATCCAAATTCATACTCAAAACTCTCCTCACGACTTACAACATTCATAAAAAATATCCATAAACCGATCAACATCTCTTGAATAAAGTTCTTTAGCACAGTATAAATAAGTAACAGTATTACGTCTTCATAGAAAACGGCCGAAACAACGACGCGCTTCGAAATCTCAGTGTAGGTATACCCGTACGCGGCAGTTACGCACGGACGCGGAAGGAAAGGCCGTCGTAGGTAATTTAAGATCACTGCCGAAACGTAATACCTACTGTTACTTTATTATACTGTGACATTAGGTAGGTACTCACCTTAATACTTGATTCGGTGTAATATTATGAAAACCGATCATTGTTTCAGTTTAGAAGTTCATGCTCTAGATGAGTTCATGGGTTCGAATCGTGCGTCATATAAATGGCATACAAAAAGTCCCGTTACCAATGTTTTGTTGGTGATGCTACACGCGCGAAAGGATGACACAATGTATACCTAATTTATATTATTCCCAATTAACTATTGACCAGCTCTCTAGGTCTTGTAGTTGCAAATTTGGCTGCCGAATGTGAAGGCCTGAATTCGATTCCTTGATATTGCAATTGTTATAGAACTCCTCTGTCAGTAACACGTGACAGATGTGCAGTAGCAGATGGAATTGTGATCAAAAGGTCCAGATTTCGATTCTCAGTTTGTTTATACGTGTTTCGTAGCAATAATTTTCTGGAAATATTGCTAGCTGCTACCATTGGAATTGCAATACATATGGCTACTTATTAGGTAGTAGCTGTGCCCCGCGGTTTCACCCGCACAAGTCTCGATCTCGTAAAAATATCGGGATAAAAAGTATCCTATGTCCTAATCCAGATCATGGTCTACCCATGTTCCAAATTCTATACAAATCCGTTCAGCCGTTTTAGCGTGAAAGAGTAACAAACAAACAAACTCATGACTCACTTTCACAATAATCTTTGTAAGGATGGGATTGTGGCTACATCCGTAACTACCCTGTTTAGAAATACTAGCGTGATAAAAATAATTTTACCTAACTAACAGCAATGTCCATAACACAAAAATCAGCAACATAGTCTCCACAAAGAATTCACTGCAAAATTATTCTCTCGATCATTTAAAATTTAAATAATCTTAAAAAGTTCCTTCGGCCAGTGTGTACTGAGTGTAAGAAAAAAAAATAAAGCGTCCATCATACGCACCGAGTGTGCGTGACGTGTGAGTGTGCATGAGTCACGCACACATACGCGTTTAGTGCGTGTATGGCAAAAATGCAACTCCGCGACTTGGTTAAATATCGGACGAATAGAGAATGAGTGGAGATGAGTTGGTGTGTTAATACATTTTTAATTTATTTTCGTGTTTTTTTTGTCGTTCCGTTTTTTTTTTTTTTGCCGGTTTGGTATACTTACTGCGTATATTAACACACAAAGTAGGTAGTTTTAAGAACGTAAGAAGTTGATATTTTATTATTTGAAAACTAATATAAAGAAAAGCAACATCTTTTATTGAAAATCTTGAATTTTTTGTTAGATTTTATTGGGTAGGTATCCATTTCTAAGGGTATTTCATCACCATTATCCATAAGAAAGTAAAAACTGTTAGTGTCAGTGACCTGTATGTTTTTTTTTAAATAAATAATATTATGCGCAAAAGCTACTCCACTCCTTCCCCTACTCCCAACTTCCCCAACTGGCAAGGTGAATGAACTCACGAAATGAACGCACACTCACACACAACACAGGATACGTTGCCGTAGGTTAGTTATGTTATGCGAAGTTCATTGAACGATTTTTAATTACACCAATCACTTACGAGTAAAGTTTAAGGTTGGTAGCGGATTTCTTTTTCGAATTTTGAATTTTGGGTTTTTTGAAAATGATGATTTTTTAATTTTGGAAATGAGGATAATAAAAACGATCTCTTTTGGCGGAAATATCTGTAATTTTAATTGTAAAACACATATACACATATCGTGGAATGTGGCGGTTTGGTTGGTTGAATGTTCTGGATAGGGTCTCTGAAACCTCTTTCATTTATTCGATGTAACTTCTGTTAAAAAAATATTATGCGTCTACTTAATTCCCAAAATATTTATTGTGGTTCTAAAAGTTATCTTTCACCCTTTCTCTAAAGTCGGTCTTCAGATCGCAACCCTTAGATATTCTTACTTACGCTAAGCACGACCCTCATTCCTAGATAACATTGCTATAATCACTATCTTTTGTACAAATATTCATAAATATTTTCCTCATTACATTTTCGCCCGACGCCTTTTCTTATGGACTTCGTCCAGAATGTAGAGACGCTTACCTTACCTACTGCCCAAAAGCAAGCCTTATAAGGGGCCAAATAATAAAGTGTGGAATTACGAGGAATTTTCTCAATCATCCACAGATTAGGAATTTCTCAGTATGCACCGCTGGAGGCGGCTGTATGTCCATTTCATTAGGGAACTCCCGAAAATTATTCGTAGCAAATGCATGCATTATCACGTGGAATCTCCTTCCTTGATCGATTTTCGATAGTGGGCATGCATGTTTTGAGAAAGGATCTGATCTATTAAACGTTGATCCTAGATTATTGTTGATCCAAGAACGATAGGTGGCGCTAGCTGATCGAACATGCAATATGTTTTTCTTAAACAATGAAATGAAAAGTCGCAAGGATCCAACTAGATGGTTGTTGTCACTCTCATTCAACCTACGCCAAGAATAAACAAGATATTTTTTGATGGGTTATTGAACCAATGTTCATTAGGCCCAATTCTGTCAAAACTATGTATTAAAGAATCTTCATTTCTTGCACATCTCCCGAAAGTGGAATACTTAAGTATTTTTGTCTTTTTTCCAACTTAGGTTTTCCGAAATATATTATACCTACTTATTAATATTTTTTTTTATGAGACCTCGTATTGCTTTGCTACGGTTCATTGCAAAATAGAATCGTCAGTAGCCAGCTGTCAATCAACTTCTTTGGTTGAATATAGATCATTTCTACTTTTTTTAAATTTCTCCAGTCCACCTCGCAGAGGGATATCCTTAGTGATACGTTTCATAAGTTGAATGACCGTTAGTGAAGGCGTGCGGCGCAATTCATCAAACTGCAATAATGTGTGTAAACGCCCGGGATGGGACCTAGATGCCAGCTAGGGGCAGTTCCCACCCTTGCAGCGGACAGCGCTTTATAGACCATGCTGTGTGCTAAATAGGTTTATTTTACTAAGTATATTTATGTTTGGAAATTGAATTTAGTATTTTTTGTGTTAGTTTTTTATTCGGGGATGTGAATGAGTGTGTGTGCAAGAAAGTGAGTTTGTGTTATCAAATAGAAAAGCGCTGCAACAGTTGGTCTATGAAGCGCTTTCTGCTTTTTTATAAAATTCATCCCCTATCTATCGCTGACAGGGGCGCCGGCTATTGGTGGAGCCCTAACGTCGGTTTTCTAACTAAAATCATGAAAATACCACCCTTTATGCCAACACTGGTTTTAAACAAAACAATACCTGCGCCATTTTATTTTTTTCCAGCTAATCTGCGAGGGTCCTAGTTTCATGGGGTAATGACCGAGAAGTTGAATAGCTATTTTTACAATTTGCGCTCAGCTTCGTTTGAGCATAAATTTATATAGCTGTGTTGCGTTGCATAAAATTAATTAACCATTTAAATTAATTATTGAAATGGGTGACGGCTGAAGGTGTTTTTTTGCTTAAATATGGATATCGGTACGTTTTTATGTTAATTTTAATTTATATAATGAGAATAGTACAGTATTCTAAGTAAATAATAGTTGAATTAAAAAGGGGTGAACAATTGTCGTTAAGCTCAAATGAGAGCGATAATCGATCTACTTAGAATATGAATGGCAGTAAGGTGACCATTTAGCGAAGTGTGCGCTAATAAATATAATGTTTATTAATAATATTAAGGCATATGGGATTCTGAACGATTAATTATTGGGTAGTTACCATGAGGTCATTACTTTTTTTTTGACATAATTGTGTATAGAATAAGTAGAAAAACACTTTTCAGTTTTTTCTAGAAATAAACCAACCTAATCTAAGATGTTTTTTTTTTACTTTTTATAACAGCACTTGCATGTCATGCATCACCATTATTCCCAAGCGAAAAACAAAAAAAGAGTTTTAAAAACGGTCATAAATCATGCACAACAATCTAAAAATCGTGCGATCATACCTAAAAACCGTGTTTCTATCATTAAATCACTCAGGCCGGTTCGGACCGGCCTAGACGGAACCGGTCCGGTTCGTTCTGTGTTTTTGTAGCGGCAGGTGACGGGATACGAACTCCTCTTATTGTGGTGTCGGTCAAGCACCTTGTGTGAACAAGTTGCGTTATACTTTGAGATTTTATGGCGAACCAATCGTCCGTAACTGTTTTTTTTAAGTTTTTTTTTTAATTAGAGCTGTTGTTTGAATTTAATTAGAACCGATGTGGGGTTGGCAGCAATAAAAATGTAGTAGATTAACATTTTGAAAGAAATAAAATAATATATTTTGAGTTACGCCTTTTTGGTGGGGCTTCTAGATTTTTTTATGAGTTACTTACAAATATTTTAATGGCTAAGAAATAAATTGATGGCAAAAGTTATAAAATTGTTTATTCTGCCTGTACTTATATTGCTTCATTAGATATAGGACATAGACATAATTATTCGTCATGTGTAATTGCATTTCCATCCTTTCATGTAAGCCATTTTCTAAGCAATAAAAAAGAATTAGTGCTTCATTAAAAAAAGATAAGGCGGGAAGGTGCTGCTACCATATTTAAAAAAAGTCTAACCAATGAGAAACAAGTATGGCGCGCTCAAACACAAAATCCGGTTCGATATTAGAATGCCGAAATTCGAATCACGCGCTTACGCACACATACACAACATCCGTGACCTACCACAACGTTATCGAAAAATACATTAAAAATACAAACATATGACATCGTATGCATCCACACGCCTGTTGAATACAAAATATCATAAAAATTCATAATAAAAAGATATTTTTGGCGCGAACCGCCATTCGAATGCATCGCAGAGCGCGGGACAGATAATTTTTGTGACGCACACACAAACATAAAAACGCACATCGACGCAAAATTTCAAAAAGCGAACGCCGTGAATGAGATAATCGGTATTCATTGTGCACACGAAAATGTGTATGTTTCATAATGGGTGTGAGCAGGACAGGTACATTTCCGTTGTTTCGTCCGGCCAAAATGCGGCCAATATAAGAATGACGCGTCTAAGGCCGTTGACCTTCAGGGTGGAGTCAGTTTGGTTGAAAACTTTTTTGTAACTATTTTTATTTATTTAAAGAACATACGATCTTGTTATACAATCTATAAACTTGACATTTATTTATAAAAATTACCATAATGTAGTTTGGTAATTTCTAAATAAAACATAAAATTAAAAAAAAAAATGTCTTGTCAGTTATCTGTGTAAAGTAAGTTATAAATTTTAGGAAAATATGTCATAGATTGTTTTTTTTTTTAACTACTTATTTATAACATTCTATTAAAATTAATGTTTAAACATGTCAAATAAAAACTTAGAGCTTGCAGGTGCGTTTTTGAAAACATGCTAGCAGAGTCCAGCTGTTTCATAGAATGGTAACAGACCAACAGACCAAACGGACAACCATTGCATATTTACCTATTTTTACCTTTATTAGCTATTGTATTTGAATTTGTTATAACTACCTAATTCTGCTACAGAATTTTAATTTAAAACATAAAAATGTTCCCTTGTCCAATAGAATTAAAAACGTTAAATATTTTGAGAATTTATGTGATGTTGTTTTATATGAATAAATTATGTTGATTCTCTTTTTATTTATACTAAAAATGCACTAGGCAGTTATAAATTTTTCGTTGACCACACCGTTAAGTTTTGCTATGATAACATTTTTAAGACGAAGCCACTGGCGACTGTTGAAGAGTTCCTTCATGCGGAGACGACCCTGACTGCAACATCAGGTCAAATCTTCAAAATAAACGTATTGTCATTTAAACATAACTTATATGCTAAGTTTCAACTTGGTAGACCTAGAAGAAGTTGTTCAAACTTAGCTTGCTATATTTCATCTTAACATACCTACCCATAAACAAATGAACAGCAGAATAAAAAGCTTGTAATTTTAAAATTTTATTAAACTTACAATCGGCTAAATGACTTCTGAAAAAAAAATAACACATAGGTACACCTACACTAACATTACAAAAAAAAAAAAAAATTTGGATTACTTTCTTAAAATATTCGCGCCATAGGCTATACCTCCTCGTACAGTCAACCAGTCCATTGCAACCACAGACTACATAGAGATATTATTACGTATATTGCAACTATTTTTTTTTCATAGACAGCGCTTAATTTTGTGGCAGTAAATAGATAAAGTAGTTCACGTGTTACCAGACGTGGGATATGGAGTGCTACAAGGATCTTTTGGCGCCGAATGACAGTGGGGCGTTGCTGGTAAACATTTGTGAAATTGTCACAGAAATTGTATTGAAAAAACAAGATCGCGGCGTTAGTTCCGAATTTGGCCACGCGCCGAAAGAGCCTTGTAGCGTTGTTAACTATTTGATTTTACAGCACTTTAATTTCTTGGCAGTAAGGGTGAATGTTGTAGTTTACGTGTTACTGAGGTAGGGTTGACAGTACATACAAAACATCGTCATTTTCTCGATGGTCTTATTTTCGCGGTTGCGCCGAGTCGCCGACCGACGTCAAGGCCGCGTCGAATTCGCGACGCGAGCGCAGCCGCGGACGTAGCCAAGAGAGGGACAAGTGGGGAATTAAAAAAATAGTTTTCTTTTTTTAAGGATGTCAATCAATGTGAAACTTTTGTGAAAGAAAAATGAACACTTTTATAAAGTTATAACTATGTAGCCTACTGACGACTGACTGAGTTTGTCTCGCAGGAAGCATTGATGAAATCGCCTCGTTTGATAATTCGCCGAAAAAAGAAATTGATGTCTTACAGTAGGTATATATAAATCAGCTTCTCGACAAACACAAAGGTTGTCTTCGTGATATTCCGATTAGTTACCCTCATCACTGAAGATTCTGGTTTAAAGAGTATTAAACCAACCCAAGAAAATACCTACTATGTTATCTCGCTCTGCAATGCTAACACAGTAAAAAACGCAAAACCCAAGTTACACCACACACAAACAGACACAGGCACACTCAGATAAAAATCTCAAAATCTGAGATATGTCAGTTGCGTGTCGTGCGCAAGCGCAGCACGAAGCATTGACTCTTGCGCTTTGTAATAACTTGACATTAAGGAGCGGAGCCTTCGTAAAATTTTAAACAATCACTAGCCTTGATCCTTTGGTCAAAATGGAAGTTTTTCAGCCAGTAATTTTGAAGAGTAGCAGAAGTATCTATTGGTACTCTACTGTGTGGCTAATTTATCAGTGTGTACTGGACCTACTAAACCTTTAAAAAACAACGGTCATGCCAAAAACGAACTAAATAGGAAAAAACAAGTTAACCTGTAACAAAGCGAAAGGTCACTCATTTATTCGCTGGTATTTAAGTGTTGATTCAACCCGTTCCGGGCGAGTAAATTCGGGCGAATAACTGATAAGCCGACTAAACAGATAAATAAAATTGTCATTGCTGTCGGGGGACCGTTGTGTCGTTGTGTGGAACACTTTAGGGTTCCGCACCTCAAGAGGAAAAAACGGAAACCTTATATAATCACTCCTTTGTCTGTGTCTGTCTGTCTGGCTGGCTAGCTGTCCGTCTGTCATAGCAAAGAAGAATGGCAGCACTCCATGTAATCTGGGTGTCGCACTTAGACTTCGCGTTCATTCGTAAAAATACTCTCAAAAGATAGATCTCAGTCAAATTAAGATAAAAGGTAGTCATAGCATTTTTTTTTTTATGTAATATTGGGTTTCGCCAGAAAAACGTTGTATAAAAAGTAAGTGGCCCCGTATAAACAAACCCCATGACAGTAAACGAAAGAGTTATTATGCAGTAAACCAACGAGTATAGTATTCAAAGATGGCGGAAATGAATAGTTCCAGTAATGGCTACTGAAGGGAGAAGTGGCACTAGTAGCTGACTTTGTATATTAAGCCCACTACATATCCACTACAAGCCCTCTAGAAGAGCGTCATGTCCTATTGTACTCCATATTATTGCACTTCTATGCAAAGCAAGCGGTTATAATTATGTTATGATTGACAAAATGTCTTATGTTATTTACTACTAATGTGAACGTCATCCAAAGCAAAATAAAATATTTATTTGGTAATTGAATAAAGCATTTTTATTATATTATTACATTCTAATCTTAGAAGAACTTTTTCGAGTAATTGAGTAGCCGACGCGGTCGTTATGCTTGTCACACATACTAGCATCAACTGTAACCCATGCCATTGCATTAGACTCGATCATCTACTACACACAGGCTGGATTACTTACAGACGCCAACACATCAACCTAAGTACTACAATCTGTCAAATTTCTTTAATAACAACTTTATCACTAAAGTATAAGGTTCAAAGTTGATTGGGAAAATTTGACAGTTTCGGATAGGTTGACCTGCTGGCGTCTGTACAATACTCGTATTCTATACTTCACCACAAAACATTTAAAACTAGTCGGTAAGCAAACCAATCCACAAATATTTACAACGACACATCAAAACAAAACAGAGTAATGACATTACAATATGACAATTAAGACATTTCTAATTTGAAGTTGACATCAATAGATTTAAATGTTGTCATGAAAGCTAAAATCTCCAAAAAACGTATACATAGTGGATTCATTTAACTGTCATACCTACACAATAAACTAATACATATTAAATAATATAAAACATTTTGCAAATACAAATGGGCACTGGCTCCGAAGCTTGGAATAATACTCTTGTGTTTCAAGAGACAGGAGTCTGCTTCTCCAAAATGTCTTAGATTTGATGGAACAGAACTGAGTTATCAATAATTATTACCGTCTGGTCCTGTAATACTCCTGTAAAAAAAGAGGTAGTAAAAGTCTCTTAATAGTTTAAACAATGAAACCACTACCACCAACATCCTGCTAATTAGCAATTATAGAAATATCATATCTGGTGAGTATGGTAACTCTATAGCTACCGTCCCAGGTTCTGCGTTTAGATATTGCAAATAATTGCGTTTTGATAGTCAGATTTAATAAAATATTTGTTTATGCTTTTTTTCTGTGCAGCTTAAAAAAAAAAGCTGATGTTAAAAATAAAAGCCCTGTGACTGTTTCATATAATGTACATACTTTCATTCATGAACGGTTCTGAAATTAAGCGACACCAAAACTGCCATTCTTCTTTGTTATACATATTATGAATTTCTGTGACCCAAACACGGGTAACGTAAATAAATGAATTTTGAATATATGTGGGTCACATTTCGGAGGCTATAGGAAAATTAAAAAAAAAGTTTTGCTAACTGTACCATGTGACATATCAAATGAAAGGTCTTGTTGTGAGGATCTCAAATAGATTTTTTTATAATTTTTAAATAAATTTATATAAAGATATTTAAGAAAATTTATGTAAATTGACCATTCCCCTTATCTCCGAAACAACTGAGCCAAAAATTTGAAAAAAAAAATACAGGGAATGGTTCTTTACTCATAAATTAAGTCTATGGTCTTAAAATAACATGGTAAATCTCTCAATATTGTACGTAAAACTTACACTTGTAGTTGGAATGTATAAGAGAACATGTTTTTCAACTACAATGTTAAGTTTGTTCTTGGGATAAATTCATCCCAATTATGGAACCCTTCATTGTGCTTAGTCCACGCACTTGGCCGGTTTTTTAAATTTAAATCTGCGGTCAAGGGGGTCTCCATATAAGAAACGAGTTTTTTTTCGCCGTTTCATAATACGGTATTTACCCAAACCCCTCGTGTGCGAACCCCACTTGTGTTCTTCAAAACACCACAGCATTATTTCTCCATTACCATTAATACCATCCACAAACGCAATTATTCCTGTCTACAAGCACTAGATTCTAATGCCTACGACCTAGGCAGCTAGGCAGCTAGCTAGGTGCACTGGCAATAAACTGAACACCTGTCCCAGTGTCCAAGCCAGTGGCAGATGCGTGGCTTAGAACTAAACTGGTTTAGACCTAATATGGACGACTAGAGCCGTCTGATAGTGCTCTTACATTATCATTAGGAGCTTCAATTATTGGAAATTGTGTAGGGATATTGTTTTTGGGTCTTGAAATTTAATTGTTGAATGAAAGAGGCATTTAAATCTTTGTACCTATTAGTGTAATTTAGAATGATAGTTTAAACTTAACTGTGTGGTTCTTTTCTCAAAAGACCATTTCAGACATTAATCTACATGGTCCTCATATGGCCTGACCAAGATTATGTCTGGACTTTAAAAGAGACTATGACCTCTGAGTTTGTTTCGGCCTTTCTTCTCAGAGTAGTCAGATAGAAAACGCCGAACTCATCTAGCTAATTTTTAATTATTTTTTTAAGATGACGTGTAAAAGTGATTCCAATATCCTATTTACAGAATAAACAATTTCATTTCATTTCATATATTATTTAATATTATTAAAGACACTTTAAAGCTATTTCATCGTCAACTCGCACATTCCTGAAATAAAAAACAGCTACTTTTTTACCTCTCAAACTCGTTGCTCAAAAGCCCACAAAGGTCGACGATCCCACTCAATAAAACAGAGATGATCAACATAAAGGACGGAATATTTTTTCCGCGGACGTTAACCCATAGCTCTGTCGGTTACAGTGTGTCGCGGCGTGAAGCCTCACGCTTATGTGAGTTTAGGATGCGTAGCGTTAGCAGAAACAGTTGGATTGTCGGGGTTCTATTTTTAGAACTAATTGTTTTAGAAATAGATTAGCTTTTTTGAGTAGCTGTAATAATATTCTACATAATAATATTAAGATCTACTGGTGGTTTTAAGATTTGTAACCATTTATTTATTTTAGAAAGTATTTATAGTTACCTTTAAAATCTCATTTTTATTTCAGTTTAGGTATATTGTTTATTTCTTAGTCTTAGTAAATAAGTGGGCAAAATGGCCATATTGTTCGTCTTATAATATTTATTTTTCTAAGTATTAATCTTATGTTTAAGAAGTATTTTGCCATAATTTTCGAATTCTTTTTTTTTTTATTTTTTTTTTATGACCAAATTCATAAGTCATTTATTCAAACTCGGCTGAAAATCAGCACTTTTCGAACGTCAAAATTACATAAGACAGTCCCCCAAAAACGCCCACCCTTCACCACTTCCTAGTGCTTTAGCTGGGAAGAAGAACTGGCGCAACAAACTCCCCAGCAGCACAGCTGTCTGAATAGTTAGAAGAACATGATTCTATACAATAGTAATAATTTACTTTACGCAACACAAAACATTAAATTAAATTATTTTCTATATGTCACCTAGCACACGCCAATATACCAACAACAAAAAAGTAAAAAGAAGTCTTAATTCTAGTGCCTGTAGTTTTAGTATTATTATGTGTTATCCTATTTCTGTGATGGCTTGTTATCCTGTAATTGGCGACTGTATAAGTCCGAGACTTAAGATATATTATTTACAGAAGCTGTTAGTTTACCTTTATAAAAAAATAAAAATAAACCATTGAAAGAAAGGAATTTTCGGAACAATTTCAATGGGATCTCGAAATGACGCCTGCCCATGTAATAATGTGTGTATTACATTTTCTTACATACTTAATTCTAGGGCACGAAAACTATTTCTGATAGGTAACGAAAGTCGAAATCAAATTTGTTTTTTCCAAATTCCGCGCAAAAGTAAAGTAGGTAATCGGACTGTCCCTATTGTTCACAAAACCTGAAATATTTCCAGAGATTGCCAACCTAAAACAGCTAATATAAAAACAATACTTTAATCACAAAATCATTCAGATTATGCAGACGGTGTGTGCCGTCACACTGTGCATCGCTCGAAGCGTGGCGATTGGGCAATATCTGCCGGGCTATGATCACAGCCTGCACTATAGCCCAGTGGGTTACTGGCCAAACTGAGCGTGCGGGCATTAATTGTGTACCTTATCATTTTTGTAGCTCACTACACATTGCTCAAAGTTTCACGCTTTTCCGGAGCAATGAAATGGGCAATGGTTTTGAATTAAAGGTTGCTTGTTTTACTATGTAGTTTATGTTTTAAAGAGATTAGAAGGTACTAAACAGTGCTGTTAATCCAACATTGCACTAAATGATTTTATTTCTGTAAGTAGGTTTAAACACTTTTACACGTCAAACATATTTTAAAAACTAGATGACGACCTCGGGTTTCCTATCTGCGACAACGAGATGAAACCCCGAAACAAACGCAGAGGTCTCTTTTAAAGTCTTGACATAATCTTGGTCAGATCATGTGTAGATTAGTGTCTGAAATGGTCATTGGCAATCCTTTTGGAGTTGGTGGTGTCCATAGAACCACTTTCCGTCAGGTACACCGCCGTGGCCTGTTCGTAATCTTAAGAGCTGCGAATTGAACAAAAATTGCATCTTTAATATTTTCTTAAGATATCTTTCAGCGTCATTTTGAAGACAATAAGCTATTAGGTACGTAGGCAGGAGTAATTCATTATTGTTAAGCAAATTGACACTCTAACGTCAATTTGCCGTGCTATAGCCATTTCATACAACTGTCAAAGAATGACAGTTGTGATTTGAATATTACGAATTAAAAGTTTATAGTCAATTTGCTTAACAATTAACTTCACCTGACTTTACCTACGTTATAGTTTCATGTCATTTTGAAACTGAAAGATATCTTAAAGAAACATTGAAGATGGAATTTTCCATTTAATTCGAAACTCCTAGGATAACGAACCAACCATGGCCTACCTGACGGAAAGTGATTCTATGGCCACCTCCAACACCAATGCGTTGCGGACCTTTACAAGAAGTTCCATGCGAGTGTAATTTTAGCAGAACCTACTCATACAGCTCAAATTAAAACACAGCAAAGGGTGAGTTCATTAATTACGTGAGGCGATTTTGGCGATTTTTGGACCCCCTTCCCCCCACCCTAATGTCAAATGATATTTAAAAAAAATGAATATTTTTTGTAATACGTTAATTTTAATAGAAAATTACAGACCAATAGCAGTGTTATCCATATTCGGAAAAATATTTGAGTCAGTCCTCTACAATAAAATATATAAACACCTACGACGGTGGTTCGTAGACGAGCAGCATGGATTTCTGCCAAATCGTTCAACCACGTCTAATTTGCTCAATATAACTACGCTATTGGCAGAAAATGTTTGTCACAAAAAGCAAATTGATGTAGCCTATTTTGACTTCCAGAAGGCTTTTGACCGGGTTGACAACGACATTCTTCTAAGTAAATTAGCATTGGCGGGTTTCCCCGCATCGTTGCTTAAATTTTTTGCTAATTACTTAAATGGACGCAAGCAATATGTAACATATCAAAATGCCAATTCCGAGCACTACTCGGTCACTTCTGGCATAGGACAGGGCACTAATCTCGGGCCTCTATTATTTCTAATAGCTATAAATGATCTACCTACATGTATAAAACATTCCACCGTTTTAATGTACGCTGATGATCTCAAAGTAGCTTTTCCAATAGTTAACCCTAGTGATACAGCCACACTACAGCTTGACATCGATAATATTCACGCTTGGAGTATGGTGAACAACCTCAACCTTAATATTAGTAAATGCGCTATCATGACGTTCTCAAAATCCACGCAACCCATACACCACACCTACACCTTGAATAACGAGCCCTTAAAACGTGTTACTACCATACGTGACCTAGGTACAAACTTTGATCCACACCTAACCTTCAACCAGCACATACTTCAGACATGTAACAAATCCCGCAAAAACTTAGGTTTTGTATTGCGTCAGGCCAAAATTTTCAGCAATAGACAAGCTATAACACTCTTATACAACTCATACATTCGTAGTATACTTGAAACCAATAGTGTAATCTGGAACCCGCATGAGAAAACCTATACATTAGTCATTGAGAAGGTCCAAAAGTCTTTTATACGCTATCTTTATTTGAAACTGTATGGGTATTATCCGTATCTGTATCCTACACCATTTGTGCTAGGTATGGTAACCTACCAATGTTTGGAAGTCAGGAGAAATCTTGCCACGGTTAAATATTTCATCCGCCTTATTCGTGGTTACCACTTCAACTCTTCGCTCTTACAGTACATTTCTTTCAATATCCCTCTACCTATCCGTCATACACTTCGTCCTCGGCAACGTCCTTTATTTTTTGTACCCCAAACATCCAAATCCCTCAAGACCAGTCCATTATACGTTGCACTCACCCTCATAAACAACATATTATCATTTGATGACACATTAGATATCTTTGCGACTACTGAGCTGACATTCCTTAGCACTGCTACTCGTTACCTGGAGTCTATTGTTGCCTCTAGTACAATTCCTCTTTAATTAGTGTTAATTTTAATTAAGCTTGATTACAATATTTTATGTTTATTCTTTGATTTATATCTACATATAATTGATTATTGTTATTTTTTATTTTTTTATTATTATTATTTAAGTTTTAATGTGCATGCATAATAATTTCTCTATGACATAATGATTATTATTATTTCTATTGTTCTGTTTATATTTATTTTTGCTTGTCAGTATGTTTAATTTGTTCTTTTTTAAATGATTTATGTTTATTTTGTACAGACCAATAACTTGTATGTGTGGTTAAACTGTAAATTCAAGTTGGTTATTATTATAAATAAATAAATAAAAATAAATAAAATAAAATAAAAATTTGTGTTTCATTGCGTTGGATTTATTTTAAAAAAACATAATTTGATTTTTATTTAAGCCTCTCGTTTTTGTGTAGGATTTAGCCATATATTAGTTTTAAAACATGTTTTACTTATTTTGACCCAGTTTTCTCGCTATATTAGGTATATTGGTTCTTGCGGGAAAGAAAATTACGTGATATTTGCCGAGACCTGTCACGTGAAATTGGGAGAGATTCGGCTCGACCCCATCCCCCCCTAAACGCCTCACGTAATTAATTAACGACCCGAAAGCTGTTTGGTAGGTAGATGAAAAAGTTAAGTAAGATGGTGTTTTAATACGGTGGCACGAAATCTCTCACAAGGAACTCCTCGATTAACTACCTATTTATAATGCATATGTTGTGATAAGCAGTGATCGGATAATCGGGCGCCTATATACGTAAACTTCACTTTTATTCCCACAAAAGAATAATTCGGACATGCTATAGGCATGTCCGAATTATTAAAAAAATATTATTATTTAAAAATATTAATATTTTTTCGTATAAAATACAATAAATTTGTCGATTCGATCACTAATCTGTTAGATAGATACTTAAATCAATTTCCACTACTTGACCACATTGTGCACATTATCATTTTTTATTGATATTCCATTTATTTTGAATAAAATAAAGATACTAAATCAAAATAACCACTGCTATAATTTCACAGTTTGTTATAGTTGTTTTTACAAAAAGTTCAATCCCGGGTACCCGGGTTTTACTAATATACCTATTCAGAAAGGAATTTATTCTCAATTATTCTTTCGAGGGAAGAAGTTTAGGTATATAAGCGCCCGATTACCCGATCACTGGTGATAAGTATCAATAAAATTATACTCATTATTTTGTATCTCATCAGTGGTATTGGCTTTATGTCGTTCTAGTTGAATAAATAAATATAAAAAAAAACTACCTGCTATGAAAAACTGACAGAAGCAACTCCTTATAAACAACAACTTATCTTTGTAATCGTTCAAATTAAAAGCATCTCTCGTACAAGTGAACAATAAAAGTGTTACTAGACGAGACAGTTCACGGCAATCAGACAGTGTTTAGTAGGTACTTGTCTGGATTAGCCTTTACACTAATCCTCTTAAATGGCGTCCCCTTTCAAAGTAATTAACAGAACTACGATTTATTTTAATCTAGGATTCAGTTTTATTGTACCGAATTATTCGTTCTTCGGAGAAAAGACAAAAGAATCGATGAATTATGTGAAAGTCGGTATTAATTGTCTGGAAAAGGGGTGACTACTGTGGTGTCGGCTAATACTGTATAGAAAAGGAAGACATCAGAATGAGTCTGAATGTGTGCCCGCATGATGGCAACAGGCTGGCCACCTGACCACACGGAAGCTATAACATAAGTGGCGGACACAGACACTCACACAAAAACACACACAACATAAATACATGCTTTGCTAAACTAGCCCTGTAAGCTGACATATTTCTTTCTGCTCAAACGCACTCTGTCCCAAAAGATACAAGCCCTGCTTAGTTTGGGAATCAACCGTCAAATCAAAACATTGTGATGTGTACAAACTTAATTGTGTATAAGTAAGATGACAGTCTGTCATCACCTTTTCTTTTTGCAAATAAAACGTTTTGTGTTTTGTTCGAAAAGTATCTGATGACAGTGTAAATAAACCCTGTTCAGGTCAATTTTTTACGCAATCACTAACTAAAGGGAATTAGTAATACAATATACACTAATCTGCACTTTTCCTAGCAGTTATTGTTTGAATAAAATAAAAAATTGAGGTTATAAAATTAACCTCAATAATGATCGATAGGAAAACATCTTTAAGAGCTTTTAAAATATAATTTCGGGTTTAAGTATTCAAATAATCAAATCAAAGCACACAATTTGTAAGTGGGACTATAAATTGGCATCCTCGGGTACTTTTTTGTCTATTTGTTTACATTTCGTTAGATACTTTTGGAACCGGCTATAGTTCTCATGGATACTCCCGTTCCTCCTGCTACCATGAGTTAGGACTCCGGGATATACCCACATATAGGTACACCGCACCAAAGTAACCGACATAGCCCGAAGAATTGACAAACTTAAGTGGAAGTGGGCAGGGCACATTGATCGAAGAACGGGCCGAAAGCCTCCCACAAGGTGGACCTGTGACCTTGTGAAGGCCGCAGGAATTCGCTGGATGCAGGAAACACAGAACCGGCCAAAGTGGCAGTGCTTGGGGGAGCCTATGTCCAGCTGTAGACGTCTTTCGGCTGAAATGGTGATGATGATGAGGTACACCGTAAACACAATTGAACACCTCTGTTACCAGCTTTTCGAGAAATTCAGGCTTGATGTTATGTTATGTATACGCGCGACGCGACAGCGCGACGCGATTCTTGTGGAACAATTTCGATGAAAACTTCACGGAAATTGTTCTACCGGTGTCGCGTCGCGCCTGTCTGCGTCTAAATCAACGCATCTTTTATCACATTTCCATAAAACATAAATTAGGTAGGTAATATATGACATGTTTATGAAATCCTGGTGCCTCTGGGTGTAATAAGGGTGTTATGGTGTGTATGGTTACAGACCTTAGGTGCGACTGAGCGTTGTCGGTTTATGGTGGCCATAAATTGAGAGTGCTCGTAACTGCCTCCTGCATTAGCTGTAGACGTACCGGTAGTACTATGGGAAGTCGGGAGTTTGTCGCTTGTTTTGACACTGTCCAATCTTGGGTGACTGTTGACGTGTTAGATTAGATTGGCGATTGAATATCTGCCGGTATATTTTGTAAAAATCTCACCATTAATGAGGTGAAGAATAGAACGGCTGGTGTTTAAAGTTTTTTTTGTTTCTCATGCCATTTTGCTGGTGATTAAAGCATTCTTGGTATATGTGGGGGAGCAGCTACTCATACATTTGGTCACTTGCTCGTAGCCGGTCAGCAGGAGTTGATCAGCAAAACCTCTCGTAGTCAATAGATTACTTAGTCAGCACGCGTAGACTGACTGCCGAAGATACACCACTAGCGTAGGCTGACTGCCCAGAGTAGGTACACTACTAGCGTAGGCTGACTGCCCAGAGTAGATACACTACTAGCGTAGGCTGACTACTCAGAATAGGTACACTACTAGCGTAGGCTGACTGCTCAATGTACACTTCTAGCGTAGGTTGATTGCCCAGAGTACACTACTAGCATAGGCTAACGGCTCAAAGTAGGTACACTATTAGTGAAGGCTGACTGTCCAGAGTAGGTACACTACTAGCGTAGGCTGACTGCCTAGGCAACCCTTCTAGCGTAGGTTGAGTGCCCAGGGTACACTACTAGCGTAGGCTGACTGCCTAGGGTAGGTACACTACTAGAAAAGGCGTGGATTGACGGGGAAAATTCCTTTTCCCAGTCAATACACGCCTTTTATAATCAGCCTGTAATGTTCCCACTTCTGGGACTCAGGCCTCCTCTCTTCGAGAGGGAGTGGGCCGTAATCCACCACCCGGGCCCAGTGCGGGTTGGTAGATGTCATGTCTTCGAATTTTTGGTTCTAGGACATGCCGGTTTCCTCACGATGTTTTCCTTCACCGTTTTGAGAGCAGTGGTGATGAAATTATTTATACAAAGTAAAGCGCCTGTCTGGGTTCGAACATCACGACCTACAACTCGGTAAGTCGAGGCTTACCACTCGGCCACCACTACTCTCCTTATCAACCCAAAAAAAGAAATTATATAATCATCAAATCGTTTATTTTTGTTTTATCATGTTTGACCTATAACTTCTGTGGATTTTCACTACACAATTATTTAACACTAGCTGTTGTCCGCGACGTCGTCTGCGATCCAGGATGAAAAGTAGCCTAGGTCCTTTTCCGGGTCATGGTCTACCCATATGACAAATTTAATCCAAATCCGTTCAGCCGTTATAGCTTGAAAGCGTAACAAACTAACAAACTCACTTTCGCATTTATTATAATTATTATTACTTAAGATGACCCAGTATTCACTGTATACTTATTTCGTTTCTTCTTCAAGTTTTCTGATACTAAAAGGAATCGAGAACCCCTATTAGTGGCATGTGCACGTATACAGGTGTACGAGGCGTGTTAAAATTTTAAAACCTCTTTTAGAGGTTTTCCGAAATGATTCAATATACCTTGCGGGTGCAAGAAAATATGATATCTGAATATAGGTATCTACATAAATCTAGGTTTCACATAACTGGCGAAATGTGGGTGTACAATAGGTACATCTCTGCCTAACCTTTTGGAGAAAATAGGCTTGCTCTTATGTTATGTTAATCATCTAGGCTTAGTGTACCGATAACGCTGTGGGGAGTGGCGAAATTTTTGGGCAGCAAAATTTAAAACACTGACGTGCCAGCGGCGCGAAGAGGAACAAGTATAGGTACCGCCCGATTCAAACTTAATGGCTGCTCGGAAATTGAGGCGAGTCGCTGCGCAGTAAAAAAAATCATGGGTCAGCGGGGGTGAGGGGTGCGGTACTGCGCAGCGAGCAGCTAACTTACGAGCCGCCATTAACTTTGAAACTGAACTATACCTAACGCTGATATGCTGTAGCCAAGGAATCAGCCAGTTGGTCTTAGAGAACGCCTTAACACTTCACCAATCTTAATGAAAGTCCGTTTTTTTAAGAAGTACTAATTTCGTGGTGGTGACCTTGCCACGAGATCGTCAGATCCTCAAGAGAATAGAAGCTATACTCGATACGGATCCGAGAACAGTTAACCACTCCCTGACTCAAACTGTTAAACAACAAAAACAGGAATGTGTCATCAACGCGTTCCTAATAAAAATGAAAGTTTAAAAAACTGTAACCCGACTACGGAAAAAAGTGATCTTAAAAGTACGAAACAAGAAAATATTTCAGACAGAAATCAAGACATAGGTACCTAGGTACAAAAATGGTCAAGGTAAAGCCGTCGTCACATGCCTTTATAAATACAAATTCAAAATTCAAAGTCATTTATTCAAACTAGGCTGAGAATCAGCACTTTTCGAACGTCAAAATTACATAAGACAGCCCCCCAAAACGCCCACCCTTCACCACTTCCTAGTGCTTTAGCTGGGAAGAACAAGTGGCGCAACAGCAGCACAGCTGTCTGTTCAGTTAGAAAAAAATGATTCTATATAATAGTATGCAAAATGATATTTACATTATGCAACACAAAACATAATTTAAATTATAAAATTAATAGCCATATGACAGCTAGCACACGCCAATATACCAACCAAAAACATCGAGAACTATACTCAAGCAGAAATAAAAATAACTTGACGAAAACAATATCTAAATAAAAGCCTCCAGACATAAAAGGCGTGCCCGCTTACATATAGCTGTAACTAGAAGTTATAATTGATAAACTAGGACCATCGAGGTAAATTAAAAAATTATCGAGGTCGCTAGCTAACCCACATATATTATTGCAATACAACTCATAAAAAAAAAAACATTGTAATGAGTAGATTATGTCAACAACAATTATAACTAATATAATTAACAACAATTATATAAACTCATAATATAATTTTGTAGGTGTTCCTGGCACCCACATGGTATACAGGCATGCGACCACGACTTTACCTTGACCATTTTTGTATTTATCTTTCATCTATCTTTTATCTAAATAATTATACTCAGAAAAAATTCTTTCTTATCAAGAACAACCGACCGACCACTTTTATTATTAGGTATTACTTTATTACTACTTTTATACAACGAAACCAATACTACCGAACGACTTTGTGAGACAAAACTCGAATGAGGAAATTATGAACCTTCTTGCTAAATAATTTTATTCATATTGTTTTCAATAGATTTTATAATGTGACAGTGACAAATAGTATGACATGCCAAGATGAAAAAAGAAATAAATGTAAGTCGAAACAAAGAGGCCACATATACCTACAGGGTGGATTTTTGAGATGAGGCAGTAAGGACAGCTACCTTAACCGTTGTAGCTACGGGAAAACGGTCTGAAGAGACTGTCCTTAACTTTTTGAGAAATTTTGATCTGCATTCACAGATTTTGAAAAAATGTAGGTACAGTCAGCAAGAAAATAGGCAGTTTTCACAAACACTTTTTTATGCCAATCGATCCTGTTTTTTATAAGGATCAAAAAACTAACGGACCAACTGAGGATTGAGTACTAGAAAAACCACAAATCGCAAAAAAAATTACCCATGCATTTGGTGGGAAATGAGATTCCAACTTACTTTTCACGATGGATAGACTGCCGAAAATAAACAAAAAGAAATGGAATTTTAAATTTCTAACGAATACGCGTTATAGGTAATTTTATTTTATTTGAGAACAAAATTTAGGCAGCTTTGCTTTTGAAAACTTATTCTAGTAGGTATTCAAAGCCCAGTTGGTCCGATAGAATTTTTTGATCCTGGTGAGAAACAGGATCGATTGGCATCAAAAAAAGTTTTTGTGAAAACTGTCTATTTTCTTGCTGACTGTACTTTTTTTTCAAAATCTGTGAATGCACATCAAAATGTCTTAAAAAGTTAAGGACGTTTTCCTGTAGCTACAACGGTTAAGGTAGCTGTCCTTATTGCCCCATCTCATAAATCCACCCGGTATAGCACCTCCGTCCAAAGTCGTCTAGTTGTCAAGTTCAGAAGGGTTTTTCGGTTTTACTGTTCCTCTCTTGGTATTAAGGTGGGTAGTTTAATTACAAATCGTTACTATTTATTAAGATTTGATTGACTACGCGGTATCATTTTATTTTATTTAATCATGCTTTTTATTATTGTATAACAGGTAAGTATTAATTTTACAGCCGCGCCGTACGTAGCACAGTCTCACTTATACTTGTTTTTAATTAAATAATTAAAACATATTTATTTACTTAGACAATATTTATATATATTTTTGTAATGTGCTCGTTCAGGCCTTTCTTTTGATACCAATTATGGCATAATTATCTCAATAACTATTTTTTCGAGGTCAGAAATTTACGTATAAAGTCCACCATACTAAATTTAGGGAGATTTTTTATAGGCTATGTCATCCGGACCATTATTACGAACCTATCGATACCTCGTTCATCAAAATTGGTTCAGTAGTTTAGGCGCTACGGTGGAGCTCACGTAAAAGCAAACATACATACATAGACTGCTAAAATGATAACCCTTCATTTTGGCTTTGCCGTTGTCGGGTAAAAAGCAATAAATATCACCTCCAATTCCACAAACATTATCTTTCAATAACCACAAACCTCACTTTCAAACCGATTCTAAACAACAACTCAACAAGAAACCTTTCCAACAATAGTTTACAACATTCTCGTCGCTCCCGCGCCCATTCCTAATCTCTACCGTCCATTTTCCGATATCAAAAATAATAATCGTTTATTAGCCGACCCCCCCCCCCTTCACTTTGCTCGGTCTCCCCCCCCCAACGCACGGAAACACACGAAGTTACGCGACGACATCCGACAGTAACTGATAGTGTCCAGTGAAAATATCCACGGCGAAACTATGGTATGCTGGTAATAGGACTACTTGGAATTGTGTGGTTTGGATACGAAGGGACTTTTCTTGATTTGAATTAAATTGTTGGATAATTTCTTTCCTGTACCTATAGGGGTTTATTTATAATCGTTGCTTTAAATTTATGTTAACTATAGTAAAATGTTGTAGTTTGTAAATAAAAAAAACGTTATCTTTGCAATTTCGAATGTTTATGATTATTATAACGACATTGATATACCTATTAGTGAATTTTTATGATTGTTGTTATATAAGAATAACTATGTCGACATTAAACATAATTTGACATTATAGATATTAACATTACTTCTATATAATTGATTTTTCTATTTGATTGTTGTTAATGTTTTAGAATATTTTGACTTTAAGCTTTTTGGCAATACGTACACATTACGACATTTATGTTCTTCATTATAATATGATATGCGAGATATTTATATTTTATTCATTCTTTTTTTTAGGCGGATCTGTACCTACCTATTAAATTCTGACTAGTGTTAATAATAATTGTAATGGTTGTAACTATATTATTAAATTGAAATCTAATATTTTGCATGCCGTAAGGCAAAATGTATATATATATATATAGTAATGTAGAATTTACAAGTAATCTAACTTATATGTATACCTACATTATCAGTAAATAAATGATTTCTTTCTTTCTTTATTAGCGACTGTTTAACCATACATTTTTGACGTTTGAAAGTCACTTAACATTAAGCAACGTTTATAAATAAACCCCTTATTGCGTAACTTTCAATCACAATCTGAAAGATTTTGAAGGAAACTATTAATCCATTGCTTTATATGTTTGCAAAATTTATCTGCTCGACAACGTAGAAACGCAATTTATTTCGTTGAACCGTCAAAATGAAAGGAATTAAAATTCAAAATCTTTTATTACACATAATGCTGCATGGGCACGGTTCCAATTGGTCGTTTCCGATGCAGCAGAGCCGGCAAGAAACTCGACGGTTATTCTTTTAAAAATAATTCTCTTTTACAATGTTTTCAAATTACTCTGTTAATAGGTATTGGAGGACAGTGTAGGTCTATCAACCAGTACAAAATAAAAATAATGTCAACAAATTGAAGCATCTCCAATGAAATTGTTGGCAAAGTTGCTTGCAATTTAAATAATTCATGTTAACATACATGCTGATGCTGTAGGTACATTAAGTTATGGTTTCACTTATCACACTGTTCACTGTATCACACAACAGCAATGTTCTTAGCGTTGATCAGCTTATGATTGTCAAGAAAATAACAGATTATCGTTAAACGGTCAGATGCTTGGTCTTAAGGTTGTGTATTCTGAAAGCTGCAGTCAAATATTTCGCTGTTGATTTTTTATATTGAAAATTGATCAATTAATCAAAACAGCGAAATAATTGACAGCTAATTGCAACGTACTCCACTTTCTGCACCCTCTTAAAATGAATGTGTTGTCAACAAATAGAGAGGTGGTGGTAATCATAGGTAAAAACAAAACTGCAGTGCTATTCTGCAAAAATCTCACGGTGAAAACTTAGATGAAGTGAGCTGTCAATATTGTCCATCCTAGCAGTGCTATTCTGTAACCATGTCACCGTGAGAACTTAGGTGAAGTGAGCTCGAAGTGAGCTGTCAGTCCCTAGCAGCTGGTTGAATGACAGCTCACTTCACGTTCACGTTACCTAAGTTTTAACCGTGAGATTATTACAGAATAAACCGGCTAGCATCAGTGGAATGACAGCTCACTTCGCCTAAGTTTTCACGGTGAGATTTTTACCGAATAGATCGGCTGATCTAGTTTTAGTTTCTTATCCACGCCTCTCGCTTCTTACATTTCCCATTCACCGGTCGATATGTGTTACATTTAAATGACTATCGAGTGTGGTCTCTTTGTGTCATTCGTATTTAAACTTATGCGTTATATACTTTCTAATGGACGCTCGCTGCGTTTATTAATTTTTACTTTTAATGGCTGTTGTAACATGTGTGTTGTGGGTTTGTTGTTTGTGTATTTAGGAAAACCATAGACAATTGATTTACTGTGTCTTTTAGTATAGAAAGAATTAGGCCATATCTTTTCCGACAGCAAAGACAGGGTTGTGATTTTCATACGTATCTATGTATCTCTGTGTCTTTGTCTCTGTTATTTGATGGTAAATAAGTCGACAGCAAGCGAAGCACGACCACCGTTGAAACAGACGGAACGAAAGACTAAATTAATCTTAGATTGTATATATATACCTAAAGATATAAAGTACGCGGTCTTTAAATCTTTCTCTCTACTCTAATTATTTTTCTAAAATAAAAGTAGCCTAGGTTACTCCTTATAATATCAGCTATCTGCCAGTGAAAGTCCCGTCAAAATCGGTGCAGCCGTTTTGGAGATTAGTTGGAACAACCAAACAGACACAAAAAATTTAAAACAATTTTTTTAAATATAATATATCGTATATACTTTCATATGCATTTAGTAAAAAGCAGTTATTTTGATATTACAAACAGACACTTTAATTTTATTAGTTTGTATGTATGTAAGGTACAGGGTGACTTGTAATTTGACGTATTCCTTCTAGGACGTGATAGAGTGACCCATTTGCAACATTTAAGCACCCCATAAACCATAGGCCGAAATTGATGGGATTCGCGAAAACCCAATGTTTAAGTACTGTTGAAAATTTCCTAGTTTTCGTCACTAAATATTCACTTTTCTCTAAACTATCAAATTGAATCCGTGGCATCACAGTGGGTCCTATCAGAATACCAGCGCTGCGGAATTTATTTTTATTATTTAAATATCTCAGCATTATTCTGAGATAGGAGCCTTATCTTTTGTTTTCTTTTATTTGATAAATATGTTAATTTTTTTAGTTTTTAATGTTTCGAATTTCCTGTTCGTATCCCATTTTTTATTTGACTTCGTAGAGAAGATAAAAATAGTCACGCTAAGCGTGCTGATGGTAAATGCTGGTTAAGTCGGCTTTGGACATCTGCAGATGCATCACAGAAACGTTGCCATCCCAGAAGACTGGAATGTCTCACCGTTGTGCCTGTGCCTATTCCTATTTGTCTCTAAGCGCCCTGAAAAGTTTCTTCTCTGCATCTCCGTTCTTAGATTCACACTCAAAGCAAAGCGTTAGAATTTCAATCTCCGAGAGGAAACAGCTTTGTTATAAGATTTCGTTCCATCCGACATTTTAATTCCTTCCGCCTTCTACTTCTAAATTCCAATGTCAATTGTAGATGGGTAAGTAGGTATTCATTCAGTAGATAGGTAGGTATAATATGGTCTATCTATGTGCCAAACCTTTACAGGAGTAGGGGTATCGTGTTACCCAGTTACTGGCATTCGCTCCTTGTTAAATACTGGTATTCAGCTGCATCCAGTAAGACTGGAAGCCGACCCCAACATAGTTGGGAAAAGGCTAGGCAAAGATACTTGTGAATGGGTGGGTAAAAAAAAGAAAGACATAAATACATACACCTTTGATTATTTATTTAAGTCATGTATTTAACGCGGTGACATTAATCTGAATTTGGCATTAAAAAATAATTAAAGCCGGTAGCAAAAATAGTAGGTTGGCAGCTACAGCGAAGGATAGTTTAAAGTAGAAAGTAGCAACTTAATAATCAGTTGTTAGCTTTGTTTTAATTTAAACTCGAGTTTTTGTTTTGTTAACTGAATTTATTGTTAAGCGAACACTGCGCAGCGGCAGCGCTCGCTTCGCTCACTCGGCTCGTGCGTTGTGTGCTCACAGAACTAACCTAACCTTTCAGCCATTTTCATTTACTACTTAATTTTTAGCCAAGGGGTTTCGGCTACACTTTAGCAAGTTTAGCTGGCTAAAGATGAAAAAAAATAACTCTCCTCAAAAATAAATGCTTGCAAAAGTGTTTTTTATATGGAAGCCTATAGTTTTGTTATCCCACTATTAGCCGCCATGTCACTATTCATAGTACCTCGCCTATGATTTCAATTGGCCCTGTTTAATATGTTCGCTACCCTAAAGTAGCAGCCATTATTTAGTTTTTACAATTCCTTGCATTTTGAAGCTCATCTAATATAATTATTGCTAAAATATTTCATCGCTGTCAAGTTATTTTTTTAGTAGCAAATAGTTAGTCGCCCTTTAAGTTGTTAGTCGCCTGGAAAATATAATTATTATATCTAGTTAAGAGTGTCGCGCTGCAAAAGAATTAAAACAAACTAACCACCTTTTTCATGCTGTTGTGCGTGACAGCTACGTCACACTCGCGCCACGTCATTGTGCTGTCGTCATTGTGCTTTTCTAGTGTGCGTGCATTTAGCGGCCAACAGTTGGACACAAACTCTATTATTTTTAGACGATTTCACAGCTTGAGTGTCCATCTAGACATATTTATATCTTTCAAATACACATACAACAGTGATAAGGCGCCCCATTGTATTTTTTGTAGTGATATTTTATTTTGTTCCTAATATATTTTCTGGTATACCCATAAAATAAATACAAATAAAACACCTTTAAAGTAATTTAAAAAAATCTTATATAAAAGGGCCTTTTTTTTGGGTGGTAAATTATCAAATAACTTCTCCCGCTCTGGGCGGAGCGGGAGGGCGTGTCAGACTCTTACTGACTAAAACCCACCCGTGTTCCTTCAGTTGCCTGTACGTTGGCAGGGGCCACGGTACCCCTTTCGGACTTCCCGCAACCCCGTCAGGCATCGATCCTATCTGACCCCTTCAGTTCTGCTGACATCTCTTTGAGGCGCGCGTGGATCACAACGCGCCGTCGACCCGGACCTGGTCCTTATCGGACAGCGAGCTACCCATTGCTCACCGTCCGCAACCTCGCGCCTACGGTGGTTAGGGCCCAGGGCGTCTCCTGCGGCGGCTAGGTGAGTGAGGACGCGAATTTTGCCTCTACGTCACGCGTTCCGTCTTTTCCTTCGCGAGTATTACTGCTTCGCAGAAGGAGGTGACGGCCTCCCATGCCCTCTCGCTCCGTACCATGGCCTGGACCAGGGCCGGGCGCGAGAGATCACCGCTACCGATCACCTCCACGAGGACATAGCGTTGCTCTGCCCAAGGCGGGCAGACCTCCAACGTATGCTCCACCGTGTCCTCCAGATCTAATAGGGCCTCTGATCAGCATAATTACACCTGACGCAGATTTTTAGCTTCAGGTGGTAGTAGTAAAATATCTATTACTAGCTGCATCCCGCGGTTTCACCCGTATACCTAATTCTAGATCCCGTGGGAATATCAGGATAAAAAGTATCCTATGTCCTAACCTAGGTCATCAGGTCATGTCAGGTCTACCCATGTGCCAAATTTAATCCAAATCCGATCAGCCGTTTTAGCGTGAAAGCGTTACAAACAAACACTCACTTTCGCATTTATAATATTAAGATAGGATTGCTACTCAGCGCCGTGCAATGATTGTTGATATCGCTGTCCCTCATGACGAGAATCTCGAGAAAGCCGAGAAAGATAAAAAATCAAGCATCTTGACTTAGTACACGAGGTTGTCGACATATGGGACGTGGACTCTGCAATCATTGTACCGATAATCGTAACGGTTAATGGCTTAACAGCGGAGAGCCTCGACCAACACCTCAGGAGGCTCTCATTGCGGGGCTTGATTCAGAAAGCAGTAGTCCTGGACACGGCACGCATAGTGAGGAGGTTCCTCACTCTAGAGCCCTGTCCACCGGCAGCTTGGACCCTGTTCCTGATGCCGATGGGCTACAATTTTTTAATATTTTTAAAATATTTTTTTTTTAAATATTTAAAAATGTAAACAATATTACTATGTTGAATTAAAAATTAAATAAAGATAATGTTAACATGCAAACAGAAAAAAATAATGTTGACATGCAAACAGCATGTCAACATTATTATGACTGTTATGGATCTGAATTGTACCAACACTTATGGCAAATACATTGATTTGATAGTTAAATAAAGGCTTGCTTGATGACTGATCATCAAATAAATGCCTTCCAACCAGAACACTTGCATTCCTCAATAGGGTTGGATTAAGTGAATCACGCTAAGGTTCCACGCACACAGTTACGTAACTCCAGCTAATAAGATTTGTCGCACAAAATACCGCTAAACAGAGCGCTGTAGGCTGAGTGGGCAAAGTGACGGTGGGTTGCGGTTCGATTACTAGGTGACGTTGGGAATTATTTTTACATATGTCGTATGTGTAATCAATCAAGTGTCATAAATCCGTTGGAGGCATAATTTTAGCTGGCAGAAGTTTCTACCTACTAACTTGTGACCTTTCTGAGAACACACTATTTAACTCAAACTCAAAGCATCTATTTCAGTTAAACCAATTAGGTACACTTTTGAACTGTCAAGTCAAAAGTGTACCTAATTGGTTAGTAAGAAAGTCGGTCAGAAAGATGAAGCTATGCCCATTCCGAAGCGTAGTAGGGTCCTATGGAGAAGAACGGGCAAGAAACTCCATGGACACTATATAGTTTCAAAATTATAAATTATTGTTTTAATTGGGGATAAAAGGGTAAACTGTCTAACTTCCCTTAAACGTCAACGTCGTCAGTATCCTGCTTCTAGGCCTAAATTAATTAGGAAAAATACCATAACTTTATAACCATAACATATTTGGCTTTGATTAGCCTGAAAGGCCTTTTTTTTGCTTACTGACTAAAACCTTGAACGTGTTCCTTCAGTTGCCTGTACGTTGCCAGGGGCCACGGTATCCCTTTCGAACTTTCCCGCGACCCCGGCAGCCTGAAAGGCCTGATAATCACGTTTGACCGAACGATAGAAGGATACAAGCTGAAAATAAGTAACTTTACCGTATAATCCACATTAAGTACAGGATAATTAGCAAGTGAAGCTACTAGAATGTTCGGTTAGTCGCGAAATAAATTGACTTAGTGGAAGCCGTAGCAACGCAATGCGCCTGCACTGTTTACCTTAAACATTACCTAATGTGCAGGCAAGGGATCGTGTGACGTGCGCGGCGAAAACTATTTCAATTTGTTTAGTTTTAAGTACCAAGTTAGTGCTACAAGTATCTTGTAGCGCCTGAATGACATCGACAAGGCGGCGTTGTTGGAAAACGTTTGTTTGAAAAATCAAGATGGCGGCGTTAGTTCCGGTTTTGACCACGCGCCAAAAGACTCTTGTACCGTTGTTATAGCAACTTAGTAAGAGGATTGGTAACAGAAGCGACATCCTGTCTACGATAATCATTTCATCTGTTAGCGTTATTTCATTACGATAGGGCGAAATTAAATGAATATCTAATTCCCTGGTCAAAAGATGAGCCTGTTACAGACTCTCATTCATCATCATCATCATTTCAGCCGAAAGACGTCCACTGCTGGACATAGGCCTCCCCCAAGCACCGCCACTTCGACTAGTTCTGTGCTTCCCACATTCAGCGAATTACTGCGGCTTTTTTTTTGTTTGGGAAATTATCAAATAACTTCGGGAGGGCGTGTCAGACTCTTACTGTCTAAAACCCACTCGTGTTACTTCCGTTGCCTGTACGTTGCCAGGGGCCACGGTATCCCTTTCAAACTTTCCCGCAACCCCGGCAGGCATCGGTCATATCGGCGCGCACTTCCATCTTTATATGTATTTTTCTCATAGTGTTTTATGTGTTTATACTGGTATTCAGCAACATCCGGTGAGACTTGAAGTCGACCCCAACATAGTTGAGAAACGGCTAGGCAGACGATGCAGTCTTTTGTATATACATAAATAATTAAAGATGACGTCAAAATGTAACAGCGTTAACATTTGAAACAGAAACATCTAGTAAATTTATTTGGTGTATAAATCGCGGCGTCCTGCCCCAATCCTCGTGTCACGTGTCACCAGACGGGTTTATTAGTAGTGATGTACCATTGAAGAAGTTCATTATGTATACACTGTAAGGACTATTTCTGCTTGCAGCGCTCGGCCGCTATAGAACCGGGGCGGTAACAGATGTGGTCATCGTTTTCACGGGATACCTACGTCTCACTGCTTATTTTAATCAGTTTGGCTTTTAAGAAGTAGGTGTCTCTGGAGTAGATTCTATAGTGTACCCAAATGTACCGAGCGTGGTACCTACTAATAATGTCTATTTTACATTAGCAGTGTAACTTACTGATTAATTTTATAATTTAAATTATGTTTTGTGTTGCGTAGGTAATGTAAATATCATTTTGCATACTATTATATAGAATCATTTTTTTCTAACTGAACAGACAGCTGTGCTGCTGGGGAGTTTGTTGCGCCACTTCTTCTTCCCAGCTAAAGCACTAGGAAGTGGTGAAGGGTGGGCGTTTTGGGGGACTGTCTTATGTAATTTTGACGTTCGAAAAGTGCTGATTCTCAGCCTAGTTTGAATAAATGACTTTTGAATTTTGATGACCAGACGGTAAACCCTCTTTCATTATGCTTTCTAGCGTGACATAAAGCTTTTTTAATCTTTTGGGTCAAAAATGTTCGAGTTAAAAAATATTTCCCCAAAATTGTTAATGACAATACTGATTACAAGAGCCAAGAGCAGACATTCGTCCTCTCCCATCCCTATTTATTAGGGCAATGTGGGCGCCAGACGATTGCGACATTCCAGCCAAATTGGCGAGTCGTCACAACACTATTTTTAGTCGGGCGATATAAATTGCGCGGTATTACTTCTCAAGGAGCTTCCCACCTTGACGGCATGGGTTTGGTTTCTTTAAATTGCTTATTTCATATTAGTAGTTTACTACCTATTTCATTGCTCATATATTGCGCATTATTGTCAACCAAAAATGACTCATATTGCTTTAGTAAGGTAGATTTGTTCATGCTAAATTGCTTGTATAAAATATTAGAATTGTCTATGGTCCCAGAAGTGGGAACATTATATGTTGATTACCTATGCATGTGGGGATGGTAGGGAAAATAAAATTCAGCCTAAAAATCGAACTAAATAAAACACAAGTGTCTACTTTCATCCAAAAAAAAAAAACAATTAGGTACTACTTCTCCAAGTATTCTAAAATCAAATTAATAAAGTATCCCACTCGCTACCGTTTGGATACCATGTATCTATCACATTTAGTTTATCTGTTGTTGCTTCATTTTTAATTCTTAATTATTTTTACCTATTTTGGTATAATGATTTTATATTTTATATCGTCCTCACATATAATTATATAACTAATGTTCGTATACAAATATTGTAAAACATTTTAAAAGAGTAAAGGTGGAATTTCTTGCCCATTCTTCTCCATGCAAAAACTACCTTTTGGAAGGGGCGACTAGATTCAATTCTACGTTCAAAAGTGCCCTATAAGGGCCTATTTGAAATAAATGATTTGATACACAACAGAAAAAAAATAAAGCTTCCTGTATACATGAAGGAAATGAGTACATTTCCTTCATGTATACAGCAACTTCACTAGTTATACCTATTCATCTCAATTTATTTGTGAGCATCGTACCATGACTCTTTTTTCTCTTCATCTTCATCAGATATCATCATCAGTGGCGGATCCAGGATTGCCGATTGGGAGGGGCTTAACCCCTGAGGGTAGATTTTAAGTAAACACTAAAAAAGCACACAATATTTTATTTTGCTTAACGCATAGCAAGCTTCCTCGGATTACTGTTCGTAAATTCCGCAATGACTTCGTGAGGTTGTAGACTACCAGAGATATCTCGGTGAATATGCATGGCGGCCAAACCGGGCCGCGTGAGTGGCGGGTAGATTCAAAATTCGTCACGTAAACAAAAAATGTAATATAAAAAAAAAGTTTAAAACATGCATAATACCTATTATGTTAAGGATAATTTATGAGAATTGTACCTTATGTAAGCTTGTTAAAAAGTTTAATTAGAATAATATCAGATTCCCTTTAAGACTTGTCACAGAAAAACTCAGATGCTTTTGGGGGGCGCTTGAGCCCCTTAGCCCCCGCTACTATCCGCTACTGGTCATCACCCACTTTCAAGCCATTATTATCATCATTCTAATGCCCTTTTACCTACCAATGTAAGGTCGGCGTAACATGTCCTTTTTTCCACGCTTCTCTATTAGTCGCCATTTCTGAAGTCACTCCCTTTCTAGCCATACCTATCATATTTCACACAGTCTATCCATCATGATGGGCTGTGTGAAATATGATATGCTTTCTTTTTATCTTCCCTACTCATATCATCCACATCATATAGGTCAGTCAGTCAATCTGCCTGCCTTTTTCCAACTATGTTAGCGTCGGCTTCCAGTCTAACCGGATGCAGCTGAATACCAGAATTTACATGGAGCGACTGCCTATCTGATCTCCACAACCCAGTAACTGGGTAATACGATACCCCTTTGGTAAGACTGGTTGACAGACTTTCGGGCTTCTGACAACCCGTAACGACTGTCAAAGATCCACGAATGACAGCCGGGACCAACACGGCAACGGCTTAATGTGCTTTTCGAGACACGGAGGAGTCTCGGTATCTAAAGATGGTCATCCATCCACGGACCAACCCCGGCAAGCATAGCTTAACCTGTTGGATCGACCGGTGCGGCATCCATCACTTAGCCACAAGCTCCTCATAACACCACACAGTATACCTAGGTAATCACACAATAAATTATCCATAATTTATTAAGTCTCCTATTTAGTTGGTCATCCGCTGTCATACTCAAATTATTTACTAGAGTTAAACTCTTAAACACAATATAAGTATTTAGAATTGTGCATTCAAGAAAATATTTTTCCCTCGCGTTGGCGCTATCTAGGTCTGCGAGAGATTAGCTAGTGGTATAGCGATTAGCTAGTCAGCAGGTTGGCAGTGCGACTGACCAGTGCGACTGACTTCCCAGGGTATATAGGGTGTCCCTGGGAGTATTGATCAAATCGAATTGGGGCGTGGGCAAGGTCATTTCCAAACTGTTTAACCTTAAGAATGTCGGTGTAATTTTTTACGGTTCAAAAGTTATGACCAATTTTTGTTTTTTTTCATTCTTTTCGCATAGTGCTCAAATAAAAAAATAATTAAAAAAGACTATCAGGGCTACCAATAATTTTTAATTTCTCATACTTGGAAGTATTTTCCAAGTCGGATGGATTCAAAGCGAAAAAATCCAAAGTTTTCACAGCACAAGAGGTCCAAACCTTCTCAGACGAAATATACTTAGAAATAAAGGTAAGGAAATCTTTATAGTATCATCGCATTTAAGAAATTTGTCTTAGACTGTAATTAGGTATGTAGATATTATACATAGATACCTTCAAGAGAACTACCCATTAAAGATTTACATTAACTTTTCAGGTCGTGTTGATACTGGCAATAATGGCGCTTGCAGAAGCATTGAACTGGTGAATATGAAGGTACATGACATAGAGAAACAAGGTAAAATACCTAATACAAGTAAAGTTAAGAGGTACTACAACAAAAGTTGATCGAACCTTCGTAGTAAAAGAAGAATTTGTACAAATAATAGAAAAATACCAAGGACTTCGACCGAGTGATATGGAAATTGATCGTTTTTATCTGAATTACCAAAAAGGGAAATATTTGAGGCAAGTAATTGGCAAAAACAAAATGTCTGGTATCCCGAAACAGATTACAGAGCCCACGTATCTTAATTTACCAAATTCAAACTTATATTCTTGTCACTGCTTCCATAGAACTTCAGCTACTTTGTGAGCTGATTCAGGCGCAGATTTGACTACAATTAAAAGACACGGACGAATCGAGTTAAGTAGCCGAAGGATACATAGAAAAATCTGTGGAAAATAAGACTTAAATATCAAGTAAAGTAACAAAAACGATAAATCTACATTCCTCGGAATTCTATCCGCAACCTAGTACTTCCAACGACTATCCGGAGCGAAGTGAAAACCTTTCTATTCCAGCTGAAGAAAATTACAAAATATTGCTTTCTCAAACATTTACAGACGCACAAGAAACTCAAGTTTCGAAAAAATATCCAACATTAATATACCAAGAAAAAACGAAAGAACCTTTCCCGTTACGTTTAATAATTGCTCTAATTTCAATATAATTTTAAATAGATAATGGTGCCGATTCTCTTGTCACAATTAATGCCTCTAAACTAGACTTAAAATTTGAAATTTGACTTGAAATTTCTTAAGAAATAAGCAGACCTTTGTACTCACAATTATGATTAAATGTCTTAACTGTATCTATTTTTCTGTGTGTACATAAATAAATAAAATCACCAAAATTTTGTTTATTCCTGTCAAACGACGATTTCCCATTCTGAAATAGACTAAAATGACACAACCTAACTATATTTTACTTTGACAGCACTAAGATGGCTCTGAGTTTTTAATTTAGTGAAAATGACAATTTTGCTATTCTGAAATTGATGTTTTTCCCAAAAAAAATTGATTGTCTAAATAAATGTTACTATTTTTGATCGCGATTAAAAATGGTGTGGAATACAATTAGTTGTCATGAACTATTCAAACCAACACCTCGACTTCGGGTGCTAAAACAGTACTGTATCGTTTACGTCAAAATTATTTTTAAATTTGAGATTAATATATTAACGCTGCGCTTCATTTAATTAGGATTATTCTTATAATTATGATGCCGTGCGACGGTCAAGTCATTCTACTTATTAAAGAAATAAAGATGAAAAATAGATTGGTACTGAATAAATTAACAGACTTGGTTTTACATTTGATCTCACATCTTTTTACGATAGAAGAACTGAATTGCGGGACTTGAATTTTTTTACCTGTTATATGTTTTTGATGGGATCTCATTTCTTTTTGTAGCTATATACCCCGATACTGATACTGAACCTACATCAGATTCAGTCTTGTTTTCTAGATATATGAACTGCATAAGTAACTTTGTAATCCCATATAAATAATATGTAATTACAAAGTTACTTATGCAGTTCATATATCTGGAAAACAGGATTGAAAATGCGGTATATTTTAATTTTTCCTTGCTTTATAGGCTAAACACTAACTGTGTTCAAAATTTTAAGCTTGTGTGTCTGCTAGAAGTACCTTAGAATTTTGATGATCGGTGAGTGAGTCAGTGACAAAATAAAGGAACTTTTGACCTGCAATGGTTCTTAAACTCGAGGTTCAAATTGAATTTAATTTGGGAATATACTTAGTTATACTAACCTCTCTTGGTTACTGAAAATTCAGGCTTCTAGCTTTATCTACAACTAAGTTAAAGGGGGTCGAAAATGTCCTGAATGGCTTCGAGAAAAGATGGTACGGTTGTGCCTTTGTGTTTGTTTTGCTTAGCGGGGGCACTGCCGTGCCCCCCGATGCGAAAGTGAGTTTGTTTGTTAGTTTTTTTGTTAATTTGTTTGTTAGTTTGATTGTTAATTTGTTTGTTTGTTTGTTAGTTTGTTTGTTTGTTAGTTTATTTGTTAGTTTGCTAGTTTTTTTTTTAGTTTGTTTCTTAGGTTTTTTGTTACGCTTTCACGCTAAAACGGCTGAACGGATTTAGGTAATATTTGGCGCATGGGTAGACCATGACTTTTCATCCTGGATCGCAGACAAAGTCGCGGGCAAAAGCTAGTAAAAAGATAAAAACAAAGAACAATTCAGAAATTAAAATAAGCCATAGCAACTAGAGATGACCAGTCCCAACCGACGGCACACGTTCACGTAAAAACAACTTTATTTGAGAAGAAAACTAAATAGGCATGACTGCATGAAGCACCAACCAGAAGAAGCTTTTGAAATAAAAGCTTCTTCTTTCTTTTTCGTGTGTTCAGTGACTAACCGTGTCAGAGAACCGTGAAGCCAAGTCAGAGGCCCATGGGCGACGTAGAAATGTCGCCCATGGGCCTCTGACTTGACTTCACATGCCGTCGAGAAATATCTCTCCTAACGATGTTTTACTTCACCGTTTTTAAAGCAACTGATAATTATACAATACGCACATGAATCCGAAAAGTCAGAAGTGCGTGCCTTTTTTTTTTGGTGGCAAATTATCAAATAACTTCTCCCGCTCTGGGTGGAGCGGGAGGGCGTGTCAGACTCTTACTGACTAAAACCCACCCGTGTTCCTTCCGTTGCAAATCCGGCAGGCATCGGTCCTATCGGAAGGGGTCCGATTTGCTGACATCTCTTTGAGGCGCGCGTGGAACTCAACGCGCCGTCGACCCAGGCCTGGTCTTTATCGGACGGCGAGCTACCCATTGCTTACCGTCCACAAGCCCGCGCCTACGGTGCGCGGTGGTCGGGAATCGGCCTGCGATTCCCGACGCCCAGGGCGTCTCCTGCGGAGAGGTGCTTGCCTTAGGTTCGAACTCCAGGCCTATGACTTGGCAGTTCGACGGTCAGGCCACTAGGCTATCACTACTGCAATGAATGTTTCTATTAATGCGCCTTCTCTGAATAAGAAGAGGCCTTTGCCCTGCAGTGGGAGAATAACAGGCTGGTATTATATTTAAAACATATTTCTAGGTTTTTCCATTTCTCTGAAAAGCCTCAAAACCACTTTTAGCAAATCTTTAATGGTAAATGGTGTTACATAAAAATAGTCGGAGTCACAGCTTTCTCTCTGACAGACAACCCACACAGAATTAAGATCTAACCACGGAGAAGATATAAAATGGAGTGTTAACTTATTAACAATGATGGCATACAAATTGTGTAAGTACATCTTTATACTTACGTCATATTATGAAACGAAAGTAACTGTGTATTACTTACTATATGGAACGGATTTCCATAAAATTAGGTACACAAGTAGACCATGACCTGGGTTAGGACTTATACCGATAGTACGATCCAATGGGATAATTTCCGATCTCCACGTGAGCGAAGCCGCAAGAAAAGCTAGTATTATCTGTATCGTAATATCGCACAGTCTAATAGATAGTCGATAGGACGAGTAGTCGGAGATGCTTTAGCGTCTCCGACTACTAATAAGAGTTTTTCTTTGGACTTGATGGTGTAGTGCTTGATTTTTAACTCAATGGTCTTTGCGATAGCAGAAGCTGGACGCTAGAACTAAATAACAAACCTAATAAACCTAATAAATAACCTATAACCTAACCTAACCTAACCTATTTACTCCGTGATCTACAAACGATATTTAACACGTACTTCTTTGGTTAAGTGTCTCTGTCGCATAAATGTCAAAGTACAAGTGCAAGATAGAGACGGGAACATGTCTAAGCCAAGAAACGTACTAAATAACGTTTATTGATCTCTTCCCAAGATCTTCTTCTCAGGCTATAGCAGACTTTGCAAAGAGTTCTAATCCTAAGCGGTACGCACTATGAACGTGATGTCAAAATGTTTTCTTATGTGATAAAAGGTACCAAGATAGGTACAAAATCATGTATTTGTTCAAAACACATACACACACATGGCATGCAAGATACATACCTACAAACATACACTCACCCGTGTTTCCCACGGCGGGCGGTAGGCAGAAACAACAGAACGCCAATACTCATTTTGCTTCAATGCAAAATGTTACATTATAAATGAAATATCACAGACATGTTTGCCATCGATGGCAATGAGCACTCCATTCCTTACTTCTCTGTGGTTCCATCAGATTTCGCCGCTTACAAAAGCGACAGTCATACAGCCCACTATCCACTCACTATCCCAAATGGAAACGACGCAAATACGAGAGTAGGTAGGTACACATTTATTGTTATTGAACAACAAGTTAGTCACGACGGAATAAAACCAAGTTATTTGGTTGAACTTTTTATTCCAATGCTTAAAGATGTAGAGGAGCTCTTGGCTAAGTAATAACAGCCGAACGAGTCGATCCATCAGGTTAAGCTACACTTGCCGGGGTTGGTCCGTGGATGGGTGATCATCTTTACAAACCGAGACTCCTCCGTGCCTCGGAAAGCATGTGAAGCCGTTGGTCCCGGCTGTCATCTTTGAGAGTCGTTACGGGTCGTCAGAAGCCCGAAAGTCTGCCAACCAGTCTTACCAAGGGGTATAGTTTTACCCAGTTACTGGGTTGTGGAGGTTAGATAGGCAGTCGCTCCATGTAAAATACTAGTAATCAGCTGCATCTGGTTAGACTGGAAGCTGACCCCAACATAAAAAGCTAGGCAGAGTGACTTGTGAATTTTTGGTTAAAAAAAGACATAAATACCTACACCTTTTATTATTTAATATTTATTTCTAGATAGAGTGTCGCGCTGCAAAAGAACTAGGAACGCGCTGCAGAAATTTTTTTTAGGAAAACGGTGGGCAGATAGATTTTTTGTTTAAAGATGTAGAATTAAGGAAGCTTGACAACATCAGAAAATCTAGGATCCAACATACAGGACGGAGAGCTCCAAACGAAAATAAGTCTGGTTTGATAAAAAATAATATCCATATGTTGATTAAAGGAGCGGTTCCACTGAATCGGAGGCGAGCGGAGCTGAGCGGAGACGTGCAGGAATCGTTCAATTACAGACGAGGCGGGAGACGCGATGAGGGTTTCAACCATTGTGATTGGTCGATTCCTGCAGGTTTCCGCTCAGCTTCGCTCGTCTCTGCTTCAGTGGAAACGCACCCAAAATCACTGATATACTTAAGTACAGTCACGAGCATAAATACCATACAGTTACGTAAAATTAAAAAGTGTTCTGTGTTCTCGCGAAATAACAACTTTGAGAAAGGTCGTATTTTAAAATAGTATGGTTTCGATAATAATATGGTTGTAAGGTTGTAACGCCATAAAATGAACAATACTTTAGCAGTAAATCGCATTTTAATCTTGCGTACTGGTACCAAAAGTTGGTTGACTTCCCTTTTCCGCAGCGTAGGTTTTTAAACCTACATCAAGGTTTTTCGAACTGCCACATGCAATTTAAGTGTTACGTACAAGTACCTACATTAAAACGTAATGAAAGGCATTCCACACACTATCAAAATAATAAATCGCAAGTATGTAGGCAACCTAAACGCCGCGGGAAGCGTCGGTCGCGCGACTAATTGGGCGCTAGTGTCGCGACTTTCTCCTGTCAGGTGACCATTTCGACGGAGGCTGTGAGACTATCCCGTTATCTGTTATTAAATAATAATTGAAGGCGTTTCGAAATATTGTATTTTCAGCGACATTATTACTTTCAGGCGTGTACGCATGAACGAACAATACATGTTGAACACGAACATCGAACATGGAATATTTGGTTCGTACGTGTGGGCGTAAATTAGCAAAGCGAACACAAACGAACAAGTTCAACTTGTGATCGCGCTATACCGCCGGTCTCTTTAGTACCCTTGGAATCGAAAATGTTCGCAATGTTGCATCAAAGTTCGCCGAACACTGACGACACAGAACAACGAAGTTGGATCGCCACGATTGTTTTGACGAAAACAGTGTTTGATGTTTGTCAGTGGTACGCACAAGCAAACAAAGTGTTTATTTATTTATTTATTATTTATTAAAACTTTATGCACAAGTAAAAAAAAAATACTGTACAAAGGCGGACTTAATGCCTGAGGCATTTTCTACCAGTCAACCTTAGGGTGGAGCAGAGACAAAACATGGCAGGTGCAACATGAGTAATAGATAACTTAAAAATGAATATTTACTAATACATACATACATAGATACATACATATATTATAAACCGAATAAACTTTGTCAGGAGAAATAACGATAGGTAGAGAAGAAAACAAATCCAGCAAATCAGCGCTGCAAAGATTCTGCCAACTTTTCACGAATATATTCACGTGCCTTCAGTTTGAAAGATAACCGACTGGTTGCCATCCTGATGTTCAGAGGAAGCGCATTCCAAAGAAATACCGCCTGGACAAAGAAAGAAGAGTGTATAAAACCAGAACGGTGAGAAGGACATCGTAGAAGACGATTGTTGGTAGAACGAAGATTTTTACTATGGGCGGAGCATAGGTATTGAACATGGGAAGTCAGGTAAGAAGGAGAAGTGGGTTTGTCGAGTATAGAATACAACATAGACAGAGCCCTCAACTCTCTACGCTGACGTATGGGTAACCATTTTAAGTGTTCGATGTTCGTTTTCACCATGTTTTGTTTATTCGTGCGTACCAACACGCCTTTAGCATACAAACATTCGTTGCAACCATGAATTATAAATAAATCAATTGGAATTACACGCTGTCCAAATATATGCGCCCGTAGAATTCATTTTGTTCGGTGAATTTGAATGCGTCGTGTTTTGATCGCGATGATCTCACGATCGTACGCAGCAAGTAAACACATTTTGCTTTGTAACGTTAAGTGTGACTTCGTGAGTTACTTACTTACCTACTGTTTAAACTATATTCGGCATATATTATTATATTATATTATATAGGTACTGAGTTAGTTGATGATATTTTATTCTAAGAAATTATTCTGAAAAAGGCTTTAGTGGGTCAATATCTTGGGGGAAATTTTCTTGTAAGAATGACAAACAATAGTGGTTACTATTGTTTTACTACATTTGGAAGTACCTAAGGAAAATGAAATTAAAAACTTCAAATTCTGCATGACGGCTTAGTCTATAAGTCTAAACATATGATTTTGTGGTATTTACTTCGGTACCAAGTAGTTACGAATATGACTTGTAATACCTAAGTTAGTATATTAAAACAATAGGAATATATGTAGTACATTTTATAATTTATTATTTTAAAAGCGGTTACAAATTAGGCGAGCGCCTTTAACTTGAGGAAAATGGTTAAAGACAATAGCATCATTGTGCCAGAGCCAGTTCAATTAATAGTTGTTTGTCTGTCGGTGATGAATATTTAAATAGTGTTAAAATATTTTCCTTAGGTAAGCTATACCTAAGCACTTCAATAAGTAAAAATAAAAAAAATATCGAGCCTTACCAGTAGTTACATACGATCTGTAACATCTAACATCTTGGCTGACAGTACCAACCGCTCGGAAAATGAGTTGGTACCATCTGACGGCAAACTCTAGAACCGCGCGCGTTCATTGATCAAATCAAATAGCGCGCGCTTCCTCGGCTTCCTGTTACACACTTCCGTCCCTTTTCACGAAATCGCTCTCACATATTGCAGGAAAGCGAGAGGAAAAGATGCGACACATCAAAAAGCTTTCTCTCAAAATAACAGTATGGAAAAGGTTTTAAGTAACTAGTTAGGGCTACATAAGTAAGTGCCATTATCCATGGGTGTAGTTTACCTGTAATAGTTACGTGAATTGGAACTACTGTTAATCAAAGAAGTAGGTACCTAACTATCGTGCGCCTGCACTTAATACTTTAGCAATTGATTCAGAAAACGAAATTTTATCTTGGTCTCTCTGTCTCGTTGATCTAGTGGTCGCAAGCGCTTGTACTGTGCATGAGGTCCTGGTTTCGATTCCCAGGTTGGGCAAATTGATATTGGGTTTTTCCATCAGGAATTTCTCAGTAAGCAGCCCGAGTCTGAATTTGTGCCCAGTTGATGGCAATATGCTCGCCCCATATTACATGGGACTGCGGATGAACCTACTACTTATAATTCAAATTCAAATTCAAAAATTCAAAAGTCATTTATTCAAACTAGGCTGAGAATCAGCACTTTTCGAACGTCAAAATTACATAAGACAGTCCCCCAAAAACGCCCACCCTTCACCACTTCCTAGTGCTTTAGCTGGGAAGAAGAAGTGGCGCAACAAACTCCCCAGCAGCACAGCTGTCTGTTCATTAGAAAAGATTCTATATAATAGTATGCAAAATGATATTTACATTACGCAACACAAAACATAATTTAAATTATAAAATTAATAGCCATATGACAGCTAGCACACGCCAATATACCAACCAAAAACATCGAGAACTATACTCAAGCAGAAATAAAAATAACTTAACGAAAACAATATCTAAATAAAAGCCTCCAGACATAAAGGGCGTGCCCGCTTACATATAGCTGTAACTAGAAGTTATAATTGATAAACTAGGACCATTGAGGTAAAGTAAAAAATTATCGAGGTCGCTAGCTAATCACATATTGCAATACAACTCATAAAAAAAAACATTGTAATGAGTAGATTATGTCAACAATAAATAAAGTAAAATTAGTAAAATTATAAACAATTATATAAACTCATATAACCTGTCAGTAAGTAAGCTAATTCTGGAGAAAGAACATTTAAACATTGTCTTGAGTTAATCACGGCGACCAACTATTCTTATCATTTAAGTAGTCGTTGATAGAATAGTATGCCTTTGAAGAGAGGTTGGATTTTACTTTAGTTTTGAACGCATTAAAAGGCAAATCTAGCAAAGAAGAAGGTAGCTTGTTATAAAAGGTTATACCAAGCCCAACAAATGAGTTATGAACCTTATGAAGCCGGTGAAAGGGAGTACGTAGTTTGTCCTTATTTCTAGTGTTAACATTGTGAATATCACTGTTTTTAGTATATAAGTGTATATTTTGCCTAATATATAATATGTTGGCGAAAATGAATTGTGATGCCACTGTGAGGATACCGATATCTTTGAAAAAATCTCTCAGAGAAACTCTGGCACCGAGCTGGTAAATTGCTCGGACAGCTCGTTTTTGAAGGACAAATATATTTTGAATATCAGCAGCTTTGCCCCACAGCAGAATACCGTAGGACATAACGCTATGAAAATAACTAAAATAGACTAAGCGAGCTGTATCAACGTCAGTGTATTGTCTTACTTTCCTGACGGCGTAGGCGGCCGAACTGAGCCTTCCCGCTAGGCTCGATATATGTTGGCCCCACTGAAGTTTGGCATCTACTGTTATGCCCAGAAAAACTGCCGTGTTTACAGTTTCAAGTGACTGTTTATCTAAGACGATGTTGGGTCCTAGATTCCTAACATTTGGAAGGGCGAACTTTACACATTTGGTTTTCTTGCTATTGAGAACTAGGTTATTTGACGAAAACCAATCCGTAACCATTGAGAGTGCACTGTTTACATCGTCAAAGTCTTGTCTGTTCCTGTCTACTTTAAAAATAAGTGACGTATCATCTGCAAACAGTACAACTTCACAGATACCCTTTAAATAGAATGGTAAGTCATTGATATAGACTAAGAACAAGAATGGACCCAGTATTGAGCCTTGAGGCACACCTAACTGAACTGGCAGCCCGGAAGATTTCACACCATTAACATCTACACATTGGGACCTATTATGTAAATAAGAATTTAAAAGGTTGAGAGCTTCATTTTGCACACCGTAATGACGCAGTTTACGCAAAAGCGTGTCATGGTGCACGCAATCAAAGGCTTTGGAGAGATCACAGAAAACCCCAATAGCATTTTGCGAGTTCTCCCATGCGTTAAATATGTGTTTCAGCAGAGCAACACCCGCATCTGTGGTCGAACGACCCTTTGTAAAGCCATATTGTTCATTATGGAGGAGGCTATTTAAATTAAAATGGATTAGCAACTGCTTGAGTATTAACTTTTCAAATATTTTGCTAAATGCTGGTAAGATAGAAATAGGCCTGAAATTGCCAACATCATTTTTATTACCAGATTTAAATAATGGTATGACTTTACTACTCTTCATGAGGTCAGGAAAAGTTCCTAAATCAACACATTTATTAAAAGTAACAGCTAGATATGGGGCTACGATGTCTATTATATTGCTTAAAAGTTTAATGGAGATGCCCCAGTAATCACCAGTGTTTTTTGACTTGAGTGCGTTAAAAACATTAACTACATCACGCGGCGTAACATGTTCGAAGCTGAATAAGCGACTACTTTTAGACACACTACTAAACAAAAGGTTTTCAGCTTTAGACGGGGACGAATTTAAGGAGCGAGTCGTGGTTATAGGTATGTTTGCAAAAAACTCATTAAACGCCTCAGCTACGTCAGCAGCTTTAGTAACTAATTTATTGTCGACCGTAATCTCAAGTTGTTTATCTTGCTTAACCGATTTACCCATTTCATTATTAATAATGTTCAAAATCAAAATATAAAATAGCGTCACTGTGACGACAAGTCCTATTATAAATTAACATGTTTAATTTATAAATGTGCCTATTTGTCTCATTAGACAAATATCGAGAATATGGCAAGGCACAGAAAATAAATTTACAATTATTTGTTTCATTGAGATGTAACATCAAATGGACACATTCAATTATGTCCTTTTTTCTTACAGTTAAACTGTCCCCGTATAGTAATATAACAGTGGAACTGGGGTTTATTTTTGTCATTTTAATATTATTAATTAATTGGCTAATACTGGCACCGGGTAAACAATTATTAATTACATATTGTTGCGAACACTGATTAAATATACTTCCAAAACCTTGACCAAATTTGTCAGTAAATACATAAGTTGTTTTATTCTTATTATTATTTTGTATGCCATCCAAACAGCTACCTACAGGCTGAGCCACTGAGGGTGAAGGTGTAACCACTTGAGATTCGGGCTCATGGGAGCAGGCACAGCTAAAAGAGAGGTTATTTGTCAGAGACTCATACCTCTCGGCGTTGTACTTGACCAGGTCTGCCAGTTCATTGGCCTCCTGCAAGCGCTTACTCAGGTCTTGTTGAGAAGCCTCATATTTACTAAAGATATCCTTTAGAGCATATTCCCTAACAAACAATTCATCCTGTAGGTGCTGAGTGTCTGTATCATACATAGTATTACATAATTGTAATTCACTATTACACATCTTTAATTCTTTAATTAAATTTAGATTTTTTTGCCTAAGTTTTATATTTAATTTGTTAACTTTTTGGCGCTTTAGTGATTTTTGAATTTTTTTAATTAATCTATTAATTTTAATATATTTTTTTAACTTATTATGGCTAGTAAACAAATTGCATTTAGTGATAGTATCATCAGTTAAGTCTATTGTTACAATTGGTTCAACACATGTGGGTCCAGACCTGCTACCAACCAACTCATCATAAAGACTGCAGGTGATCGCAGCGTCTTCACTGGCTTTGAGAGATTCCAAACAGGTTATTGTGTTGTGGGCCCTGCTTAATTCCAGTTCCAATTCAGAAATCCGTCTCAAAGCCAGTTCGTGGGTGTCACTACATTGCTGGAAATTTGACACAAGTTGACGGAGTTGTTGATGCTGGTCAAGTATGTCCATATGCTGAATATGTAGTTCGGCCAACTGGTTCTTAAGCTCAGTGTTCTTTTTATTAATATAATGTACTTCCACCTCGCTGTCTTCCCTTTCCTGTAGCAGTTGATCGCACTGGTTTTTACTAGATTCCAACTCTTTCAATGTAGCCTTCAATTTTTCCTCCAAGGATGCAGCTCTACGGGTCAACATATTGACAAGCCAACCCTTGGGGCACCCTGGAATGAGATTAGAGAAAACTAAGTGAGCAAAAGGGATAAGAGAGAGGGATATGATATGGATAGTAAGAACTGAGATGAAGGGACTATTGGGAGTATAAAATTAAATGTTTTTCAGAATTGAAAGAAAACAAAGGAATAAAAGTTAAGAAGAGTGTGTAATCTCAATTATGGGATGATAATTTAATTATCCAATCAAATTCTAAAAAAATTAAAGGGGAAAACATCAAAATTAAATTTGCAAAATGGTTGGGGGTAGATACTACCTACTATTTTAAGTGATTGTAAATCCAGTTTTTAACATTCATTTCATTTCATGAATTGGCACTAATACACTAATTTAACTTATCAGAGGTATTGTAAGTGTAGTAATAATGTGCACTGATGTCTAAGGGTAAACAAAAGTGAAGTTGCAAGGACTAAGTACACTAATTTTATTTTAAAAAACTTGATTGACAATACAAGTTAAATAATATTAATAAACAATAAACAATAAGGCTTAATGAGCCTATTTTTTGTGTAGTAAATTATGTAGTGTTTACTGTCTGGGCGAATGTTTTCGTCTTCGATTTTGCTTCCACTAGTTGTCAAGCAAAAGGAGACATAAACCGTGCCAGTGTGTGATGGACGTAGCTCAGAAACCTGAGCAGTATTTTGTGATGATCAGCGTTATGTAAATATATTGTACAATAAGTTAAACAAAGCAAAATACTCCCCGGGATTGATGAAATTTTGAAATCCGTCACCGTTGGGTTGGTCGAGTTGACAGCCGGTTTATCCTTTTTTGTGCGAAGATCACGCGACAAAAAACACTGTATAATCACTGAATATACTTATTAATAACTAGTTACGACTAAAATACACTAATTTAACATAATTTTAACACTTTTTACTAATTTTCTTAATTAAATTAACCTAGGTCGTTTTTTATGACGACCGGCTACCAGTGTTGCCAGAGCCAAAAAAAAAAAGACTATATACTTTATACGTACTTACACCTCTGCCTAACTCTTTGAGGATCACAGGCGTGCTGTTATGTTATGTATACAATACAATACAAAAAAAGTACACAAAAACATACATAAGCTCGCTCACTCTCATAAAGTACCTTCTAGGTAAAAACAATTACATGTTTATCAGTTTTAGGACAGTCTCCAATAATATAAAAATCATGGAGTCACTACTACCCGGTGACACAATAATCGTGACCTCTGGACATTCCGCACACAGCTTTACGTTGACACACTATTAATAATAACGGAATATAATGTGATATATGTGTAGGTACATACGGCTATATTGTGAGAATAAGTCGCTAATTACTCTACACTGTGGATTGTCAGTGCTAATTAGGGATTATTCTCTTGATTATCTTGAGGGTAACCCTTTTTAGTAGCACTGAGTAAAATGTTGGTAAGTATTAAACGGGTTGGAATTAATTTTATAATTATATTGATGGGTTTGGTCGCACAAGGTGTTTCGTCCGTTCGGCAATAGATGGCGCTATAAACAGTTTGTTAAAATTCACTGTCTGTTTATTTTAAGTTTAAGAGTATTATGAAGTTTTTTTTTTATGAATCCTATTGGGTTCTCTAGGAAAACGGTAAAAATCTGTTTAATTAATTACCTAACTTAATTTCATATTACTAGTTAGGTAGGTTCTAGGTACTATTAATAAGGAGAGCTAGGAATATTTATTTCAAAATAATAATGGGCAATACAGTGGAATCAGCAGTAAAAACTGTTACCTATTAATCTTCTGTCTAAATTATGCTGTAACAAAACTTTTTGTCAAAAACACACGAAATATTATCTCGAAACAAAACTAAGTTAGAAAACTAGTGCTGTGTGTACAGTCGGCAACGAAAAATGCGTGGTGTCGCCGTGCGACACTGACGTACGGCGATAATTAGTCTTAAAAATTGCGCGCCCACTGTACTTGTACACTGGCGGACAAGGTGAAGGGAACAGCATTAATTTTTTTTTTAGGTAGACACTTATTTTAGTTCAGTTAAACTTAGGATCTATTGAAGCTGGTAGGGCTTTTATTGTATTTAGGTAATTGTGGATTGAGTTTTGAGGATTGCAAAAAATTCTGTTGATAAAGATAACTAATTTATTTATCGTAACACGCGCGCTTTTAATATATTCTATGACAATCAGTTTGCATCGGTTATTAGTCAAAACAGTCAGTTTACGATCAGCAATACCTAGACGCGAGTGAGTGTGTCGGTAATTAATGATAATTAGTACAACTTGCATAGTCACTGTATCTATCGATAGTTTGCCAATAGTGAAGGTAATGTTAATATTTAGCTCAAGTAGACTGAAATCCCATTGGGTAGCCGAACATTTTTACAGATAAAAATTACAGAATTCGTGTTACAAAAAATACTTCTCAATCTATTCAGAACCTTAAGGTCACATTGACTGATCCACTCTCTGTATCTACTTAGGTAAACTATACATAAAGGCATGAGCAACAAGGTGGAAAGTTCTTTATACTCCATAGAATTGGGGGTCGGAGGGACCAGGCGGGTGCTGTGTTTGGTGGGCTACTGCCTAACGGTAGTTGTCGGGACGTTGTATATAAGTACCTACCTACCTATGATAGTCGCGCGTCGAACTTAGGAGTGAGGCGTATTTATCGAAACAGTTAAAAAAACTGGTTTTTAATACATGGAACAGGGAACAGATATCTCAAAACCGAAAAAACAGTTCCTGCCTGTTTCGCCTGTTCTACACGTTCCACAACCTACTACAACAGACCAAATTAAGACATTGCCAACATTGCCGTAACTGTGTAACATAACAAGTTCTTCTCTCTCTAGCTTATGGATGTTTGCTTTGTTAGAAAGAGATAAAAACGAAAATGACCTGGAACAGTTTGGAGCAAGCTCTTTTTTCTCACTTATTGTAATAGAAATAGGTAGCATCTGTTCTCTGCCTGTCACTTTTGTTAACCTATTCGGATCTGTTGCAATCAGAGTCTTTGGTTCCAATGTAACAGGCTGTTATTTTGGAACAGGATTTTGGAACTGGAACAGGTGAAAAAAGTTTCTAATTTTACCTGTTACAGACCACCTATAGTCGAACTTTGCTTGCGCGATGCAGGATTTTGCGTGACAAGTCTCATGCGTTGTTCGCATGTAGCGTTATAGATGCCGCCACACAAAGGTGTTCCCTTAGCTTTGTCCTCAAGTGTACACTTCAGTGCACTAAATTGTACCCCCGTTGTGAGAGTCTGCAATGTGTCCGTTCTTAAAGCTATCTCGCTCTGGGCACCATTTCACTAATTGTTTATTAAATAAGTATAGGTAATAACAATCATAATTCTATTGTATTTATGACACTAAGTTATTTTAAGTGTTCTAAGTGTGGTAGGAAGAAAATGTCAGATCTCAATTGAGTGAAAAAAAATTGCAATAATAGATATTAAGTAAGTAGGTAGGTAGGATTATTGCAATTTTCCAAGTGCTTGGAAAATTTAAAATATTTCAAATAAAAGCAAAAAGATATAAAGTTCTTAGGTGGTACCCCAATACCTGTATTTCAATGACTTACAAAAATCTATTTAACTGTCTTGAAAATACATACTTATGTAGCTTAGGTACCTATCTCTTCAAAATAAGTAGGTAGCCTAGGTAGGTAAGTAGGTATCTAGCCTGCAATTTCATTGACCCAGTGCATTGTATTGATTACCTATCAATTTCATTGTAGGCGCTTCTATTTCCTCACAATCTTTTCCTTGACCGTTATTACTAAACAACTTCTTATTGACGTCGAAACGTGAATATAAATCATCAATTAAAACTAAATTAAAATAACCTTGCAACTTAATAACGTAGATACTTAAACATAATCATTGTACACAAAAGAATTTACATAAATATATTTGAATAAACGCATACATATTTAATCACCGAAAACCAAACAAAATAAATTATTCACCACCATTCACACTTGACACTTATTCACTAAATGCTAATGGGCATGACACACACACATACACCAGATACCCTACGCACACACACACACTGTTTATACGCACGACAGTGTAATGTAACCTTCAGATACGGGCGCGTCAATGTGTGCGTCTAACCCGTTTAAAAATTTCGTCCACTCAAGCGCATCTTCGAAATTTGGGCGTTTCCCATTGGTTGTTGTAGTGTTAGAAAAAATTAGAAGGTGACTGTGACGCTCTGTGAGTGGTCGATTTTTTTGGCTGTCGCTGATAAAGTGATAAATTGGTTTCGTTGGTTGGGTCTATTTTTAGATAGTGATGTTATACTATTGGTAGTTTTATTTGCTCTATGTGTACTTATGTTGTTTTAAATGTATGTGTGTACCTATATATGTTATATATATAATAAATAACTAAGAGAAATATTTAATAGTATTTTTTCGCGGAACATATTTTATTATTAATTTATTCTGCTATAAAAGAAAAAAAGCTTAGCAAAATTTTGTTTTATTAAATATTTTAATCAAAATTATAAATGTAGGTAGATAAGTATGTTCTAGTTTTCATATTTCAAACGACTGCAGTCTTACATGCCACAAAACTAAAGATTCAATTATATAATAAACTACTTACAAGAACTCTAATCATACCAAAACATTCAAACAAAGACCTAATCCTAAAAACCATTTAAAACTACCAAAATGGACGCCTTCAGCCAATCACAGACGTCCATCTAATCTGGACCCCAATTTCAAAATCACATAAATCTCACATACGTTTCTATTGTGCGTCTAACATAGCCCCCCACTCCTGCGCATCCGAAATTTGAACCGCGTTAGACGATTGGTCGGCGCCATGTTGGATTTTTTTACTATAACCTGCTAGACGGACCGGACTCGTTACATTCTTTATTTTTATGCTTTTTATTACAAGATGGCTGCCGTAAAAGATTAGTTTGCTCGACGGATGGCGTTTCATATTTTTATGGGAATGAATTATTTAGACGGTTTTATGAAATTAAATTGAGGTTCATGGGAAGGTTCTGAATAAAGTAGTACCTACCTTCTGAATACTTAAGATAGGTAGGTACATTCCGTACCTGATTCAGATCCTATTTTGCTTTAGGTAATAATAACAACGTGCTGTTCCATACCTACATTTTGACCGCGTAGGTAGTGATTGCACTTTTCTATGAAACAGCATATTTTGGTTTTGATAACCAACGAAAAATGTTTACACTTGGGCTCAGACCAAATAAAAAACCAAGACATAGCGCTACAAACAATACAACGTACACACGCACACATTTACAATCAAACTACACCTCACTAAGTGCACACATGTTTATGAAACCGGCCTCACGTCACTGTTGACAGCGCTATGTCTAACAAAAACAAAATAACACTTAGGGGTCGACGTTAGTTGCGTTTTTTGAAAGTCAATAAAAAGTTGTCTAGGTATGTCATTTTTTCATAATATCCTAACTAATATTAATTAACAAACTTGTTAATGTTTGTTGTTGTTTGTTAATTTGTTACGCTTGTCAAACATCCAAATCCGTTCAGCCGTTTCCGATCATGGTCTACACATGTGGGTAGACCATGGCCAGATCATGGTCTACCCATGTGGGTAGACCATGATCTGGAATAGGACATAGGATACTTTTTATCCCGGTAGTACGTTCCCGTGGGATAATTTTCGTCATGCACGCGGGCGAAGCCGCTGGTAAAAGCTAGTAATTCATATTTTCAAAATCGGTTCAGCCGTTTAGCCATAAAAGCGTAACAAAAAAATATTTAAATTCTCATTTATAATAGGTAAGTAACGTGCATGTTTGTTCACAGTATTAACATTACCATGTTTTTTTAGCAAATAAATGATAGGTATTTCTATTTCTAAGTATATTTATAGGATTATGATTTATTAGGTAATTAGGTATCTGTCCTACTAAGGCCCAAGTGGGTAAATTACATATCTACCTACATACCTACAGTTAAGGAAACAATGACAAGAGGCCCCAAACCGGGGGTTTAGCTATTAAAACACAATAAAATAAAACCACTTATTATCATGCCACGTGAATTTTAACCACGAGTAGGTAGTTGGTTCTTAAACCAACAATTTATCATTAAAATACCAAGTTATTTCACAACAATAGTGTTAAATATAAAGAAAAGAAAATACTGTCTCTAGGAAAATCGGAAAACCTAAAATGTAGAGGAGACCATTACCCTAATTGCGTAACATTCCTAAAATCAATCAGATTCTGTCAGAATCCATTGCTTCATAAGTTCGAAAATATATTTCTGCTCAACAACGCAAATAACCCAATGAATGTTGTTGAACTGTCAAAATGAAACAGATCAGTCGTAATCGTTTACGAAAATGTGTTGCGTAATTAGGTAGCAGGACTGTAAGTACCCTAAATTCGGAACACACTTTCAATCACAATCTGATCATTTTGAAGGCTACTGCTAATCCACTGCGTCATAGGTTCAACAACATAAATAACGCATTGAATGTTGTTGAACTGTCAAAATGAAACCCATTGCTACTGTAAGTGTTTTACGCAATTACCTCGCTGGTTGCCAAACTTTTCACTTATCGGTCTATATTTATTGTTTTCTTATATAACTAGCCTAATACCTAATAGAATTGACATCTTTATCATAATTTATCATGGTTATTGTTATTTAGGTACCTACTGGTTTTTGCTGAACAAGAAATCTCAGCCAACCTTTCCTAGTAGTAGGTAGGTTGACTTACGACAGTAATTAATTAAGAACGTTCGCAACTAAAATATTTAGTTCTTTATTAATTGACAGACTCATTCTTAGTCTCACTAAATTGATTTTCTTCTAATTTCATCACGGATCTTTATTTAAGGAAAAAGAAAATGCGGGTGAGGTTTCTGCCTACTCCCATCAGAAAAAGGTGTGAGTTTATGTAACGTATCTATCTTTACGGCTTATAATTAATGTCAAACGGGTTTGCCACGGCTTGAACGCTTTTTTTTAGTCAAAAATAACTACTTACTTACCTACGTGCCAAAGATTTTCTATATTTTTTTTTTAAGTCGTACTACCCCACTTAAAGTTAGCCGCCCTATTAGTAGATACTCATACAGTTCTGCCTACCCATTCGGGGTAAACAAGCGTGACATTATGCGTACTTACCTACCAAAGCATCAAAATTATTGAGGAAGGAAAAGACGGACGGAATAAAATTAACCCCAAAACGTCGTCATAATAAAGAAGTTACTCAAGTGTGACCGTTTAGCCGAATTGTACGCACACTTTTGTACCCAGACGACTTTACGCACACAGAGTTGATGTGTCTGTACACGAAGTAATGGGGAGGTTACAAATTGGGGTTATTGTTCGCCGAACGTGAATTCGGTCGCAAAAGTGATGATGCAACCTTTTTTTTTTGTTATCATGTTTGTTTCGTGTAACGCGGTAACGCGATCAGCACATTTAAAACGCGTGCAAGAGCTGTCAGTGTCATTATTGTTGTGGAATATTTACACTGACAGCTCTTGAACGCGGTTTAGATGTACTGATTGCGTTCCGTTTTATTGATTTAATTCGCCCTTAGTCTTTTGCGCCTAGATTTTTTAACAGGAAACGATTTACTAAACTGCTACTTGTAATACATGTGTTATTTTGATAATATTGCTGTGATTAGGTAGGTAGGCGTAGGAATCGTCCTTTAACATTTTTCGATTAGCAGTCCTATTTTAACATCTGCGTTTATCCAAACTGTACTTATGGCGAATTTTAACAGAAACGGCCGCGATTAGCGCTTATACGCTTATTAGAGATGTCATGTCAATATTCTTTGTGGAATATTGACACTGCTGTCAGTGTCAATATTCTCTTGAACGCAGTTTAGATGTGCTGATCGCGTTCAGTTTCATTAGCGAAATTCGCACTTTATTTCATTCAAAATCATTTCTCATGTCTATACAATACAAATCATACCACCTACTTTTGAACAAATTATTTTCACACAATTCCCCAGTGAAAAATAAAATCTCAATAATTCTCGGAACCCCCGACGTGTGTACCCGCCACACGCACACAGAGAGCCCCCAATTCGCATTCGGTCCGCGCACAACACAGTTTCCGCGGTGGCGAGGGCAATGACCCCGCGTTTTGGAGGGCGCCTCTGACGTCACAACACTGACCTGCCACAACGACCTTGAAGCGAATTCGGTTGTCCCCGTTCTGTGAAATTGTGACGGATGTGGCGAATTCGTAAATGGAACACGCATTTCGGCGGTGAAAGTAATTTGAATTTTGAATCTGTTGCGTTCGGAGCTTTGTTGAGTTGATTTGTTTTTTTTTAATGTTCGGCTTTTGCTTGAGATTCGAATTTGTTGTTGAAGCTTATTTAATATGATAAATTATTTGAGTGAATAGTGCCTTTTTTATAATTTTTGACAACATTCCTTATTTTTACTAAATGTTCATTCAAATATTTACTTAGTTAAAATAGGCTATAGGTATTTTGGCTTTGGAGCTAACAGCAATAGAATACAATCTAGGTCATTTATTGGGGGATTTTTGGAGTTATTATTTTTCAACACGCTTAAAAATATCCTTTCCAGTTCTTACCATAAAGGACTTGTTGCACAGACATTTTGTAAAAACAGGAGCTAAGGTTACCTAGAAGTTATGACCTCATAAAACTATGAGATGTTCAGTCAATTTATCTATCAATATAAGTTATTTCAGTTCAATAACTGTACCTAACTAATCAAACCGAGCCAACGCCTTGAAAACAAACCGTTATTTACAGGAATACCTGAAACCTTTATCGGAAAGGGTCAGTGACTGCGATAACGTGCAATATTTGTGCAACAATAACTAAATATTTTTAACTCAATAGCAGTTCCACGTAAAATAACGATGCATTTTCCTTTTGCAATGTACTAGTTTTAAAATTTGAAGTTGGATTGAAATAAATAAATGCAGTATTTTGGTATCGATACCATTTTAGATTTTTGAATAAGGAATCGTCCTGTCAAGGAATGTGGATTTTCTCTAGTGCTTTGAAAGCTTTTCTAAATTCAAATTTGTGTCAAATTCTCATGATCACTTTGCGATTGGCTGAAGAAAAATAGAACCCAGTCGTTATGGAACTTGACAGATGACTTACCGGGAGGGTAATTTTGATTAGCTTTTAAACTCATTTTCAATCAAATAATATAATACCTATAATAAAACATAAGTACCTATTTAGCATACAGTTTGTTTAAAATTTACTGCGTTGACAACTCACTATATTAATCTCAGACAAACATGGCCATCTGTAAAAGTAAAAACAAACAAAAAATTAAATTAAAATGCAAACAGTTTTATCACAAAATCACCACAGTCTACACTAATTTGTCATACGCCAGACAGAGACAGCGTTATATGTATGATAAGACGGGTGTGAAAGGGACAGATGCATACAAAAAGAGTCGTGAATCAGCCGAGTGCATTGAACTTGGATTTGATGATGCATCGCGACACATACATACAGACATCGACATACCTACATTTATTTATAGATGTATGGTTTGCAATTATGTGAGGCAATTTTTAATATTTTTGGGTGTATTTTTTACAACAACTGAAGATTTACTTTGAGCTTTGATTAAGTGAAGGACCACTCGCAGTGGTTTAATATCAGACCCTTAGTTTGTCAAACAAGTTACTTATAATGTCAAGTTTATCATAAGTTTCAAAGAAATTCTGGACTGACCATTGGCTAACTGTAGGTATTTCTGATATATTTTTCCCAAAGACACATTTTGAATTAAGTAGGTATAGGAATTTGTTTTGTTCTAATGTTGAATTGCTAAATCTTTTATATTAAAAAAGGGCATCCCTTTGTTAGCCCCTTTATACGATTTAGGAAGTGGGCACACCGGGTTCTCAGTAACCCTGTTTCCCAAAAAGACCTACTTTAGTTTCAACCTTCGTAATATTAGTGCATTGTACCTAAGTTGAAAAACAAATGAATAAATGACATATCACCTGCCAGACACTTTTCATGCTGCCACTACATGTCATATTTTGCCACTATCACCGTCGCGTTACTGACCTGCACAATGTCACGTCAATATTGCGCCACATCAGGCCACACGTGGTGCTATTTCACTTTCAAGGCTTTTTAGGTACCTATCTACCTACATAAACAATGTGCTATCATCACGGTTGGCACTCCTTTTGGTTATTAATTAATTAGGTATTAAGATAATGTTGAAGATCACGTCGTGATATTGTTTGTTTCGCTTTCAGTGGGTTAATTGCGTAACATAAGTACCTACTATCTAAGCAGTTTGAAAACCAAATCCCGTGAACATGATGACCACATCTGTTTAACGCCCATATTTGCGTCGACCAATGAAACAAAAAAAATACATAGTAATATTTTATCGTTTTTGTTTTTTTGTTGTTCGTATGTTTTGTAGGCTCTGTTACAATCATCACAGATGTCTGACCCTTTTTCGACCACTAGGAACAGAACAAAAGAAAGATGAGATTTCTTAAAAAAAATATGTTTACCGTCTTTTTTTTCATTTGCAAAAACAAGGGACACATCAAAAATCTGATGCTGCTATACTATTGGTTGATGAGATTTCTATAGCGGCCGAGCGCTGCAAGCGAAAATAGTCTTTACGGTGCTTAGATATGAAATTCTTCAATAGTACATAATATATACTGACAATCGATCGGAATTCCTTTCATTTTGACAGTTCAACAACATTTATGCAATGGACAGGGCACATTGTTCGTAGAACAGATGGCCGTGGAGGTTCTGGAGTGGCGACCGCGTACCAGAAGACGTAGCATTGGAAGGCCTCCAACAAGATGGATCGATGACCTTGTGAAGGCAGCAGGAATCCGCTGGATGCGAGAAGCACAGAACCGGTCGAAGTGGCGGTGCTTGAGGGAGGCCTATGTCCAGCAGTGGACGTCTTTCGGCTGAAATGATGATGGCAATAGGCTCGCCCCGTTACATGGGACTTAAACATAACTGGCGCAATGTGGGTGTACATACAGGTACACCTCTGCCCAACCCTTCGAGGAAAACAGGCGTGATTTTTGTTATGTTAAATAGATTAGTTTATTTATCCTAATTGAAATTGTTTAAGAGCTGTGGATTTTATGAACAAATAAATAAATACATTTTAATGGGACCTTATATTATGACGGGTTTCTAAGAGTTTAACTCTTGGATAAATAAACTAATCTTACAGTCAATTACAAGATGGACAAACTTTTAGAAATCATTCAGACCTACCAAAATAAAGACAATGGTAAAAAAATACTAAGAAAAACGCATTAGATACTTACAAGAAAAATAAATCTGCTAACGAAAATACACTAAAATTTATAATTGGTTACCCAATGCCATTTATTATTTTAGGTAAAATAAAATCAGTGTTTTTTTTGCTTGTATATCTTTGGTTAGACGTACTGAACGCTGTGTTAAAATTTGTCCATCTATTTTAATGGGACCTTGTATATTATAATTTGTCACGAGACGGGAATCTTGGGATTCTACTATAGTTGCTTAACAAGACGTTTTTCACAACTATATTTTCGTAAAACCGCTTGCCCTTCTCGTTGACCAAACTGACTAACATAGTGACTAACCAGACTCTTCTAAGAATTGTTATGAAACGAATTGGGCAAGCGCGTTAAGGAAACATTGTCCAACTTATAGAAGAACAGTGACATAAAAGTACCACAAAAGTACCATGTGACCCTGAAGTGATTTAAGTTTCCATCTTATTTTTGTGTCCCTTTTCCGTGTTATTAATTAAAATGTTCATTAGGAGAACCACGGGTTAGATGTTTGGAGCTACTTACGTCATACTCGATGAATTTTGTAGGATAAATAATTAATTACTTAGTTAAGTGCGTAGTACTTTGCATGTATTTATAAACGTAAACGTAGCATAAGGAGTAAGTACGTATGTAGGTGGCGTTCTGTAGTTTCTACCTACCCCCCCCCTGGGAAAAAGGCGTGAGTTTATTTGTGTAAGTATGTAAAACATAAGGTATAGGTACTCCTTGAGGCTGCCTCATTAGTCTAGCGGTCGCAAACGCGACTGCCAAGCCTAAAAGATTCATGGTTCTCGATGAGTTAAATTGGGTTTTTTCGACATGTCGATGAGAGCAGCCTATTAATTCTTAGTAAGCATATACTGAGCAAAAAGACTCGGTGGAACGCAGATCAAAAAGGCGACAAAACGTTGGGGCTAGGCTTCACAGCCTGGCTCATCGGCGTAATGTTGCTTGCCTGTCGGTTTTCTACAAACTATACTTCAGAGAGAGTGCGCAGGAGCTCCACGACCTGATTCCACCACCGCCCTTTTATTACCGTACCCTAATTGCGTAATACACGATCAATCGGAATTTGAATCGTTTTGAAACAAATTGCTAATCCAAGGGCTCATAAGTTCGAAAAAGAAATCTGCTCAACAACGTAAATAACGCAATGAATGTTGTTGAACTGTCAAAATGCAACAAATTAATCGTAATCGTTTACGAAAATGTGTAGCGTAATCGTATGGTTACGCTACACATTTTCGTAAACGATTACCTACCACCAACTACAGGGTACCATCCGCACTTGGTTGATACCCCATCCAGTCGAACCTACTCAGCGCTTCTAAATAATAAATGTGGAGGACATTTATTATGCTTGGAAACATGCTGGTCCTGCTCCATAGGATAATGTAGAATCAAGACAAAATCAAACTGGTTGCAAATTTAAGTGTATATTTTATTTTATTTTTTTATTATATGACATTGATTTTACATTCTATGACCAATTCCTCGCACACTGACTTATTAATTGTGGAATCTTAGGAGGATCGTCTATTTTTACAATGTTTGTAAATATGTGAGCACCATGTATCTACCTATCACATAATTAGTTTATCTGTTGTTGCTTCATTTTTAATTCTTAATTCTTTTTACCTATTGTGGTATAATTTTATTCTAGGTGCATCGTCCTCACATATAACTATATAACTAATGTACTTATACAAAATATTGTAAAACATTTTAAAAGAGTAACGGTGGAGTTTCTTGCCCATTCTTCTCCATACGAAAACTACCTTTTGGAAGGGGCAACTAGAATCAATTATTTTTTTTTGTAAATTTTTGACGTTCAAAAGTGCCTTATACGGGCCTACTTGAAATAAATGATTTGACTTTGACTTTGACTTTGACTTATGTCCACAGCCGAAGTGTGGAACTTTCTGCCAGCGTCTGTGTTCCCTTCCACGTACCTATAACCCGTCTGCCTTCAAAGCAAGAGTGAATAGCATCTTCTGGGCACGTTCGTTCCATCATAGACATCATTCCTCACTTTCAATCAAGCGAGATCGAGGTCAAGAGCAGGGCCATACTGCAATAAAAAAAGAGTCTTATGTCGAGCAGTGGTTGAAGTCGTGATGATGATACAATAAGTCCTACTCTATCATTTATTGCTTTCTACAATGTGTACTGGTAGGCTCTACATCCCCATGGAATGGGATAGGCACAAGCATTGTTTTCAGACGGTTAGGCAGGTGTAATACGTAAGTTATAAGCTGAAACTATACCAGCGGTTCTGGAGTGGCGACCGCATACCGAAAGAAGGCTAGAAGGCCTCCCACAAGGTGGACCGATGACCTTGTGAAGGCCGCAGGAATCCGCTGGATGCGAGAAGCACAGAACCGGTCGAAGTGGCGATGCTTGGGGGAGGCCTATGTCCAACAGTGGCTTGGCAGTGACGTCTTTCTGCTGAAATGATAATGATGATGATACCAGCGGGGTAACTTAATGGCTCACATTTTGACAGTTCAACAACATTCATTGCGTTCACGTTGTTGAGCAGACACATTTTTCGAACGTTATGAAGCAATGGATTAGTAATAGCAATAATAATACCTATCCTTCAAAATCATTCAAATTGTGATAAGCACAGCACCCTTATTGTGTAATAGGTATGTTTTTCTTAGAAACTGTCTCTGGAAATTCTACTACTTAGGTTCAACTGAACGGTCAGCACAAGAAATCATTTTTAATTGTAACATGGACGCACACTTTTAATTGGAACGGCTGCACAAAAGATCAAGGAACTCATTTATTTCGTTATCATGTAGGTACTAATTAAGTTCATGAGCTAATCAGCAAATAAATACGTATAAAAATAAAAATTAAGCCTGTTTGATAAATAATAATAATAATAATAATACCATTTATTTCAGGCGACAGTAGCCCATAGAAAAATACCTTAACCTAAACATACATATTTTAATATAAAAACTTGTGTTAATAAATAGACTTATACAAAGCACAAAACAAACAAAGCACAAAGCTGTTGTGTTGTGTGTTGTGTTGTTGTGTGTTGTACAAAGCTTATGCAAAGCACGCGCCAGCCACAACAAGTGCGTCAACACAAAAATAGCATTTCGTAACAAGTTTGGTGTTGCGTTGGTTAGTTGCGCGATAGTGGCGCAACCCAAGGTCCTGCTGATATTTCTCCGGTTGAATCCAAAAACGCGAGAAGGCCAGCACCCTAGTTGCATAACACACAATCAATAATAATCTGAATCATTTTAAGAGGGAACCTGCGATTCTCCATACAAATGTATTCTCCTTTTTTCTTCCTGAATAATGCCTCTAGAGCAATCATTTCTTTTTCATAAAATCAAGGTCTGCTGCAGGCACGTCCCTTTTATTAATTTTTTTTTCAGCAACTTATTGGTAAAGAAAATGTGACCCTCCAAAAATTATAAAAAATACCCAATTTTTACCACCGTGATCACAGGACTACCAGACAAATTCGAAAAGTTTTTGACATAAAAGAAAATAATAGGAACCTAGACATAGTCTTTCTTAAAATTTAATTGTAAGAAATAATTGAAACGTCGATTTCGTCAATTTTTTTTGTGATATTATCGGTCTGAGCTGCAGTTGTCCCTATCGCACTCTACGGGAGCAGACTTGAGGTAACACGACGGCAATAGTTTCTTCAAATTCCTCGCAGGCCCTGTTCCCTCTTAAAGGATATTGCTAATCCATTGCTTAATATGTTCGAGAAATTTGTCTGCTCAACAATGTAAATAACGCAATGAGGAAGTCCTGGAAGCCTTACAGTAGTCGCATATGATCTATAACATCAACATCTCACCTTGGTAATAAGCAGCATTAAAGTGGCGGGGACTCGTCAACGTCGTTTCTGACAGCTAACTGTAACACCGCGCGCACTCATTGGTCAAATCAAATAGCGCGCGCTTCCCGGCTTCCTGTGACACACTTCCGTCCCTTTTCACGAAATTATTCCCACAGATTTGATTATTTAGATTTTGATTTTGGTTGCAGGAAAGCGAAACAGATGCTAAAAATAAAAAATATAAAAAAAAAACTGTGTGGTAAGTATGTGAAGAATAAAAAAGGCACCAGACCTCAGTATCATCACATATAAACAGCATGTTCAACCAATCCCTTTGCAGGATTCGTTTATTTATATAAATCCTTACCAACTAAATACACACACAGCATTAACCACAATCTTTGTCATAATTCTAGATCTCTCATGTAGGTATCTAAAATATGCTGTCATTCGTGGATCTTTGACAGTCGTTACGGGTCGTCAAAAGCCCGAAACCAGTCTGACAACCAGTCTTACCGAGGGGTATGGTATTACCCAGTTACTGGGTTGTGAAAGTCGCTCCATGTAAAATACTGGTATTTAGCTGCATCCAGTTAGACTGGAAGCCGACCCCAACATAGTTGGGAAAAGACTAGGCAGATTGATGTATCTAAATTTAGGGAATCATTTGTGGGACTGCCTCGTAGGTCTGGTGGTCACAAGCGCTTCTGCTGAGCAAGAGGTCCTGGATTCGAGTCAGGTAAAGTGTTACTGGGTTTTTTCATTAAACATTTCTTTCTCAGTAGCAGCCTGGAGTCTGGATTTGTGCCCGGTTGACGGCAATAGGCTCGCCCCCTATTACATGGGACTTAAACATAACTGGTGAAATGACAGACTGTAGATCTGTCGACCATTTTCTATCTTGCTAAGTACCTGGTACTTGTTGATAGGCCTACACTGTCCTCTCATACCTATTAACTCTGTAATTTGAAAGCATTGTAAATACCATTTACTTTTAAAAGAGTAACCATGGAGTTTCTTGCCGGCTCTTCTCCATAGGAAACGACCAATTGGAACCGTGCACCTAGCTTCTGACGTTTCATAAGTGCCCTTGTAGGTTTATGTGAAATAATGTAATTTTGAATTTTTTTAAATGTGGGTGTAGGTAGGTACTTACAATAGGAACTCCTGTACCTTACTCTTCGGGAAATGCAGGCGTAATGTTATGTTTATTTGGGGTTAGATTAAATACATGCCTTACTTTGACGACCCTACTAAACATCCCAATACGAATCAAACCGAGACTGCAATGCTGACGTCAGAAATAAGTAAATATGGTGTATAATGTATAACGAGCTCTATTTTACTCAAAATACAACCACAATACGTCTCTTACCTCCCAGACTAAAAGCCTCTGTTATCAAAACAAAGGCTCGCCCACGAAGTCAACAACCTCTTATCATTTTACTCCAATTTATACTTTTTATCGCGGCTGATATCAGATTATCAGTGTTAGTGGCTCCCTGTATGTCCTCAATGTCAAAAAACACGTTTTTGTATGCAATTCATACTCATACACGTTATTTGTTGAAGATAATGTTTGGGAATGCATCGTTTAACAAAACAGATGCGACAGCTCTTTGAAATATACTCAGTAGCACGTTTAAAGGCACCCGCAAACAGGCGTGATGGGACTCTAATAAAACAATTTCTAAGAAAACTTCACGGTAATTTTTCTAAATTACCGGTGTCACGTCGCGCCGGTCTACACGAGCCTTTATGCCTCATTGACTGATGAGGCAAAAAAGCTCGTTCAGACTGGCTATTCTATTATCTGCCTATCTTTTTTCCCACCTTTGTTGGTGTACTAGTCTAACCGGATGCTGCTGATAACAGTATTTTACATGCAGCGACTGCCAACCCGACCCCCACAACTCAGTTACTGGTAACACGTTACCCCTTACCAAGACTGGTTGTCAGACTTTCGGGCTTCTGACTACCCGTAAGGACTGTCATAGATCTACGAAACGAACGACACCAACGGTTTAACATGGTTCCGAGGATCAGAGAGGAGGATGCCTATTATAAATTAATCTCAAGCAAAATTAATTGTGAAGCGAATTAATATATTAAGTATATTATTTTGAAATTAATTTTATTGATAACGTAGGCACCTAATCAAGGTGGCCGGAAATAACTTTAGTGTTATTACAAAATTCGACCGGTGCTGAAGTGTGAATCTGCGACGGTTTACCTACATTATTTTTTTTATTAAGTTCGCTTCTAACCACAAACCATCTGCATAGCCTGTTCCCAACTATGTTGAGTCGGCTTCCAGTCTTTTACGTGGAGCAACTGATCTAACCTCCACTAGATACCCGGTTACTGGGTAACAATTATTAAATTCGCTTTTAAAGTGTTGAGTGAAGTTTGTTGTTTCGGAATCTTATCTGTGACTGTGCCACGGCACATACAGTGCCGTCAAGTGAACTTGAGAGTACAGCACAACTTAGACATTTGAACAATTTTGCCACAAATAGAAGAAGACTACTCTACAAAGGGATGAAAATGGCTGTGTATGGTGATGGAGTTATCAACTTATTTCAGGTAGGTACCTAACTAAATTAAGTCTAACTTATACTTTGACAGGTACTATTTCATTGATACAGCGCCCAAATTGCATAACTTTCAATCACAGTCCGAAGGATTTTAAAGAAAATCCATTGCTTCATATGATTGAAAAATTCGGCTGCTCAACTACGTAAATAATTCAATGAATGTTGTTGGACTGTCAAAATGAAAGATGTTGGCATTGTTAGTGTGTTACACAGTTACCCTATAAGTGTCGAATGAACCAGACGAAAATGTTTTGATATAATTACGATTTACTTGGAACTCTTTATAAAACATGTAAGTACTTAGACTACATATATACCAAATAGCGGAAAATTTTACTAAAACATCCTTCCTTAAAAATCGTCCCCAATACGATGCGGTCAAGCATCACTACATACGAAGTTAATTGGCATCCTAATTTGTTTCAATAGATTATTATATTAATAACAGGTTATCCTTAGTACCTCGGCCGTTTGTCCCGGCTGTCATTCGTAGATTCGTAGATTTTACATTGTTCTCATGTACCCAGGATTCTGTAATATCTTGAAAGAGTGTCCTTGGACTTAATTGCCCGTTCTTCTCCATAGAGATCTACGTTTAGGAATTGCCAACTTTCTGGATCTGACAGTTTGAGTTTGATCTTTTACAGTCGTTACGGGTAGTCAGAAGCCCGAAAGTCTGACAACCAGTTTTACCAACGGGTATCGCGTTACCCGGTAACTGGGTTGTAAAGGTCAGGTAGGCAGTCGCTCCATGTAAAATACTGGTATTCAGCTGCATCTTGGTAGCTGACTTCAAAATAGTTGGGTAATAAAGGTTAGGGACATGATGACGGAGTTGTTTTCCTTAAATCTTCCGGGTAATTCCGGGTCTTACACGTGTCGCCATCGATGAGGAAATAAATGTTTATTTTGTCTAATTCTTCTATGAATTCTTCCAATCTGTTTTTACCGCAGCTGAACAAACTAATTATCCTTTTTAGGAAATAATACTACAAATAATTTTCCTTATAGATACTTACACGAGCCGGCTAACTTATCAGCAAATTAATGTTTAGGTATTTTAGTTTGTTCTTAAGTGAAAACCCTTTTAATCAGCTTCTACAACGTCCTCGTCACCTGCCTAGCCTTTTTTCAACTATGCTGTTACATTGTCGATTTCGAGTCTGACCAGATGCAGCTGAATATCACTTATCACTATTTTACGTGGAGCTCCTCAACCTCCACAACCCAGTTGCTGGGTAACATGATACGTCTTGGTAAGACTGCTTGTCAGACTTTTGGGCTTCTGACTTACGTTACAAACTAGCTTCCGCCCGTAGCTTCGCCCGCGTGTTATGTCGATAAAAATGATAAAAATGTCCTTCCCTAGGATTCGAACTATCCCCATACCAAATTTCACCAAAATTGGTTTAGATTTAGCCGTGAAAGGGTTACAAACAAACATACAAAAATCTATTTTTTTCTCTTTATTATAATATTAGTTTAGATAGATATGCCTTTAGTCAGACACACAATTTTATATTGATTTAAATCTTTTACTGACGACTCTCTGCTATCTAATTGCGTAAACATCTTCGGTAAACAATTAAGACTAATCCGTTTCATTCTGACAGTTCAACAACATTCATTGCGTTATTTACGTTGTTGAGCAGATTTTTTTTCGAATTTATGAAGCCATGGATTAGCAATCTCTTTCGAAATGATTCAGATTGTGATTGACCGTGTATGTATTACGCAATTGGGAGTTGGGACGCAGATTGTGATTGTGAATCTGTCATTTTGTCTATTCTTCCGTCGAAAAAAACCCGTTTCTATGACAAAACCCGTTTCACGCGTAGAATGACCACATGCTACGCGTGCTGGTCAATGATACCGACAACTTGGTCTGTTTGCCCAACTTTGGCAAAGGCCTCCTGCATTTCTTACACGTAACGCCTGTCAAAGATCTACGAAAGACCGTACTTTTCAAGGTGCGTAAGGTTCTCCCATCCTCGGAAGGACCGCAGTGAACGTAGCTCTACTTTGAATCCGTGCAGCTGATACATGACCGATGACCGTGTAAAGCGCAGGAGTCCGCTGGATGCGGGAGGCACAGAATCGGTCGAGGTGGCGGTGCTTGCGGGAGGCCTATGTCCAGCAGTGGACGTCTTTCGGCTGAAATGATGATGATGATGCACAAAAAAGGTACAAAGGCGGACTTAATGCCTAAGGAAATCTTTACCGTAATTTTTTTTTTTTCATACCTTGTATCTTAGTGAGTACCTATTTGTCTGCTGTATAATATATGAGTGAACTATAAGCTTATACCTCTGCGTAACCCTTTGAAAAATACAAGCGTGATGTTATGTTAGCATAAGCGAGGTTCTCACGAGGCGATTTTAGTTGATCAACTTTTAATTGATCAAGAAAAATCGATACGAATTGCATATTTTGCGAAAAGAAATACACTTTATAACCTTTTTTGTAGTCATTTTGGCCGCACGCACTCACTTTTGACAGCAAACAATACTGCCATCACAAATTGACGGCACGGTTGGCGCAGTGGCTAAGCGATTGACTGCTGCGCTGCGTGTCGCGGGTTCGATTCCCGCACGGAACAAATATTTGTATGACCTACAATTAGTTGTTCCGGGTCTGGCCGTTTGTGTATGTGAGTTTATATGTTTGTAAACGCACCAACGACACAGGAGAAATTCCTAGTGTGGGGCAACGTTTTTCAAAAAAAAAAAAAAAAACGTTTTTAGCTTGAACGAATCGTTCTCACGTTTGACAAGTTGTTGCTTGCACGGTGACGTCATCGAAATGAACCGACTCACACACCAAAAATGGAGAGGGAATCAACTTTTTGTTGTTCAATAAAAGTTAATCAACTTTTATTGTAAACATGTTCTCATTAGCGATTGTCATTCAATTCGTGAACTGATTTAAGTTGGTCAACTAAAATCGCCTCGTGAGAACCCCGCTTTAGTGTCGTGTCGTGTCGTGTCTGTTTTCCACGCGTGCGTCTGATCTATAAAAGTGGTAACATTATATCGGTTGTTGTTATTGTACGAAATCAATAAACAGTCGGTATTGACCCAGATGTTCAGCGTGCTATTAAACCATTGACTTTTAATCATATTCGGATGACATTCCGTTTTTAGGGTTCCGTACCCAATTGGTATCAACGGAACCCTATTAATAAGGCTCCGCTGTCCGTCCACCCGTCTATCTACCACAGGGCTGTATATTTTGAATCGTAATACGTAGACACTTGAAATTTTCACAGAGTGTGTACTACTATAACAAAAAATAATTTAAAAAAAATACGGAACCCTTCGCGTTCGAATCCAACTCGCACTTGGCAGCTTTTTTAGAAACGATACTGTTTTATTTAATTTACAAATTACTATCTAACAACATGATAAGTATTGACTCGGTTCCTAAAAATAACTAAATTATTGTTGTACGACCAACTATAAGATTTTGTTACGAGTCGGTCTGTTCAAAATGCTCAAAAGATGTTTTGGAGACGTTTCTAAAACCAATTTACAACGACCACAACCAGCATAACATTATTATTCATTCAAGAAGTAGGTACTTATACCTATTGAAGTGGATTGGCTTCTGCAGGCAAGTTTTACCGACATAAACACTAAGATTGCCAATAGCAAAAGATTTACCAATAAGTTGTCTTTCCGAGCAGCAAAATTAAAATATCTGGGATGCCTGTAATTTTACTAACAAATCATATCTTAGATATTTATCGATGGCATGTGAAGCCAAATCAGAGGCCCGTGGACGGGTTTAAAACTCTGACACCAGGTTAGTCGCTAACCACACGAAAGAAGAAGAAGAAACTGAAAAATCTTTAAAATACATAAGTACGCTGGTCTTCTCAAAGAAAACTCTTTCACAAGTCCATAGATAATCAATCATTGGCGAACGGTCTAAAAAAGGCTAAGGACGTTTGTACACGGCACGGTTTCTTTACGGTACGGCGTATAAACCGCGCCGTAGAAAAAACATGTCAATCAACAAGTTTCCTATAGTGATCCACACACGGTAAAGAAACCGTAGTTCTTCACGGCAAGAAAAACGTGTGCGGGAGAAACAGTGTTTTCTATTCAACCCGTTCGTTCCACCTGCCGAAAATCTCTCACTTGAACATGATTTGCCTTGGCTAACCTGAAAGTCTCTAAATAGACTCCGGACCCAATTTTGCCGAAGAATGGAACCTGCTCCGAGATTCACAGAAAACTCCACCCCAGAGTGCAACTGTGCTGCTGTTCCACAAACGATAGGACACCTAAAGCCTCGTGCAGACTTCACGGTAGAAAAATTACCGGTGTCTCGTCGCGCCGTCGCGTCCCGCCTGTCTGTACGAGGTTTAATATCGTGTCCCGCGCATGTCCTGTTATCTGCACGTTACCCACTGGACACTACTGAAGGCGTCAAACTCCTAGCCGGATTCTATTTAGATTGCTATCGAGAAGAAGATCAAAAATCCTCAGTCGATGACACAGTTTCCCTACTAGGTGTATCATGCACACCCATGACATTGCCCACCATTGGACACATTTCGTCAGTCCACCACACATGACGCATAGCCTGCAATATCTATGCGTCGTCGCCAATCGGGCGAAGAACTCGTGATAAAGCGAAAATGGAATAAAGTTTAGTCTGGCTGTACTAGTTGTATTTTTGTACTATTTTATTTGGCGACAAAATTGTTGTGATTAATGATTACGTAGTTAGTTTCTGGGCATGTTCTATCTATCCCCCAAAGGTGACATTTGAAATGAAATGTAATTGTATATTCTGTATATCAATGACTACTTTGAGAAGAAAGGCCGAAACAAACTCAGAGGTCGCAATCTCTTTTAAAGTCCAGACATAATCTTGGTCAGGCCATATGAGGACCATGTAGATAAGTGTCTGAAATGGTCTTTTGAGGAAAGAACCACACAGATTTTAGTGGACCTGTCCAGTCAGTGCAAGCATTTGTCAGTAATCGTGGAGCTCAACTCAGAACTTAAGGAGCTTAACTCGACGAGCAATACAAAAGAAAGGACATTTGGGTAAGCGGCATCAACTACTGAAACTGCCAGACCATCAAAGAAAGAAAAAGAAAAAAAAAAAGGTTTTTGTGTATTTGTTTATTACATTAATATTAAAGTTACATATAACTATCGATGTTTTTTTGTCAAGTCGTAAAAACTGTGTGAAGCAGGAGCGAGTCGCTAGTAATATATAATTTATCATCATCATTTCAAATGAATTGAAAATAGGTATAATGATGATAATATCCGTCAGTTGTATTATTAAAAAATATTGGACACGTATTTTTTCTTTTTTTACTTTATCAAAAGATTACGGCGATACATTGCGTTAAAATGTGCCATCACTTACTTGTGACGTAGCAACCCCCACTCCCCAACTTTAAAGCGTTTTATCTAAGTCATTTTTTATTAATATGAAAAACAAAAAATACGTGTGTAATAGTTTTTTATTGTCTGACTGACGGACTAAATAGAATTGCTTTTTTTTTGACACAGTCATCATCCCGATTCAAATAGAATTCTTTAACACCGATATTATAATGAGTTTTTTTTTTGTTTCTAATGAAAATACTCAAAAACTACTGGACCGATTTAAAAAATTCTTTCACCAGTAGAATGCTATATTATCACTGAGTAACATAGGCTATAATTTATAAAGATATCACGCGGGCGAAGCCGCTGGCGCGAGCTAGTAGGAAATAATCTAACATAGATTTTTGTTAGAACGAACTTATTTGCAGGTGGTCAAAGGTGATCCTAAGACCCTTAATAGACAAGTAGGTAGTCGTACAGTGTGTGTATTATGTGTACCTACGCTCATAGGTTCTATTCCCAGTAGATATTTACAACAAAGAGGTATATTGCGTTTTTTTTTAATTTTCAGTGTTTCTAAGTATCGTCTAGAACTTTTAAATAAATATTTTTGTATTCAATACTATTAATAAAATTATGAAAATAATGATTTTAGACCTTTTAAATTGAATGACTCACTTACAAATATACTTACATTTGTTTTGTCATCTGGTAAATAATAATAATGACTAATTTTTTCTAAAATATTTATAAATTAATTCACATTGTTTTCAAGCCTACATGTACACAAGTAATTTAGGTACCTATATTTCTGAGGTTTTTCTTATTAAAACAATACTTAATTATCCGCCTAAGTAGGTACTCATCAATTGTCCCAGTATGGTTATTATTTAAATAATCCTAACTAAAGCTAAAAATAAATAAATAAAATATAAATCTTTACTTATTATAAATTGAAGTCAGTTTTTGTGTGTGCGTGTGTGAAACCTGTTGTTTTTCTAAACTGCGCAAGCGATTTTGATGTGGTAAATTTATAAAGATTAATACATTAATATTTAATTTACAAATAATAGGTAAAGAAATCTCGATGTTTTGTCACGTAACAAAAACCATACGAAGCAGGGCGGGCCGCTCGTTCTGAAATAAATCAGAGTAGGTATGTAATTCGTAGATCTTCGACAGTCGTTACGTCAGAAGCCCGAAAGTCTGACAACTAGTCTTACCAAGAGGCAAGGGGTTTCGTGTTACCGCACGTTAGGGTAAAGCGCGCATGCCAGTCTATTCTGTAATAATCTCACGGTGAAAACTTAGGTGAAGTGAACATGAAGTGAGCTGTCATTCCACCTGCTGCTAGGGACTGACAGCTCACTCCGTGCTCACTTCACCTAAGTTGTCACGGTGAGATGGTTACAGAATAGCACTGCTGGTCCCTACGCGAACCGCCGGCGCCGGCCTCTTATTTCTCAAACTTTTCTCTTATTCTCTTTTTTTTACCCGACTGCGCGACAGAAAAGACTAGGTTAGGTATGTTGTTGACTAACTTTTCTGTATGAGTCTACAAAGTTTAGGTACTATTTTTATATGAATGGGTCAAAGAAAAGACGCAACGGAGTGATAAAAAAATTTCAGCTCGCTCTATCCTGTCTGAATTTTCATACTTTTCTGCATAAATGAAATCCTAAGTTGTTAAAATTTTTGAATTCGCATTTTCCTCCTCATTTAAGTAGGTACTCCAAGATTAGTGAGGGACGCACAGAAATCTCGCCCGGAGCGCTGAAATTGCTAAAACCGACACTGGTTAGGTAACTGGGTTGTGGACGTCAGATAGGCAGTCGCTTTATGTAAAATACTGGTATTCAATTGCATCCGGTTAGACTGGAAGCTGACCCCAACATAGTTAGGCAGTAGGCTAGGTAGATGATGATGAATTAGAGTATGTAGTGAAACATGCCAACTTTGCCCACTTTTTTCGAATACTTACAATTTTAATACGATTTGTCTATGGAGACGTAAGTATTTTCATTCATCGGCTACAACTGTAAGATCATGTGCATTTATTAGTATCTTTAAATATAAGAATAAGAATAATTTATTTGTCAAACATAGGTGTACCTGCTACGTATTACAAATAGTGCCCTTATGCAGATGACATAAAAACCAGTAAAAGAATTTTGGTAAAGATGGCGTTTACTTTAGGAATGTAAACGACACTATGAAAAGCTTTTTACTAAAAATGACTGGGCAATGTTACCCTGACCGTACACTAAAATTTGCCCGCAAAAACACGCACCTAATTCGAAAAGTTCCAACAAGCTACTAAGCGAAGTTAGCAACAAACGCAATAGTCAGTATTGCCATACATACCTATAGGTAACCTATTTTCCACATAAGTCAATCAGTGTTGCCATAATATTAAGATATCAAAGCACATCAAAGATATGCTTATAAATGGTTCTTCGGGCACAGTTTCCTTTGGGGCAATGTTGCCATATTCCACGGTATAGTCTACCTAACTTCTAGACTAAGAGTATGGAACTTTAATTGTAAATATCATTTTTGGCTTTGTAAAATTACGTAAAACCATAAATAATTTAATAATTATTAATAATTTAATAATTTATTTACCAATCAATTTCACATATTAATACAAGTATTTTCAATAATACAGTCTTAAATAATAGGATAACTTAATCAGAATAAACTAATGTTTAACTAAAATATAACAAAAAAAATAAAAAAAAATAATGGTGAATGGTGGTAAATGGTGCCTGTAAGTAATTGTTGCCTTGTAAATTAATGTAAATTAATAAGGAAATGATTTTAAATGTATTGTGTAAACAATTGTAGACTAACCAAAGAAATTAATATAAGTATGGAAGACGAAAGAAACGATACCTACGTTCCTAGGTTGATGAGATGAGATTTCTATAGCGGCCGAGCGCTGCAAGCAGAAATAGTCCTTACGGTGCTTAGATATGAAATTCTTCGATAGTACAGACGTCAGCAGGTCAACCTACCCGAAACTGTCAAATTTTCGCAACCAACTTTGAACCTTATCCTTTGGTAATAAAGTTGAAAATCTATTAAAGAAATTTGACAGATTGTAGTAGGTTGATGTGCTGGCGTCTGTACCTAATATTGGATAATATGGATACCGCAAATTATTTGTTTGTCATTATTTATAATATTATTTTATAATTTCTATAAATACTAATACGTGTCCTCGTAGTTGGTTCAATTGCACTGACGAGGATATTAATTAGTATTTGTAGTTAAAAACAAACAAATTGATTTCTTGGCTCCCAAAATTCAGTTTACCTACACACTTATCAATGTGGTTAATGCGTACCTATTTTCAGTGTGTTCAAAATAAGGAAAATTTTACGAAATAATTAACAGACTGAAGGGCTACCGTTTTTATCATTTTGAAGCAATTAAGAATTAAAATAATGAGCTTATAGAGGAAAGGTTATACAATGTCGTTACTAGGTACGTTGTGTTCAAGCCAACTCCCAATTAAAATTGGTTATAATTTTTGGGTTTTTTGGAAATTCATTGTAATGTATTTAGAAGCTTAGGTACACCAGCTTTGCGGTTTAGTCCCTAGAAGACTGATTCAGATTTAAGGAATTATTCATCAGCTTTTATTATTGGTAATAAACCTATTATTTTTTGGTTTAGTATTTGTTTGTTTTTGTTTTTTATTTACATGTTTACCTATTTATTACAAAAAAGCTTCCATCTAACTTAACTATAACTTGACGGCACCGTTGGCGCAGTGGTTAAGCTATTGACTGCTGCGCTGCGTGTCGCGGGTTCGATTCCCGCACGGAACAAATATTTGTATGACCTACAAGTAGTTGTTCCGGGTCTGGCTGTTTGTGTATGTGAGTTTAAATGTTTGTAAACGCACCCACGATACAGGAGAAATTCCTAGTGTGGGGCAACGTTTTTAAAAAAAAAAAAAAAACTAAGAGTTTCACAAGTGTCTCAACAGATTTAACTTGATTCTATGTCAATTAGGTATACAAGATGTAAAAAAAAAATCCTGTCCGATCCGAAAGGGGCGCTAAGTAATAAAAAAAACGATTATTATTGAAAATAAAAATATTGCTATTTAAAAATCACATTTTTGTTACCAAAATTATCCCGAATCCATTAAAAAACAGCAAAATTTTCAACAGGAGTCATAAGTTATGACTTGTAGACCCCATTAAACGACTAAAGTAAGATTCCGCATGGAAAAGAAATGTGGCAAATTGTTTTTTCTTTATTCCTGAAAATTTCCACATAAATATACTCTCAGTATTATACTTAAGACGCTGACAACAGCTAAACCGCGGTCACTGTCGGACTGCATAGAAAAGAAAGAGAAGCACGATCACACAACGCCTGCAATTTATTGCAAAATATGAAGCAATTATTGATTTATTCAAAAATGAGTTGAGTAATAGGTAATAAAAAACAACCAAGTTCTGCATTCAAATAAGACGTTCTTGTTATTAATTATAATACCAACGTACTTTCCTATTTAATACTGATTTTTTGGATTAGAACTCAAGGAAAAGGGTTAGTTTAACGGTAATTTGTATCGAGTTTTTTTTTCAAAACGTGTTTTGGTAACAATCAAGTTCTGGGAAATATGTTCGAGATTCACATATATTTTTTCCACTACCACAAACTATACAGATTTCGCAATTTTTTTGTTTAAGTGAAGCCTACTTTTACCGTTTGCCTGTTGTCTGCAATTCAATTCAAATTCAATTCAAAATATATTTATTTCATATAAACCTACATGGGCACTTATGAAACGTCAGAAGCTAGGTGCACGGTTCCAATTGGTTGTTTCCTATGGAGAAGAGCCGGCAAGAAACTCCACGGTTACTCCCTCACGGATCGAACACGGTTTTTTTTTACATCTGTATAGTTTTCTCCACATTTAACCATGACCTGCGGCGTAATTACGTAACAAACTTACAATGGCCAGGCCTTTGACAGTTACATTTTGACAGGTCAACAACAACAACAGGTCATTGCGTTATTTACGTTGTTGAGCAGAGAATTTTCTCAAAAATATCGCACACCGGATGCTACAACGTCATAAGTAACAAATGACGTTTTTTACAGATTGAAAAATATAAAGAAAATTTAGTCATCGTTATTAGGACGTCCCCGCACTAGCGCTTACAACAACCCTCAGATGGTCATTTTGAGAGTTACATTTATGATATTTATGCACCGGATGTAGATGCATGTTTGACATCATTTGTGATCAGGAAAATAAATGCTAAAATTGGTAAAATGAGTTACCAATTTTAGCATTTATGACGTTATTGCACCCGGTGTGCGATATTATTATGTGATTGAAAGTGTATTACCACTTATGTCATAGCGATCGACAGGGCCTGCCAAGTGACCTTCGTCTCCGGATACTATCGGTTACCGATATCTAGATTTCAAGACTAGTTGACAACTTACAGACTTCTGACTGTTTACCAGCACACAGGTCATTCTATCACGACTTATAAGGAATACGTCGAATTACAGTTAACCATGCCATGGTATTGTGTTGCCATCCAGTGACCTAAGTATGTAGTAGGTATGTCTGGCGTGGCCAGATCTTAAAATTGATCATTTCATGAAATGAACATCATCCACTGGTCACATCATGAAGTGGCCTGACCAGATCATTGAATACTCAACGTTTAATGATATGAACAGTTAAACGCACGACTACTTCATGATGTGGCCAAACATTAGTGATCATATTGTAAAATAGTTAGATTATCCACCGGTAGAGGCGTTGATGTCGCTATGTTTTTGTTGTGCATCATGGTGGGGGCAATACAGCAAATCAAACAACGTAGTTATTGGGTTTCTAAATATGATATTATGGAAAGCGATCAACTTGGAAGTAGCGCTCGCCGGCCGCTGCGGCGGCGTAACATGCAACAGAGCACTTAAAATTAGTTTCTAATAATTACAAATCTACGCCGCTTATGTGGCACCCCGACCAAATGAGTTAGGTTAGGTTAGAACTGTGACCAACCGCGCGCGAGCCGAGTGTGCGCAGCGAGCTGTGCCGCGGCAGCGGGCGGCGAGTGCTACTTCTTGTTTTTACTTTACCTTACACCATGGATACCCTACACTAATGATATGACCAAACCTCGACTGAAATATCATTAAACGTTGACGTTTAATGATATTTCAAGTTTAGCTTAACGAAATGGCCAAGTTTAGCTGGCCATTTCATGAAATGGTAAATTCTAAGATCTGGCCACGACATCTCTACTAATCTCAGTCAGTCAGTCAGTCTCAATCTAATCTCTATGTGGCATTAATGCTGAAATGAACATTTTTAGCGCAGTGCACACGCACTATTGTTGTTAAAAAACATTAAATTATGATCACTTTTTATTTTGTTATTTATTGTATTTTGTGTTTCACGAACTTTCTTTCCTTAATTTACAAACGTTGCAATGGTCTTATAGAGGGGAACAGGGTGTAAAGTTAAGTCATCCTTTATAAAAAAGGGAGGATCCTCCGACCAGACGGGTATCGTTTCTGATGGGCTACTGCCCGACGATTGATGTTGAGAAATTATATATATGCTGATCGCGCGGTAAACTCTGCTTGCGCGATGCAGGATTTGTGTGACGTCAGGTCTTTGATGCGTAGTTCGTGTGTGTTGTTGTAGATGCCGCCACAGTCTCTTCATTGTGAGATTTTGACAGTTTTGCCAGTGTCAACTAAAAACTACTATGAATAAAGTCGTTAAAATATTACACTGGTGGGACCAACGTTTGTAAATTAGTAGACTTGGCCTGCTGCTGTGTTCATTCTTAATTATTTAAAAATTAATTATATTCAGGCTATCTATTGAAAAGGTTGTCAGGAATGTCAGAGTGAAGGCTCCTGAAGACAAGCGCGAGCGGGAGCCTTGTATAGGGATGATGTCGGGGTCAAAAAAAAGAAGTTCTATTTAGTCCGTCATTTAGATAATAAAAAAATATTAGTTTAACATATTAATAACAAGTGGGGGTTGATACGTCACAAGCAAGTATCAAATGTACATACTAGTGACGTCATGGTACATTTTAACTCAATGTATCGCCGTAATCTTTTGATAACGGAAAAAATAAGTGTACGTAAATAAAAAAAAAAAATTGTCATCATCTATTGCACTGATCGTTCATAGCGTAGGCGCAGTCTAGACTCGCGGAGACAAACGGACGACAGAGCGTAGACGCCACGTAACTCCTTACAGACGCGGCATAGACCTTGAAGACGCCGCGTACGTAAATTATTATTTATTACTTACGTAATTTTCATAAATGACAATGATTTTAGATCATAAATTCAAGGTTTTCTTGCGATGTTTTCCTCCACCTAAGTCAATTGGTGGCGAAAAACTGTCATGATTTAATATAAAACACAAGTAGCCTTTGTATTGTTTCAACTTAATTGATGCAACTGATATTTTGAAAAAAAATTTATTTAATTTTAAATAATGTCCATGGAGTTTCTGGCCCATTCTTCTCCATAGAAACCTACTCAAACTCAAACCATTTACAGGCACTTTTGAATTGTCAAAAAGATGAAGCTAGTTGCCCATTCCAAAACGTAGTAGGAGAAGAACGGGCAAGAAACTCCACGACACTCTTTTAAATAAAAAAATTGATACAAAATATTGCTACACTTTGGAATGGGCAACTAACTTCATCTTTCTGACTAATCGACTCTTTGCCGATTCAATATTACGAAAACGATTACGACTTTAATAAACGAAGCAAAAGGAGTCGTGGTAAGGATCGTAGCAGGTACCTGGTCCTATAGATTCTGCTTACCCCCAATGGAAAAAGGCCTGACTTTATGTATGTGTAGGTATGTAAAAAACACACGTTTTTAACCCGGTTCCATTAAATCAACGACATTTTAATAAAAACACAACCAAAATTATTGCCGAATTGTCATATACAAAAATATAACTTGGAGGAGGAAGCGAATGGTATTCACCTTGAACTTTGGAACAAACAACAGATTGTTTTATTTTATTTTATTTAATATTTTTTAAGTAAACTTTTCGTTCATTCGGTAGCGTTGTACTTATATAGTAATATCGTAAACTACTTCGGTTTATATTATATAAGGTTTGGAGTTTTGGTCACAATATTTTTTTTTGTGTAAACTTTACAGATGTAATGGATATCGATAACTAAACACGACAAAATAAAATAAAACAGATTTTCTCAATTCATACTTCAAGTAACGACTCTAACGGCGGTCGTCGACCCCCAAAAAAAACATTAAAACTACTTTTTAATTTTTATTTCATCGTGTTTAAATAAGTATACGTTTTTACAACAAAGTCCCAAGCCATGTTAAAGAACTGAGCCTCAATAAATTTAAATCATTTATTAAACAGAAACTATGTCAAAAAGGTTTCTATAAAATTAAAAATTACTTAGACGACAAAAAGCACAGTTACCTTGCCCCCAAGCACAAACAAGTGTTTTAGAATCAACGACTACATGAAACCATTATGAGCTCATATAATTGTTTAGTTTATTTAATTTGACTGTATAAGTCAATTTATTTTAATTTAATTTTCATTTATTTATTATTGACATAATCTACTCATTACAATGTTTTTTTTTATGAGTTGTGTTGCAATATGTGAAATACTATTATATAATCAAGTTTTTCTAACTGAACAGACAGCTGTGCTGCTGGGGAGTTTGTCGCGCCACTTCTTCCCAGCTAAAGCACTAGGAAGTGGTGAAGAGCGGGCGTTTTTGGAGGACTGACTTACCTGTGTAATTTTGACGTTCGAGTTTTACTTTTGAATTTCGAATCTTTTAGTTATAGTTCGCGAATAAAGCGAAGCTCTGTAGAGGTCAGTCTGCAGAATTTTTCTAGCTCATTTTACGAGTAATTTGATGCTGTTTTTGAACGATTTACTAATGTGATATACTCAATACTCAATTCTTTATTGCATTCCATATGTATTACATAGATGGTATAATCAAGAAAAAGATCAATATGGACCCTGTCGTGCACAGCAAAATTAGAAGAGAGGAAGAGGGCTATAATGGCTTCATACGTATGATACCTATCTGAGCTATTTAAATAGTAGATATAGCAACTAGTGTAGGTAAAGTAGGTATTGTATTAAAAGTAATTTGAGTGACTAAAATAGGTACTATGAGTTGCACATTACACCAAACATTGTGAGGAAGCCGGCAAGTCCTATAACCAAAACATTTGACGTCCGGTGGATAACGGTTACGGCCGACTCCCTCTGACAGAGAGGAGGCATGAGTTCCAGGAGTTGGAACATTATAGGTTGATTATTACCTATTATCCGTGTTAATCTGTCCTACTAAGCTAAATAATCATGCTCGTGCCTGGAATGGGTTCACAACTAAGCCATGCAACTGGTGTCGATTGAACTTCTTCTTTTTTCGTGTGGTTATTGACTAACCATGTCAGAGTTTTTATGCCGCTCATGAACCTCTGAGTTGGTTTCACATGCCGTCGAGAAATATCTCTCAGAAAATATTTCCTCACGATGTTTTTCTTCACCGTTTTTGAAGCAATTGATAATTATACAAACTCAAACTCAAAGCATTTATTTCAATTAAACCATTTACAGGCACTTTTGAATTGTCAAAGAGTCGGTCAGTTAGTCAGAAAGTTGAAGCTAGTTGCCCATTCCAAAACGTAGATCTCTATGGAGAAGAACGGGCAAGAAACTCCAAGGACACTCTTTTAAATATAGATATTACAAAATCGTGGACATTACTCTTGTTGCTTCTATATGTGAGAACAACGAAAAAAAAATAAAAAATGAGATGACCAGTCTCAACCGACGGCGCCCGCTCAGGAACATGACGCGTAGATCAGCACTATCCAGCTCAAACATCCAGCTCATCAATATACAATACGCAGATGAATCCGAAAAGTTAGAGGAGCGTGCCTTGGGTTCGAACTCGAGACCTGTGACTTGGCAGTCCGACGGTCACTCCACAGGCTAGCACTGCTATCGAAATAATGACCTCTCACTCTCCAGACCACTCCTAACTATTGGGTTTATGCTGCTTATCTTCCAATTTCTGTGCTGTAGGGACATTGGGCTGTCCATAGATGTTTTCTTCTACCGTTTTAGCTGTAGTCGGTGTTTGGCCCAAAGGTAATGGCCCATTTAGTGTGAAAAATATACCCACGGCGTACAGAAATAAAATATGGCGGGAATCAAAGACAAATGATTATACTTTTCAATGATAAGTGGCGCATTGCTGTGGCTCATGGGGATCATGAAAGAATAATAATAAAAAAATGTAATCTACCTAGTATGAAAACTTAACTTATAACTTGTGGTTTTAGGGAGGAGAAAATAAAATACATTTTTTTTTAAATGTTTATTCAGCCCCATCATTTATTTATTTATTTATTTATTTATTAGGGACAAAAATCAAATTTTTCAACAAACATATCATATTTTTATTTAACAAAACAATGGCAATTTGTTTGTTTCATTTTCAAGTCTAAACCACTGAACCGATTTTGATTAAATTGCCGTGTATAGATATATTTTTTGATTTGGAGTCGGACATAGTATACTTTTTACCCAAGTGACATGTTTCCATGGATAAAATAATTTACAGACAGGCGAAACCGCTAATTATTATCCAATATTTATTGGTCTGCTGCAAGATTTCTCCAACGAATTATTTTTTTCTTTTTACATATAATGAAAAGTGGGTTATGCTTGCATTATTTACCACCATTTTCGTTTTTGTACAAAAACATTTTTGTACCGGGTCGGATTATGGGCCATGACCTTTGCAGCCGATATTTTATTTTTTTATTTAAACTTCAATATATTGATAGTAGTACCACTACTGCCCACCCCCTTATTATACTAACCAACCTAACCTCTATACATTACAAACTAAAGCCCATTCCAACATGCAAAAACGACATTATGAAAAATACCCTTAAAATTTTAAATTACGTTCACAAAACAACTGAACAAACATTTATGTGCATTATTGTACGTGTGACAGAGAAAGCGATATACCGAATAGAAAGAGATGGGGAGAAACCCTGACCCCACTCAACACTGTTGAATTGGCATGGTCAGGCTCGATAAGATAAGGCTTATCTGGAATTTCGTCGTCGAAATTTGGCAGTTTTTTTTAATGTGGCGTTTGACTTCTGTGACCGATCGTGTGACGTAATGTGATACCAAGGCGAAGACTGTGAGATATACATAGTCGTAGGTTTGTATATGCTTGTGGGAATGATAAACTGATTGCAATTTTGAAGCGGGCAAAATGAGGCGTGGTTGTGTTGTTTTCAGAATTTCGTGGTGTTAATGATAGGAAACTGTTGTAGGCTAATAAGAAAAGTTTTCTTGAGGTATTTAATGTCTCCAAATATTACTGTTATTTTAAGAAACTAACTTACTAGCTTTTGCCCTCGACTTCGCCTCGAGCCTATAACCTTCTTCAAGAATTGTGCAATCCAAACCAAAAATATTTTTTTAAATCCTACCGATATTTCCGGAAATTATCCCCTACATAATAATATGAAATTACAAACAAACTACCTCTTTATAATTAGGTATATATATTATACAATAAAAATAAGAATAAAATACTTAATACCTATATAAAGACTTCAAAAGAGACTAGTTATACAAGTTACAATTTAAAAACATGATTCTAAAAATACAAACTGGTTAAAAGACAACCCTACAATTAACTCTTTCATCAAAACAAAAACGAAAACGAAACGCCACCCAAACCGACCAAAATATTAAATTCGCAAAATTTAAATGCACAATAAATTGAAAGTAAAAGCAGACACACACACACAAAGAAACCCTTTATCAGCGTGTGTGTGGGCCTGACCTTTCCCAACGTAATGGCCGTCGCCGAATACAGGGGTCGATGACACCACGAGGCTGAATGTGCGATGCATTCGGCAGGACTCGGAGTAAAAAAATAAATAAACGTCACTTTCACTAGCTATGGAAATGCAGTTCGATTTTCGTTTTCGCTTAATCGGATTTCAATTTTGGGATGTTGGGATTTGGTTTGGCGCCATATTTGGCTGTTGGAATGGTTATGCGTACTTTTAAGGTTATTTGTATGTATGTATATATATTAAAACGAATAAAAAATTGGAATGTTTCAACTATTATGAAACAAAAAGAAAACGTATGTTCTAGTTGACGCGAGAAAACTTCATAAAATTATCATCTAGTTATTCTTATACTTAGGACTTGATCTTATTTTGTAGTTGTTTTTGTCCTAAAAATCCTAAATCATATTATAAATGCAAAAGTGAGTTTGTTTGTTTCGCTTTCACGCTAAAACGGCTGAACGGATTTGGATTAAATTTGGCACATAGGTAGACTATGACCTGGATTAGGACATAGGATAGTTTTTACCCCGATATTCCCACGGGATCGAGACTTATGCGGGTAAAACCACGGGGCGCAGCTAGTAATAATGATCATTTTAAGACAAATACCTCGTCATTCTTCACGTTACCAATCTTTGCCTTGACCTGCGAATCTCTTCCTTATCTCTATATCGATAATTAATTAGGAGTTGATATCAAGACTAAAATAAAAAAAGAGTGCAGAATTCAGTTGCCTTAAATAACTTAATCGCTATTAGTAGAATACCTACCTATAAAATGACATTAATTGCAACTAATTTAGGTAAGCAGTTCGTAAGACTCATATCCTGATCTGAGATGTACCTAGTGCTTAGTTATGAGTCAGTGCAGCAATTTCGGACTCGAATTATTTGGTAGGTACTTGCGTGAATGCGCGTGCGCTTTAGGTACATAAGTGCAGAGCTGGATCTTCGTAATGATAATGCTGAAATCATTTTGTTAGAAGTTTTAATGTACCAGGTTCATTTTTAGGACATTTTTGTTGGTTGGTCTCCAATGAATCTATCGTTGAAATCCCAAAAGCATATTTATTTTAAAATATGCTAAATATCACAACTTATTGTGATTACTAAGATCCAGTCCTGTACTTAAAATTCTCTTAAAAGCGAAATTCAACGATACAAATGGTCAAAACATTTTGAAAATGTAGGGAATGCTCGCTGTTAGGTTAGGTCGACCATGAATAAATAAAATCATAATATTAAGATAATTTGCAAGTCTTCCAAGAATTTCAGTAGCTGTGCCAAGGATAAAAAGTTTGTGGCAGTAGAATACCTACTGACTGACACATATTACTTACGTAAACCTGAAGAATGAAAGAGTTGACGTAATCTTACACGTTGTCGTTCTATTTTCACTTCACACTCACACAAATGTAGAAAGACAATTAGTAAATCAATAAAATTGTTATCATAATTTTTACTTCGCTTTTTTTATTATGTATTTAACAAATATATTAATAATAAATTTAATAATTAATTATTTCGATAAAAAATTCATAATTATTTATTTTAATAATGAATGTACCGAACTACTATTTTGCTACCTAATTATATTTTTTTGTCTTTCTAGTAAATTCAAATGTGATTGTATAAAATCTAGAACCTACTGATTGGGAGAAGACACTGACCCCAGTAACTTAGGTGTTTTTACCTAGTGCAGGAGTCAGGGCTTCACTTTGTTTGTATACATTTTTTATGCCAATGAAGATTTATTTATTTTGAGAGAAGGAGATGATGTTAGTCTTAAGATTTTGATTAAAATCTATTTTTAAAGGCTATTTCACCACCACTGCTCTCAAAACGGTGAAGGAAAACATCGTGAGGAACATGTCCTAGAACAAAAAAATCGAAAACTATCAAATAACTTCTCCCACTCTGGCAGGAGCGGGAGGGCGTGTCAATCTCTTACTGACTAAAACCCACCCGTGTTCCTTCCGTTGCCGGTACGTTGCCAGGGGCCACGATATCCCTTTCGGACTTATCCGAAACCCCGGCAGGCATCGGTCCTAACGGACCCCTTCGCTTCTGCTGACATCTCTTTGAGGCGCGCATGTAACACGACGCGCTGTCGACCCGGGCCTGGTCCTTATCGGACGGCGAGCTACCCATTGCTCACCGTCCGCAAGCCCGCGCCTAGTGGCCGGGAATCGGCCTGCGATTCCCGACACATGTGACGTCCATCAAACCGAACTGGGCCCTCGTGATGGATTACGGCCCGCTGCTTCTCACAGAGATGAGGCCTTTGTCCCAACAGTGGGAACATTAAGCAATAGAGAACTTATCAACGCCGATCGTTCAGCGTACTTAGTTTTGAATATAGTTCGGACAAAATCTGAGAGGTCCTAAAATAACAAATGTTCGTCTGGGCCTCGTCTGTATAACAAAATGCCCGTTAATATGAGAATAGCGTTTGTCGCAAAGTGACAAGATTAGCTAGTCACAGCAACGTTGGTTTTAAAGATGTCAGCTCAGGGTGCGAAGAACGTACTAACATAAACATCGACAGTATTGTGGAGGCTTGGACGGCACAGACGGAGATTAGGGTATTATAGTGCAACTTGGGGATTCCTAGGTCCAGCAGTGAACTGAGATAGGCTGAATTGAATATAGCTCCACTGAGTCGATTGACTGAGTACCTACTTAGCAGACTAAGAGTAGGGAAATACCAAAGAAACGATGAATGGACTGTCTGTAAGATGATATGGCTAGAAAGGGAGTGCCTACTTGAGATAACGACAAATAGAGAAGTAGGGAAGAAGATAGATCGTAAATTAATTGGGCAAAGACAAAGGCCAAGAGAATAATGATGAATTAATTGGTTGTCCTTAATAATTCTAATGTAGTTAGCTGTTACATATTGAAAGAAAATTAATGATAGATCCAATTGACGTAGGACACGTGTATATAATGTTTTACAAAATATGTTATTATAACAAAAGCCAGTTCTTTGTCTTCTTTACCTTGTGATAATATTCACAGTTTTCAAAAGGGATAACTGGTGAAGAGGTTTTGCTTAGTAATGAGACAAAATAACTGTTACTTGCAAACAGTATTTTATTAAATATAACATTTTAAGTCTGCCGTCGTTATTTATTTATTTATGGAATGGCTAATTTTGTACAAACCAATCCTAACCTATTTAAGAAACTGTCAGACGGTTCTATTCGTAATCGACGGGATAGTAATAAATTATGCGTACCAAGATCAACCAAGGTATTGATGCGTAAAAGTATTTTTTGCTTAGCACCAATCATTTATAATAAAATCCCAAAATCTATTAGACAAATGCCTGCTCTGTTTAAAATACATTAAAAAAATATCTCATAGCCAAATGCGAAATACCCTATCGAAATTATTAAATGACCGCAATTGATTAAATAGGTTCTATAATAACGCAATTTTCACAATTAGACCCTAAAATCTGTAAAAACAATTTTATTTCTTTCTTCCCCTTTTTTAATTAGCATTAGGATTAAATTTATTCATCTCATAGTTTGTTGCGTAGACTCAATTTTTTTATGGTTTATTCTTAATCAAAAATATGTTGTTTTCTACGCCATAAATGGCCAACATGCTGTTATTAGATGTATGTAGGTATTATGATGTTTTACAATAAATATATTCTTTTCTATTCTAAACGGACAACTATTTTGGTTTGCTTATATTATGCAGTTATTGACAGTGGTAAGGGTCTCAATTTTGATTAATTTGGGAATGGTTCTAAGCTTGAGATTTATAAAGAAGAAGATGTTTATGCTGATAAGTGGATGGGAATAATAATATAAACGGTTATATTGGTCGTGGGATTCCTCAAGTATTAGACTACTAATATTTATCCTTAGTTGGAATCAAAGTTTTTCTACGATTGCGTAACGGTGAATTTCCTAAAGAAGGTTTGTTATAGAAACTATTGGAAGACTTGTATAAAGCAGTGGTAGTTTTCGTTTCATAAGATCAAAGAAATGCGCACTTGAAACTGAAGGATTTTGATGTGGTTTTCATGATTGCAGACGCTATATTTTTAAACACTTATGTTGCTTAAAACTGCGCATACGTACACGTTAAGACTTGACCGTTGAGTATTATTAACATAACAGTCTTATCTGAAGAGAAAGTATATCGAATAAGTCTTCATTTATTACTTTATCAATAAACAATAATAATTGTCGAAGAACAAGTGCATGCGCATAGTCACAACAATTCTCAAGTGGGTCATTGGTTTGGCGCTAAAACTGCAGTTTTTCGGAAAGCAATGGAAGATTCTGTAATTCTGCTAGAACCACATTTCTATGGCCCACATTATATTGCTGATGTCATTCACGCAGATGTCAGATGTAGAAATAGTTGAGAAATTAAATGGAGAAGCTTAAGAAGCGAGAAGTGAACAGAAATCCAACTGGTTCGCTGTAGGTACGAACTGACATTGAAGCAATGATAATGAAGATAATTATGAGAATAAATGAACAATGAGAATTTCCTCGACAATTTGAAGCGACGAAACCATATGACGTAACCGCTGAGGTCCAGCCTACGTTGAGTGTAACAGATATAAAGTTACATCGTTCGCACATTACAAACGCACCATCGCATCGAAGTTTATTGACGCCGCATCCGTTTGAACTTGCGAGTTTAAGCCTCTGCGAATGTCATCTAGGCTCATTGGCTCAGTACAAGTGCGCTAACTCGCATGTGTGCACCTTTACGCTGCGCACACAAGATAAACAGAAAAAAAAAATTAAAACTGCTCATAAAAACACATCAAAACATGACAGTTCAAATTCAAATTCAGAATGTTCGAATTTAGAAATGTCCGCTCAACACGCGCGGGAAAGAGACGAACATAACTTCGAGCGTCTGCTATTTAGGTGACGTCGGCCCGGTGCATAGCGAAATATAATGAAAAGTGGCAGTAATTTCGTTGTGTTTACGCGCTGTGCTAGTTTATTTGGTTAATAGCGGTTTGTTTTTCTAATCGGCTGCGTTTGGACCGGTGGCGCCCTCTTCGTCCCATTCTCGCTCCATAGATACACATGGTTGTATTTCATGGAGCTGTCAAAACAATAGCGACCTCGTGGACTGTGATTTTTTTATGGGACAACCCCATCGGAGTCGGCGTGATGTGTGACAGTGCAACTAGTTTTTGGCGCGGAGAAACTGTGGCGGGCGTAACGCGGAAAATTGAGCTAGCGGTGTTTTTTTCCTAACTTAACCTACGACAATCTTCAGTTGCGCGCGAGCTGTCCCCGCACGCGCCTCGCGTGTCTTCCGACACGAAAATCTACGAAAATCCACCGAATGGACCCCGAGCCGGTGACGAACCCCGCCGAATTCACTTTCCGAACTCCATGTGAGTGTGTTCAAAACGTTCCATTTTCGAATGCAGCGGAATAGTCGCGACCGCGCGTTCGATGACCTCATAAAGTGAAACTATTTTTTTCTTTCACTTTGCTCAATTTTGTGATGTAGCCATAGTGCCTTGTCGTACAAAACTTATGGAATATTGTGATGTCAAAGTGCAAACTTAGATAAAACTAGGATATAGAGTGTTAGTGAACTATTATTAATGGAGAAACAAACGAGAAGGAACTTTTTATGTGCATATGGACAGATACTGCATGGGCTTTAGGTGAGTAAGTTTTATAAAATAATCACGTCGCTAAAACAAGTAGTTTGTAATTTATTAAGTCAGTTCTATGAACGCCAATCTTAATCTATGAACTTGATGATTGGAACGGAGTGAAGTTGTCTGCGTGTGAGTTGCATTGCTAGATTGCGCCTGCAAACTCACCCATGTGACTATCGCAAACTTCGTTCGTGCTGGACAGTGCGAGGGAAAAGGGTGCTTATAGACACAATTTTTAAGATAATATAGTTTCTGTTTTGTTTGTATGTGTTATTTTTGGGTTGACGAACTTGGTGAAAGATATTTTTGTTTGGTACACATGAGTATTTTTGTAGTGCGTCGCCTTGCGTGCACACGATTGGCCTTCGTGCTATCAGCGTAGGTATAGGACCGCTAACCTATTAGTTTGCCTAGGTTTGTAGCGATAATAAGTTCGACTCGATGGAGTTTCAATGACGAATTCCTAGTACTTACCTACTCTTTCGGTAGTAAAACTTTTTAAAATCTTCTTAATATTTCCTTCACTCCTATTTCTTTTCAGCCTTGTCTTTACCAACCTTTTTTTAATTTTCGTAAATAGAACGTTACACGAAAGTAGTTAATAAACGGTTCTCTAATTGAAATAAGAACAAAGAAAAATACCGAGTTGTCGCAACAACTTTTTACTGTCCGCAAGTACCTAGACAGGTAGGTACCTACTTAGGTAGTTAGTGAATGGCGGGAAACCGGCTTACTTTTTAAGACCATAGATCAGACTGATCATGAACTAGTGTAGTGATACTATTATTTCTAGTAGCTACTGGGTAACTGACTTTATTACGATATCTTGGTGAAAAATGGCGTAAAAGGATCTAGGAAATAAGTGTCTGTTCGACCGTTTAGACTTGAATTTTAGGAAACCTGTACCTACAATTTAACGATAGCTTTTTTATTTTTTTCGAATTACGAATGTAATATTTATAAAAAAACAAATAAGTATGCTTAGGTACCTACTTCATTTTATAGAAGATGCATGAATGAACGGTCTTAGGTTAGATACCAGTACCTAACATCAAGAAAGGTTATAAAAGCAATAATTTAATAAGACCTACTGAAATAATTCAATTGAAAAAGGAAAATCAAAATGAAAGCACTGAAGAAGAAAAACAGTGTCCTGAAACACTTGTTTAAGAAAATAATGAAAAAACTTCTTCATAATGAATCACTAGACTCACCTCTAACTATTCAATACTCACTGGTTCAAGGAAGTCTTTTTTTTTTTTTTTTTTTTTTTTTTTTTTTTTTTTTTTTTTTTTTTTAAACGTTGCCCCACACTAGGAATTTCTCCTGTATCGTGGGTGCGATTACAAACATTTAAACTCACATACACAAACAGCCAGACCCGGAACAACTACTTGTAGGCCATACAAATATTTGTTCCGTGTGGGAATCGAACCCGCGACACGCAGTGCAGCAGTCAATCGCTTAACCACTGCGCCAACCGTGCCGTCTGATTGTCAGTCTGATTGTCTTTAAAACAAAAGATAGTGTTTTAATGCACGTGACTTTTGTAATATAAGCAAATCCAGTCTAGCCACTGATGACGATTTGATTTCCGGCAGAGGTTACACTCGCCCTTTGCCTCCAGTGGGGGAGTCGAATGTAAATAGCGGATGAAGACAAGATGGGTAGCAGTATTCATAAGGTTCTTAGAAATGATGATGGCTGGAAAGGGACAGGAAGACAAAAAAAGATGGGAGAAACTTGAGATAATATGGATGATACAAATGAAAATGAAGTAAATGATAATGTAACAGCTGACACATCGAGAGGAGATTTGAAGAGAGTCCCTCTGACCCTTAATAACATGGAACAAGAGCATACAGAAGGAGAAAAACAGACAAAAATGTCCAATGAAGTTGTTTTATTCTTACGTTTTTTGCAATTTGTAAGTCAGTATCATGTTGTATGTTGATCTAAATATGATTCGTGGCCGTATCAAATGTTTATTTATAGAATTATAATAAAAAAAAATGATCAATACAACTCTGTAATTCTATTGAATGATTATTTCATGAAAATGTCAAGACATTTGAGGATTATGTTAACTTAAGGAGTTGTATTGCTGATTGTAATGGTTATAATTATATAAAGCCATATTTGTTACGGTCGCGAATCATATTTTAATCAATATAGAACCTGACACTGACTTGCAAATAGCAAAAAACTAAAGAAAATTTGAGTTTAGCGGGCTACCCTGGCGCATCTCCCTTAAGTCATCTCACGCAAAATAGGTACGCGTTTTGAAGCAGAGTTGCAGACACCAGTCCGTCTTACTAGTACTAAAAATGTGATCTCATTGCACAGGTAAAACTATTAACTTTTGACCACCGACCTATTTATTGTTTTAAGCGGGAATGTCCAAATAACATTTTAGTCATGTGTGTCTTTCCCACGACCGTGGGGAGGACCTATTCATGATATTTTCTTATGAAAATTAGGGACAGTAAACATCTGTAACTCTAAAGCTTGGGTTTGTTAGGAATACGGTTTCGATATGTTATAACAGCTGTCATGAAAATCATTCATTTTTATCAGTATTTGACATTAAAGTGTCAAAAAATGCTCTGATTTTGACAGCTGTCGGACCGACCGTTCACCACTTTCTTAGAAAACCGAAGCTCTCCTCTCGTTTAGACGGTGAGAGTTTATTTTAAGAAAACAGGCTGTAAAATCCTTCTCTTCCTTACCATCATCATCAGTCAATAAAGGTCACTGTAGGAAACAGGCTTCTCCAATTGTACGTGATTAACTCGATCCTCAGTTTCTCTCATCTCATCATCTGCCAAGCCTTTCCCAATTATGTTGAGGTCGGCTTCCAGTCTAACCGGATACAGCTGAATACCGGTTTTTTTAAATGGAACGACTTCCTATCTGACCTCAGCTTCTCTCATATACTACTCAATAATAAGTTCAGCTGCTTGTTCCTTATCATGTGACTTGAATTCTTGTTCTCTTCGCAATTTTTTTATGATGTATTATCCACAATCAAACATACAGTAAGTATCAGTATTATAAACTTCAATACTGATTTACTTCTGAGTGTGGCATCTTACGCACGATATCATCAAACAGACCGTTCGCGTTCTTTTGGTTTTTCTGTGCTAAAATCTTCTTCTTTCGTTTGTTTAACTGCGTCCAGTAAAAGGACTGTCTCTTCTTCAACGTCATCATACTCGGCTTTAAGATATTGGCTATACTCCTGCTGACCCCATTACGCCATATTTTGTGTTACATCCTGACATTATGTATATAATTTAAATTATTTTTTCAAAAATAACCCGAATGGGCACTACGAGTATCAGCATAGTTTACCTTGAAATATTTACCTCAAAATTCCTAAAATATCGATTCCAGATTAAAATATCGTAAATTAGGGAAATCCCATTTATCGGTAAACATGAACTCATGGGTCACCGACAATATTCCCACAAAATTGAATAACAAATAATGAAATAAGGAAACCAGTCACTCCATTATTTAATAGAACAAAACGGTGATGTTGTTTTGTCTGCTTACCTGTAATATTTTGTAGTTTGTGAAGCGTGTTTTTTAGTTTTAAACCATACATTCTCATTACCATATATTTGAATATTAGGTATAGCTAGTAAATTGAAAAAATATTCGAATTTTAGGCCAGTTATATTAGTCGGTATTTGGATGATACCTTCGTTAAAATTTCGTATGATACTTGTACTACTTGTACTTTGTACCATATCCTACAAATATATTATCTTCGTCTTTAATTATCTTATGATTTTGAACTTTATAGCAGACCTTTTCCAAAGGTTTTACTTTTTTCATATTTCTGTAGTTGTTGTGTATACTATTTTGAGTTGTTAATTTCTGTTTGATAAATTATTCACAAAATCTTGAATTACTTCTTTCAGTATGATCCATCTATGACGCGAGACATCGTAAAAAATGTATAAAGGACATTTAGAGCTTAGTAACTGTGAAATTATTTAATAAAAATATTCAAATGGACAAAATTTATTTACTGCCATAAAATTTACTACCAAAATGCATACCTAAATAGGTGTACAACTCTCTATACAACGGGTAGTAACAATCATGTTTGTTACACCTAAATCAAACCTTTCCTCATTACTTTTTGGTCTCGTCACAATGTTTTTATCAATAGGGAATTTATTTTATCCTCAATATTAGTAATTTTATTTACTTTTGGAATCTTTTGTTTTAGAACGAAACCAAAGATAGTTCCTTGCGGGACGCCGAGTGTCATTGCTTAGATTTCTTTTAGATTGGGGTTAATATTTATAAATTTGTGTCTAATTGGCATATTAATTTCTTGTTAAAGATGGTCATTGAAAATAATTTATGAACATGATCAGTTTTGTTGCTACGTGGAGTAAACAAATTTTATTGTATTCCCTGATTTAATTAACTTCGATAAGTAGCTACCCATAGTGTGCATCGCCAAAATGCATACCTTGCTTCGATATGACACGGTTAGTGGCGCCATATAGGTAAGTACCTATTCATTTGAAGTATCGCACTTAAATTTTTAATGAATGCCTATTTTTAGTGATTGTATAACTGATATTTTACATACCTATGTTTAAATATAGTATTAATTACAGGTAGCATGATCGAAAAATTTATTTTGTTGTGAAATCTTCCATTGTCACAATTTACCTATGGCTATTATTAACTACTATTTGGCGGGATTGGTGATACTATTGAATGAATATGAGATTAATGAAATAAGGTAAGCAATGCCACTTCAGTTTGTAGAGCTTATTTTGAGGTTTGTCCAGACTAACCTGTGGATTGATCACAAGTTGGTTATATACATGTGGTGCTACTGATTAATAATATTCTGTGAGTAGTTACGTTACGGGTTTCAAATACTTATTCCGTAGACAGCAACTTTTCTTATCCATTATTTGTATTAGACATCCCGAACTTATCTCACACCACATCAAATCTATTTATCGTCAACATCAGCAAGAGCAGGAGGTGTTTATCTCCATTTAGCGTGCAACGTATCTTCTTCTGCCATATATCTTTATCCAATCAGCATTCATCTCAGTACTTGATCTTTCTATTCGTTTCTACATTTCTAATCTCACCAGACATTACACATTCATGAAGTATACTTCCATTTACAACCCTCTAACTGGCTTAAATACAACCACTCTTTAAAAAAACATGTCAAGCTTAAATCTGTTAGCTGCACGAAAGGAAATATCGATCGCTCAGAAATATGTCCAAAGGTGCATTTAATATTCGTGCCGGTCAATTCGGGTAGGACAATCGATACAGGTAAACTGTCATGCTTTACTGTGGTTCATCGAACGGGAGGCGTCGGTGAAGGATTATTTAGGGCAATTTTGCAGATTGCTGGGACATTGATTTTATTTACGTAGGTAGTTGTTGTAGTGTACAGTACCTTAACAACCAAGAACAGTTACATTAGCCGCATCAGAAGGCCAATTCCCTTAACTAAAAACGTTTAAAATCTAGTCGCGATCTCGTCTCAGCGACAATAAATGTCAAAAAAATGTCGGAAAATTTGACGTATTTTTGACAGACGATGAGAGAATGCGATCAATCTTAAAATACGGGAATTTGCCCTCTGAGCTCACACTCGTAACCTATATGTCATCAGAAACAAAAATGGTCACGGTAGCCGAAATCGCAATGGGATGTTTGATAATTATTAAAGAAAGAAAGAAAGAATAATATTTATTTGGAGACAGTTCGTGAAACACATAATACTAAAATAAAAAGTGAAAGTAATCTTAGCAATAATAGTGTGTGCCTCACGGGTGCGCCAAAAAGGTTCATTTCAGCATTAATGCCCGACAAATGCTGTCCACAAATAATTGTATTTTTTTCCAAAATATAGGATGTTTCTTTGTGAGCCGCGAAGTTCTTTGTCTTGTTAAGTTGGTTTTTGGTAAGAAGTTCGTGAATGAGGTTTATTTCCCTTGTAGGTTGCGTAGTTTTTACCTTCTGAGCATCAAGTCTTTTCCCCACGACTTTTGGGTATTTCTTTGAGATTAGATTTATGTACGATTCATCGTATCTTATTGGTTAGATGCTTCAACATGAATGATGTAACCAATATTTTGTAACAATATTATGATTTAAAAGTGTCCATGGAGTTCCTTGCCCGTTCTTCTCCATAGGAACCTACGCTTTGGAATGGGCAACTAGCTTCATATTTCTGACTGACTGACCCCTTGACAATTCAAAAGTGCATGTAAATGGTTCAATGCTTTGAGTTTGAGTTGAGTTTGAGTTTGAGCTTCTGCATTCTGAGTCAGGAGGACGATCGTATCATTAAATATTTTTGTTAGATGCTTGTGCATCCTGAGTTAGGTGCTACTTACGTGTACATCCAAAGCATGGATAATATGTTTTTGTTTTTTTCTCAGGGACGAGCTGCTTATATGATAATATCTCTACTTGTATTATGTCATAAACAAATTATTAACTGGTCAGCATGGCTGCTAGCTTGTCTGACTGCTCAATCGCCGGATGTTCTTACTTACCAACTTACCTCTAATGGAAGGGTTATTTTAATGCCAATTACTTAAAAACCATTTACCTGGTAGCTGTTATAATGTTTTACTTCATAAATCAATAATAGTTGAAGGGAATAATAGTAATAACAAAAACCCAGTTAATAGTTATTTACTTACAGCATCTAATTATTTAATTGCAGTGTGTTGACGATACTTCTCAAGTATTTTAAATTATTCTTTCCTTATATATACATCGACTGCTATGCACTTGCATTGGTACAGGACACGTTTATACGTACTTATACGAGTAGGTATATATATTCTATGAATATTTAGTCATCATACTTTGTTAGTGCATTCATGCTTAAAAACTAGTTTTCTGACTGGTTTCTTACAGTGTTTCCACAGCATAATAAAGTAACAGTATTATATCTCAGCAGTAACCTTGAAATAATTACCTACGGCCGCTCGGTAGTTAAGCCTTCCGCGTCCGTGCGCAATTGCCGCGCATTTGATATTGTTGCGTACTGGATACACTGAGATTTTGAAGCGCCGTTTTCTATGAAAATATAATACTGTTACTTATTTAAACTATGGAATTGCCATCTTTTGTATGAAAATAAGGGATTAAGATATCAAAGGGGTGGAAAATTAAACTAGCATTATGCTCCGTCTGCTGGGACAAAGGCCTCCACTCTGCGAAAGGGCCGTTATCCACCACGCGGGCCCAGTGCGGGTTGGTAGATGTCACATGTCTTAGAATTTTTGGTTCTAGGAGATGCCGGTTTCCTCACGATGTTTTCCTTCACCGTTTTGAGAGCAGTGGTGATGAAATAATTTACACAAAGTAAAGCGCCTGTCTGGGTGTCTATACGATGTACAACTCGCGGCCATTACCACTGGGCCACCACAGCTCTTCAAACAGTACTTAGTCTCATGAATACCCTCAACCAGGAAGTCAATAAAATAATATACCTTACACAAGCTACATTCTTTGCCCTCAACCACTTCATCCTTCGACAGTACATACGTGATTTCAATTAGCAAAAGCTTTGGGAAAACTTGAACATCCAACCGATAACCTTGCTCCGTCAAAATCAAACCAAACGCAAAAAACAAGTCCCGTTACTGAATGGTCAATGGCCTTAGCAAGCAGCGGTACTATGAAACTATACCACCATGAATATTTGCATTATTTTGTGACACCATTGATAGAATAGATGACAGCTAAAGCATTAGAAAGTGGTGAACGGTGGGCGTTTTGGGGGACTGTCTTATGTGATTTTGAAGTTCGAAAAGTACTGATTCTCAGCCTAGTTTGACGACTTCTGATTTTGATTTTGAGATTAACTTGCTCATAAATACAAGTGCCTGTAAATGGTTTAATTGAAATAAATGCTTGAGTTTGAGTTTGAAATCAAAAAAAGTCAAAAGGCAGTGCTCTGTCAGTGTCTTGATGGAGTATGTGTAAGCAGGTGTCACGATGCTGAAGGGCGCGTCGTACTTTGTTGAGGTGATTACTTAAGGAAGACAATCTTTCTATTAGATTATTTTTCGAGTTCCGTACGTCCGAATGAAAAAACGGAACCCTCATAGGATCACTCGTGTGGCTGACTGTCCGGCTGGCTGGCTGGTCCGGCCGTCTGGCACAGCCAATTTGCTCTAAATCTACTGGACCAATTTAGTTGAAATTGCAGATATGAATTTTCTGTGACCCAAACACGGACGTGTAGAAACGTAAATATTTTTTGAATATGGGGGTCAAGTTAAGGGGGCAAATAAGAAAATTAAAAAAAAAAAAAAGTTCAGCAAAGTTTATCGTGTGACATATCAAATGGAAGGGCTTGTTGTGAGGATATCAATATATGTTTTTTTTTATTTTAAAACATATACTTTTAAAGATATGTAAGAAAATTGATGAAAATTGACCATTCCCCCCTTATCTCTGAAACAATGGAGCCTTAAATAATAAAAAAAACAGTGAATGGTTCTTTACTCATTGATTAAAGGAAGTCACAGAGGTTAGAAGTCTATGATCTTAAAATAACATGGTGAATCTCTCAATATTGTGCGTAAAAACTTACATTTGCAGTTGGAATGGAGTGGAATAGGAGAACATGTTTTTCAACTACAATGTTAAATTTGTTCTGGGGATAAATTTATTCCAACTACGGAACCCTTCCTTGTGGTTAGCTTGGCCGGTTTTTCCCCCTATCTCCTTATGATATAAACTGTATCTTAAAAGGTGTGTTTGCTGAACATTGCACCTTATGTAAGTGCAATGTTCAGGTTCTAAGCACAGTTAGCAGTGTTGAAGCGTTGTTGAAGCAGTCGTGACAGTAACTCAGTGTAAGAACGGCAGGTGGCGCCACGAGCAGTTCTAAGTAACGATCAGAGGCGGCTGCGATGCGTGCGCGCAGCCTGTAAGTATCACTTACAAACAGAACACGTTGTTTTCACTTATACTTACCCTGCAGATAGGTGGAAAGGTAACCTGGAAGATTTTTTTTTTCTAGTCGATTTTTTGGAATATCTCGGATTATAAAACTTTGGAGTTTGGAATATCTCGGATTATTATCTTTGGGATTAATAAAATGATCTTTTATTTTCTTGATTTATTATTAGTTATTTAGTAAATTATTTAAAAATTCCTATGCTAACTTAAATACATATTAGACAACTATTTTATAGCTGAATAAACCCCAATATGTATGTATGTAGGTACAAGAGGGTACATAGGTACTTAAAAGTGTTTAGTAATCGACCAATGGACGATGAATTGTGTATCACAGCAATAAAGACGTGCGCAGGATTCGAAGTAGCCATCTTCCTTTTTGCGTTTGTAATGGAACGAATCTTAAAATAAAATAAAGTAAAACGACACGGTTTAAAATCTGAATTTTTATTTGTTTTTTTTTATTAGATAGAGATCAGAAATAAGTAGGTATAAAATATCGAGATTTGTTACCTCAGTGTTCATAAAATTAATATTTATTTGGCCACTGGGACCCATAACCTTTTTTTTTTTGTCATGGCAAACCAGATTTTTTGTGTTAATTAAACTTAAACTATGAAATTTTCTTTTTAGCACAAAAATCGATTCTTTTTATGCCAACCCTTATTTTTAAAACAGACAATATAAAAAATAAACACTCATTAAAAAAACAACAATGATTCGAAAATTAAATTAGCTTTCTGTCCGACCATCAAACAAGAAGCCTCATCAGTCCACAATTCAAGATGGCCGCCTATTTTTTGTCTATTCACTAACGGCCAGGCATGTATTAGAACCAGTTTCTTGCGTTTCATACACTTAACCTTGTCATTAGGCGCGCCAAGTCATTTTTGAACGTAGAATACAACCGCCATCTGCAATTTTTCTTGCAGTCCATTCTTAATTTTATGTCGTAAGATATAAAGTTGCGTTTTGTTTGCCATGTAGTGTAACGTGTGACGTTTTGGAATGAGTGATGTTAGATTTTCGTCACACGGCACTACGTATCCCCTCCATGCGCAGTGGCAACGCACGGTAAATTGCTCTACATGATGGCGATATTTTTTTTTTTTTTGACTGGCTGCCCATTAGAAATTTTATTATACTGTAGATATGTGAGCATAAAAGTTGTATTAAAATATTCTGATGTCCATTTTATGAGTACCTAGTCGTATGTTGTAAATGCAGATGTTCTAAGCTAATTGGAAGTAAATTTTTGTCATAATAAACTTTTAAACTATACCAAAGAAGCGACTATTTTCCTATTATTATGTCCTATTTCTTAAATAACATCTACCAACTGGGCCCGCGTGGTAGATTACAGCCCACTTCCTCTCGAAGACAGGAGGCCTGTCCCAGCAGTGGAAACATTATAGGCTGATTATGTATTTATGTATTTCTTATAACCGTAACTCTTAACACCTGTTTATTATGCTAATCACTTATAATAAGTAGTTACTAATGAATACAATTAACCAGTAAACTAGCCGTGCTAAAACGAATAAAACCCTATTAAAAGATGACGTCACTGCATATAAAATTAAAAAAGGAATGGCATTTAAAAAAATCTAATATTAGTAGCGCCCATCAAGGATACAACTATCTTGCGCGCTATCAAATAGTTCAAGATACAAGGTGTCTTTATCTAATTCAATAGCACCCTTCCCACACGATAACTAGCCTAACGTGACCTCCCTACAAGCATTAACATTCATATACTACATCAGAACGGTTCAAACAGCCGTCCGCGCAACAGGTCAATTTAAATTAGTCGAACAACCGCTCTCGACATTACCCGAGTTACTACGAACGCAGCCGAATGGATCTAACATGGCGGCCCACGTCACGGTTTTGAGGTTAAGGTTTGACATTTCCAACCGTTCTAAACAAAAACTAGTTTAGCAAACATGTAATTTGCACTCTATCACATCGTTTTAGAGTTAATTTTCGCTAATTTGCGTGTTGATTATGAATGGATAAGGTCGCAAATGGCGCGCAACCGCTGTCATTTTCTTACGCTGGTCGTAATAAAGGTCTTGATCTTTACATTGAATTTGCTGCTACCGCGCTATTTAGCTTTGGTTTCGCGCGTGCGTAGTTCTCACGGATACATTGGTTCATTATAGTTTGTTAATAAAGGACTGTAGTTTCACTTAGTTGGCTATTAAACCGTGTTTTTTATGCCCGAGGTCTTCGCATGTCTTTTGTTCAGCGGAATTTTAATTAGGGACCATGGATCCATGAATTAGTACTTTCTACGAAGGGGAAAGGATACTTAACTTTGTTTAAGTGTTCAGACATTTTTTTTAATGAGAGGGCTGTCATTTGTTTCTCACGCCACACGTGACACTTTTGAATGTAATCTGTAGATTTTTAAATAAAAAATCAGTCTAGATTTAAGTAAATTGATGATAATATTAACACTGCAGAACTAGAGTCCGGCCGTCGAGAGAATTCGTTCTTGACACCTGTCAGTTTCATACTAACGAATTAATAGTTAATAGAAATTGTCCAACTGACAGGTGTCAGAACACATTCATTCGACGGCCGGACTGTAGGTACCTAAAAGCTGCTACAAGTATGGTCAGACCTAAAAATAGCAAAACAAAAAAAAAACATTTTAATTTTATACCTAGGTGAATTTTATCAAGACATTCCTACAAATCTTCTAGTGGTCATCACGATCAGCTTACAACGTTCCCCTTGCTGGATCTCAAACCTCCTCTCTGCGAGAGGGAGTGGATTACCTATAATAACTCATAATCTACCACGCGGGCCCAGTATGCGTTGATGGATGTCACATGACTTCCAATTTTTGGTTCTAGGACATGTCGGTTTACTTATGATGTTTTCCTTCTCCTTATTGAGAGCAGTGGTGATGATATATAAATCACATACTTAAAGTAAAGTGCTTGCCAGGGTTCGAATACCTACAATGACATACAACTCGTAAGTCGGCGCCGTTACAACTGGGCCACCACTGCTGTAGTGGTCATCTATTTACCTGCTCCCAAAAATTCGACTGTCTTACCTTACTCAATATCATTATGTAGCGAATGGAATCGATTGTAAACATTCGATTGTACGAAAATCGATCGGTCACGTAGTAAATCGATACGTATTATAAAACAATGCACTCTTATCACTGGCTGGTTATACTGGCAACACGACACCGGAGCCCTAAGATGTTGCTTTTGACTAATGGAAACTAGGCTAGAAAACATACATACCTACATATACTCACGTCTTTTTTGAATCAACAGAACGCCAAGTTGCTACAATTTAATTTTCGTTTATACGAGTACGATACGGCAAGAAAATTTGGTAAAAATATATACGCATCCATCATCTGATTCCGGTTTTTAAGTTAATTTCTTCTAATGAGCTAAGGCCGTGTAGGCACAAAGCTGTTAAAAACTTTTGTAAAAAATTATAATTATTCGTTCTCGTCTCCCATCGTCTTACCTATAGGAACTTACCGTTTAATGATATAGTTCTATCATTGCAATTGGATGTCTAATTACATCTCGATTAGGACCCTTTGTATTCATGCAGGTATTCATCCTCCCTATCCTGGCTGTAAAAAAATGTGCAAGGGGAAGAAATGACAAAACGTTACGAATCTAGAACCAAAGAAATTCCAGGAAGGTAGAGAGTTTCCCTTGCTCACATTGACTCATAATTCACCCTTTACAAATAGGTTTATTTGTCACCTACTAAAGATAAGTATCTAAGATAATTGAAATATAAAAACAAAACAGATCTTTATTCATCCAATAGAAATAGCTGCACGCCGTGACTTAGTATTAATTAGACTTGTTTTTCCTAGCTAGACCAGTAATCAGAATTTTTTGGCTTCCATGCCTTGAAAACACTAAAACCAAGGTCAAGGATCAAACTAAATTTCCAAGCCTCGGAGGCGTCATCAAATTACTTAGGCCCTTATTACAGAACCTTACTGAAGACTCAAGCATTACTTAAAACTAGTTTCAACCAATCAAAAGGCTTTAAACGAGTTTTAAGTAATGCTTGAGTTTTGAGTGAGGTTCTGTAATACGGGCCTTAGTATATCAAGCAGCAAATCGATCGATGGACTGACCGATTGAGATATATTGCTATAAATAGCTCCACGACAGCCGTAAGTACCTATATGCAGCGAAGTATTCATTAATAGGCAGCGTAAAAGATGTAACTGCTTATCTCCCTGTAATAGCACAGTCGCAACTTCCAATTGTTAAAAAAAGTAATCGTTAAGCATAATGTATAAGACGGATGCATAAAAGACGGAGGTATCCTGGTTGTCTTGAAGAAACGGGGAAGACCCGAAATATAAAAATATTTGAACTCTTGGAATGGGAAATACTAACTAGCTTTATTCGTTGATGTAATAGTTGCTAGCGGTTGATGTAATCAGACATAGCTTGCAGAGTAAGCAAGCTAAAGTGGCAGTGGGCTGGCCATGTTTGTCGAAGGACCGATGGCCGATGGAGCAGATGAGTCCTGGAGTGGAGATCGCGTATCGACAAGCGTAGTGTGGGACCGACGACCTTAAAAAGGTGGCCGCGACAGACTGGATGCGGAAAGCGGAGGACAGGGTGTTGTGGCGCAGCCTGGGAGAGGCCTATGTCCAGCTGTGGACTGCGACAGCCTGAGATGATTTATTGATGTAATCATTTTGTATATTTATAAATACCACACAGCGAACAGTATCGTAGGTACAATATGGATTACAAACTCAATATACATTCAAAGTTAAATAAATAACCTAGTTATGTTTACACCCTTTGACGAACATCTACTAACCTTTATTAGTGCTACTCGGCGGGATTCACTTCAAAAGTTGAAAGCAAATCTAGTTTAGGGGAATTTCCGCCCTCCAAAATTGAGTTATCTGTCCTCGAAACGTGTCCTAGATACAAAAATCCCTGCCTATCGCCATTCGCCATATTTAGCTTCATTACTTTTTTGATAGGTTTCTATACAGGGACCTCTCTGTATAAAAGAAAAACTATAGTGTAACATTAACTAACTTTTTGCCGTGTATCATTTGTGTCTTATGGTGAAGGTATTATAATCTTGGTGGTGGAAACGTCTCCGTAATGGTTCTATAATAAAAAAAATGGGTTTGCCCTGCAGAGAAATAGTAACAGATTGGTTTTCTAAAAAAATTACGATAGTTTCCCATTCTGTTCTCATAGGCCAACCCACCCATCTTGCTTCTTTGACATTCAGGAATCTTTTCATTTAGGTACATGCGCGATGATGCGTGGTTTCGAGTACTTGTTTGTATTTGGAACAAACCATAAACACAGCGACATTTTATCGTTCTCACATTTGTGTTCTCAATTTAAAATCCGTTCGGGGAACACGAAAAGATAACAAAAATTTCCGCGCCAATTCCGCGGAAGGACACGCGACACGATGTTTGAATTCAGAACGGTTTCGGCGAACCACAACGTTTACTTTTGCTGTTTGTAAAATTGTATTTACTCTACTTTGATGCTTATTGTTTTCACAATAAGGTTGAACCATTTCACTATTGAATGTATTTGTAACTTTGTGATCAGTTGATTGCCGATTATTGTAATGACAGATTGAATTCAGTTTTATTGTTTCCGCTGTAGAATATTTGGGAGTGAACTAATTGGCTGAATGATTGAATGAATGGTCAAGTCGGGAGCAAATTGCGAATGCAGCTGTCATTCTGTTACCGATAATTTATTTGGCTATTACTTTAACACTGAAATGTCTACCAATATTGATTACACTATAACAATCGAAATTAAATATCTTTCGAATTCGATGATTATTGAATCATAGGTACTATGAATTCAAGCACTAGTTTGATGTTCTATTTTCATTGGGTTCCGGTGAAGGAAAAGATCTTGATGAAAAATCCGGTCAGACCGGATTTTTAAGATGTTGATTCGCCTTCTCAGGATGAGAAGAGGCTTTCATCCTGCAATATAATTATTAACCATGGTCTTCAAAGAGCCTCATACTACCTTTTTGGATCGATTCCCGGATCAGGCAAAGTTTTATTAGGTTTTTCGATCTGGAATTTCTTAGTAGCAGTCCAGAGTCTGGATTTGTGCCCGGTTGATGGCAATAGGCTCGCCCCCTATTACGTGGGACTTAAACGACTGGTGCACCTCTGTCTAACCCTTCGGGGAAACAGGCGTGATGTTATGTTATTGATGTTGATGTCAAAGCTATATTATATGTATACCTAAGTATAGTACCTACTTAGTTTCTGAATAGAAAATATAGTAAACCAGCTGCACCCCGCAGTTTCACCCGCATAAGTCTCGATCCCGTGGGAATATCGGGATAAAAAGTATCCTATGTCCTAATCCAGGTCATGGTCTACCAATGTCCCAAATTTTATCTAAATCTGTTGAGCCGTTTTAGCGTGAAAGCGGAACAAACAAACAAAGAAACTCACTTTCGCATTTATAATATTAGTTAGGATATGTACTAAATGATCTCCCAAGTGAAATGCAATAAACTTCATCGTTAAAATATATGAAGTTGTAACGCAATTAGCATTTCTACTAACTTAGTAGAAAACTGACTGATTTCGCGACTGGTTGCTTGACCAACTCGTTTGTGAATTAATAGATTTTCCTACCATTTTTTTATTTCTGATGGCATTCTATTTGGATTCTGATTCCAGTAAAGAGTTAATCCCAATTCGTCGTGAGAGGACGAGCCAAAAAAAATAGTCCATAAAAGAAATCCCGATTCGTCACCATCTGAGGGTGCTCCGAGATCATCAATGATGAAGAAGCCCCAAAAACGTATGCTTTAATGTAACTTCCCAAGACACTTTAAAAGTTCCGAGTATGACTGACTGTTGTGGGGATACCACATAAGAAATATACATAATTGGTAACAATTTTCATAGGAATAATTTTTCTTTTTAAACTTGTTGAAATTTTTAATGTGAAAATCTGTGAAGATGTTTGGCACACAATCACACAAAAACGGCTGAACAGATTTGTGTGAAACTTGGCACACAGATAAACCATATCCTGGATTAAAACATAGGGATACTTTTTATCCGGATACATCATCATTCTCCTGCCCTTATCCCAATTTAAGTGGCGTCGGCGCAACTTGTCTTTTTCTTCTATACTTCTCTATTAGTCGACATCTTGGTAGGCACTCTATTTCTAGCCATCTTTCATACTTTTATCTGGATACGTGGAGTAGTTTCCTGTAGATAAGAGTGACTAGAAGCCAGTATTGAACTACGCATCAAAGACCTGACGTCACACAAATCCTGCATCGCGCAATTAGAGTTTGCCGCGCTAACAACATATATATAACTTCCCGAAATCAATCGTTGGGCAGTTGCCCGCCAGACACGACACCCGTCTGGTCGCAGGATCCTCCCTTTTCTGTGAGGATGAGTGAACTTTACACCCTGTTCTTCATACATCTAAATTGGTGACCCGTTCGTGCAACTACTTCAGCGTGACGTCATTATCATCACTACCGCAAGCTATCGTGAGGCGAGTCATCAGCCAGCACCCACGGCTTCAACGGGTATCCTGACCACCAGCATGCAGCGAACGCGCATTCCTGGTCATTACCCTCAGCATCATCAGCAATCTTGGCACTCTCACAAGCAGAGCCCATTAGACTGTCTTCATAGAAAAGGGAGGCCTTTTCTATGAGGATGAGTGAACTTTAGTACTTGTTGATAGGCCTACACTGTCCTCTCATACCTATTAACACTGTAATTTGAAAAAATTGTAAATACCATTTACTTTTAAAAGAGTAACCGTAGAGTTTCTTGCCGGCTCTTCTCCATAGGAAACGACCAATTGGAACCGTGCACCTAGCTTCTGACGTTTCATAAGTGCCTTTGTAGGTTTATGTGAAATAAAATATTTTGAATTTTGATTTTTTTTTACACCCTGTTCCTCATATGAAAACTTTTTGTACGATTACTTACCTACTCACAAGTTGTATTTCTGGTTTTGCCTTCATAACTTCGTGATGTATAGCACGATTGACTCCGATGTGGTCACGTTCGTTATGGTACATAACTATGATGTGTGGATGACCTTGAATTGACCTACTATCAATATAGTATTGATGTGAAACTGCTTTGGCAAGTTTTCAAATCAAAATATTTTATTTCCCATAAACCTTTATGAGCAGCTAGGTGCGCGGTTCCAATTGGTCGTTTCCTATGGAGAAGAGTCGGCAAGAAACTACACGATTACGGGTTTTTTTAAAATAAATGACTTTTATAATATTTTCAAATAACCGTGTTAATAGGTATGGGAGGATAGTGTAGCCCTGTCAACAAGTAGGTACTAGATTCGCAAGTCTATTTATTTATTTACACAAAGTACGTATTTACATGATTTAAAAACAGACTTAAAATAATAATATGTATGTAAAATATAGTAGTATATAAAAAGGGGGAGGGAGGGGGGATAATTATAGAGCATCAAAAAATTCGTCCGCATCGCTGTCAACAGGAAAAGTGCCCAGAAGGCTGTGGCTGTGGCAGCTTTGTCACGTTGAATGGCAAGTCTACTTAACAAATATTTACTGGGGTATGTCTTCTGGTATTTTTGAATCCGATATAAAAAGAAAATAAAGAAAGAAATAATCAATCATTATTGTCTCAGGTAAAAAAGCGTTCACGGCTTTAAATTGCCTCATAAAGATCCGCGGGGTAATTGCGTAAAACACTTACAGTAGCAATGGCTTTCATTTTGACAGTTCAACAACATTCAATGCGTTATTTACGTTGTTGAGCAGAAAAAATTTCGAACACATGAATCAATGGATTAGCAATATCCTTCAAATCATTCAGATTTTGATTGAAAGTTGGAATTAGGGGACAGGTTGAACAATGGCATAGTATTTGATGAAAATAATCACCATGGCCTTTATGAAAACCTGCAAAACCATCAGAAATAATCCGATTTTAAGGCTTCCGCAGGTAGGTGCGACGCGACAGCGCGACGTGACTCTGCTGGAACAATTTCTATGAAAACTTCGTCGCGCCTATTTGCGGGAGCCTTTAGCTAAAGTATTATCTTCTTCTCATGAACTTTGGTTCCAGTAAAGATAAGTGCCAAATACTTAACTTACTCAAACTAGTTAGTTAGTTAGTTCTTTTATAATAACTCTCTTATAAAACCTGGGAGTTATGGTTAAACAGATTTCAGTTTAACGGAAACAAGGGTTGTCTCCTAGATAAACACACAGTGTCCCAACAAAATAACAACCTGTTACGCAAACCGCGGACACAGTTATAAAATAAATGAGCTGTCACATCCCTAGTACAGACAAATCCACAATTGTTAAGAGAATTATTAAATAAATGGCGCTTTGAGAGCGGCGTCGGCTTTAGCTCGCGTTAGGAAATTAAAGTTCCGACTTGTTTCGATACCAACTCGGCTCCCGGCTGCCGTAAATATGTAAGTATTGTTTAATTTAAATGAGAGACGCTTTTGTTTGTGATTATACTCGTATGTATGTACGTTCGTTAGATAAAATGTCATTGAAGGAATAAAACAAATGAACAGGTGCCTCAGGCCTCTCATGTGAGACTGAATTCATGAAAATACACAATTTCAGCTTGTAAATACAACCTAATAATTTATGGATATGCCCAAAACAAGCAAAACTGTATTTTTTCCATGATAGTTATCTGAAAGTATAGAATACTACGGACAGTTATTTATTTAAGGAAAAACAAACAGTAGCACAATAAAAAATTGTCATATTATATTAAATATTAAATTTTAAAAATTATGCTGCCCATCCACAGATACAATACCTACACGACAGTCATTGTTCTAGAACTCATATCTCTGGATTTTTAAATTTATAACAGAAAAAAAAGGAAAAGTATATTAATTTGATTCAACATTACGTTATAAATATAAATATTATTATAAATTACTTTGCTGATCCTTTAGAGTTGCTTGGATTTGCTACTTAAATGCATGTTTACTAAGAAAAAGAATGTCGATTGAAATAAACTCATTATTATATGTCTCAACCAAACGATGAAGTGGTGAGCGCGAGCCAGCGTTGTACGATTCTTACATATTCTATTCTTTGACTTCGTCCAAGTTTACTTTTTATGTAGCCACACCTATTTCTAAACTTCTAAACTAAAATTATAAAGAGAAAAGATTTGATTTTTTGTATGTTTGTTTGTAAAGAATAAACACAAAAACTTTCCGGACCGATTTCAAAAATCCTTCGCACCAGTAGAATGCTATGTTATTACTGAGTAATATAGGGTATAATTTATAAAGAAATCACGCGGGCGAAGCCGCTGGCGGAAGCTAACGCACCTGGCGGAAGCTAATTTTGATATAATTTCGGAAAAAGGTACACAAAATTAATTCCTAATTTATTATAAGTAAGTTTATATAACCTTCTTATAGGTACATCTCTACCGAAAAACAGGCGTATTTTTATTTTCCTCCGATTTCCGAACTCTGTTAAAATCTACCTACCATCCAAAAACATTTGTTGCAGCTAACAGTATCTTCAATTCTTCATCAAAATAAACCTCTTCTTACTCAGCCACAAACAGCAGAACATCCCTATTTATTCAATTTAAATAGAGCAACACTCATTCTCCCACACGTTCGGCTCTCGGCTTTCGGCTTTCGGCGTGTAAAACCGTGTTGAACTAAAATCTGTGTGTACTGTGTTGGCACTCGCAGTCGGCACCGACTCGCAGACACAACAACGATACCGGAAGTTGAGACTGTTGAAGGCGGAAGTGTTAGGGAGTTTGTGTTTTAGAATATTGGTAGATTTTCTTTGGTTTATTGAATTTGGGTCTTACTTGGACGGGAAAACTAAAATGACCAGGTAAATAACAATGTTTACTTCACTTCACACTCACAATCAAAACAATAAAAAAATCACTTTTCTTTTACTTCAGAAAAAGTCTTTGTGATACTAAATGTCAATTCAAATTATTTTATTTCACATAAACCTACAAGGGCACTTATGAAACGTCAGAAGCTAGGTGCACGGTTCCAATTGGTCGTTTCCTATGGAGAAGAGCCGGCAAGAAACTCTTTTAAAAGTAAATGGTATTTACAATGTTTTGAAATTACAGTGTTAATAGGTATGAGAGGACAGTGTAGGCCTATCAACAAGTACCAGGTACTTAGCAAGATAGAAAATGGTCGACAGATCTACAGTCTGTTAAGCCTACAACGTTCTCACATTCACAAAATCTAAAAGAAAAGAATCTATATCAAAGCAAAATCAAATAATAAAAAGCTATTTAGACCAAACGACATGATTGCCACTTCAGCTGTTGTCATTTTGCATACGTGTAACTAGTAGGAAAATTAGTAGAAAATCTCCTGTTTTGTCTAATTAAACTATTTGTGTGTGTAAAGTAGACTAATTTCGAATTATAATAAGGTGTAGATCATTATAACTTTGATTCTAACATTGCGCAATTGACAAAACACCTGAAGAAATAAAAAAATATTTCAAAGTCACTTGTTACGATTTTTAGGAAAGGTTCGGCTATCCCATTATTTGCGTTTAAATATGATCTAACTGCGCAAAAATACAAATACTAATCTACTGAGTTTCATTCATGCGTTTTCCTCACACAGAAAATTATTTAAACAATACTCGTACAATTCCCTAGCACTTCTCTCCCCGCCTGTCTACACGGCGGCCGCTAGCCGAGTCGTCAGCGAAATCTGTCGAGATTACAGCCAAAACTGTACCGATCTGCTGCACCTGTTGACTGGCTCCGGCGAACGTACGATGCGACTGTTCCGAGGCAGTTTACTGTGGCTGTGTTATTTAGGTTTAGACACGTATTTACCTAAATAAAATAGTTTGGCTAATATTTTCTTGGATAAATTGGGTGGTGGTGGATTCATTTATTTATTTATTGGATCTCCAAAAGAGGCAACACAATTTCATGCAAGTTTACAATCTACGAACAGGGACAAATACAGCGTGCGCTTCCAATTATAGGAGACCACATCATTCTCTTATAATCTAGGTAGATACATTAAGTTTGACAAAGCGAAAATAATGATAATAATGAAATAAATCAAAACATACAACTCGAAATCAACAAAAAAATTAATACAAAACAAATGAATAATAAAAACATTAAAAAATGAATAATAATAACCACAAAATAACAGACAACAGACATGGAGGTTGTCTCCTGTTGATTAAAGACTTAACTTGAGTAGTGAATGATTACTTAAGAGCAGGACTGTTATCGTCATCAGAAAATCTCTGTGTGTTGTCTTCTGTTTGTCTCTACATCATCATCAGCCTACAGCAGTCCACTGCTGGACATAGGCCTCTTCACGCCATTCAGCTCGATTCTCGGCAACTTTCATCCAGCTGCTACCAGCCACCCTGCGAAGATCATCGCTCCACCTGCCTGAGGGCGTCCTACCTTACGTTTGCCGATTCGCGATCTCCACTCAAGAACATGCCTATCCCAACGGTAATCGGTTCTACGGCTAATATGGCTGTCCCATCGCCACTTAAGCTCTTATTCTGTGAGCTATGTCGAAAATTTTGGTACTCTGCCGGTTTTCCTCATCCCGGATTCTATCCCTCAAAGATATTAGCTATTCCAAACATAGCTCGTTCTATAGCTCGCTGAGTGACCTTGAATTTATGGACCAGCCGTACCGTGAGTGTCCACGTTTCGGCTCCATAAGTTATAATAGGGAGGACACACTGATTGAAGCTCTGCGGGATACGCAGCGAGAACACTCGACGGAGCTACCCAATCGCTGTTCAGCCCAGCTGAATTCTTCTGTTAGCCCCCAAACCCAAGGGTTGACTGGTATAATGCGAAATTTTGTTTGTATGTCGGTTTGTTACGCTTTCATGCTAAAACGGCTAAACAGATTTAGATGAAATTTTGCACGTAGGTAGACCATGACCTGGGCTAGGATAAAAAATACTTTTTATCCCGATATTCTTACGGGATCAAGACTTATGCGGGTGAAAGCGCGGGCCGCAGCTAGTAATATTATAAATGCGAAAGTGAGTTTGTTTGTTTGTTACGCTTTCACGCTAAAATGGCAGAACCGATTTGGATAAAATTTGGCACATGGGTAGACCATGACCTGGGTTAGGACATAAATTACTTTTCATCCTAGTCCGCAGACGAAAACGTGGCAACAGATAGTAAATAAATAAATAAAATGGATATGGATTGCAACGGAGGTTAGCTTCCTCTGTTGTGATCTAAACTGCGTAGAGGCACTAATTATGTAGCTTGATATAAATGTATGTTACGATAGAGAATATAGGGAAATCTTTCATTTCTATGAATTTAACTAATTATAAAAATAACCCTAGATTAAGTAAGTTTGTTTGTTTCGGGGGCAAATATTGAGATAAAAAGTATCCTATGTCCTAACCCAAGTCATGGTCTACCCATGTGCCAAATTTCAACCAAATCTGTTCAGCCGTTTTAGCGTGAAAGCGTTACAAACAAATAAACTCTCTTTCACATTTATAATGTTGGTGGATTGATACACATCTGTAAACTTTAAGTTACCTTTCCTATTGCCACCTCTAATAATAGATTGACCCGTTAAACGCTAACTTATAGTCTACTATAAAATCACATCTCCAGTAGCTTCGTCCTAGTTTCAGGTTTCAGGCACACCATTGATTTTTGGATGAACAACAGCTAGTTGTAAAAAATGCACAGGGTTTTCAATATAGTGACACGAACCCAATGCTTTTCTATTACCTACTGAGCTGAAAACTAGGAAATTTAACATTTACGAAACATATCTCCAAATACTTTTATTTGGAGATTTTCTGTTCGATTTGGTTGGCTTGTTCCAAGTCCGCCTGGCTAGCTACCACCATCTTATCTAGGTCTGTCGCCATAACAGCAATGTTAACAGCATTGTTGTGTTTCGGCAAAGGTAAAGATAGCCAGTTCCACTGTGGTTGAGGATTCCGGGTGAAGCTCGCTTCCACCTTCGGCCTGATCATCACTTACCATCAGGTGAGATGCAGGCCAAGAGCAACCCCATTGAGAATAAAAAAATAAATAACAAAAAGTGGCAAGCCTATTGCCATTAATTCCGACTCCGGGCTGCTACTGAGAAAATTCTAATGGAACAACCCAATAACACCTGGTAATCGAACCCAGGATCTCACACTCAGCAATCGTGTTTACGAGCACTAGACTAACGAGATCAAAGTTATAACATCCATTGAAAATATCACCAAACAAAAAGTATTTCATTAAAACGGTGACATTTCAAAATCTACCTAACAGGGCATTGTACCAAAACCGTTACACGTTATAACATAATAGTAACCACAAAAACATGCAACTACCCACACAACAGACTGTTTCAAGCGAGTTTCAGCTGAAAATTTCAGGATAATTACGGATAGTGCAATTTTACAGGCGGTTTGCGAACTTAAATACTCTATTTTGCCAAAATGGAACGAAAAACGTTTAAAAATGAGGGTAGGTTGAAGAACAGGGATAATGTTGGGTGGGTAGGTAGATCTGCTTTAATTTGAGTGTAGGAAACTGTAGTTAATAGGCCTAGATAGGTAGATCGTTATTTGAGACGTGATTAAGGATTCTCGTGAAGATTTTTTGTAACAGAATGACAGTCACACCACACCCACGCCCTACCACCACACATTCAGACCACACCACACCTCTTACGGTTATAATAACTGGTGTACCTAATCATCTTTTGTAACATCCAATAAACCTGTGTTATGCAAATAAATGAATTTAAATTTTGAATTTGAGTCATTACCTAACATAGTTAATTGACTCAGGCGTGACTTTGCGGAAATTCATTATAAAATACAATAGATGAACTGCGTTCGGCGCTTGACATGGCAACACGTCGTGTCCGGGTTTGCAACAAGTCAATCGTCATCCTAAGGATGCCCCGCTGAGAGGTGAAACACGTGTCGATTTCTTAGAGTTCTTTTTGATTCTTTAAGAACAGTTAAGCGGATTAGGTTACTAAATATACGTCGTCTATTGTATTTTATAGTCGATTACCTAACTAAACCGAATCAAAAAAACTATGTAAATGAAACGAAAAAAAAAAATGTTTCTTGACTCATTTATGTGCCAAAAATTTGTTATTTTTTATTTTCCTTTCTTTACAAGAAGTAGGTTTACTGGGTGTATCTACAGACAGTTCAAATTCAAAAGTAATTTATTCAAACTAGGCTGAGAATCAGCAGTTTTCGAACGTCAAAATTACATAAGACAGTCCCCCAAAAACGCCCGCCCTTCACCACTTCCTAGTGCTTTAGCTTTTATATTCATAAGTAGGCTGTTCTATTTACAGCTGTAGATTTTCATCCCTTATTTCAGGATATTCTTTGGGCAACTCAAAAAGTTAATCACCCTATTACATTTTTCAGTAACATTACCAAAATACCCTAGTTCGCTGAATCATTTAAAAAAGCGCTGTCCGTTTCATGCAGCCTAATTTCCTTTGTCGCTTAGGGAAAACAGAAAAAAATGCAATTTCCCCCAATGTCGCGTCGCGTCACGAGTAGTTCCGAATAGTCAAAAAAATAGCCAAATGTCCTTTCTTTGGTATTGTTCGTCGAGTTGAGCTCCTTAAGTTCTGGGTTGAGCTCCACGATTACTGACAAATGCTTGCACTGACAGGACAGGTCCACTCAAATCTGTGTGGTTCTTTTCTCAAAAGACCATTTCAGACACTAATCTACATGGTCCTCATATGGCCTGACCAAGATTATGTCTGGACTTTAAAAGAGACTATGACCTCTGAGTTTGTTTCGGCCTTTCTTCTCAGAGTAGTCAGATAGGAAACGCCGAACTCATCTAGCTAATTTTTAATTACTTATTTTTTTAAGATGACGTGTAAAAGTGATTCCAATATCCTATTTACAGAATAAACAATTTCATTTCATTTCATTTCATTTCATTTCATTTCATTTCATTTCATTAGTTCCGAGTAGACACGAAACTGTCGCGAAACACTTGACTATATCTAGTCGCCGTAGTGACTAGTTAGCCGAAATGGATCGCGACTAAAAAACTATGGAGTCGACTAGACAAAAATACGTACCTAAAAAAGTTTAATGTTTCTGAATTCTATTATTTAAACTATTATTATAAAGAAGTAAAATTGTTTGTTTGTTTGTTAGGGGTTATCTTTGCAAGTACTGATTCAATAACAAAAATTATTTCACTCACACTAGAAAGCTAGAGTATTGCATAATCAGCGTATCATATTCCCACTACTGGGAAACAGGCATCCTCTCTTCGAGTGGGAGTGGGCTGTAATCTAACACGGGGGCCCAGTGCGGGTAGGTAGATTGTGGAATCCCATAGGATAATTGTTTTATGATATACCTACTTGACTCCCACGCGGACAAAATCGAGGGCATAAGCTAGTTATGCTATACTAGCTTCCACCAGCGGTTTCGCCCGCGTGATATCTTTATAAATTGCAGCCTATGTTACTCATTCAACTGGTGAAAGAATTTTTAAAATCGGTCCAGTAGTTTTTGAGTTAATTCATTACTAACAAACAAACATACAAAAAATCAAATCTTTGCTCTTTATAATATTAATTTAGATTAAGCGAGTGTTATATGATAATCCACAATCTGAAATTAACTGATCAAAATGTCAAAGTCAAGTGGTTAAGTAATGTGCTTATGTTAGAAAGCAAACCTTGATTAAGGATTATCAGTAGGTATAATGCCAGCTTGTTTCACTGTCTATGTTGTTTTGTGCATTAAAATAGGGGAAGCAAGTGCTTGTCGCAACCTGCGCATTCAAGCCCGCTACCACCTAAAGAAAAGAAAGAAAGAAAGAAAAATATTCTATTTGGGACACCCACAGGAAATACAAACAGCAAAAAAATAAAAAAGGAGCATATCAAAAACTAACAAAATACTAACGACCTGTGCGAGGCCAGAAAGATCCCTATCTCAGTATAATACGGCGATATTTAAAAAAAAAATAACACCGCGCTGATATTCTGATTGGGCCCAATATGATGCCCACGGACACACCTACGGACTTAGGTACATCTAATACACTGTCAAATATTTTTAACTACGGCAATTCTTCAGTGTTATTGAGTAATACGAGTATGCGACTGTAATATCGCTAAATAATATTGCCTAAAATAATACATACAATTTTGTCAACGACCTCTCCATTCCATTCTAAGCACATTTTTTTTTTCGTAAATACCAACCTACCCACTTTTGCGAGTAAAATTCGTGGAAAAAACTGAAAGCCGCGCCGTCCGGGCGCCCGGTAGCCACCGGCGGACTAAAACGAGAAAAACGAGTAAGTCAACGGCGAAAAACAACGAGGTATTGACGAAAAACGAGAAGCGGTGTTGTGTCGTGGCCTCGAGTAAGTGGGAATGCTATTGAAACCTGGATTTTTTGCTCCATTTTGGAGGTTAGGGATCCGTTTTGATGAGGCTTCTATTTAGGTCGATTGAACATTTTCTTTTCGAGCTCGTGGCTAAATAATAACAGTCACGGGGCGATTTTTAAGGTTAAGCAACGCTGGTCGAGGTCGGACCTTGGATGGGTGACCATCCATTACATACCGAGATCTTTCCGTGCCTTGGAAAGCATGTTAAGCAGTGGGTCCCAGCTATCATTCGTAGGTTTTTGACAGAAGCTCAAAGTCCCACAACCAGTCTTGCCAAGGGGTAAGTACCTATCGTGTTACCCAGTAAATGAGGTGTGAAGGTCAGATAAGCATTCGCTCCATGTAAAAAACTAGTATTCTGCTGCATCTATATGCACATTGGAAGGCGACCCTAAAAGGCTGATATGATAATGATTTTTTTGAAATTTGGCAAGACTTTTTTGTGGCAGCTCATTTAGTGCTGAGCTTAGGACTCTTTCATCAGTTTGTGGCCCCCACGAAGTGAACCGATGACCTAGTGAAGGTTGTGGATGCGTGCAGCACAGACGGTTGTGGAGATGTCTAGAGGAAGCTAATGTCCGATAATGGACGTCTTCTGGCTACGACGGTGATGATTAAGAGAATTCCCAGTAGGGTCCCCAAATGGAGCCGCTTGGCTAAAGTCGTAGCAAATCAGTTGTTACGCAGTCAAACTGATACAAAGAAAGCTAGATTGTCTACCAAACTTTCAGCGTTGCTATAACTCCGTAGGTACTGAAAATTTTCTACTGATATTGACAGACGCTGGTAAAAGATATTCTTCATTAGAGTTTTATTGGAGATCTATATTACGAACGGAATGTAGGTTTTGGTGCAAGTAAGTAAATTTTATTTGTTTAAACATGGAGTACATGATGCATGCAGGATAGTAATGGGATACAGAAAAGTTCTAACATGTTCAGCCGCATATCGTGGCGTACAAATTGGCAGGAAGTGATGGTACTTAAACCGTGATAATATTCATCAAAATTACATTTCTTCATTATTCATTAAAGATTAGGTATAGGTAATTACAATTCAATAAGCATATTTTTTGGATACAATTCAATGTCAAAGTAGTCGTTAAATAAATTAGTCAATAAATATATGAATTACTGTCATTATTGTCAAAAATACAACATTGCCATCTCAAAAAATAAGAAAATTGTCCTCTTTCATAAACTCTGCTATACTGTAATATGCTCTTTCAGTTAGTAAACTCTTCAACTTACTTTTAATAGCAGATATATTTAATGTTTTCCACGATTTGGGCAATTTATTAAAAATGCTCGGAGCCATGCAAAAGATGCTCTTACGCATAAGAGTTGTTGCAGGTTCGTTATATTTTTTCCAAAAACGCGGAACCCAATATTTTCAGCGATACCTTTTGAGCAACTAATAGCAATGTGGCGTGCTGAAGAAAAGTAAGCATTTACCTAGTTTACAGTATTTTTGTCTGCTTTCGTGATTTTGGCTGCAACAAAATGTTAGTTGTGCACATAATCATAATTTTGAAGTTATTTTAGAGCTGACATAGCCTTGGTATGTTTGACGGAAATTCGATAATGTTAATGTCGGTCTTGACATCATGCGCATTCATCAACATTTTATTATAACAATACCAGCCTATTAAAGTCCCATTGCAGGGCAACGCCACATGCGAACTACGCGTCAAAGGCCTGACAAATTCTGCATCGCGCAAGCAGAGTTTACCGCGCGGCCGATATATATACAACATCAATGCTATGTTATTCCTTTGTCTGTCCTTCCAAGAAATATTTCCTAGAAGTAAATAAAATGAAGTTATTACAGCGAAAGGGTTATAACTATGGAATAGTATCAGCTGCTTACTTTCCCTTCGTAATTTATATATGATTGTGAATATTGATTAATAACAGAAGTCCTGAAAGGAGTCTTGTTTACAATATTGTTGGTTTGATCATCAGAAAATTATTATATATTTCGTCTATTTTTTTCTTTTAACAGAGGTTGCCTGTATATTGGATGTGTTTTACCACAGAATAAATTTGTAGCAGTATTATATCTCAGCAAAGACCGTGAAATAATTACCTACGGATAGATAAAACTTCCGCGTCCGCGCTTAACTGCCGCGCGCTCGATACTGTTGCGTACTGATATGCACTGAGATGTCGAAGCGCGTGGTTTCGGCCGTTTTTAATGAAGATAGAATACTGTGACTTGTTTATACTGTGGTTTTACTGACACAAATCACACATAAAAATAACTTGAATTTGAAAGTGTATCTAAATATCTTCAGGTACAGATATGTAAGTACCTGTAGTACTTATGAACCAATGGATATTTTTATTATTCCTTATAGAATTGAACCTGCGATCCGTAGTGGCATAAGTCAATTTCAGCCATAGCATAATCAGTCTTTAATGTTCCCACTACTGGGACAAAGGCTTCGTCTCTTCAAGAGGGAGTGGGCTGTAATCCACCACGCGGGCCCAGTACGGGTTGGTAGATGTCACATGTCTTTGAATTTTTGGTTCTAGGACATGCCGGTTTCCTCACGATGTTTTCCTTCAACGTTTTCTTTACTTTCAGTGATGGTAGGACTTTTCAGTTCTCCTATGACTGTAGTGAATCTAGTCTTTCGACTAGATCCATAATAATTTTAAATTTTAGTAGAGTTAGCACTGCTAATAATCTACTCTCCAATAGAGCACCGTGAACATAATTATAAATTATAGTTATTTAATTTTATTTAAATTAATTTCCTACCTAAACAAAACAAAAACCTTACCAAAAACACGCTGACCGCTCGTTAGTAGGTACTTACTCAGCTCAACACCGAAACTGGTTGACCTAGATTCTAGACCTTGTGTCCATTCTAGACTAAGCGATAGGCTAATATAATTTGTGTCTAGATTCAGAGAATAAAATTAAATAATAACTGGATGTTATTGTGAGTATGATTTTTGTGAAGCATCTTTATGAACTTTTATCGACCTTGGTTGGTGAGTATGGATAAGATTCCCGGATATCGAAAAGTTTTTGTGGGTTTTTCAAAGACGTTTTTAATAGCATCATAGAGACTGGATGTATGCCCGGTGAAGGGTTTCCAAGTTCGATTCAAACTTAACGGTGGCTCGGAAGTTAGCTGCTCGCTGCGCAGTACCGCACCCCTCACCCCCGCTGACCCATGAATTTGTTACTGCGCAGCGACTCGCCTCATGTTCCGAGCCGCCATTAAGTTTGAATCGGGCTGTACTAGGCTCGCCCCCTATTATATGGGACTTAAAACAGGGGAAGTTCTATCACCTCTGCCTAGCCTGATATTATGTAGAATTTTGTTCTAAATATCGTTATGGCACAGAAGTTAAAGGATTGGCTTGTACTTTCGGAATTTGCAAATGTCTTTTTCAATTTTTAACTGAATAATGAGGAACCACTGACTTAACTACTTAGGAAACCTGGACACTATAGTCTGGAAACCCCAAATACAGTCATCATGGCGATCAATGCTCGTTCCATCTCTAAATGAGATATCATCTTTACCCTGCTAGACAACAAATCGTCCTGTCTGGTCATACTGTCTGTAAGTCTTAGTTGGTGCCGAAACCAGTCGACCTAGATCCTAGACCTTGTGTCCATTCCTAGGCCGGGCGATAGGCTATTATATTTCGTGCCTAGATTGAAAGGACACGTGTTTGAGACATGGTTATCTAATTCATAGCTATTACATAGTATTTCGATGTCATTTTGGCTTGACCTGCCTGATTTAGGGCTGTGTCTCATAGCATTCATTGAAAATGGGTGTGATACTGAATGATTTTGATGTAGGTAATTAATTCATTAATTACGAATATTTATTAATTCATCATCAGCTTTTTCCAACTATGTTGGGGTTACTGGGTAACACGATACCCCTTGGTAAGACTGGTTGTCAGTCTCGGGTTTCTGACGACCGTAACAACTGTCAAAGATATGCAAATGACAGCCGGGAACATCGGCTTTACGTGCTTTCCGAGGCACGGAGGTGCCTACTCTTGGTATGTAAAGATGGTCACCCATCCACAGACCAACCGCGGCAAGCGTAGCTTAACCTGATTGATCGACCCGTAAGGCTGTTATTAATTACGAAAGTGAATTCGCTTAAAAGTAACTATGTCAGTGAAAAGTTAAGTTTCTTTGCATGAGGTCGAGATATAAGTATCTACGTATTTTTGCCCTTTTTTTCCTAAATGGCATTACATCAGATCTGAAATCCCGGAAAGGTTAGGCAGACACCCACCCACATTTTCCTAAAAATATTATTGACAGTAAACAAGATTACAAATTCAATATAAAAAACCGGCCAAGTGCGTGTCGGACCACGCGCAATGAATGGTTCCGTAGATGAGATGAATTTTTCCCGAGAACAAACTTAACATTGTAGTTGAAAAACATGTTCTTCCATACGAAATGCATTGAAGAACATATTTTTTCACCCGCAAATGTAAGTTGGTCGATTATTACTCGTTAACTTGTAGAGCCTACTTAGCTGTGATAGTTTTCCCTTTAATTTCGTTATATATACTACTGCTGTGAATTTTTTCATATATCTAAAACCAACCATTTAGCTGGCAGGGAGGGTAATCTTGACTCTAACAAAAAAAAAATTGCACTTTAATATTTAATATTTCTCAAATGGATTCCTGAATCCAAAAATGGTTTAATGGTAAATATGTATACTGTAATAAAACTCAGTATATATTGATACTGATACTTTATTTTTCTCTTCACTCCTTCATAAATACAGTTATCACAGTTACTTCAACCCAGATTGAGCTCTCTCGGCCAAGTGCCTGCGTTTATAAACTACTTCTTCCCCTACTCAATTGACGGTTGGACAGTGTTGCCATTTCTCAAAAATAAGAATGAATGATTAAAATCTTTAAAAACCCTACAATAAAATTACAGCTTTCTAGTGCTAATAGTCTCTGAGCTAAGCCACCGACAGACAGACAGACAGACACGGTGAAACTATAAGGGTTCCTTGTTGACTACGGAACCCAAAAAAAAAAAAACAAAATTGACCTAAGTTAAATTAGATTATAACAACTCACAAGAACAAAGTAACTACTAGCAATTTACACCTAAACTAACCAACAGAAACCTATAAAAATATAAACAAAAATCTCGTCTCGTCCTAAATATCAAATATCGCCATTTGGCACAAACTAGCGTGTGAAAACAATACTAAAATATTTCGCATGCAACCAGATATTATGGCTAAAACGACAGTTTGTGTTGCTAGAATGATGAACTTCTAATATCTGTAGAAATTATTATAAAAAAAAAAATTATAGGTCTGACTGTCTGTCTATTACAGAGCAAAAAATAAAATTAATTGAAAGTTTTTTAACCATTTTCATATCACAATTTATTTCGGATCGTTGCAGTACTACTACGTCGTTTTTTTTTATCAACCGTCATTTTAGTTATATACAATCCATCCATACATTCTTTGGTCTCCTATTTCCTTGTCCATTCCCATTCATACTTATACCGAAATCATAAACTCTAAATTCCACTCGTGTTTTTCATTGCTTTTTAGTTAAAGATATCCTACCTAATCTGCGTTTGCAATTTATTTGCCAAACATGTAAACAAACACGAGTTTTAGGAAAAACAACTGTATTTTCCTACACACAAGGTTCAATTTACGCTACAACTTCATAGATTTTATGACTTTTTTAACAGTACTAGTCAGTCTATAATCAACTTTATTAGCACTAGCATAAAGTTGATGCTTATTTAAGTGGAAATAACATTAATTGGAAACAAGGTTTTAAGTATTGCATTATTTTTTTAAAAGAAGAAATCCATATTATTTTAAAAGAAAGACAAACCCAGGTAGCAATATTAGTCTACAGTTTACCTACATTATAATCGTCAGCGCAGTCTACAACCTGTATAACAATTAGATGATCATGCGCAATACTACACCCAGTTTTTGTTCCATAGTTCTACATTTATTTAGTTGTTCAAATATTTTCGTTAGATCTTAGCGTGTGAAAATATTAATAGGTAGAAATTCCTTTGAGTCTGATTTTCCGTATTTCAACTTATTCGTTCTATAAAATATAAAATTACTAGCTGCGCCCCGCGGCTTTACCCGTATAAGTCTCGATTCCGTGGGAATATCGGGATAAAAGGTATCATATGTCCTTTTCCAGGTCATGGTCTACTAATGTGCCAAATTTCATCCAAATCTGTTCAGCCGTTTTAGCTTGAAAGCGTAACAAACAAACATACTCACCCTCGGCTGTCATTCATGAATATTTGACAGTCGTTACGGGTCGTAAGAAGTCCGAAAGTCTGACAACCAGTCTTACCTAGGGGCATCGTATTGCCCAGTTACTGGTAAAAGGCTAGGCTGATGATGCTGATCCCGTTCGTCGTGTCCTCTCTTCTCTTCCCTTATTACAACCACATTCAATCAATCTGCCCAGTGTTTTCCCAACTATGCTGGAGTCGTCGACTTCCAGTTTAAACGGATGCAATTGAATACCAGTATTTTACATGGAGCGACTACCTATCTGACCTCCACAACCCAGTTATTGAGTAAAACGATACCCCTTGGTAGGACTGGCTATCAGACTTTTGGGGTTCTGTCTACCCATAATGACTGTCAAAGATCTACGAATGACAGCAGAGACCAACGGCTTAACGTGCTTTCTGAGGCACGGAGGAGTTCACCATCCACGAGCCGACCGCGGCAAGCAAAGCTTAACCTTTGACCAGTGCGGCTTTTATAATTTAGTCATCAGCCTCATTGCCGTCCACATTCATACGTACCTATTCAAACAAACAAAAGTATTGTTGAACCAACTTAACCGAAAATTCACAGTTGCGGTTAAGTTAATCAGTAAATACGTCATTAATTTCCTTTTAAAAACAAAATTAAAGTACATTATCAATGTACCTATTCAAAGTCCAACAATTCGGCTACAACCACAAATAATTAAGTGTGTCACTATGACAATGCCTAATTGTTAAATATTCGGTTAAAGTGAATCAGCTATTTTGAATATTGTTAATGTTTTTCCTATAGTTGCACACTCAGGAATTAATAGAATTGTATCTGTGCTGGCCTTGTGAGGCATTTTTACTACATATTTTTTTTTACACTGACAACGCACAAGTACCTAACTACCTAATTAAACCCAAACCAATGTATTTAAAAGAAAAAAAATTACATCACGCTTGTATCTTGGAAAGGTTAGGCAGAGGTATACCATCGAAGAAGTTCATATCTATACACCGTAAGGACTATTTCTGCTTGCAGCGCTCGGCCGCTATAGAACCGGGGCGGTAACAGATGTGGTCATCGTGTTCACGGGATTTTGTTTTCAAACTGCTTACATATGAAGTTCTTCGATATACCTCCATAGATACCTATCACCCAAATTTCGCCAGTTATTTTTAAGTCCCATGTCATAGGGGCCTATTGCCATCAACCGGGCGAAAAGTCAGACTCCGGGCTGCTACTGAGAAATTTCAGAAAAACCCAATAACACTTTACCCGACCCGGGACTCGAACCCAGGACCTCATGCTCAGCAGTAGCGCTGGCCACCACTCGACCAAAAGGGAATTAATTTTTATGTTTTATTTCAATTGAATTTGGAAGTAAATATTTTCCTTGAGGTACAATTCCGACTGGTTTCTATGAATTTCTATGAAATACCTTCCGAAGCTAGTGATAAGTCGCTTTCATAGAAATACAGAAAAATACATAGAAATCGGTCGTGTCGCGGCGACACGTCGCCTGCAGTTGCCGCCTGCGGTCGACTACGGAACGGTACCTTTACATTAAATATTTTTAAATCGCACTCGTTGGACATACTTCAGAATGATTATTTTTTCATGATTTTTCCTTGTCATTGACTAAAACAATGCGTAGTGTACAGAAATACCTACCTTTTCCACAGTCAAATTAAAAGAAGAACGTACACAATAATGCATTTTCATAATACATAATTTTACATTAAATTCAACAACTTTCACATTTTCATGAAATTACACCAAGTTTTCGTTATTATTTTATATCCAGTAGCATTGCAACGACCTAGACAAAACCTCGACCTAGTCAAAATGCAGTCTAGACGAATTGCAAATACTATGCATTATACCTATAGACTTACCTGCATTATTTATTCGAGTACCAACCGAGTAAGATAATATTTAAAACTAGTAGCGCCACGCGTTTTCACCCGCATAAGTCTCGATCCTGTGGAATTATCGGGATAAAAAGTATCGTATATGTTATTCCAGGTTATAAACTATCTGTGTGCCAAATTTCATCCAAATCTGTTCAGTAGTTTTTGCGTGAAAGAGTAACAAACATTCATCCATCCATTCTCTCAAAATTTCGCGTTTATAGTATTCGTAGGATTATAAATCTATGTATTTAAACTACTACGTCTACTTCGCTGTCAAGAGGAAGTACCCAAAAGACTGGCAGCATTGCCACGTTGCATGGCAATGCTGATTCTTTGGCCAAAACATAGGCCAACCCTAGCTGGTCACGTGAAGAGTCGACCAACCTGCATTATTTGTGTTATCTAGTTACTTATTGTTCATGACGTAATTCATTTGGTTGCTATGTCCATATTAGGGGGAAAAATATGTTGATATTTCGAAATAGATGTTATTTTTCCTATGCGGTCGAAAATATTGTTATTTTAGGTTGACACCTGTTGTATGTGCCTGGGATTTAATTTTAGGATATTGTTTAGGTAGGTACTCATTTGTTTCTATTTATCCTCTCACTGCGGCTGCATCTGGAACTATCGTGACGAACCAATGCGTGCCAAACCTTCGTATGTTTTACTCGCTAAAAACTTATTGCGCTAATGCGGTGGTCACATTAGCGGCTTCATAATTTTAACGAATTATTGTGTAATAATCCAAGACAATCAATTTGCCTAGCCTTTTCCCAGCTATGTTGGGGTCGGCTTCCAGTCTAACCGGATGCAGCTGAATACCAGTATTTTACATGGAGCGACTGCCTATCTGACCTCCACAATCCAGTAACTGGGTAATACGATACCCCTTGGTAAGACTGGTTGGCAGACTTTCGGGCTTCTTACGACCCGTAACGACTGTCAAAGATCCACGAATGACAACCGGGACCAACGGCTTAACGTGCTTTCTGAGGCACGGAGGAGTCTCGGTATGTAAAGATGGTCACCCATCCACAGAACAACCCCGGCAAGCAATAATCCAAGATGGCTCTCCATTATTTCGAAAGAGCGTCTACACAGTCCGGAAACAACACTCAAAATGACCAACGCTAGACCAATCGCCACGCTTGCTATGTAACGCCACCCGCGCGATAAGTCCTACGCAGCCCGAACTATCGCGACGATAACCGATACTGGTTGGTCACATCTGCGCATCTGCGTGTATCACTGTGCGAAGCTTCGCCAAGATAGACGTAGATGCGGTCGCAGTATTACAATGTATATTTGCTTTCCCTAATTTAGATGTTTCGGTCAGTGTACGGTAGGCCGTAGTACCCATACCTAAGCTGGCCTTCATTCAATTGATAAATAATTACTTTGTTTTCGCTAATCGTTCTTTCAGACTTTTTTTCTTTATGCTCGGCTCCTAAGGGTCGTAGCGTGATGTTACAAGGCCTATAACCTTCCTCAAGAATTGGGCTATCCAATACATATCAAATCCGATTGGTAGTTCCGGAGATTACCCTATATATACAAACTTACAAACAAACAATTTTTTTGTTAAGATGATAGTTCATGTTTATTTCTGTAAATTGGTTGAAAAAACAATAATAACTTATACTCTGAGAAGAAAGAACTAAACAAACTCAGAGATCGCAGTCGCTTTTAAAGTCCAACCATTATCTTGGTCAGATCATGGGACAGTTCATAAGAATTACACCGCTTTCCGAATTAGAACATAATCGCTCACAGCGCTGACATCGATAATTTGCGTTCCGATTAAGACATTACGATTATGACAGCTGAGGGCTGTCAACAATTCGGAACGCTCGTGAACGCGCTCACAGTGTTCGCTCAACGTCAAAATCTGCATGTCACAGACTACAATTATATATAGAGTACTGCATATCATATTTCTTTGTATATATACCACAAATTTATTCTTCTTCTTTGGTTAAGCGGCGAACGTTTGTTTATAGATATGATGTGACTCAAAACAAAACAGCACAACTGTCATTTTTGACAGCGCTCACGGTCATATAGTAAACGGCATGGTCGGCGTTATCGCAAGATGGCGCATGTCATGACGTCATCTATGACGATTCAAGACACATCGTTATCGCGCTCACGCTAATTCGGTACGGGTGTTAGCACGTTGAAATCGATTACAGCGTAACTCGGAACGCAGCCTTAATTGTCTCAATCCGAACTAGTCCAGATGGATCCAATATCATATACAAAAAATACAACAAATATAAACATACAATATTAGAATATACGTACATACAAACACATACTTATGTGACAATAAAAAATGATAACCACACAGACAAAAACCCTTTCAAAACAAATGACGACCTAGAACAAAAAAAAAAAATCAAAATCAAAATCTCTCTGTTGCACCTACCACTGTTTGTCTCTGCATCACCCGAAGGTTGACTGGTAGAAAATGCCCATGGCATTAAGTCCGCCTCTGTACATTTGTGTGCTTGAAGTATCAAATAAATAAATAAATAAACAAAATAATCCAACACAATACAAGAAAGTTAAACACTTAAAACATTCACACAAATATCAAGTTTTCTATAAAAATCTCATTGGGTACCCAGTTCTTTGACTCGGTTCGAATAGCTATGAAAACATGACCTATTCTCTATCCCGCCAAGGTCAATACAGACAAAAGCAATTGTTTTTAAAATCTATCGTGCTTGAGAAGTCTATAGGGCTATTGGCAGCAAAATGATTTATAATAATAGGTGTTATGAATCCACGTCCTGTAAAACATTTGTCAGCTGATGTCATTCTAATTGTTCACCTTTTGTACCGTTTTGTCATGGGATTTTGAGGAAGTAAGTGGAAAAACTGTTGAAATAAATCCACATGTGTAAAACTGCTGTCTATTGCACGTTCAGCCGTTGGTCCCGGCTGTCATTCGTAGATCTTTGACAGTCGCTACAGGTATTCAGACGCCCAAACAGTCTTACCAAAACGTATCGTGTTACTCAGTAACTGGGTTGTGGAAGTCAGATAGGCAGTCGCTCCATGTGAAATACTGGTATTCAACTACATCCAGTTAGACTGGAAGCCGACCCCAACATAGCTGGGAAAAGGCTAGGCAAATTGAGGTGTAAAACTATTTATATATCCCGCCATGATGACTACATAAATATGTCTCTGCAATTCCCTTTTGAAACTGAAATCAGTATTAACTTATCTGCACATGAACCGCTTATCTCTGAAATTAACTTCCTGTAGGACATCCTACTGTAACCTTGTAGGGCATATCCTATGATTCATATACACTTACATATGTAGGGTTATCTATGAACACCTACGGTTTATAGCCGCACCCAAAGAGTCCAAGACATGCACATAATATGATGACCTGTTTTGCTAACTTCCAGATAAGAAACAACTGGCATTAATGTTTTCTTTAAATCTTTATGGAAGATAGTGTTATATAATATGTCGCAGTAACAGCAGCAGATGTTCATAGCCGTGATATAGCTATAACTCTAGGGATATAACTATATCACGGCTATAACTGCGACACGTACGTTATATTTATTTTGTGAAACAGGGCCTGAAAATGTGTAATTGTGAAAATAAATAAACAAATACGTTTTGGAAGGGGCAACTAGAATCAATTATATTTTCTTGTAAATTGTTGACGTTCAAAAGTGCCCTTTATGTGCCTATTTGAAATAAACGATTTGACTTTGACTTTTTTCAAGCAGTCTGGTGATTGGGAAACTATTAGTTCTCGATCTTTTACTTTATTCTTGTGTCGCTATAAACCATGCCTAAAGGAGAAAGCTCATTATAACAAACTCCCATCTTAACCTCAAAGCATTTACTTCAATTAAACCAATTACAGGCACTTTTGATTTGTCAAGGAGACAGTCAGTCAGAAAGATGAAGCTAGTTGCCCATTCCAAAGCGTAGTAGGTTCCTAAAGAACGGGCAGAAGTCGTTGAGCTCCTTAAGTTCTGAGTTGAGCTACACGATTACTGACAAATGCGTGCACTGACTGGACAGGTCCACTCAATCTGTGTGACAAAAGACATTTTCAGATACCAATCTACATGGTCCTCAAATGATCTGAGCAAGATTTTGTCTGGACTTTAAAAGAGACTGTGACCTCTGAATTCGTTTCCGCCTTTCTTCTCAAAGTAGTCTGATAGGAAATGCTGACCTCAACTGGTTTTAAAAATATGATTGACGTGTAAAAATATTTGTACAAACCTATTTACAGAAAAGAAAGTCATTTCATCATCATTTTATTTCAAGAAATTGTATGGAATCTCTTTTAAATCAGACTACTATAACAAACTGTAAAAAATAGCCAGTAGCAGAGCTGACTGCCCATTTATAGCCATGCGTGGAACCTCTTTTGCGTCAAGTAATAAGTACTTGATTACAAATCCTTCCCAATCAACACTTCAGTAGCTACAAACATAATACACTTTAATCCTAAACCTGGAACTAATTAGTATTCATAATTTGATTAGTAGTTAAGGGGTATAGGACGTGAAGCCATTTTGCATAAACAAAATCCAATATTGTGTTGTAAGTGTGAGTGTGTATGAGCATGTGTGTAGAGCCAACCAAGGGTGATGGGCTGTATTCATAGTGCGGGAAGTCGGATGTTTTGGGTTGAAGATGTTTCGAGTTTGTTGTGTGATAGTCGGAAAGTCGGAAGAATCAACAATAAGTATGGTGTTCTAAGTTTTATTGTCACAAAGTTCCCTACTTTGAGACATAATACAAATTATAACACAATACAAAAAAAAATATATTGCTTCTTCTGTCTGATACAGAAAATATGACAAATAACTAGCATTGAACACAACGCTTGCTCACTGTGGGAGGTGAGTTCCGAATTTCAGATTATTAAAGACTAGGTTTCACACGATTTATCTCGAGGTTTATTTTTCGTTCAGTCAGTTGTGATTCAGTTTAGTTTGAAGTAAATAATGTGAAATGTAAACCCTTGAAAGTACTATTACTGTACTATCCAGGGTTTCAGACAAAAACCTATCTCCAGAACCTTGAACCTTTAAGTTAACGTGATCCAAAATAAAACTACTACTAGTATTATAAACTGTTCAAATACAGAATCAAGGCGAGCAGAAAGCAACGTGAAATTGATAGACTCAAGCAGGATAAGAGTATCACATTTATCAGGATTAATTGCTTGATATTATGTGTAGCTGCGCATTCTATTGCTATGAATTACAACTGACCTAATTAGACAAGTTAACAAAAAACTGTTACGACTTTTCCAACATCATTTCTCCAAACTCGACAAAACACTCGAGAAACTCAATCAAAACTTCATACCCGGCCGGACTATAGCTCCAGCCCGGCAGTAGATTCATACTTGTTGATTCAGACGGGCTTCGCAAACGCTGCACATGTAACACATATTGCCGTTTGCTTACACATAACACTATTATATTCTTCGCCACGTGGAAACTGATTTGAGATAACATTTGGATCAATCTTATTTGAAGTTGTGAAGATGTTATCTTAGGCTTTAGATCTTCTTAAATTATTTGATTTTGACCACTAAAATAAAAGTAATTTAATTCAGATTAATAAATCCATACAATTCGATTAACATTAAAATTACAACTAAAATATTAAAATTCAATTTAAATTACTCTCTTGACAAAGGTTCTCCACAACCGTGAAGAGACCCTGTCCGCTACAGTCTTCAGAATTCCGTTGCAGCTGCCACGCATTCTGCGGATCAGGGATACCGTTTTCTTGCGGATGACGGCATGAAAGCCATCAGTACGATACAGCACAAACGTCCCCGATGCACTACAGAAACGAGGCAGCCCCAACATCATCCTAAAGATGTTATTATACTGGACGCGCAGGACATCCAGCGACCTTTTGGTGTGGCTGACCCACAGATTCCCCACGTGAACATGTCATGATAAATTTAGGATATTATGAATTTTTAGAACAATGGTAATGGCGTTGCCTTGGTATGGTTGTCATAATCTGACATCAATCAAACTGGCTAGCCTTTTCTCAACTATGTTGGGGTTGGTTTCCAGTCTAGCCGGATGCAGCTGAATGCCAGTATTTTACATGGAGCGACTGCCTATCTGTCCTCCACAACCCAGTTACTGAGTAACACGATACCTCTTGGTAAGACTGGGTGGGCTTCTGACTACCTGTGGCGACTGTAAAAGATCTACGAATGACAGCCGGGACCAACGGCTTAACGTGCTTTCTGAGGCACGGAGGGGTCTTGATACGTAATAGATGGTCACCCATCCACGGACCGACCTCTGAACCTCCTCCACAACTCAGTTACTTGGTAACACCCTACCACCGGACACGATACCCCTGGGTGAGACTGGTTGTCAGACTTTTAGGCTTCTGACTACCAGTAATGACTGTCAAAGATCTAGTTAATTGACTCAGGCGTGACTTTGCGGAAATCCATTATAAAATACAATAGATAACATATATTTAGTAACCTAATCCGCTTAACTGTTCTTAAAGAGTCATAAAGAACCCTGTAAGAAATCGACACGAGTTTCACCTCTCAACTAGGCATCCTCAGGATGACGCTTGACTTGTTGCGAACCAGGACACAACGTGTTGCCACGCCAAGCACCGAACGCAGTGTTGACCGAGCAGTAATATTACATAAGTGGGGTTGTCGTGCGGTGTGGCTCACACTGCGTTCAACGTTGTCGATTTCTTACATGGTTCTTTATTACTCTTTAAGAACAGTTAAGCGGATTAGGTTACTAAATATACGTCGTCTATTGTATTTTTTTTGTCTAATATCTACGAATGACAACCGGGACCAAAAGCTTAACGTGCTTTCCGAGGCACGGGGGGGTCTCGATATATAATGGATTGTCACTCATCCATGAACCGACCGCATTATCTGACATAATGACGAATAATTAAAAATAACAGACTTGGCTCCCTGGTCTTGTATCAGCATGCCTACCTAATAATAATAATTATTATAAGAATTGTTCCTGCTGCGGTAACAATTTTGGCTCAAGGTACTGAGCGTCTGGCCCTGGGTTAGATCCTCCTGAGTCGGGCAAAGTGTTATTGGGTTCTTTCATAACGTAATTCTCAGAAGCTGATTGAATTTGATTTTTTTTTGTCCGTTAGGTAGATGATTAAAAAATATTTGACACGTATTTTGTCATTTTTTACGTAATCAATAGATTACGACAATACATTGAGTTAAAATATGGCATGACATTACTCTCTGGTAGCTTTACACTGACTTGTGACGTAGCGAGCCCCCACTTCCCAACTTTAATGCGTTTTATATAAACTATTTTTTATTAATATGATTGAGTAAAAAATACGTGTCTAATATTTTTTTTATTATCTGACAGACGGACTAAATAGTTTTTCCCAGTCATCATCCCTATTCTACATTAGGGCCAGATTCTAGCAATATGCTCGCTCCTATTACATGGAATTTTTAATATAATTGATGAAATATGGGTAATATATACTACTTTGGAGAATACAGGGTGAAATGTTTTATGGATTTATAAGTGTTCAAGTACATAATTGATTGGATCATTGCCTATATCTTTATACGTAAATTTATGCTTAAATAACACCATATTGGGACGAACTTAAGCAGAATTACTGTCAAGGACGAAACTATCAACTTAGTTTGACTTCAATCGGGTCGAGTGTAGTTGTACTTTACTTCCGGTAGGTCCTAATATGGTGACTATTCAATGATGGAGTTATTTCCTTTTTTGTTTGTAATGTGTGGTACTGAAGATACGAGTTCCTGACAGTATTTAATGAGGTTCTAATTTCATTAATATTTGGGTGTACGCTACTGCATATAATATATCGCCAGCTTTGGCCAACCGCTAATGGCTTTTGGGTGAAAGTTTAATCAGACCAAACCACAACACATTTTTATCAACATCAATTTATGGAAATCTCTATGCTTTAAAACTTCCTGTAACTTGGTGACAAAATAAGGAATCAGTCATAATTTAAAATATAAAACAACAATTTATCATATTTTTTTCCTACAAAGGTTTCAAAGTTACTAGAGCTATCTAGAAGAAATTATAAATTAGCTTAGCCCAAACTCTATAGGTAAATATTTTATGGCATCACTTTTCCTAAAAACCTTTTCTAAGCCAATAATATCAGCACCCCACGCCAGCTCATTCTTAAAAACAAAACACAATCTAACAAAGAAAACCAACCGTCCGGCGTCCAGTGTCCGATTTTGAACCGTCCGACATTCGTCCGGCCGATCTGTTTCACTCACTTAGTGCACCCCTGCACCCCCTATTGATTTTATTCGCCCCACTTTCGACGACACACCGCCCACCCTTTTTAAACGGCGGCTTCTAGACAATAGAACGAAAATTTTAAAATTTTCTCAATCTTCTCATGATTTTTGTTGTGTTTTGTAATTTAAAAGATTACTAAACAATGCTAAAGTACGGTTTTGTGGTGAGGGAAGCACTTTTTATCAAATTGACGCACTACGTCAATTTGCCGTGTTATAGCCATTTCATACAACTGTCAGGAATGACAGTTGTAATTTTAATAAACGGACAATTTGAGTTGGTAGGCAATTTGAAAAAAAAATTCATTTTTTTTAAAATTTGGTTACCTCGTTAGGGACTTACTTTGACATGACAGTGCTAAAAAGGTACAGTATTCATCATTTCCAGTTCAGCCGAAAGACGTTCACAGCTGGACATAGGCTTCCTCCAACTTCGACCGGCCTTCAGAAGTTCATCGGTCCACCTTGTGGGACGCCTTCCAAAGCTACGTCTTTCGGTACGGTACGCTTTAGAAAGAGCCTAATGTACCTACCTATCTCTTAAGAAATGTATTTTTCCCGATTTCATAATTTCAGAAGATCACCATTGATTTTGGGACCTAACCTAACCAAAATCGAAAACATCCCGAGGAAACCTATAAGTACTGTCAAATCGTCAAAACGTGGTAAGCAAGCGTGGTGATCAATGCTAAGTCCATCTCCGTATGAGACTCCGCCATTGACCTTCAACAGCATCGAAAAATTTCTAAAACTTTTTATAGCTTACTAGCGAAAATATTTGACCTATTAAGCACTAAGAATAGCCCGGTTGGCCGTTTAATAGCCCATCGATTAGACCACATAGTTAGTTTCCAGAAATAGATCGCCTACATGCGTGGGAGTATGAATGGGTGACGTCAAGTATTATGCATTCCATATCGGTCAAATATTTCCGATTCTGCGGCTTTCGGTCACGATCTGGTCAGTTTATTTTTATTACCTCTAGGTACGCCATTGGAGAATGGATTATCTTAAAATTTTGCCCATAATCGCCATTCATGGCGAATGGATTGGTGAACGTAATTGGTTGGTGATATACAGAAGATAGGAGGAAGCTGCTTTCCGCCAGCAAAGGGTGCTAAGACGACGGCGGTACCTATTCCCTGAGAATGCAAAAACAGAAGCTTATTTAATTACAAAAAATCAATAACCGCTCTTACTAAAATTGTCAGAGTCATGATATAAATTTGGATTCCTTTAAATCAGGCACGTAGTTGTCATAATAATATTTTGAATAAAAACTACCTTTTCAAAGTCAAAGTCAAATAATTTATTTCAATTAGGCACAAAAAAGGCACTTTTGAACGTCAAAATTTACAAAAAAAAATAAAAAAAAATCGTTTCCGAAAATGGAACAGGCACTGCTTATAGGAAGAAATACAATACCAGCATTATACAGGATGTTAAAGAAATTGCGTGCCATAGCTTAGGGGTAGGTTCAGTATCGATAATAGAAGCCAGAAAAAAAAAAAAAAAAAACAAGAACATTTTTTTTTTACGTACCTTGTTACCTATCCTTCACCCGGCGTTATCGAAGTGTTCTGGCGTAGGTATTTATATATAATAGCGTTCGATATGTAACTCTAGGAAATGATTAATTAGCATTTAAACAAAATAAAAACTTAGGTATATTAAGCAATTTTTTAATCAATTCTAAACGATGGCTATTTAATTAGTAGGTTACTACATTAGGTTCATCTTATGATAATTTTCGGTTTTTTTAAAAACATTTTTAAAGGTATTTATTTTTTATTTTTCACGGGTTCCTATAGCGATACTGAACTCACCCTGAAGCTATGGCACACAATTTATTTAACATCCTGTATACTTCAAATTACGTCATCCAAGACCGAATTTACCAAAACAGAATCTGGCAGTAACTTTTAACTTTTAGTTTATTTCTCCATTTCCAAGAAGTAATTACTTAACTCCTAACCAATAACGATGGGACACTTAATAGTGTCCTGTCAGCTGCACTGATGGACGCTAGTCATGGCCCTAAACACATAGCCGAATTCTGGGTGAGTCTATTTAGATTAAATCGACACGCTAAAAAGAAGACCAATAATGTCACAACTAACACCAAACTATCAAATAAAACTCCACTCCTCCAAAACTATTACGAAAACAATGCAGAGTGCATTTACCTCTACAAGTCTACAAACACCAGATCTTAGCACAGTCGACGCAGTCTTTAGGCGAGCCTGGCTGCTCCGGATCGAACAAAATCAATACAATACGACTGTTTTTAACGTGTACTTCCATCTCTATGTGTAGATGTAGCTACGGAAGCGAGGAGCAACAGTTAGTGTACACCTGCAGGGTATTGTGGATGTTGGGAGATTTTTTTATTGGATGCTTGTGCACTGAAAGCAGTTCAGACCACATGGTATATATAACAGTTGTCTCAAGATTTAAGTACTCAATTTTGGAAATTGACATCATTATAGGGTCTTATATTATTTTATAAATTTTTAATGTCTTAATTTTTGGTAAGTATTGTGGCAGCATCTACAACGCCACATGCAAACTCCACATTACACTGACGTCACGCAAAATCCTGCATCGCGCAAGCAGAGTTTACTGCACGACGAGCATATATAAAACGTCCCGACATCAATTGTCGGGCAGTTGTCCACCACACGCAATACCCGTCTGTCGGAAGATCGTTCTTTTTCTTTGGAGGATGAGTGAACTTTAACTAGGCTAGTCGGTGAGATAATCATTTTTAGAAGTTTTCCTTGCAACTTCTGTTACAGAGCAAGACCACTCCAGCTAACTCTAGCTTTCATAATCCTCCTGCGATTTACTCAATTTATATGGTGTCGGCGCTGGATCCATCACACATCTTCTACATATATAGCACGTTGAAATAAGAGGCTTATATTCATCTCCAAAATCTCTTGAATATTCAACCTTTGGCTAACAATTAGGCAAATGTCGTTATTGTTTCGAAAACACACACTTCTCAACCGTTTACCTAATTCAGTCTTCTAAATAGGTACACAACTGAACGTGTTTCACGCTCAAAACGTCTAGATCACGCCTCGTCATTGAAATTTAATTAGGTAGACCTAGTTTTACCCCATTACCATTTCTCCAATGTTTGCGTCAAGGCTACTTGCTCTGTTTGTTTCACATACAATTACAATCCATTTCAATACTTATGTTGCCTATCTTGTCGGTTTTCCTTAAGAAGATTAGCTAACATTTATATATGTTACCATAGGCTTAGTGATTTCGTCATTTTTGGGCATGTGATTCGGAAGAATGAGGAAAATGTCGTGAGGAAAGTTTTGAGTATGAATGTCGATGGCTATAAGAGTAGGGGAAGACCAAAGAAACGATGGATGGAACTGTGTGAAAGATGATGTGGCTAGAAAGGGGGTGACTACCGAGATGACGACTAAGAGAAGTATGGAAGAAAAATACATGTTGCGGCGAGCACAAATAAATTGGGATGAGGGCAAGAGAATGACGACGAGTCATTTTGTCATTTTTCGGTGAAACTGTCTCTGCCTCATTTCTTAACTACAACTACATCATCTTCTTTTCGTCTAGTTAGTGACTAACCTGGTATCAAAGTTTTAAAGTCGCCCATGGGCCTCTGACTTGGCTTCACATGCCGTCGAGACATATCTCTCAGGCATGCCGGTTTCCTCACGATGTTTTCCGTTATCGTTTTTGAAGCAAGTGATAATTATACAATACGCACATGAATCCGAAAAGCCAGAGGTGCGTGCACTGGGTTCGAACTCGAGACCTATGACTTGGCAGTCTCACGATTAATCTATCATTGCATACTACATCATCATCATCAGCTTATAGTAATCTACTGACGAACATAAGCCTCTCCATTTGCACGCTATTGAACTTAATCATCGACTCTCTAATCCAGCTGCTACCAGGCCTCCCTACGAAGATCGTGGCTCCATTCATGAGTGTCCTACTTTATTTCTTTACTGATGCAGTCTCCATTTCAATATATTCTTCTTCTTCTCTTGTTTCATCATGAACTATGATAATAGCACGTGCCGTGGCAAGAATTAGGTCATCAAGTTGGTGACGAGAGTGAGTGACTCCTTGCAGTGTGCATTAGACGCATGCTTGTGGAGGCTATTTTCAAGAAGAAAATAAAACCCCTATATACCACTTCCCCGTGATGATAATGAAGAGTCTACAAAAAAAAAATTGATTGAATTGATGGTCAATATGGTCGGTAATCAATTATGACACAAAATCCAACAAAAAACATTCTTCAGCAATGAATTAACTTAACAACCGTTGACAGATTGATAGCTCTTCAATTGTTAATTGCAATCAATTAATTTCAAGTACAATAGGTACGTAATTCATTAAAAAATTTTTTTTTATATTTCTTGCTTTGTCAACTGTATCTATTTCGAAGACCTCAAGTTTTGCATTCTTCTTTTGTTTTCGGAAAACAAAAACCTGATGATGTTTGTGTAAGGCTTATGTCCAGCAGTGGGCGTCTTTTGGCTAATATGATCATGGTGATGAAATAAAAACCAGACTGGGCCTTGATAAAGTGACATTCCATCAGCGATAACGATCATGGAAAAGCCAAAAATGTATTGGTCTGACATATTAGCTACCGAAAATGTATGGGTCTGACATATAAGCTACCGAAAAGCTTATGTCAATCCTGTTGAATGTCGTTGTAGAAAAGTAGAAATACGAAACGCTTTGAAAGGAATAAAAAATTGTCTAGGCTTCATTGCCTAATTTGCCTTATGCAATAGGTGACTACTCGTATCTACGCCTCTTAACTTCCGGAAACTATGTTTGAAATTAAACTTGTTCAGAACGAGGTTGAAAGGAATAACTGTTTCATAGAAAACGGTTTTAATTTTTAATGTTGCCATGTATGTGTTTCATGTGGCTGCTCCAATATCCAGGTCTGCCAAAATATTATACAAAGTTGTAATTCTATCTACGCTTAATACCTAGATTAAGCTTAGATTGAGGATGACATTGTCATACTGATATGAGGGTGAAATTGTCGTACTGATCAAACCCTCTATAAACTAATAAATGTTTCCATGTTTTCGTTAATCACTAGGTAACAAAAATACATCCAAATTTTCCCACAATAAACTATACATTTCCATGAAAATTCATATTTATTATGCAAGTTTATTTAACAAAAAAACTAGAAACATTAAAGGCATGCAAAAAATGCTTGATGAATTCAGCACTTGCCCCTATTCCCATGATAGTTGGCTTATAAAAACTGAATACGCGATCGAATATCGCATTATGTTCGATTTTTAAACCGTACAACTTTGATGCTAGTTATATTATCGTTTAAATGTTTGTTACTATCTATTTTAGTTATAAGTTCTTCTGCAAGAGACTTGCGAATAGGTTTTGATGCTGAAATATTGTGAGATCGTTCAATTGGATTACCTTTTGTTTTGTATATGCGGTTATCCGTAGATACGTTTATTGGTGAAGTAAAGGGAAAAGTTATTTTTGCAAAGAATAACATATGACAGAACCGAGACGTCACCCTTTTTGATTACCAGTAAGGAGGATACCAGGATAATTAAGGAATCTTGTAAATGGTTTTTTAAAAAAAACCCGTAGCAAAGAGCGATGCTAATTTGTCAAATGCTGAAGGTACATATTTAACAATACAAAGCTATATAGTTTAACAAAAAGACAAAAAAAAGGCAAGAGCCAGAATGATAGAGGAAAATACCCAAGAAAAAATACAATTGCAAAAATCTAAGGCCTATTGAATAGTAACATTTAAAGAGCTTGCATGAATTTTGCCGCAACATAAATTATGAAATAATTATACGCACAAAAAAATCTGCAGGCAGCAAATTACTTACAGGCAAGGTACAAATCTAGATCAATAAAATTCAAAACGTCTGATACATAGGATATCGTATTCTAGGTCACAAATATGTAGGTCTGATGCAAATATCATGCAATAATATACATAAATGTTATTGTAATATTTAAACTGTATCTTATAGCAGCGTGGTGCGTAGGACCTGTTTTTAAAGCCGTTTTATTTGTCACTGCTTTGATTTTGACTTGAGTTTGCCTAAAAATATTACAACTTTATTAGGTATCTTCATTACGGCCATCAACTGCTGGACATAAGCCTCTCCATTTTCATGATATTGGTCTGCATTCTTGACCACTCTCATCCATTCATTATCAGCTATCCTGCGAAGATCACCGTTCTATCAAGCCTGACCCATTATAGACCTTAACTTTGCCAATTCATGGTCTGAAAGTAAAAACGTCTTCTTTACTGAGTCATAAATACAATTTGCTTCCTCCTTAAGATAACATTGTGCATGTTTTACTGGGTCTTCTTGAGGAGTTTCTTCACTGTTTAAGTTTACTCTTCTTATTTTAAAAATCATGCCTTCTTCTTTCTTTTTCCTGTGGTTAGTAACTAACCTGGTGTCAGAGTTTTTATGCCGCTCATGGGCCTCTGACCTGGCTTCACGTCGAGAAATATCTCAGGCATGTCGGTTTCTTCACGATGTTTTCCTTCACCGTTTCTTGAAGCAAGTGATAATTTGCTTTCATCAAACAATTTCAATCATGCCTTTATCAGCTAGTTACGAGTACATACCGTGAAAATATTTCGTTCTATCTGTAAATACAGAAGGTATCGCTTTGAATGCATTTTATTCTAGAATAGACAGTAGCTGCTTCTGTCATAAATGTTTACAGATTTTACCGTTATGGTTCTTTGGCATATGAGGAAAGAGATATGAAGTAGGTTACGGCGAATATTATGATCTCTTATGTACCTTATACCTAGCACGAAGGTGTGAGAGATGATTACGATTAGGATGGTCGTGAACACTGAGATGACGACTGTAAGAGATGTTTCAAAGAAGAAAACATGAAAAATTGTAAAACCCAATTATTTTTAAAAGACTAACCCGTGGAGTTTCTTGCCGGCTCCATAGGAAACGACCAATTGGAACCGTGCACCTAGCTTCTGACGTTTCATAAGTGCCCTTGTAGGTCTATGTGAAATAAAATATTTTTATTGATTTGATTTGATTGCCTTGTCTACAAATAAATGGGTCTTTTATGACAAGAGGACGATGATTATATACAAGGTGGCGATTTCTAGTTATATGGGCCATTTCTAGCCATCCGTCAATAGTATGATGTCTACTGTTCCAGGAGGTTTTTGTTTTTTTTTCACGACTCGTTTATGGGTTTTATAGCGAAAGTTTTTGTAGTATGACGGGTAGAATCACCCCCTTGATGGATGTAGATGATTAAATCGCCAACCTGTCTACTTATTTTCGTGTGGTTAGTAACTAAGCTGGTGTCAGAGTTTTAAAGCCGCCCATGGGCCTCTGACTTGGTTTCACATGCCTTCGAGAAATATCTCTCAGACATGCCGGTTTCCTCACGATGTTTTCCCTCACCGTTTTTGAAGCAAGTGATAATTATACAATACGCACATGAATCCGAAAAGTCAGAGGTGCGTGCTTTGGATTCGAACTCGAGACCTATGACTTGGCAGTCTGACGGTCACACCATTAGGCTATCACTGTCCAACTACCCATCAAAATATAATTATTTGATGAATTTTGACAGGGAGATAATTCATTGTTACCAGAAAGCACTGGACAACGGAAAATGAAAATAAAAATGACAACGTTTTTTCTACGAATACCAGAGACAAAGCAAACAGCCATTCACTTAGCCCTTTATTAAGCCTGAACTTTTCATGGGAACTTCCATATGTCATGTTGGTAAACCGCTGTCATGTCCAAGTTAAGTTTTTAATTATCAAAACTTGAATGTCTTTGAGATTCGTTAAAACATTTCATTGTTTTAGCTGCCCTGTTATTATGGGGTTGAAAATAGACGAATATAGGGTTGCAAAATGGGTTCTTAGAATTGCTGATCGATAGGTTCGAATATTTAAGTATTTTCTTTGTCCTTTTGTTTTGAAGTTGTTTTTGCTATGATAGCTGTTGTTGAATTTTACTGTGATAATGGAGGAGGAAAGTTAAGAGGGAGTGTAGCAATATTTAATAGGACAGCAAAGTTTTATTAATACAATAAAAACATGTACCATCGCGGTCACGCATTTCTAACTACTTTGAACACAAAATCCCGTGCACTAGATGACCATATATGTTTACCAAGCCTTTTTTTGTAGATAAGCGTTACTATCAGCGGCCGATCACTGCAAGCAGAAATAGTCCTTACGGTGTTCAAAAATGCATGTCCGCTATAGTACATTGGATAAACGTTTTAAACAAAATCAAGTAACAAAATATTTAAATAATAAAAATGAAAATATAATATCTTAACTTAAACCTATTATTAACCTATTATAAACTAAATTATAGTATAGTATAGAGTAGTAACTTAAATGCACAAGTATATCATTAATATAATATTATTAATAACATCACAGCGAAACAAATGAGAAAAATGCGATAGTGAGATGAAGTAAGATTTTAGTATAATTGGGCATCACCATCAGCCTAGCCTTTTCCCAACTATGTTGGGGTCAGCTTCCAGTCTAACTGAATGCAGCTGAATACCAGTATTGGACATGGAGTGACTGCCATTCTGACCTCCACAACCCAGTTACTGGACATATTGGTGATTATTTATAAACAAAGAGTCTGATGTGACAACTGTTATTGGAATACTTTGGGGTGCACGGATAGCACTCTAGGATGTACCTAGACCTAGACCATATCCTGAGACATGTCCAGTTAATACAGTTCTTAAGGTGGTAGCGGCTAGAAATAAGTACAAGATTAAAATATTCTCGATCCAAGACCTCCTGTGCCTGTACCCGAGGTACACCACCTGTGGCTTCGTAAATTTAGAGTATTTCTATCCTCTTCACACTCACTAAACACCCCTCTAGCCATCTCTTTCACTCCTGTTTTCACAAATAAGTTGCATCCGAAAACAAAATAGAAAACCTTTAGATAGTACAAAGGAGACTGGTCTTTATTCTTGAAGAAGGAAGGGGTGAAATGGCGTGTATGTGAGTAGACTGAAAATTCTTTGTCAGGCGTACTGAAAGTTTCAGCGCTGTAGGAAATGCACCGAGCTGTATACTCTGATTGTAATATAACGCAATTTAAAATAAATAGGGATGGGTAATACTTAGTCGATAAAATCAACTTTTTAATTTTGGAGTGAATACCTATGTCCTAAAAATCTTCCCTGTTTGATCTTCAACAGTTTAACTTCCCGAAAATGGTGATTATTTTATCTTAACAATTTTATTTTATTACTGCTGCAGTCATCATTATGTTGTAATATATTTTTTTTCTGAAATCTTAGTTTTTTTTTTTTAATTAACAAATTTTAAACCTTTGTTAAAATGAGTGAAAATTTTAAAACTTCTTCAATATTTGAATATTGATATGGATACTGAATTATTTTTTATATTATCTCTAAAAAAATATAAGCTCTTTCGTAAATAATCTAAAAGAAACTCAAATAATGAAAGCACCCGTTCCTAAGCACATAATATAATTAAATATCAACATTCTCTAAATTCGAAAACATTGGCACCTCGTTGCTAAAACTAACAGCTCCTAGGAGAAAGTAATTTTACTTTGACCCCTAACCCATCATAACTTGATAATACCACCAGCATCATTAAAATTTAGAAAATAACCGCTTCGGCTCGTAACGGTTACTTTTAACGTTATATATGATATTTGTACAGGTTTTAATACGTTAACTTAATGAAGCGGTACAAACTTATTCTGGGTCCGCCTGGCTAGCTACCACCATCTTACCTAAGTCGCCATAGTAACAATGTTACAGCATTGTTGTGTTTCGACAGTTACGTAGAGGTAAGATAGCCTGTTCCTCTGTGGTTGCGGGTGAAGCTCGCTTCTACCTTCGGCACTTACCATGAGGTGAGATGTAGGCCAAGAGTAAACCCATTGTGAATTAAAAAAAGTAAAAATAACATCACGCCTGTAGGTATTCCACGAAGCAGTCGGCAGAGGTCAATTGTATAGTACACCGGACCCTCATTTGACCCGCTGTGAGTTCCATCTAAGTAACAGAAGACAAGACTTTTTCAGTTTATCATCTTCATTGTTGGCCACCCACTGCTGAGTATAAGCCTCCTTCCTTTGTGCGAGTCTCATCCATCTTCTATAGGTCTTTTTCGATTACCCAGGCACAAAACCAAACTCCGGGCTGCTATTGACAGTTCGTAAAGGGATAAACGTAATAATACTTTGGACCAACTATTGGGACATAAATCTACAAAAACTATACCTAACAATTTCTGTAATACATAATTATATCACCCTTAAACCATTCGATAACAAACTTTCACACCAGAGTTCACCAGGGGACCTTCTCCAACGTTAAAAATACCGGTGTTATTATTACATTAATTACCATCATTACATCGACAGTGTCACATCACTGGCTCGGTAACCGGGTTGCATTTCATGGGTAAACTGGTGTTGTCCCAGCTTAATCTTTAAACGAGTTTGTGCCAATTCGTATTCAGAGATGGTGCTGACCAAACGCTTGAAATTCTTGTCTTTTTTATCATTTGTGTTATACTTTTGTTACACGCTGATGTAAAATTCAACGTTGTCTTTGTTCTTAATAATAATACGCCCGTGTTAGTCTGGATCTATATAATTATCCTCCTACCTTTATCCCAATTAATTTGGTGTCTGCGCATACATGTCTATCAAGCCGTCATTCCCACCTTTACTGGCGATATCGTCTTTCACAGAATCAGTCCATCGTTTCTTTGGTCTTCACCTTCTCCTTCCATGGACATTCATTCTCAAAACTATCATTCTTCCTTCCTTCTTCATCCCTTTACATCACATACCATGACAACCGATGTTCACACAACATCTCAGTCATCGTCACTTTCAAACTGGAACCGTTACATTTTGATTCTAAAAAGATCTCATACCCCATGACCTTTTAGTAGCATTTCTCTCTCTTCTTCAACCTATTATATCCTCCACATACTGAGTGTAGGTCTCCTCTGTTGCACGCCATTCTTCTCAGTCTTGAACTACCCTCAATTCCCTGCTACCATGAGCAGAAGAAGCGATTTAGTATTCGAATTAGTGTTTTCGTAGGAGCTATCAAGAGTTACACTTAGCCTTAGAAAACCATACATTTTTGGACCTATTAATTAACCCCATAAATTCTATAACGAATTTCAATATTACAGCAGTAAAAACGCTCATACACTTACGATTTACAAATTACAGATTCACTGGGCGACGCGTAGTTTCTAAGGGCAGAGGTTATGCTTTCACTGGCGGTATGCCCGTTTGTTTGTGTACCCGATATGGTTATACAATATTTTGTTAGGTACCTACTCACCTTCCTGGGAAAATTTGCAGGTATTTGATGGGTTTGAACGTGTTTTTGTCAAATGCCAATTGACTTATGTTGCCACTGCTGGGACACAGGCCAATTTTGTATGAGAAGAAGTAGGCCGTCATCTACCACGCGTCCCCAGTGCGGGTTGGTCACATGTCTTTGATTTTTTTGGTTCTAGGACATGCCGGTATCCTCACGATGTTTTCCTTCACCGTTTTAAGAGCAGTGGTGCAGATGAAATAAACGGCACAAAGTAATTGGTCCCATCTGTTTAAGGAGTCTGTGTTCTAAGAATGTTACATAATTTCCCCGAGATCTATGTATAATAATGCTGGTGAAAAATAAACTATAATATTGACGAACATAATTCATGTTTCCATTAGATTCGTAAGACAATGCAAGGTTATATTCTGAAAACTGATAACAAAACATTCCATAGAAGTTAGAACCAAGTCTGTGAATGGATTTGGGAGATGTTTTAACTAAAACATTGCATAAAGTCTAGTATATATGACTGAATAGTAAATACTTCTTATATGAGTACCTACTTACCATAAACACTTAGCAAACAAAGTATTTACAATAGGTACCTGGTGCTACATACTCAATTGTATACGTATTTAATTCAACTTCTCAGAGACCATAAAATTACACAATCAAATGCATATAACAATATTCTAACATACTATTTCATATCAAAACTCATTTAGTGCAGCTTTTTATCATTTTAACTTATCTCACCCACGCTGCAGCGATAAAACGAGATATCTAAATTCAAAATGGCCGAACTCCTATCTATCATAGTAACAATCATTGGCCTAGACGATTTACTAGGAAGCAACGCGCCAGTTTTGACATTGCGCGTGACCTTGCCCCAAGCGCGGCGATTGGACGAAAATTCAAGATGGCGCACGGCGCTAGCGCAACCAGTGTCATTGTTTCTGTTAATTAAATGACCGGTTTTGTGCGTTTTTCAAACGATGCAAATTCGTGTTGGCTATTCCGATTTGCATTCGAATAATGTCTTTATATTATAGCTATTGTAAACTTGTTATGCATATGTTTTTGTTCTTCAATGGCCTTCTGATATTTGTTGATTTTTTTATGAAAAGGTGAGTTTATATTCCTTATCAGGCTGTAGACTATGGAATTCAATAGGTCATTGTGTGGGGGACTGATCATAAATAAACACATGACCTCAATCTTCAGTCCCAGTTCAGGTTTAATTGTTGACAAATTCTTATTAGTTAAGTTCTTCTTCTGTCTATATTCTAGCTCTATTATGACTGTTGTTGTGCGAATCGTAGAGATTATATTGTAAGTCTCATGAATCTGTTGTTTCTCTAGTGCCCAATCAATCTGCCTAGCCTTTGCCCAACTATGTCGGGATCGGCTTCCAGTCTAAACGGATGCAGCTGAACAACAGTATTTTACATGGAGTGACTGCCTATCTGCCCTCCACAACCCAGTTACTGGGTAACACGATACCCCTTGGTAAGACTTGTTGTCAGACTTTCGGGCTTCTGATGATCCATAACGACTGTCAAAGAGCCACGAATGACAGCCGGGAACAACGGCTTAACGTGCTTTCCGAGGCACGGAGGAGTCGACCAAGAAGATTCTTGGTCAGATTACATAATCTGACCAAGAATCTTCTTGGTCGACTCCTCCGTCATGGATCATGTAGATTAGGGTCTGAGATGGTCTTTTGAGGTAAGAACCACACATATTTCAGTGCACTTCTCTGGGCAGTGTACACATGTGTCAGTAATCGTATAGCTCAACTCAGAACTCAAGGAGCTCAACGGTATCCTCCCTTCCCATTCTCAGAAAGTTTCATCCAAATAACATTAGTTACAAGATTAGATGCATAGGTATCTAATTAATTATTCATACCAGCAGTTAGCCAGCCCTACTACAGAAGTTTATTCTTATAGTATTCTACAAGATAATTACTAGTTAGTAGCCAGTTTGAGCGGCGACTTAGTCAACTTTGCAATTAAAGAAACTGTTTCAATGGTTATCTTGTCTATTTTTCTTAAGTTGTGTGGCTTGAACAAAACTGTGATTTTATGTTAACTTAGCTTTGTCGTAAAATAAAAAGCCCTTAAAAATATCATGCCTATACGTCCTACATTTACAAAAGTGTGTTATGAAACAAGAATTTAAAAAAAATCTGAACATAGTTTTCATCTCTATTTTTGGGAACCGTTCTAAGGCCGACAAAACACATTGATTAGACAGACATACCCTCGTTAACTAAAAACTGAAAAGGATCAGCAAAGCTGATAAAAAAATGCATCAACAGTAACATGAATTGTCACAAAAACTCACTACAGATACAACTAAATACTTTATAGTAATGCTGCGGCCGCATCTGCGTCTATCGTGACGAAGCTTCGCACAGTGATACGATACACGCAGATGTGACCAACCATTATCGGTTATCGTCGCGATAGTTCGGGCTGCGTACCAGCTATCGTCCGGATGGCGGTACATAATAAACGTGGCGAAGCCGCAAATGTGACCACCGCATTAGCGCGATAACTTTTTAGCGAGCATAACATACGAAGCTTCGGCAGGAATTGCTTTGTCACGATACGCAGATGCGGCGGTAGCATAATAGTAATAATCTTTATATCTCTCTTCACAAAGGTTCACATAGTTATAAACATAGATACAAGAATTATAGCGTTTTGAAAAAAATGCATAAAGTAATCCATTGTGAGAGACTGGCATGCATATTAGGATAACCTGTGTGACGGATCACCAAGCTCTCACCCCGAATTTCATCTAATTAACATAGGTTTTCAGTGTGTCTCTTATGCTTATAAGAGACACTGAAAACCTATGTAGCCAGGTAGCCAGGTAAAGCTTCCACCAAACCCCTTAAGGTTCCACCCGCATAAGTTTCGATCCCGTGGCAATAATCGGGATGAAAAGTATTCCAGATCATGGTCTACCCATGGGCCAAATATCATCCAAAATAATCCAAATCTGTCCAGCCGTTTTAGCGTGAAAGCATAACAAACAAACAAACTCACTTACGCATTTATAATGGTTTATTGTACACCACAAAAATACATACCTAATAAAAAATAAATCAAACACAATGGGCACATAAACATGACTCAGATCATCGCCATAAAATCTGATAATTCCTTCCACGGACTTCTTGCTAATTTCGGTTCCCAATCCTCACAATAGGTAACCGAAAAAGCCCATTTATAACTATCTTCTAAAATCATTTTTTCACCATAAAATCTCATAATCCCTTCCACTAATTTCAGAGCTCAAAGAGACACGTTTGACTGAAATTATCTTAAGTTACCCTTTGACACCAAAGTGGCGTCTCATAATTTCGCCAAGCCATTTAAAACTTGCTCCAGCGAATAATATTTTATTTTTATATTACTTTTTGCTGCTTAAGATAAATGTTTTTTTTATTTTTCTGTCTTCCACGTTGGGTTAATTCCAGTCGGTTTTTTAAGTTTAAGATAGTATTTATCTGTATCTGAAAATGTAGAAAGCGGCAAAGAGTTTTTGTTAAGAGGTTTGGCAGCAGTACTTATCCATAATATAATATAACATACATAAACTGATAAGCTCACGGCTTCCCCCCAAGAGGGTAAGCAGAAACTACAGAACGCCGACTGCTACAATTCTTACATTCTCCTTTTGCCTCGTTTACGTTCACACATCTGGTCAACATCCTATAAGCACATCTTATAATCCTTGGCTTAATTTCGTTCTATGATAAAACTATTTGATTATCTATTTGATATTTTGATTTGCTCCAACTATTTTGTCCAGCAGTGTATTTCCTTATTATACAGGGTGGATTTTGAGATGGGGCAGTAATGGCAGGTAACCGTTGTAGCTACAGGAAAACCGTCTCATGAGACTTTTCTTAACTTATTGAGAAATTTTGAGCTAAATTTCTCAAAAAGTCTCCTTAGACCGGTCTCTTGTAACTACAACGATTAAGATACCTACCCTTACTGCCCATCTCAAAAATCCACCCTGTATATAATTTTGACGTGATTGTAAGCTGACCGTAGTGTGAGTATTCAAATGTTTGATTAAACCAATCGCTTAGACACTACGCTGATTAAACCACCAAACAGCGAAATCAGGCGTCTGTCTCGTAAGTCGTGACCTAATTTCAATATATTACTTGAGAGCCCTGTCACCCATAACACAAGTTTAATCTTAGCTTGGGTGTCAGAGGTTTATAACTCTGTATTAACCTACAGTTTATGTGACAAAACTTATCATGTTTAAATACCTAGTGTTATATTTTAAATTGTAAAACTGGAAATAAAGATTTTTATTTTTGGTAAACAAATTTTGTTTCTTAGCTCTTTGGCTAGTTTAAGCTACATTAACGGGCCAAGCCAAGTCAATGCAGCGTGTGCGCAGGGTGATGATGATGTGTCTTTTTTTTATGTGGAATTTATGTTATGAGGAGTGATTTCATTTTCCTCAATTTGCATGAACTTTCTGACTATTCTGCAGGTGTTTAAAATTGCGGCTTTTTGGAGTGTTATGTAAATTGAGTCTTTCAGGTCTATTAGTTTGAGGCTGTGGTGGAGGTGATTGGGTATAACACCCGTTGTGGAGACAACAATGGGTACTACGTAGACTTTTTCCTGCCTCCAAATTCTGGTCATTGCCAACACAGACAAAGAGTCTTCCAACTGAAAATCTACCATCCATGTGTGTTTATATTACCGATCGTTTATAGCCTCTCAATATTCTTTACTTAAAACAGACAAGAAAGAATCTCCATGCTCATAAAAGTACAAGAACCATACACACTAAACTTCCCTTTGTCTCAAACCACTCATACACGATTTTAAACCTTACACCGTAAAAAATTCAGTGCAATATCAAAATATATCCAATAATTAAAGTAAAGGTACAGTATAATAAGGCAAAAAACTGCACGAAAAATTGATAAGGGGAGGTAGTGATAACGGGTGCATTCTCCCCCTACTATCGATCGGGGGCGAGCCACCCCGGGTGTATAAGTATAAAAAGCGTAACAAATTTTCGTCTTAAGAAAAGGAAAAGAAAAAATGTACACAGCCACCCTTTTGGGGTGGGTTTCCCCCTTAGGGTGGAGGATGCATTTTTCTCGTGGTCTCCTCTCTCTTTCTATCCGTAAGATGTTACAAAGCTTTCTTTGTTAGGCAGGGTTAATTAGATTTTTGGTTGGCGTGGTTATTATGAATTTGGTTTGGTTACTTTTATTTGAGTTTTCTTCGCGTTTCTGTTGGCTGAATAGTTTCTGCCTGATATTTCTACGACTTTTGATGTACTATTTGCCTAACTTCACATAATACTATTATGCATATGTAATGCAAGTATATTAAAGTATTGATTTGAGAATTAGACTTTTAATAAGATTTTTCCTTTTAAGAACCAATCACTGGGAACACCATTTCTTTGTTCTAAGGTGTCAATTAGTGATCCTAGATTGAAAGTAATTAATAGATATTAATAATGATTTTAATAATTACTAATATTAATTATGTAATATTATATATAATTTTATATTAATTATTAATATTCTTTTGTGATTATAACGTTACTAACTGCGCTCTGCGGTTTCACCCGCATAAGTCTCAATCCCGTGGGAATGTCGGGATAAAAAGTATCCTATGTCCTAATCCAGATCATGGTCTACCCATGTGCCAAATATCATCTAAATCTGTGAATTTACGAGTTCTAAAAACTGCTTCAAAAGAAAAATATCCTAAAACTATCGCGTGCTTTAGATTCACACTTGGGAGAAAGATGGGAAAGTGGCAGGAATTTTATACTGATAATAAGCTGCTGCTAAACAAAATTATCTCAGATAGGAAGTAGCATTGATCACCACGGTAGTCCGTTGAGAAACCCTCAATAAGTTTTTCTTAGCTGTCACCATCTAAGAGTGACTTGGAAAGCTTCTATGGCTCTGAAAACATAATTATGATATGTCATCATCATCATCATTTCAGCTGAAAGACGTCCACTGCTGGACATAGGCCTCCCCCAAGCACCGCCACTTCGACCGGTTCTGTGCTTCTCGCATCCAGCGGATTCTTGCGGCCTTCACAAGGTTTACAAGAACTACAGTTGTCTGCGATCATATTGACAATATAATTGGACTTTTCGCCATGTAGTTTTATATCTGCCTAATTGACAGCAGTCAAATGTCACTAGGTTAGATTTTTATAGAATGTAGTGTAGTTTCGTCCAGATATTTTTGCGTAATTCAAACTTATTATACATATTACAGACGCACCATTCATACATCAAAACCGTCATTCAACAATACATTTCACACCGTCTGTAACCAGATGTAGCAACGTGTTACAGTAACCAACGTGAATGTTACAGTAACCTACATCGGCCGTCACAGTGCCCTGTTACTGACGCGGCGTGTACCACCATGTTGCATTCAACTCCTTGGGGTAGGCAGGGATGTGTATTGTCGCGAAATGCGAAACATGGGTTTGAAATGAATCTGTTAGGACGGCGGTTGAGAAGAAATGAAACTTTCTAGTTAACATTTGTTTTAGTGTAATTTGTACGGAGAAAAATAGGGATGTTTGGGGTCTAAAGTCCCCAACAGTGTAAATAATTATTCGTTTGGGGGCAACGATAAAATTGAACCTTTAAAATAGGACGACATGGGGGCAGGCGGTTCCGTTACAATTCTTGCTGTCTGCGTCTTTAATATCATTACGCCCGTATTCTGCAAAAGGGTAGACAGAGGTGCACTGACGTTTCGTCAATTATGTTTTATTTTCATGTAAAAAAGGGCGAGCCTGCCATGAACTGGGTACAAAGTCAGACTCCGGGCAGCACTATGCCCTACCCGGGATTCAGACTGGAACCCACGCTCTACCAACATATATATTTTGCCTAAATATTATGTACTAGGTTACTGAATATAACAAATACTTAGTAACAACTCTGTTCACCCAACAACAATGTTTACACTACGTTCACAAAACCATGAATAACAACTAACAATGAATGTACTATCTAGGTACCTGTTGAGATAAGTCTCAGATTTGATTCCTGTTTCAGGCAACTTGCCAAGCGGGTCAAGAGTATGAGCGCCTATATATTTCATAGAAGGTTCGTTCATAGTCTTGTATCAAAACAAAGAAGGGGTAGAGAAGTGTTCGTTTTTGAGTTGTTTTTTTTTTTGGCTAGTCGTCGACTTTTATTGTCGTGTATTTTGGTCAAAAGTGATGATTCATTATATTTATTTCCGTAAATTGTTTTGGACATAACTGACATCGGTGTAGGAAAAACATCGTGAGGACACCTGGACTTATAGTTTATATAACTAGGTCTGAAATCGCCAACCCGTCTTGAGCAAGCGTGGTTATTAGCGTCTTCTGAGGATGAGAAGAGGCCTTTGCCCTGCTGTGGGACAGTCATAGGCTGGTATTATTATATTATGGTTCAAAAACACATTTTTACACGTCAAAAATAAATAGTTTTAAAATTAGATATAAGTACGATTATGTTTGAATGAAATCTTGTTTTAGATATTTTATGTTTGTTTATAGATTCGTTTAGAATGTCTATACCTCAATAGATTGCCAGTTCTTTTGTCTATGGTATGACGAGTTTTGTAATTTACCGACTTTGTAATTGCATATGAGAATGTTTGACGGCAGATTTTTGTTTTCGAATATTTGTTACTAGGTAGGTATTTAAATACTTTGTAAACTAAAGATTACAAGAACCAAAGAAACCTATCCGCAACTAAATACATACATACAAATAAGTGTACCAACCACTTAATATCCTGCTACACGTTGAAATATTCACAAGTAACCACAAAATTCAATTTGTAGTCAGAAAACCCGCTTCTACTCAGACTGAGCAGAATGAAAACACTTCGGGAGAGTAAAAAAAAGGGGAGGTTGGGGTGTTTTGTACGAGGAATTAAATACGGGTGGAAAGGGGGCAAGAAAAGTGGGAAGACGCCGGATGATTAATTATTAGTTTGTGTGTGTTACGTCCGAAGATAGGGGAGAATCGGGCGCCTGTGTGTCCGAAGGGGGAAGCTGCCCCGAAGGGGGCGATATGTTTTTATTAATTACATTGATTCATTATGTGTGTTATACTTAGTTAGGTTGTTGTGGTCTAATTACTTGTTTCAATGAATATGATCAATATTGGAAGAATAAGATTTCTAGTAGCTTCCTTCGTTTATGAGTTTCATTCCCCATTGGTCGCCCATAGGGGTGAAGAAGAACAAACCAAGGCAGACATACATGACCAATCATAAAATAGCCTTTATTACTGGATGTCTGCCTCGTAGGTGTAGGAGTTGCAAGCGCTGAGCTGCTGAGCATGTGGTCCTGGGTTCGACTCCCGGTTCGGGCAGTGCTATTGTAGGTATTTTTCCATCTGTAATTTCTTAGTAGCAGCCCAGAGCCTGGATTTGTGTCCTGTTGATGGCAATAGGCTCGCCCCCTATTACATGGGACTTAAACATAACTGGCGAAATGTGAATGTACTATAGGTACACCTCTGTTTAACTCTTTGTGGAATACAGGCGTCATGTTATGTTGTGTAATACTGGTTATCAGGTATCCCAAAAGGGATACCTTCTTTTCGCATAATGTTCTTTGCCCTAATATACTTCGGCATAACGATTTTGGCACAATTTGTTTTGGCATAATAATACTTCGGCATAATTTTTTTAGGCATACGTTTTATGTTGGCATAATCATCTTAAAGACTAATTTGTTTTGGCATAAATTTGATTCGCATAACGTTAGTAGGCCTAAGAACCGAATTGCTGCAAAACCGACTCCACGTAGTCTTGTTTGTCCTACCCCTAGAGTGTAATTTAAAATCGCGTAGGCGCGTAGGGGCGAGGCGGCCCGCGGGCTGAGGAGCAGGCGGCTGCGAGCGAGTCGCCGCGGCTGAGGCTGGCCGGCGAAGCCGGCCAACAAGCCGAAGCTGCGGTGGTGAGCGAAAGCCGTCTGCGACGATTAGCACGCGTGGGGCCGCCGGAGGCCCGCAGCGCCGGAGCCGTGACAGAAACCCTGCCTGCTGCATGTTGCATGCTCGCTTGAATGCTGCATGCTTGCTTGCATGCTGCATGCTTGTTTGCATGCTGCATGCTTGCTTGCATGCTTTAACTTTATGCTTAATAAATTTATGCTTTAACTTTATGCTTTAGAATATTATGCTTAATCATTATTATGGTTAGAGAAATTATGCTTAAAAAAATTATGCGTAAGCTGTTATGCGTAATTATATTATGCGAAATTATATTATGCGAAAATATAATTATGCCAAACAACATTATGCTAAGTTATATTAGGTCTTAAAATTTTATGCAAATGGATAGGGAACCATCCCAAAATTCTGAACAAGGTTTTATTCAATACGTTACTAATGGAAGACTATTTACAGTTAGCTACTTATCTATAAATAGGTATGTTGAAAGGTCTTGGAAGATAAAAATAGACGTTCTAAAGATAACATCGGCCATCCAAAGCGAGTCTTTAGCTTTCAATTTCATGCTTCTCTTGATTCTAGTAATTAGCATAACATGCAGTAACAGTAGCCTACTGGTGTGACCGTCGGACTGCCAAGTCGCAGGTATCGAGTTCGAACCCAAGGCACACACCTCTGACTTTTCGGATTGATGTGCGTTTTGTATAATTATCACTTGCTTTAAAAACGGTGAAGGAAAACGGCACAAATATAAACAAACAACATTTTTTTTTAAGCATTGCCCCACGCGAATTTCTCCTGTATTGTGGGTGCGTTTACAAACATTTAAACTCACATACCTACACAAACAGCCAGACCCGGAACAACTACTTGTAGGTCATACAAATATTTGTTCCGTGCGGGAATCGAACCCGCGACACGCAGCGCAGCAGTCAATCGCTTAACTACTGCGCCGACTGTGCCGTCCGCGCACCAGACTCCGCGCTGCTACTAAGAAATTCCAGATGCAAAAACCCAATAACACTGCTTTACCCGGGAATCGAACCTTAGGCTTAGCAGTAACGCTTGCGATCACTAGACCAACGAGGCAGATATTGGTAATATTGATGTAGTTATTGCAAAACGCAGGTGTTTTTAGCAAAATCAAGCGTTTGCGATCGCCATTCTAACATATAACATTCTATTCTGAGCAGAGAAAAACGGATAGGATCTGTGATCTAGAACTATATCTATTTAGTGACTGAAAAGCAGCTCTCACCTTCTTTTGGTGAGAAATTATCAAATAACTTCTCCCGCTCTGGGTGGAGCGGGGGAGGGCGTGTCAGACTCTTACTGACTAAAACCCACCCGTGTTCCTTCAGTTGCCTGTACGTTGCCAGGGGCCACGGTATCCCTTTCGGACTTTCCCGCAACCCCGGCAGAGGTTGCATACCTGAGAGATATTTCTCGACGGCATGTGAAGCCAAGTCAGAGGCCCATGGGCGGCTTTAAAACTCTGACACCAGGTTAGTCACTAACCACACGAAAATAAGAAGAAGAAGAAGCATTACATAACATCACGCCTTGTTTCCCCGGAGGGTTAGGCAGAGGTGTACCGATAGTACACCCACATTTCGCCAGTTATGTTTAAGTCACATGTAATAGGGGGCGAGCCTATTGCCATCAACCAGGGACAAATCCAGGCTCCGGGCTGCTACTGAGAAATTCCAGATAGAAAAACCCAATAACGCTTTGGCCGACCTGGGAATCGTACCCAGAACCTCATGCACAGCGATAGCGTTTGGGATCACTTGACCAACGATTCTACAACATACTTACTTGAATAAAACTCTCGATTTCGATTCTGTTGACTATTTCATCTTCTGAAAATTTCAGTTTCAGGACATTGTTATTATTCCTAGTTTTACAAAAGTCTGAACACATACTTATTATTGATTTTGTAAAACTGATGCCGATAGTACTTCTTAGTGTAATAGGTATGATGCTTGGGTAAAGTAAAAGAAATTCTATTCGTATTAGTCTGTCGTCAGTCAGATAAGAAAAAAAAAGAATTTGTCACGTATTTTTTGCTTTATCATATTTATAAAAAAATACTTAGATAAAACGCATTAAAGTTGAGTAGTCCCGGCTCATCATTTCAGCCGAAACACGTCCACTGCTGGACATAGGCCTCAAGCACCGCCACTTCGACCGATTCTGTGCCTCCCGCATCCAGCAGATTCCTGCGGCCTTTGCAAGATCATCGGTCCATCTTGTAGGAGGCCTTCCAACGCTACGTCTTCCGGTACGCGGTCGCCGCTCCAGAACCTTTCGGCCCCATCGGCCATCTATCAGTCCCGGCTCCTGACGTCACAACTAAGTATAAAATCTATATAGGCGTGACGTCATGCTACATTGTCACTCAATATATCGCCGTAATCTTTTGATTACGATAAAAAAAACAAAAAAAACGTGTCTAATATTTGTAAATAATCTACCTGACAGACAAAAAAAAAGTTCTCATCCCAATTTAAATAACAGAAAACCTGAAAAGGGGTTATTGTACTCATCATTATGAACAATTGTTACTATGGAATAAGTCCGAAAAAAAAATCTGCTGCCCATGCATTCATGTTTGCTTTGCGCACAATCAGCCTAAAGCGTAGCCACTACTGGGCCACAGACCTCCTCTTTCTGTGGGCCATAATCCACCACGCGGGCCCAGTGCGGGTTGGTAGATGTCACATGTCTTCGAATTTTTTCGTGTCGAAGTGCTAATGCGGGCTAAATTGTCTCAAAATGTCAGTTTTTTATCTGGGATGGCAACTTATTTATTTATTAAAACTTTATGCACAAGTAAAAAAAAATACTGTACAAAGGCGGACTTAATGCCTGAGGCATTTTCTACCAGTCAACCTTAGGGTGGAGCAGAGACAAAACATGGCAGGTGCAACATAAGTGATAGATAACTTGAAAATGAATACTTACTAATACATAAATAGATACATATATACATACATATAAACCGAATAAACTTTGCCAGGAGAAATAACGATAGGTAGAGGAGAAATCAAATCCAGCAAATCAGCGCTGCAAAGATTCTCCCAACTTTTCACGAATATGTCCACGTGCCTTCAGTTTGAAAGATAACCGACTGGTTGCCATCATGTTCAGAGGAAGCGCATTCCAAAGTCTGTCAAAACTTATCTGCATTGTCTCTGGTATTGCAGCTGTCCAGCAGGAGATATTGAGCAGTGGTGGCCGTGACTTACGAGTCGTAGGTCGTAGGTTTGGTCTATAGGTGGACATAACAATCAGGTAGGCGGCCAGGCCCACCCAAAAATAATTATAACGGTGTTGAAGGGCAATTCTCACATATAAAAACATCAAATTAAATTGAATCCCAAAACATTAAGGCCACTCAAATAAAAGTGCATTACTTTAATTTAAAGCTCGCTATTTAAGTGGTTTTAATTAAACGTAGCCGTGCATTAATTTTGACAACCAGCGCGTATGCAAAGTTGAATGCTTTATAAGATACTTAAGTTTCATTTTAATGGATTAAACAGACAAAAGCATTGTAGTATAGTAATGAAACAAATAGACTAGAGCCACCGGTAGCCCAGCAACAAGCAGTTCACATCTTTTTCATACGTTTTGTACCTATGGATTCGTCGCACACCTGTGGCCGGTGGTAGCCACCGGCTCCAGCAGCGTAGCAAGAGGCGACAGCCTTAGGTACATAATGTGTGCAAGCTCGTGTTTTCTAGGAGAGCTTTCACGGCTAAACTACTAAGGCAACTTTGATGAGATTTGGCAAAAAAGGGAAGTTTGGTGAAAGAGGTCGTATTCACTCCAAGGTACTTAATACTGATTGATGTTTAAGTAAGTCTATTCTGTAAAGTAATCATATAGTTCCCATAATCAACACTCCTGATGGTGATTGCAGTATGTTGTTATTACCTCCAAAGTCCCCCCAACATAATCCTTAACGTCACGCAAGAAAGAAGAGATTTATTTATAAACAAAAACATAATCAAAATAAAAAAACACATACCTACGAACGAAGCAAGCTAAAAGCTTGTAAAAAGAAAATTATGTTCTAAATTCAAATTTAAATAAAAACAATAGACAACTTCCATTCTATCAAAATATTGACCCGAATTTGAGCATGGCTGAAAGTAAGTACCAGTAGTTCGAACATAAATTTTATCGTAACCTTCCTCTAAGGACGAAACGCTACAGCTTGTACCTAGGTACCTACTTGCCTAGTTCGACGAGGTCGATTCAGTCTAGATTATTATATTCTGTTCACTGGAAAATTTTATCACAGTATTTTTGTTCAATTTGGGTTGGAAAGTTTTTTTTTTGTAATGCATGTTATGGAATAAATAATTTCTAAGTTATCTAATAGCAAAATTTTTCACTACTGATTCTGATATACTGATACTGAATGAAAAGGGGTAGATGTTACTGCCGTACACTTAAAAATCTTTACGTATAGTATACTATGGTTTAACTACTACTAGGTACTACTTGAAACTACTCTGTAAGTAAATTAAAGGTCCGTCCTTAACCTTAATCTCATAATTTACAATTTACTGAAGCAAATGCAATGCAAATTCGTTAAACAACAGCAAAAAGCAACATAGACCAAAAAGGAATAAGTAGGTACCAACAAGTCCCAAAGCCCAATATTTCGAATAAAGAATCATTACAACAAGAGCAAAGAGAATCCTATTCGAGCTTCTTTTATTTCATTTTCCGAATTTCGAATAGCTGACATTACAATTTCAAACGGTCTAGAATGAAAGAATGAAAAGTAAGGTTTTTTTCGACAGTCGTTTAAAATGTATAAAAGATTATGTATATTACTCCCACATATACATTTATACTAAATTCGCTGAATAATTTCCATTTTCTCCCTAGACGTAGTTCATTTCTTATAAAGGTTGGTCTATACCACGCTATTCAACAAATTTTGTGAATGAATTTATTATAATTGAACTTCGGGGATTGAATTTTGAAGTTGTTAGAGCACAAAGAGAAGTTGAACTTTTCAGAATTTCATATACGTTTCAGTATCGCCATGACTTCTAACAAAATCGACCTTCAAAAAACTAAATTATAATAGTGTCTGGTAATTTTTACAACTTCTCTAAGTAAGCTTCCCTAATAGGATAAGCGTTTTCCAGACTAACTTTCAAAGTTTATGGCTTAACCGCGATACAAACCCTCTCTGTTGAATCGCTTGAGTAAACACATAACGAGTCCTCATAACTGCTCAAACACGAAATATTGTAAAAAAAAAAGAGTAAAGTTCAGTGTGTTCCAACCTTAAATCCCGGTCCCAACATTTTTGTCTTTTTCACGGCTTCAATTTAAAATTTTATTTCCCCGCTTGACCCAAAGGGGAAGACGGGGTAGGGGGAGGTGGGCCAGAAGACACTCATTATGACCAATTTCACCCGACTGTTTTTCCTACCATTGTTGGTGTACTGATGGCTCATTTCTACCCTTTATTTCAAGTTTTTTGTTAAGATTTTTCAGTCTGCGGAAAGAAAACTTGGGCTATTTTTGTTCACTTTTCCCCGTTCTCCCTCCGTGACAATTAAGCACTAAGAAAATGGGTCGGTGTTTTATAACGTTTTTGTCTACTTTGTTATTTTGATTGTGACTGAAATTAGCAGCCGCCATTGTCGTATTGTTGTATTGTTATTCAAAAATGTGTTTTTATTCGAACTAGTGCATTTAATTAATGTCATTATTATTCGAAAATATAACATAACATAACATCTAGCCTTTAATCCCCACAATTCGCCAGTTATGTTAACATATATTATAACAGTGACGTTATAGGTATATATATATATTTTAAACTTATTTACAAAATAGCAAAATTGTTCACTCCATCGGCAATACGTTAGAAATACTTCTAAACTTAGTTAGCTTGCATGAAAATACCAGGGATGCATGGACGTGGAGGGGCAAAAAGAAATGCGTACTTACAATGTCCATATCGCGTACATTACGCTCGCTCTTCTTATTTTAAAAATATTGTGACATGACTGAGAAATTCAATCTCAAGATTTATTTTAGCATTCTTACACTTTATCTAGACATAAGTAGTGTTGTAGTATCGCAAAAAATAATTGTCTAACTTTTTTTAGGAAAAGAAAAACACTTTCTTGTTGTATAAAATTACCGGTTAGCTTGTTTAGTATTTTTTACTGACTTCGTATGTAAATATGTACCTACTTGGTTCTGTATATTTCCAGATTTTTTTTTCTTTTTAAACTAACATACTCAAGTACCTAAGTACCTACTTCGTTTTTTATAACCAAGTAAAATAATACCTCTTCTTTTCTCTAAGTTACACTTATTTTCTTCCACACAAGTTTCGAACCGCAAGATAGTCACAAAAGCAACAGGCTTTCACAGAAGACGCCTTCCGTTTCCGACGAAATCAAACTCAAACTCAATAGCCTTTATACACAGTTGTCTTATGTAAACATCTTTATACTTGAAGGTTTACACAGAATATTATGTTCTACGTGCAAAGTAAAATAATTAGGTATGGAGTTTTTCTTCAGTATAAGATATGTAAACTATTCATGTAAGTACTTTTGGAGAGAAAAAGTCAAAATCTTGAAAAATTTGTTTAGTTAATGTCTTGGAGAAAATATTTTTTTCCCCTCAAGATCAACTTTTCTTGTCTATGTGAAAAGAGGTCTGCTATGTAATGAGGCAATTACAGCCTGGGCTTATAAAAAAAAAAAAAAACTATTTAATAAATGCATCTTGATATCTGTCCATAGGTATAGTTAAAATGTCTCCCTCCTAATCCAAAACTACATAATCGTAATCCACCCTCGAACAAAAAACTAAACATCTAAAATTACCGAAAAAAATTGACGAGGGGTGGTTCCCTCTCCCTGGCCAATTTAATGTGCACGGCTGTATTGATTCTCCGGCATTCTTTCACACAGGCGCGGAGGAGCCACCCCCACCCGACACCCCACTTCCGTCACCCTATACGAACTTGGGATAAACTCGGATAAGACTTTTTCGGGATATGGTCATCTCTATTTTTTTTTAGGATTCTTTATTCGAAATTGGGAGTTGGTTAAAAAGGAAATGAGGTGTAAATGTTTTCAGGATTTTCTTTTTCTTTCTTATATTTCGTAAAGTTTTGTTCGAAAATTGAATGTCTTTAATTTATAGAGTCGAGAGACGTCTTTACTTTTTTAAATTCAGACAAATATAAATTATAGCGTTACATGTTAAGGATTTTGTTTTAACCGACAAAGTCCCACTGAGACCAATGGTAAAGTATTTCGACAGACCAATGTATTCTAAATTGGTGTTTTTTGTTATTGTAAAACATACAAAACTCCAATAGTAAAGATCCCAATAATTCTAGGGCAAAACATACGTCATCCAAACTGAAATTACATTCAGTAAACAAGATGAAGAGAATCTAGCACTGTCACCAAATAAATCTATGTGCTAACAGCAGGCAACGCAACAGGTCTGAGAGCGGCCATGCAAATTTAACACGGCCTACAGTAAACTTAGTCTGGCTTTAAATTCACTTATTGTAGACTTTTGTACATTTTGAAGATTAATTTCATAAAGTGATAAGTATATGTGATGCTTAATGGGGTTGAAGAATGATTGGCAGTTAATAAGGAATAAGAGCTGTATGTAATATATTATGCTAAAACTACGAAATGGCTATTGAAAAGATAACATGTCTATAACTGGCTTAAAGAGCAATATATTCATAGTAGGCCATAGTATTCTAAATCCAAAAACTACAGATAAAAAAAAGACTAAAATATCATCCATGCAGAACAGACTACTGGCTCAAAAAACCGTTCAGCTAAACCTGTTCATAAAACAAATTTTCCAAGTGCGAAAACCGTGGTTCGAAATTCGAAAAAAGAATAAAAAAATATGAACAACATAAGCCTTTACTCGGTTCATGATAAACTCGTATCAAACGCCGGCCAGCGCCAAAACTAGCGATCAACAAAAACAAAAGCACAACGCAACAGGTAAACCAACTTCGCACAGCCTAACAAAATTCAACACAAAATACTCGACGAAACACCAGCCTGAACATCTGAAGCATGCAACTAAAGTTACTCTGTGACAAATTCCATAGTTGTCACAGAAGAACACAACCACATATAAAACTATGCACAAAATAACAGTTGTTAAATATTTAAACGTGGCTTAAAGTTATTCTGTGACAACGAATGCATTCCATATGCTCGAAATTTAAATTCAAACAGGTGTATTTGGTTGCGAGATTTGAATTTAAAATCTGAATTCGAATTCGTCATGTGTGATTTGTAAAAGATGTTTTTTTTTATTTTGCCTTTTTACCAGAGACAAAAATCTATCAATGCATAGACATTCCTCGAATTAGACTCTAAAAGTAAAATAAGTACATGAAAATCTATGTGTCAATGATTTGCATTAACTGCAATTTCGTCATGCTCTCATAATTTTTTATTAGACACTTTTTAATGTCCGTTACCCCGCACAATGGGTGTCGGTTGGCACAGGCGCGACCGAACTTCCCGCCTATTGAATTTTCGCCTACAAAGGAAAGTTTTCAGGAAACGTACCGGGTTACTCCACTCGCCCTGTTTTATATTTTAGTTTAACTTTGACGAAATTGTTTAACGGATAATGTGTTTCAATTAAACTTTCCATTCAGCGTTCCTCATTTAAATTTCGACTCGAATTCGTATAAAGAATCTTTTTCTTAATTGCACATCGAACGCTGTTGTAAATATAAATTAATTTAATAAATAATAATAAAATCGAGCAGTGCAGGCCACCAACGAAAACCGTTGGAAACTAATTAAAAACATCAATTCCCCGCGCCACGCTACGGGGGAATATTTCAAACGCACGCACACATACGCACACCCCACCCCCATGCACACACACACACCCAAGACGCACACAACAGTTAAAAATAAGTCCCGGGCCATATCCGCGTGAGAGAATGGTCCCGAGACTGCTGTACGACAGAATACGGTATCTACTAGAAATAGGGTCAGTATTATTTACTAGGGGTTTGATAATGATATTCTACCGAATAGATAGGGGGCTTCGAATCAATTGTGTGTGTGGGTGGGGTTTCATTTTTGAAATAGTGCGAGTTTAATTGAAAAAAGAATAGACAACACACTAGAATGACTATAGAAAGATGGTTTGATTTCAAAATAATGTCAACTTAAAAAGGTTTTCATTTTCAGTTTACAATATCGTAACTGAACAAAATTGAAAACAACACACCCAAATCTGTTGAAAACAGCTGCCAATCCAATTTCAATTAAAACCCTAACAAAAGACAACATCGTCCGAAACAATGACATATTCTAAACTAAATTTAAATAAAAATACACTTTCCACCTATCGGGTGTTGCCGCTCAACAGTTGCCCAGTTCTAGAACTTATCCGCGGGGAGACGGGGATAGGGTTCCGTCTTAAGGCTGAGCGGGACGGAGCTCAAACCGAGTTATCGTAAATTGATCTGGGAAGGGTGGCGGGCGCGGCGGCCCCAAATTTGACAGCCATGGAAATTGGCGGGAAGCGTTATTGGTCGCCGATTCGAATTTTTTAAAGTCTTTTTTTATGTGTTTGAATTTAGAATTGAGATTTCAGTTTGAATAATTCGAAATGATAGATGAGCTTATTCTGTTTTCGATTCGAATGTGGATGTGAATGCAATCTACGGGGTTGACACAGACGTAGAGATGTAGGCAAGGCATGTTCCTTGTATACGTAATCTTCGAAATCAATACGCTACACGTGTCTTCAGGCGATGGCCCAATACGGGCGATCTCATTATCACGTAGAGATGTGCTCACTCTCTAAGTCAAAACCGCGAGCGATATACACAAATCAAATTCACGACACGAAAATTTGAATTTCCAATCACTCGCACTTCGTTATGCGAAATTAGGAATTACAATTTATGTGAATCGAGAATCGGCTACATAACTCGCAACTGGGTCATGTAGGTCAAGGGATGGCGAATGGAGATTTACTATTTATTTTCATGCTTTATTATTATTTTTATCGCGAGACCGAACGACCTCGATGCGGTCCATAACAATGTATAGGTTTAGCGAAATACCCCTTTGTGTCTTAGATGATCCCGGCTCACGTACAAGCAGCCTCATAAAAGCTTGCACACACCAACATCTTAATAACAGAATCGGAACGCTTCGAGCGATTTTTAAAATAAGAATATCATAACTGGCCACCGAGGGGCCCCCGAGGGGGGCGGGGGGCGGTGGATTTCGGAAGAACGTTCGCACCCCCCTCAAGTTTTTAAAATAAGAAAATTTCGGTGGAGCGTGATATTTTTAAAATAAGAACCTCTTTCGTGGCATATTCCGTGGAGAGAGATTTTAAAATAAGAATAGTTTCGCGATACCCCCCGGCCCCCCGTTCGTCTGGAGTTTGAAATAAGAATTCGGGGGCCAGATTCGGGTGGTTCGGGCATATTCGGTGGGTGTCGGGTGTTCTTGATGAGGATCGGAGGTTTTTCGTAGAATTTCGTTAGCTGCTTTCAAGTTCAATGACCGCCGGGTTCGATACTTCGATTAATGTTATAGTAATTGAATAGAGTTCACTTCTTATTTTGCTCAAGGTGCCGACTTCGATATTCGAAGATAGCCCGGCTCGTTCAGGAAATAGGAGTTAATGAAATTTTAGTTAGTGGGCCGACTCGATCGCTGGGACTAAATTGAATTAAGTTTGACCTCGTGTTTCAGAATGTTTGGCATTTTGATGTAATAGGTTTTGAGAACAACGAAGTTTATAATTATTGTACTAAGTACAAACCAGAGAATTATAAGTATTCAGATTCCCCATTTAATTTGTAGGACAAAAATATCCAGTATTAAAACTCAGCCAAATATTGGGGTTTATTTTTCGCGGGAAACGTATATCAGAGTAACGGCTCAAAGGTTTTGTAGAGCGAATTTATTTCCATTGTGCAAATGAAAATGAACGTGACTGCCCAATATTATTGTTGTATAACTTGCGAATCTATAAATTTGACGATGTTGATGGGTAGGTACAAGGTCGGCCATTGTAGAATGTTCGAGAAGGTTTCTGAGGGTAGGCTGGAATGTAGGTTCTTGGTTCCTCTTGGGTCTAAAGTAAGATTATAACCTTTATATTTACTGTGTCTTTGACGAATCTCGTGACCCTGGGGTCCCGGGCCTTTGGAGCAGTATGAGGGGCCGAAGCCAACTCACAGAGGCCCGTTGGACGCTTTTAATAAAAAAAGCACCAACCGACGATTATCCCCGTACGCACGATGCAAGTGCACCCAAAGACAACGTTCTACTAACCCCCGGTTAGTGTAGAACTATTGCAGGAAAATAAATACAATTGGACTATGGATTTGGGTGGCTAAAGTGGACTGGTTACCTAAAACTATGGAAGGACTATAGCCCCCCCCCACTGCCGGACCAATGTTTTATACATACAATACCTATATGGATACAATGGGAGGGGGTGACTTGCATAATACATTCAATAATGGCCCCCCGGAAACGGTCGCTATCACATAGTGACTTAGCGACAAGGAGGCATCATATACTAAGGTGCTTGAGGAGTGGAGAGGTATTCCACGGCTATCAGGAAAATCTTGGAAGTACGGTCAAGCTCCCTACCAGCATCTTACTGGAATACTTCCTTCATCTCTTGCGAATCTCTTGTCAAGTCCGCCAATAAAGGCAAGAATGAGGTGGGAGCTCAGTTCCTCGTCAGTGTTCATTCCAACCGGCCAATAAACTCAAGCCAGAGATGCGGAACATGACTTCTCCCGTGAGAAAGAGTCCATGGGGTCGTAACCTTTATTTTTTTATAACCTTTATTTCAATTTAGTTTCCCGAATGCCACACAATTCAGAGTTACAAAGTTAGCAAATGAATCGATCAGATTTTTTTTATAAATAAACATCGGACGGAGCGCTACGTCATAAATTTCAACATCGTACAAATATTGTGTACTTATAAATATAAACGATCGAGTTGCTATAGTTAGACAGGGATGGAAATGATGAAAAACAGCGCGATAATTGTGTAACAAACACACTTACAGTAGCAATCGGGCGCGCTGTACGCAAGGAACTTCAGCGCTGAACCAAGAACATGGTTTACATATTGGGTGAGTGTTGACCGTGATTTTATTAGCTATGGATTTCATTCTGACAGTTCAACAACATTCATTGCGTTATTTACGTCGTTGAGCAGACAAATTATTCGAACATTATGAAGCTCTGGATTACCTATATCCTTCAAAATCATTCAGTTGTGATTCTTCTTCTTCTTTTCGTGTGGTTATTGACTAAACTGGTGTCAGAGTTTTAAGGCCGCCCATGGGCCTCTGACTTGGCTTCACATGCCGTTGAGAAATATCTCGTATGTCGGTTTCCTCACGATGTTTTATATTGTGATTAATAGTGTGTAACGTAATTAGGTTGCAGCTTACAGTTGACGTTCCAATGTGCCTTTTATGTGCATATTTGAAATAAATGATTTGACTATTACTTTGAAATTTTATACTTCATTTACAGTTTTCGATACTTTATGGATGTTTTCAGGAATATTTTGTGAGCGAATGTGGGTACTCCCATTCATCTTTTAATATCGAGCCGAATTTTCAAGTTATACAAGTAACATAACATAACACCACGCCTGTAATCCCCTAAGGGTTAAGCAGAGGTGTACTTCCCTATAGTATACCCACATTTCGCCAGTTATGTTTAGGGGGCGACCCTTTTTTATTCTTTTTTAATTGCGGATGTACTTACATTTCACTCCGCAGATTCCACTTTTTCACAACACTAATAACTTTTTTTTTATTAGTTTAAATAAATGTTTAACTCGCATATTTATCTCATCTACTCGACGTCCGTATGTCACTGCAGTGATTCAGCAGAATACCAGCGTCAAGTATATTTGCCTGGCACATGCTGAGCTGGACTCCCATTTGGTGCAACCTTGAGACGCACACCACACTTTTTTATGTTCGTTGAGTGTGTCATAGCCAATGGTGTCACCACGATGTCTTGTTTTCTTCCTTTTTTATTTGTTTGTATATTGGCACCTTGCAGCTATTTCCTAATATAAGCTAATTAGTCATTATTTAATAGTGTTTTTGTATGTTGTGCTGTTTTTTGTGTGCACTAAATAAACGATTACTATCTATCTATCTTTTGCCAAGTCTTGAGTTATTTGGTACAAAAATGTTTTATCCATCTCTTTTGTCAAGGTAATATTCCCTAAAACAAGAGATAGAAATATATAACATATTCAATATATAAGAAATACAAATGATATAACTTTGACGTAATCCAAAGACATTACAGACTATTCGGAATACACTAATAAAATGTTTATAAACTGGAAACCAATGATCTCTAGTGAATCATAGACAACATAGACTATTCAAACCGCATTTCGAGTTTCTCGGAAATCTTGGAATAATGTTCATAATCGATTCTATGATTTGTCATTTATTCGCTACGTCTTTGAACGTCATGTTTTCATTCAGTCAGTCATTCATTCATTCATTTATTCATTAGTAGGTAATCTTTTGGGTGCATTGAATATATTAATTATGTTTGTGTGAAATGTATGTTTGATGTCTTGTTCATTTCTTGATGTTTCTCTTGAATTTAGTAATGATATGACATTACGTTCATACAATAGGGATGATGCCAGGGTAAAAAAAAGAAATTCTATTTAGTCCGTCAGTCAGATAAATATATAATATTAGCCACGTATTTTTGCTTTATCATATTAATAAAGAATGACTTAGTTAAACGCATTAAATTTGGGGAGTGGGGGCTCGCTACATCACAAAAATCTAGCAAAGCGTGACGTCATGCCACATTTTAACTCAATGTATTGCCGTAATCTTTTGATTATGTAAAAAAATAAAAATACGTGTACAATATTTTTTAACAATCTATCTGACGGACAAAAACATTTTTTTTGTCATCATCCCTATTTTACGTTTTCCTGAATGCTCATAAACTTCTTCTGCTTTTTGCTCTTTTCCCAACTAGTGCGTTTTTTTTTGTTGACTGGATGTCAAAATTAAACCGTGTCCCCGAACTGTCACAGTTCACACCCCACTTGTAAGACTTTCAGGTTTTAAGGTTTCAGCCGAAAGACGTCCACTGCTGGACATAGGCCTCCCCCAAGCACCGCCATTTCGACCAGTTCTGTGCTTCCCGCATCCAGCGGATTCCTGCGGCCTTCACAATGTCATCGGTCCACATCGGGAGGTTTCGTCTTCCGGGACGCGGTCGCCTTTCGGTCCCATCAGCCATCTGTTCTGCGAGCAATGTGCCCTGCCCATTTCTACTTAAATTTGGCAATTCTTCGGTCCCAACCTATACAACTTTTACTATGATTACCAATTCCATGCCAAGCGTGGTGATGGCAAATTCCCCTTGACCGTTTATTGTAGTTTAAGAGGCCTATGATTAGAAATAGATGCTTAGAAGAAACTAACGGTTATCACCTAAGATTACAACAACTTCTGATGTTGACTTACCTATTAACCGCTGCATTGATTGGTTACTTTTCTAAAGGTACAATTCCGTAGCTGACTGCAGGTGACGTGTCGTCGCGACACAACTGCAGTGCTATTCTGTAACCTTCTCACCGTGAAAAATTAGGTGAAGTGAGCTTGGAGTGAGCTGTCAGTCCCTAGCAGCAGGTGGAATGACAGCTCACTTCAAGCTCACTTCACCTAAGTTTTCACCGTGAGATTGTTACAGAATAGACCGGCTGGTTCCTATAGTATTTTTATATGTATTTCTATGAAGGCGACGTGTCGCTAGCTATGGAAGGTATTTCATAGAAACCAGTCGTGTCGCGGCGTCACGTCGCCTGCAGTTGCCGCCTGCGGTCAGCTACGGAATCGTACCTTAAATCGTTTTATTCTGTGAGGAACCGAAATACTCACTGTTTTGTAAACTATGAGTGAATACCCGCGAAATTTTGCGTTTTTGCATAACTTTTTAATTAGTCGAGATTTTTAGTTCAAATTCTTTATGGAACCGCTTTAGATCATGAGCTATACAAATATTAACAAATATGTGGTCTAGTTCTTAATGTGCGGAGAGGGGGAGGATTGAATCATTGTTACAATGTATAATAAATTTTTGTTCTGCAGTGTTATTCTGTAAAAATCTCACGGTGAAAACTAAGATGAAGTGAAGTGAGCTGTCTAATAGTGTACATCAGTGGAATGACAGCTCACTTCACGCTCACTTCACTTAAGTTTTCACGGTGAGATTTTTTAGATCGGCTGGAGTCTAACCATCTTTTGTTTCCAGGGTTGTTGCACGAGTGCCATGGCGGAGTGCTCGTTCGCGCGGTGCCAGCAGGAACGTCGCGCGATACGCAAGGAACTGCAGCGCTGGACCAAGAACATGGTCTACATTTTGGGTGAGTGATAACCTTGATTATGTTGCTATCGGCTTTTTGACAAAATATATTTTTAAATGAAATAATAGGGCATTCTGTTATAAGGACTATAAGTACCAATAAAAATGTGAATCTTAAACACCGTGTGCGAGTCGGACTCGCACACGAAGGGTTTCTGATTTTTTTGCTCGATCTTAATACGGTACGGAACCCAATAACTTTATATAATTTTTATTATTTTTTGTTATAACGGTAGAAATACACAATCTGTGAGAATTTCAACTGTCAACCTAATACGATTCATGAGATAGAGCCTGCTGACAGACAGACGGACAGATAGCGGAGGCTCCGTTTGGCACCCTCCAGGTACGGAATCCTTAAAAAAGACTTGACTTAAAGGCTCACAAAGATCTCATGTTGACCACTGTCTCCCCTGAAGTGTCTTCTACACTTCTTCTACACTATAATGCATGCAAGCAAGTAACATTTTGCACTTGTGGTTTTGCGAGTCACGGCAAGATTTAAATCAATGACGAAACTCATTATTTAAAAATTTCACGGTTCGAAATTCGAAAAGGTACACCTAATCGAATTGAATTTGAAATTGGAAATCGTATTTATTTCAAAATCCGAATATGAATGTCGTAAATTGAAACATGTAACATGTCTTTCAAAAATAAAAAGCTTTCATACTTAAATAATATATGATTGACATTATATTGAAAGTAAAATAATCATCGCTAAACAACATGAGTTTTATACGTAGTTACAGAAGATTTAAATTAAATTACAAACGTTCACATTTAATGCTCCTAAAATAAGATACAGCATTCAACCATTTTACCAACGAAACGAAAAATTCCCTCCATTTTGTCACAAGCTTATAAAAGCGCAACACTACACGAAACCTGTGCTTATCTTGCAACACTAAAAATATCCAGTGAAACCAGTTACATACTCGTTCACTGAAGCAACAGTGTTGGCGGAGGAGAAAATATGCGACAGAGACCGAACTTCGTAAGTACACCATCGGGAAAGTTCGTGAATTCGTGGTTGGGATTAATGGAGGAGATTTTTTAATAGTACCCGATAGCGATAACTATTGCTTACTTACTAATATGTATTTCATTACATATAACCAACTGAGCCAAATATGCTTATGCTAGGAGTAGGTAAGTGGATTCACCCATTTTATACTAACATGCAATAAATAGGAAGATACGGCGAAAAGTACGTAGATTCCTCTGACACACACTTACTTTAGAGTACTGTAAATTAATGACAGTAAATTAAATTTATTTCTGTAAATTGTTTTTTTTTTTACTTTTAATCGTCAAAGAATTAATGACCGATCTCATCTAGTTTTAAAATTATTGTTTACTATGCCAAAAAAAAATACGAAAACATCTCAGAGGTATCTTTAAATGTTGATGATCGTGATATTGACGTGATTCTCCACCTGTTGTGTGCCTGTGATCGGGTCGGCGAGACGCCACGCACACAGCCATTCTATCTAGAAGTGCGACCGTGATTATTCGGAGTTAAGTCTCTGAATAATATTTACTCTCAGAACTTTAGTTCGTGAAAATTTTGTACACCAACTTGTATGAATTTTGTTTGTGTGTTTATTTGTTTTACGGCCTTATTGCGATTCTCGTTTTAGGGTTATATAGAAGTGGCTTTTGAATAGAGTTTGGATTGTTATTGCGCTCTTCTGTGTGCCTTGAGGCAGGTCTGGCTTAGAGTGGGTTGGTGATCTATTCTCTGTTTTTGTTGGGGCTAATAATGTAGCCATAAGTGCATTAATTACGTTAATACTTTATTATCTTCTGTAAGTAGACTAGTAGAGCTAAGAGTTTTACTGACAGAATTTTGGTAGTCTTTCTCATCTCAATCAGGGATTTATCTTTGAAACTGTTGCATAATGAGGGGTATTAAAACACGAGTGTGTAATATATTTATAGTATCACACGAGTGTTTTAATACCTAGTTATGTGCAGTTTCATACACTACTATATCTACTTTATGAGAGTAGATAATGTAGTGTATGAAATCATTGGGATTGAATAAATGGCGCATCCCGCATATGCGTTCAATTAGAAAATAATAATTGATGGAAACTTCCTGGTGATATTAACTTCTTGGATTTGTTGCCCTGTATCGTAATGGTAAAAAAATATGTTAAAGCACTTCTTTGCTATAAAAGGATTTTCTTGTTTTTTAATTGCAACTGTTTGTGTATATTTATTCAATGTAGGTAATTGGCTTGTTTTCACTCACATATTTGTTAAATTATATAATTATTATTTTAAACTTAATTTTTGTAATTATCAATAGCAATCTTGCGATAGCAGAACCCTTTAAATTGCTAACTTTGTGTAGTGTTTGGGTCACCAAGATACAGGCTGTGCCTAGTTTGGGACCCGCTGTTCAATCTGTCTAAGTTTTCTGTTGGTTACAATCTCATGTCATGTTACTTGTATGCTTGTGAACTATTTATAAGTTTAATAAATGAATTTGAATGGTCAGGCTACATCATCCCACAGCTGGACAAAGGCCAATGGCTGCCATAAACTTATTCTGTTAATAATAAAAATGTACGTAGAAAGTTCAACTTCGGAATGAGTGAATACATTTTTTCAGAATCTGGGTCAGGGGTCAGTTGTACAATTTTAGGTAGTCGCCTTTATACGAGTATGCACTGTTGCATGGTTACGCCATTTTTTTTATCACAAAAAAGCGAATTCCACGGTCTAGTAATTTTTACTAATCTGGTCGAATATAAAATTTAATGATTTAGAAGGCAATACGTTTGTATGGGTGCCAGATGTATGAATGCATTCGTTTGTATGGAAAATTATGAATAATGCGTAAGACTCCACTAATCATGAAATGTTCAATTAGGTAGTTACTCTCAGTGGTGATTAACATCCAAATGGTGATTAATAAAGAGATAATATTTATAGTAAGGTAAGTATAGTTAAGTTTAGTTCAGGACCTAGTTGATAGGATGAGACCTACAAACGGTGGCCGCGTAAATGTTTTTAATTTTTTAAGTTAGATTATTAATTTTAAATTTGATTTATAATATTAATTTTAATTGTTATTTTGATTCTGTTGTTTTAAATTTATGTGTTTTTTTTTTAAGGACCATGTGGTCTGCAATAAAGATTTGAATTATTATTATTAAAGATTTAAAAAAGAGAAATTAAATAAAAGTAAATAAAGAGATAAATAAAGAAGGAAAGAAAAGAAGGAAAAGTCATACTTAATAAAAAAATAAAAATCAATTAAAAACGGTAAAGTGAAAGTCCTCATACATCAGTAGTTTCTATAGGTATCTAATCCGTATGCGATGATTACAACACAAGTGTGGAGAAGAATCATAGCGAAAAACTTGCCACGGTGCAGACACAGTAGCCAAAGCCAAAATACCTCTTCAACTTATACATTGGTGATTTAAACTCTATGTGGTGATAACAATCTGAGTGGTGATTTAAATTGCTTAAAAATAATTAGGCATGGGCTCGACTAATCAACCTATTTATACCAGTGCCATATGGCTAAATCACCACAAATATTTTCAGACTCTCAGTAGCTTTTGGGGGTTTGTGGCTAAGTAATAACAGCCGCACGGGTCGAGCGATCAGGTTAACCTACGCTTGCTGGAGTTGGTTCGTGGATGGGTAACCATCTTCACATGCCAAGACTCCTCCGTGCCTCGGAAAGCACGTTAAACCGTTGGTCCCGGCTGTCATTTCAGTCAGATCTTTGATAGTTGTTACGGGTCGACAGAAGCCCGAAAGTCTGACAACCAGTCTTACCAAGGCGTATCGTGCCACCAAGTATCTGGGTTGTGGAGGTCAGATAGGCAGTCGCTCTATGTAAAATACTGGTATTCAGCTGCATCTGGTTAAACTGGAAGCCGACCCCAACATTAGGGAAAGGCTAGGCAGATGAGTGGGTTTTGATTAGAATCTAAGTGGTGATGATGATGATGTATAGGTAACATAGTTAGTTATATTACCAAACTAGTTTCGCCCGTATGATATCTTTATATAGCCTATGTTACTTAGTGATAATATAGCATTCTACTGGTAAAACAATTTTCAAAATCGGTCCACTAGTTTTTGAGTTTATTAATTAAAAACAAAATACAAATCTTTTCTCTTTATAATATTAGTGTAAATGGTGATCGGACTCTAAGTGGTGATAAAAGTTTCAGCAATGACTTAAATAAATTTAGTGCATTTGTGGATTATTGGAACTTGACATTGTAAGGTTTATTGTACAACTCTCAGGAATCAACTAACTAGTCCTATCGCTGTACCTAATCGTACATGAGACTTTATCACCTAAATAGTGACGTTTTCATCACCACTAAGAGTCTAAAACTCACCGGGGTAAGTCACTGAATAATATTTACTCTCAGAACTTTAGTTCGTGAAAATTTTGTACACCAACTTGTATGAATTTTGTTTGTGTGTTTATTTGTTTTACGGCCTTATTGCGATTCTCGTTTTAGGGTTATATAGAAGTGGCTTTTGAATAGAGTTTGGATTGTTATTGCGCTCTTCTGTGTGCCTTGAGGCAGGTCTGGCTTAGAGTGGGTTGGTGATCTATTCTCTGTTTTTGTTGGGGCTAATAATGTAGCCATAAGTGCATTAATTACGTTAATACTTTATTATCTTCTGTAAGTAGACTAGTAGAGCTAAGAGTTTTACTGACAGAATTTTGGTAGTCTTTCTCATCTCAATCAGGGATTTATCTTTGAAACTGTTGCATAATGAGGGGTATTAAAACACGAGTGTGTAATATATTTATAGTATCACACGAGTGTTTTAATACCTAGTTATGTGCAGTTTCATACACTACTATATCTACTTTATGAGAGTAGATAATGTAGTGTATGAAATCATTGGGATTGAATAAATGGCGCATCCCGCATATGCGTTCAATTAGAAAATAATAATTGATGGAAACTTCCTGGTGATATTAACTTCTTGGATTTGTTGCCCTGTATCGTAATGGTAAAAAAATATGTTAAAGCACTTCTTTGCTATAAAAGGATTTTCTTGTTTTTTAATTGCAACTGTTTGTGTATATTTATTCAATGTAGGTAATTGGCTTGTTTTCACTCACATATTTGTTAAATTATATAATTATTATTTTAAACTTAATTTTTGTAATTATCAATAGCAATCTTGCGATAGCAGAACCCTTTAAATTGCTAACTTTGTGTAGTGTTTGGGTCACCAAGATACAGGCTGTGCCTAGTTTGGGACCCGCTGTTCAATCTGTCTAAGTTTTCTGTTGGTTACAATCTCATGTCATGTTACTTGTATGCTTGTGAACTATTTATAAGTTTAATAAATGAATTTGAATGGTCAGGCTACATCATCCCACAGCTGGACAAAGGCCAATGGCTGCCATAAACTTATTCTGTTAATAATAAAAATGTACGTAGAAAGTTCAACTTCGGAATGAGTGAATACATTTTTTCAGAATCTGGGTCAGGGGTCAGTTGTACAATTTTAGGTAGTCGCCTTTATACGAGTATGCACTGTTGCATGGTTACGCCATTTTTTTTATCACAAAAAAGCGAATTCCACGGTCTAGTAATTTTTACTAATCTGGTCGAATATAAAATTTAATGATTTAGAAGGCAATACGTTTGTATGGGTGCCAGATGTATGAATGCATTCGTTTGTATGGAAAATTATGAATAATGCGTAAGACTCCACTAATCATGAAATGTTCAATTAGGTAGTTACTCTCAGTGGTGATTAACATCCAAATGGTGATTAATAAAGAGATAATATTTATAGTAAGGTAAGTATAGTTAAGTTTAGTTCAGGACCTAGTTGATAGGATGAGACCTACAAACGGTGGCCGCGTAAATGTTTTTAATTTTTTAAGTTAGATTATTAATTTTAAATTTGATTTATAATATTAATTTTAATTGTTATTTTGATTCTGTTGTTTTAAATTTATGTGTTTTTTTTTTAAGGACCATGTGGTCTGCAATAAAGATTTGAATTATTATTATTAAAGATTTAAAAAAGAGAAATTAAATAAAAGTAAATAAAGAGATAAATAAAGAAGGAAAGAAAAGAAGGAAAAGTCATACTTAATAAAAAAATAAAAATCAATTAAAAACGGTAAAGTGAAAGTCCTCATACATCAGTAGTTTCTATAGGTATCTAATCCGTATGCGATGATTACAACACAAGTGTGGAGAAGAATCATAGCGAAAAACTTGCCACGGTGCAGACACAGTAGCCAAAGCCAAAATACCTCTTCAACTTATACATTGGTGATTTAAACTCTATGTGGTGATAACAATCTGAGTGGTGATTTAAATTGCTTAAAAATAATTAGGCATGGGCTCGACTAATCAACCTATTTATACCAGTGCCATATGGCTAAATCACCACAAATATTTTCAGACTCTCAGTAGCTTTTGGGGGTTTGTGGCTAAGTAATAACAGCCGCACGGGTCGAGCGATCAGGTTAACCTACGCTTGCTGGAGTTGGTTCGTGGATGGGTAACCATCTTCACATGCCAAGACTCCTCCGTGCCTCGGAAAGCACGTTAAACCGTTGGTCCCGGCTGTCATTTCAGTCAGATCTTTGATAGTTGTTACGGGTCGACAGAAGCCCGAAAGTCTGACAACCAGTCTTACCAAGGCGTATCGTGCCACCAAGTATCTGGGTTGTGGAGGTCAGATAGGCAGTCGCTCCATGTAAAATACTGGTATTCAGCTGCATCTGGTTAAACTGGAAGCCGACCCCAACATTAGGGAAAGGCTAGGCAGATGAGTGGGTTTTGATTAGAATCTAAGTGGTGATGATGATGATGTATAGGTAACATAGTTAGTTATATTACCAAACTAGTTTCGCCCGTATGATATCTTTATATAGCCTATGTTACTTAGTGATAATATAGCATTCTACTGGTAAAACAATTTTCAAAATCGGTCCACTAGTTTTTGAGTTTATTAATTAAAAACAAAATACAAATCTTTTCTCTTTATAATATTAGTGTAAATGGTGATCGGACTCTAAGTGGTGATAAAAGTTTCAGCAATGACTTAAATAAATTTAGTGCATTTGTGGATTATTGGAACTTGACATTGTAAGGTTTATTGTACAACTCTCAGGAATCAACTAACTAGTCCTATCGCTGTACCTAATCGTACATGAGACTTTATCACCTAAATAGTGACGTTTTCATCACCACTAAGAGTCTAAAACTCACCGGGGTGATCAGAAATCTGAGTGGTGATTAGAATTCGGCGCATTAGAAAATGCTGTAGTTCCATTACTGAATCTAATTCTATGTACTTCTTATGACACGTACGTGTCATAAGAATATATCACTTAAATGACGTTTTCATCACCACTAAGAGTAAAAAACTTCGTAGTTATAAGAAAACTGAGTGGTGATCACATTTCGGCGCGTAAGAGATAAGGCTCTAGTCGCATCGCTGTGTAGCTAATGCTACACGTGTCATGAGGTTATATTACTGAAACCCAGTGTGGTTTTCATCACCACCAAGAGTTGAAAACTCACCGGGGTGATAAGAAATCTGAGTGGTGATTAGAATTCGGCGCGTAAGAGATAAGGCTGTAGTCGTATCGCTGTACCTAATTCTACACGTGGTTATGGAGGCCAAGAGCGTTGCAGCGAACGATCCACAATGACCGCAGATTTGACGTCATGTTAAGGAATTTTTTGCATAGATTTCAATAATTATAACGTTTCCGATTTATGGGCATGGGCGGAATGTCAATATTCATCTTCTATTGGGTGTTAATTCTGGCTTTTGCAAGAGTTTTTATATAAAACTAAATCAGTTATTAAATATAAATGTAATATAAAAGTTGAGTGTCGATATTAGGTATTGCCTACATGTTCTACTCAGTTTGAATAAATATTCAATTTTTATCTTTTCCCTCATATTTAAGTGAGCCTGTTGATGTCAGGTGTCAGCTGCTACTTTTTTATGATCGCACAATTCGCTTTTTTTTTAAATGTATAAATATTTTTAGATTATTCACCTTATTCGATCTCGAAGGGCATAGGTACTATGACTAACGAAGGGAGACTTGGACAACATGTTTATGTAAAAGTCTTCCGGAACATAGCGGCCAACCTCAGCCCTACCTTAAAAAAACAAGTTGCTTGTTTTGTTTATGAATAAAATCAGTATAGAACGCAGATTCCAGTTGGTAGACGGACACAATCGTACTAGTTCATATATTATTTATTTATTGCGAGACTCTACATTGAATGTATTCGTTTGTTCAGTAGTTTTAGAGTTCACAAGTCAGGTGTAATTATAATTATAAATTATAGTAATTAAAATTATTGACTAGTAACAGGAAAAAAAAAAGAATTCCAAATTTTATCATGGTGAACTGCTGAATTATTTCAAGAAGGAACAGGATTATAAGTAAGAGCTACCTCAGCTTTTAGCGCTAAAACTATCTGTAATCACCAATCCATTTCTCAAGTTTTGTTAGATAACGCTACCTACCTCTAGAGTTTTCGTTGTAGCAAACGACCTACTTATTTATTCATTTATTAGAAATTACTCACATTTATCTTTACATTTAACAAACCTGGTAAAATACAACAGTGTTCTTCTACTTTCGCCCTCCCAAAACCAGACCAACACTCTAAACCCCACACTTAATCGAAATTCAGTTGCGACCATTGTAGAGCGCTGCATCGGTCGCGGCAGCGCGCATGCGCCCTTCTGTTCTCTGCCAAACAACCTGTTGCAACCGGGACGGCGTGCACTAATGCAACTTCTCTCCCCGCAATCAGGAGCTAAATTATTCAATACCTAGTCTCCAACTACGGCTAACGTTTCGGAAAAACTAAATTCAAAATTCGAAATTAACGATACAAGTGCATACAATTTTTCAACAAGTAATACCAACCGCCGGACCCAAAATTCAAATTTTAGAACGAACGTCTTGTAAGTGCGTCGCGTAGTCGCGTCTTAAGACCAAGACGCCGTAGTGAAGTGCTCAGTGAAATAAATAGGTGCTTTTTAAATACCAATATTTTTTTACCAGTTATTTGTTGCGGATTAAAATTATATTTATACTCGTGTACAGTTTAAAAAAAGTTAGCTAAGTCGACGCGAAAGTTGGTTAAAGTCAATTTTGAAAATCGAATTTCGGTTGCGAAATTCTAATTTGGTTGTGCGAGTAATTGCTGGCGGCTGGCGAAGTTTAGCGGCGTCTGGAAACGTGAAGTTGGCATTCGCAAGCAACAAGTGTTCGTCTGATGCCTTCCCCGGTAAATGTGGCACTGTTACGAGTTTGCATGCCCGCTGTGCCGGGATTACGCTGCGTACTCCATCCCCGGTCCCATGAATTCGGGATTTTCGTAGTTCCGTTGTTCCTATTTGTTGATTTAATGCCACTGTTGATATAACACGTTCGTGCTTTTTAGCAGTTTCCGCAGCAGTTTAAAATCTCATTGCCTGTTTTTTTTCGCATATATGGCTATGTGTTATTTTTTTTTCGCGTAAGTGGGTGGGGCGTTCTTTTGTTTTAGATGGGTGTAGACGTCACTCGCCATCTTAGGTCGACAAAAAAGTGTCATGGCGTCTCGAACGGAAGTTAAGTTTTTGTTCTAGTTTCCGAGATCCGGGTGCCTATTTTGGTGACGTCGGTTTTAAAACGGGTTCCTTTGAGTTTTTTCTAAAGACAAATATTTTTATGAAGCCTTCGTTTAAAATTCAGATGGCAAGCTTCTAAATGCCAATAAAAAAAAATAGATTAACGTTTTTATTTTTGGTTCGTGCATGTTATTAGAAGCTGCTTCATTAATTCTAAATAAGGTAGAACTGTAGCTTAAAAGTAGATATCTAATAACAAATTAAGTCATTTGTTTATAAACGTGTAAAATATTTCCGACGGCATTTCCCCACAAAATATTCTCTTTCGAGATACTACAAAAAACTCTACCTATAAGTAAATAACATTATGTTTAACTATAGTATAGTATGTTACTGCTGAAGATGAGGTCCTGGGTTCGATTCCCGGGAAAAGTGTTATTGATTTTTCCATCAGGAATTTCTCAGTAGCAATCCGGAGTTTGTATTTATGCCCGGTTGATGGCAATAGGCTCGCCCCCTATTACATGAGACTTAGACATAACTGGTGAAATGTGGGTGTACTATAGGTGCCTCTGCCTATCCCTTCGTGGCGTGACGTAATGATGATGTAATTCTCCAGATTTCACTAAACAATTTGTCCGTTTCACAAATTACGGAACCAAATCGTATTTCGCCATATTTTCCGACCGCGACATTTTTCGTCGACAGATTCGATTTTGTAACTGACAACCTTTCGGTTCAGTGGTTAATATACGTGGGATTCGGTTCTGTGTGCGACAGACGTAGGTTCGAGTTGTGGAAAAATATAATTTTATTATAAGGTCCATTGTGAAAGATTGGCGTGCTGTCGAATATCTTTTTTTGGGTTCGTTGTCATGCAAATTGTTGTTAGGGATTTTTAGTTGCGTAATATGAATAAGGAAGTGGGAAGTTCGACTGTCAATTTTGTAGGTTTTAAAAAATTATTTTATGTTCTCAGAACTGGGAATTAAACAAAATAATGATATTTTTTTGAAACAACGAAATATTTCAGGTGAGCTTCTACTTTTAGCGCCGAATACTGCTCAAATTCCTGTTTTTTTTTTAGGATTGTTTTTTATTCAGCGAATAGTTTCGCACAACAAATTGATATGTAACCCAATACTGAAATACCATCTAAATTAACGTTATTTCACAATAAACCCTGAGAGTGAAATACTACGGATTCCTTAAACTCTCGAAAGTTACACATAGTTAAAGTTTCACATAGGTTGAAACAGCAAAGCCATACAAATGTAGTTGACAAAAAAAAAGAATTGTTTTACGGACGTTTCAAATCCTGAAGGAAAATTACTTAATTATAGCCATGATCAGTGACCCCCGTTGCCTAACGAGTTTGGGGAAAGGCTGTTTTTCAGCAATGGCTTTTGATTGAAAAGAAACAGTGTAATTGTGAAATAACATTGAATTTCGAGGTACTTATAATGAAAGGCAACTAATAAAAGGTATTTATAAGGCGGATTTGAGTGGAAACGCCGGGAGGGGACGCCCTAGGAGGGCATATACTTAAAGTGACCATATTGGTGATGTTCTTCAGAAAGATCAGGTGCGTAGTACTCGCAAACGGCTCGTGTGTATGAACCTATAGAGATATGAGGAACAGGGTGTAAAGTTCACTCATACTCCATAGAAAAGGGAGGATCCTCCGACCAGTCGGATGTCATGCCTGGTGGGCTACTGCCCGACGATTGATGTCAGGATGTTGTCGCGCGCGCGGTAAACTTCGCTTGCGCGATGCAGGATTTATGTGACATCTTTGATTCGTAGTTCGCAAGTGGCGTTGTAGATGCCGCCACAATCGTAAACGAGGCAAACAAAAAAAAAGGAGTATGTAAGGATCGTGGCAGCTGGCGTTCTGTAGTTTCTGCCTACCTCCATGGGAAAATGGGGTGAGTTTATGTGTATGTGTAAGGTTGGGGAAAAAGTCTTTTCGCATTATAGTATGTATGAACTTGTAATAAAATCTCTTTGGCTATACTATGTGTATCTGGCTGGTTTTGGTATCATTGAAAGTTTAAATTTTAAAGAACATAATTCCAAATTCAAATTAGGAAAATGTGTGATTTTTATTTGTTTTTCGTACTGTCAAGATGAGTGAATCTAATGAAGAAATTCGATACATTTTAAAATTTTACTACAAAAAAGGTAAAAATGCAACGCAAGCCGCGAAAAAAATTTGCGATGTTTATGGACCTAGTGCAGTGTCTGTGAGAGTAGCACAAATTTGGTTTAAGCGTTTTCAATCCGGAAATTTTGATGTCAAAGATGCACGTCGCTCTGGTCGCCCTATTACGGATAAAATGGATGCCATTTTTGAAAAAGTGGAGCAAGATCGGCATATTAGTAGTTACGACGTAGCTGAAGAACTGGGAATTGACCACAAAACAGTTTTGGCGCATTTGAAAAAAACTGGGTACACAAAAAAGCTCGATATTTGGGTACCTCACGAGCTCACTGAAAGAAACCTAATGAACCGTGTACTCATTTGTGATTCTTTATTACGACGTAATGAAACCGAACCATTTTTGAAGAAGCTGATAACTGGTGATGAAAAGTGGATCACGTACGACAAGAACGTGCGAAAAAGGTCGTGGTCAAAGGCCGGTCAGGCTTCACAGACTGTGGCAAAACCCGGGTTAACTCGCAACAAGGTGATGCTGTGTGTGTGGTGGGATTGGAAGGGCATTATTCATTATGAGCTGTTACCACCAGGCAGGACCATCGATTCTGAACTCTACTGCGAACAACTGATGAGATTAAAGCAAGAAGTTGAGAGAAAGCGGCCGGAATTAATCAACAGAAGGGGTGTGGTTTTTCATCATGATAACGCTAGACCTCACACATCTTTAGCCACTCAGCAAAAATTAAGAGAGTTTGGCTGGGAGGTGTTAATGCATCCGCCGTATAGTCCTGACCTTGCACCTTCAGATTTCCACCTGTTTCGGTCTCTTCAGAATTCTTTAGGCAGTGTCAGGTTAACATCACGGGAGGACTGCCAAAACCACTTGTCGCGGTATTTTGATCAGAAGTCCCAAAATTTCTATAGCAATGGGATCATGTCCCTACCTACAAGATGGCAAAAAGTTATCGAACAAAATGGTACCTACATACTTTAGTTAAATGTAAACATACTATGTTAAAAAATGTTTTGAATTTTCTTAAAAAATGCGAAGAAACTTTTTCCCCAACCTATTATTTAAATAAAATAAATTAAAATAATTAAGGATTTACGTAGGTTCTGTGATCAATCTTGGCAAGCCGTAAAGCGATTGAAGACGCTCTATAGGACTCTGGGGTGGTAATATGATCTTGAAAAAATAAGAAGTCAGTCTAAGATGATGATGTCTAAGTATAGCACTAGGAAGTGCCGAATGGCGGCCATTTTGGGGGACTGTCTTGTCATTTTGACGTTCAAAAAGTGCTGATTCTCAGCCTAGTTTGAATAAATGACTTTTGATTTTGGGCATTTCGTAGAATATATTGACAAGAGTGATGTTAAACAGTGTAGACTACTAGCCGATCTTACTGTAATAAGCTGAGAAAAGAATTGGCTGAAGATTTCAGTGAAATTATCACGTTTCTAACGTTTACAAGATACTCAACTGGCTCGCAGGAACTCTCGGATATTGTGTCTGCTATATAACATCCTTCACGACCCTAAAACGCCATCTTATCTGCGGGAACGCTTTTCCTACGCCCGTCCTTCTGATGCACCTTGCAGGTCAAATCTCCCCCCACTCAACCGACTTCTACTGCTAGTCCTACAGTGTGCACGCGGTTCGGTTATGGAATAATTCACTTCCACCTGGCATTAGGGACTGCCAAACTTGCAGTTTTTAAACGAGGAGTGTAAGAACACTATATTTCCACTTCGTCATAGATGCAAATGATGTATTATTTTATACATTATAATTATGTATATTTTTGTGATATTTATTTTAGAAGTATGTATGTATATTCTCATAGGTATTGTATACCATAATCAGCCTATAATGTTCCCACAGCCCGGTGAGAGGGAGTGGACCATAATCCACCACGCGAGCCCAGTGTGTGTTGGTAGATGTCACAAGTCTTCGACTTTTTGGTTCTAGGACATGCCGGTTTCCTCGCAATGTTTTCCTTCACCGTATGTTCATTTAAATGAGTTTTTAATGTATTTTGTTTTCTCTTCTACTCTTACATCTCTTTAACTACTTTAACTTAGCTGGAAGAGATTTTTTAGGAATTAGCATCACCTTTGTACGTATTTTTCAGTTCCTTTCTGCTTGTCTGTTTATATGTGTGTACATAAACTGTTAAATAAATAAATAAAAAAGGGATTTGGCTGTATCAACGACACCGCCTGATGTTGAGAGTGACAAAATCTAAAAAGAAATAATAGTTAAGTCTTAAACTGCATTATATTACAAAGATATTGCAAGTATCACTTATAGTTTCTCAGAAACAGCCCATAATTATAGGAGTAACTTCCGAATTGCAACAGTTTTGATTTGGCCAGATTAGTGCGAATTTGACTCGTCAAAAATGTACACTCACAGTTAGGTTACCTTATTTATTTGTTTCATCTTCGTCATGTCGATGGCACAAGAGTGTATAATTCTTTTTTTGCCCAAAACTTCGCCACCTTCACGGCATCGTCGGTGGCAGCGCAGAGGTCTCTATGCCTGCATTTTTTTGGGCAAAGGGGGCAGGTTAGGAGGTTAGTTTGCGCCACAGCTCCACACCCTGCTGCAGTGCCGTCGATATGAGTGGGTCTCCACTTTGCAAGGTTGTAGTTGCATCTTCCCACTTGGGTTCGGAAGCGGTTATGGGACTTCCGAGTGGGCCATGGAAGTCTGGACCCTGTGGGAAAATGTAAACACGAACTTTCATATTGCAACAGTTTTGATTTGGCCTGATTAGGAAACTTTGCTACGGCAAAACTTATTTATTTTATTTTAATGTAATAACATTAAAATAAAATAAATAAGTTTGTGAAAAAAGAATATCCGAATTGATAACCCTCCTTTTTGCGAAGTCGGTTAATGAGTGCCAAAATCGAGTATCAACATGTTCATTCACGACGACAAGTTCCGAACTAAAACGAGGCCCAAATCATGCGCTTCTCGCAGTATTCAAGCCGACTCCGTAGTTTCAAAATTAAGTTTATAATTATTTTAGGACACTAAATACACTAGATACCTATTTAAACTAGTTGAGCACATAATAGTGTGCTCACAGGAAAACAGTTAGACATTATTACGTAATCGGTGGGCAGTCCGTGAACTGCCTGCGTTTTCATAGTTTAGCCCTCATTTTTGTGCACGGAAATAATGTAACTGGATGCGATAAGGATTTGTATGTAGCAACACTATGTAGATAACCACAAAACCAGCGCTGGGGCTCTGTCTTGCATAGGTTAGCAGCATTATGCTGAGAGCTGGCCGTTTTGCGTGGATGTGACGCATATTTTCCCTAAATTAGTTTCTTTTTTTATTTTGTGTTTTTTTTTGCGTAATCTTTACCGCAAATAAACATATTTTCTTTCTTTCTTCTTTTCTTTTTATTCATCCATTATAGTGTATGGGATTTCTTCTATGTAGTTACTGCTTTATGTTAATTACTTTTGAAACGGTCTCTTATAATAAATCTCCGACGGATTTTTGCTGTGTGAGAAACTATTGTTTTGAAAACAGAAGAAATACTTAGTTTAGGGATCAAAAAAAGGGTTGTCACTATGTATAAACATTAGCAGTAGCAAACTAGCAGTATTATTATAAAATTATGTAGATTTCGGTGAGAAATATGGAAAAAAAAAAACAACTGTAGTGAGATATTTTCGCCCGAGTCACACACATAAAACAACGATACGACTTTGGATGCAGTTTTTTTCGATAAATTTCGACTCATTGCAATATACTTACACAAGAATCTTTAAAAAGAAAATAAATCACCTAAGTATTATAAAATTGCATGACCACTATGTAGGTTTTTTTTAAATAACAGGTATTAATCCTCCTTTTACGCTCAAATTCTTACTACAACTGCGCTCACCTTCAATTGAATCCAATTCTCCGTTGCCACGTATAGCAACAAAAACGCGGAAAGAAGCGCGTCAGCGGCAAAGACTGTTGTTATTAAAACATTACGACAGTAATTAGTCAATTATGTGTCTCATTAGCACTTTAAAGGTCTTAGATGTTACGTGGTTTAACTTTTATACGGTTAAAAGTACCGGTTTATGTTGATGCGGCATGCTTTGATAGATAAGACGTCAGACGTACGAAAATGTAGGTATGGAAAGTGTTGAGTTTTCTCGAAAATTATGAGGCTTTATTCAATTATCGTCCTTTACGGCCGTATTGAAATCAAATTTATGAGAATCAGGTCATGCTATATTAAAAATACCATAAGACTGAGGGTGCGCCGCCCTTTGGAGTATTGCCACTTACGATTACAGGAAGACATCAACACACGACGTTATCTGGTCCATATACAGTACGTAGAGTGAAAATAATATTAATAAACTATTCCACCGAACCGCACTTTATCAAAATTTTGTTTCAGTGCGGTTAGTGGAACAGCTTAGGTGCCGTTCGGTCAAGTGCCGTTGAAATCAGTGCTCTGAGTGGAATCTATTTTACGCCGAATCTTATGGGGGACTCCCAAAACAAATGAATAAATTCCGTTCTTAGACTATAATAATTTTCTAACATTGGTAGATATTAATTTTCTAACATTGGTAGATATTGACGAAGAAAATAGCCTTGTTTAACTCTCTCGTTCACTGAGTCATGTCAGTTGGTCAAGGTTTATTTAAAGGAATATTTTTTACTATGTTCTGTCCTGAAAATGGGACACTATCCTGTTTGAAACTGACCTAAAACTAAATCTGTGTAACGTTTCCTGAAAAAAGGGCGCAAGATAAAGTGACGTACGAGAAGCTGGTACAGTCAAGGAAATTAACTATACAACAAATTGACACCCTACGTTATTTTGCTGTGTTATACTTACCTATTTCATACAACAAATAAATGACAAAAAAAAAACAAAGGGACTATTAATTTCCCTGACTTTATCTACCTGATTTCCACATCCCAAAAGTCTGACAACCATTCTTACCAAGGAGTATCGCGTTACCCATGAGTAACTGGGTTGTGGAGGTCAGATAGGCAGTCGCTCCATGTGAAACACTGGTATTCCGCTGCATCCGGTTAGACTGGAAGCCAACACCAATATAGTTGGGAAAAGGCTGGGCAGATTGACTGTCTTTTAATCAGTCACTAAAAAAAAAATTTGTAGACCTTTGTGAGATACGGGTTACTATTACCACACACAACACAACATCACGCCAATATTGCTCAAAGGGTTAGGCAGAAATGTAATTGACCATATGTAGGTGTACTATACAACAGTTCTAGCTTGAAATCAAGTAACTGGATACTCGTTTTTAGGGGAATCCTTATAGGACCACTCGTGTGTCTGTCTGTCTGGTTCGCTGCTGGCTGGCTGGCTGTCGGTCCGTCTGTTCCAGCCAATTTGCTCCGAATCTACTGAGACGATTCACGATTGACGTCGGATAGTCTTATATCGTCACCCTCCCCGCTAACTGTTGTATCTCACAAACTGACGTATCTGCACTGACATTACCTTCGTGCTCATAACTTTTCGAAAAAAAGTTTTATGGCCTTAGGGATTTAGGACAACTACTAACTCAAAGAGTAGGCCAAGAGCTATATAAAAAAAAAAAAAATTCATTAACATAATTGTAGCGCCCGACTGCAAAACTGTTGCCCTGGAAAAATATAAATTGCTAGTTAGGACAGTTAGCGGGGAGGGTGACGATATATGTCGTTCGCGCGGAAAACTCTGATTGCGCGATGCAGGATTTGTGTGACGTCAGGTCTTTGATGCGTAGTTCGCATGTGGCGATGTAGATGTCGCCACAAACCAATAAGAAGCCTGTGGTCTTAAAATAACATGGTAAATCTCTCAATATTGTGCGTACAAACTTACATTTGCAGTTGGAATGTATGGGAGAACATGTTTTTTAACTATATAATGTTAAATTTGTTCTTGGGATAAATTCATCCCTACGGAGTCCTTCCTTGTGAATGGTCCAACACGTACCTGGTTTTTTTTTACTGTTTTGTTGATTGCGGCCCCTTAGTTAAAGGTATATTTCTGCGCTGAAATATCGAAAAAAAAATTCATAGTGACAGAGATATTCATGAAAATATTATTCAAGTACTGATCTGTTTTCGATGATAAAAACTGAGCTAAATTCCAGTAACCTGGTATCGACAAAGTTAAAAACAAGTGTAAAGATTCATACAAACAACTGCTGTGCCTACCTGTTGGAAAATAGCTGCGGTTTCCCCTATTCACAAAAGCGGTCCCAAACATGCACCAGATAACTACAGACCTATAGCACTACTAAGCTCTGTCTCTAAAATATTAGAGAGGATAGTTAACTCCCGTCTTATTTCTTTCATTGAGAAAAATCATCTTATCTCAGATAATCAATTTGGTTTCCGAAGGAATAGGTCGACCGAGGACGCTGCCACTCTTCTTGTCAATTCGGTCTCTTCTCATATTGAGAAAAATGAAAAATGCCTTGCCATCTTCCTTGATCTTGCAAAGGCATTTGACACGGTTTCAACTGGCCTACTCCTCAAGAAACTGGAATGGATAGGAATAAGAGGAATTTGCCTTGAATGGTTCAAAAGCTACCTGACAAACCGGAAACAGTACATAAAAGTAAACTCTTTCACCAGTGACCAACTCCCCATTAGCTTCGGAGTTCCACAGGGCAGTGTGCTTGGTCCCACGCTTTTCATTGTCTATATTAACGACATACTAAACCTCTCTGTGAATAATGCTCACACTATAACTTATGCAGATGATACAGCCGTCATATTTCACGGGAAAACGTGGGAACATGTACACTGTCTAGCACAAGAGGGACTGACACTCATCGCAAGGAACCTGGACAGAAACCTCCTCACGTTAAATGGCAGTAAAACAAAGTATATTGTTTTCACCAAGACCACCGCTTCAAAACCTCCGGAACACCTAAAACTCAAACTGCATCACTGCTCTTCTCGCATTTCTACTTCCTCTTGTGACTGTTCTCCTCTTGAACGGACCACTTCCATTAAATACCTCGGCATTATTATCGACGACCACCTAACATTTAAGCAACATATATCCAACCTCTCTGGCAGAATAAGAAAACTCATCCACACCATGCGCAGACTACGAGACTGTCTACCCACAAACACACTACAACAAGTTTACCTAGCTCTATGTCAATCCATAATTCAGTATTGCATCAGCGTGTGGGGTAGTGCTGGAAAGACCTATTTGATTGAAGTAGAACGAGCACAGAGAGCGCTTCTTAAAGTAACTTTTAAGAAGCCCTATCGGTTCTCTACTGACTTACTCTATCGTGAAACAAGAGTTCTCAGAGTCCGCCAGCTTTTCATTCTTTCTGCCTGCACCAAAACTCATAGAACTATTAAAAACAGACCAGATTACGCATCAATCATAAGCAAAAGAAACTATAGAATCCCAACACCTGACTACACCTCACTGCTAGCTAGACGCTCCCCAGCTTACTCTCTCATTAATACATATAATAAAGTCTGCAAACTCTGTGAAATCAAAAATACTACCTCATTCAGTTGTAAAAAAATAATAAAGGAAATGTTGCAAAACTCTAGTTATGACGACTCGGAACAATTCATCTAGATACCCTGACCTGACACTAAATCAAACGATACACAATGGGAACAAATACGCGCGCACACACACACACACACACACACACACAAACACACACACACACACAAACACACACACCACACTCACATCACATGTACACAAACACACCAGATATACAATATAACACCTGAAATCACCTCTCAAGCCTCCACTCTGGAACTCTTACCCCGAGCCCCAAGATACAGACTAACTGTCTAGTTTGGGGTTCACTGGCAAATTATATTTTGTAACATAGCTATAGGTAATATTTTAAGCTATTCATGTCGTCTCAATTTGGTGTTAACTTGTAAACCTGCTTACTGTATTACCTGGACAATAAACTATTTTCTATTTTCTATTTTCTTACCCCTTTCGAGAGTACAAGCGTTATGTTATGTAGTAGAATATATACTACCCACATTTAGTTGAAACTTTTAGCCTTTTAGCCTGTAGTCTGTAATTCAATCGCGAGTTACGGGCGACCTTCGTCAGTGTTAGTGTATGTGTGCGATGCTATCTCAGGAACATTATTGTTGCAATTAGTCTGATGAACACACGCTTAAGGGTTTCGTTAGCGACTTTTATTGTTGTTTTTGTGTGTCTGCTTACCTTAGATTGAGGATAGCGTGAGACTTACTTACCGTTTGTTCATCCGAGGGGGCAGAGGTGAAATAAGAAAAGGTTTTCATACATTTATATAAACTCAGGCCTTTTTCCTAGGTGGACGTATAGCGACCTTATTGGTGATGTTCTCCAGAAAGAAAGAAAGAAAGAAAGAAAAATGCGTTTATTGGCAAAACAAACAAAACTATAAAAACAGAAAACAAATTATTATAATGCCAAAAGGGCCTCAGCTCAGCATAATGTCAGATGACAACACAAAGTGTACCACCTGACGCTGATTTTCAGCTGCAACCCACGAGTGCCACACGCTAGAATAATAAACATAGGGAAGTGTCTGTCCGTTATAATAAATAAATTAAAGGTAATATATAATAAGAGAAAGGTCAGGTGTATAGTACTCGCAATCGGCGTGTATGACCAGATGTATGAACGTAAACGTATTAATTTATTTATCCTTATATAGATTCTTCTCAATTTTGTGAATGTTAGAACGCTGTAGGCCTAGTGGACTGTAGATTTGTTGACCATCATTATTCTGCTAAGTACCTGGTACTTGTTGAAAGACCTACACTGTCCTCCCATACCTAATAACACTGTTATTTGAAAATATTGTAAAAGCCCATTATTTTTAAAAGAGTAACCGTGGAGTTTCTTGCCGGCTCTTCTCCATAGGAAACGACCAATTGGAACCGTGCACCTAGCTTCTGACGTTTCATAAGTGCCCATATAGGTTTATATGAAATAAAAATATATTTTGAATTTTAAACGAGGCAAAAGGAGTGTGTTATGATCGTAGCAGGTGGCGTTCTGTAGTTTCTGTCTACCCCCATTGGGGAACAAGGCGTCAGCTTATGTATGTATGTAGGTGTTCTTATACAGCTCTGCTTACTTTCGAGAAAAAAAAGTTTAATGTTACAAGACTTGTTGCATTAACAGGATTATCACCACTTTTTTAAACAAAGTCCACCCGCTGCGTCTGTCTGAACGCGATAAACTCAAAAACTACCGAACGGATTTTCATACAGTTTTCACCAATGGACAGATTGATTCATGGGGAAGGTTTAAGTGTATAATTCATAAAGGTGTTGTGTAAATTGGCTGAAATATGACGATTATCGTTGAAGTCAAAGTCAAATAATTTATTTCAATTAGGCACAAAAAAGGCACTTTTGAACGTCAACATTTAAATAATAATTGATTCTAGTTGCCCCTTCCAAAAGGTAGTTTTCGTATGGAGAAGAATGGGCAAGAAACTCCACCGTTACTCTTTTAAAATGTTTTCACAATATCTTGTATACATCAATTATATAATTATATGTGAAGACGATGCACCTAGAATAAGATTACTATACCACGTTAGGTAAAAATAATGAAAAATTAAGGAATTACAGATAAATTAATCATGTGCTCGATGCATGTGCAGATGCATGGTGCTCACATATTTACAAACATTGTAAAATTATACGATATTCCTAGCATTTTTACAACTAATATAAATCAGTGTGTGAGTTCGAGTAATCACAGAATGTAAAACCAATATAAAAAAAAATATATATATATATTATACAATTAAATTAGCAACCAGTTAGATTTTGTCTAGATTCTAAATTGTCCTATGGAGCAGGACCAGCATGTTTCCAAGCATTTTTATCTTGGATATAATCCTCTAATTTGTAATATGCTTGCTTGCAAAGTGTATTTTTTATATGAGTTTTAAATTTTCTTTCATGAAGAAAAACCATGTCAATTGGGGGATTTGCTGGCGTGCGCGTTACAGTAGTAGTAATACTTACGTCCACTGGTATAATTTTCGACTAAAAAAGCTAGTTAAGTTTAAGTCGAACTTAACATTGATAGAGTTTTAGCATTAATGTGCTAATATTTCTAGGAAATAGATCAAGGGTATTGGTTACTTAGGAACAACGAGGATTCCTGGGTTCTAGAAATTATATCTAGGTATTATATAGGTGGGTTTGTATTCAAGGCATTCAAAGCCTACATCCGTCCTATTGTCGAGTAGATACAGGCCTTCTCTGAGATAAAACATCTTTTTGAGTCAAGATAAGAAAGAAATAGCACATTATTGTCGCGGCCTGCAACAAGGGCATTGATGGACGATCGTGAAGATGTGGTCTATCAATGTCTGTTGCGGCCAAGGCCTGTTTAGTACTTTTCGCAAATAATGCGCGGAAATTCAAACTAAGTAAATCAATTATAAATTCTAGAATCAATGACAAATAACAACAATATAAACATAAACAACAGAAATATTCGGCAGCTGCACGTCATGACTGTGACAAGAAGACTTCCACTCAACATAATTCTGTGCTATGAGGGACCCACAGCACAGCGCTGATTTTCAGTGGTCACCTGGAAAATATATAATCTTCTTCACACATACCACATATTAAACACATATTCTTCTTCTTTTCGTGTGGTTAGTGATTAACCTGGTTAACACATTAATTGCATTATTTTGTGTGTACTATAACATCTCCCGCGCCGAAGACGCTCCGCTGAGATTGCTCGCCATGGCCGAAATTCGGTCTGGTGGACTATTATTATTATACTCCAGAGGGTCCATAATCTTACTTATATCCCCTGTTTTTATAGTACATTTTCCAATGCAGTAAAGAATTGGGCATTGAGCTTACAGCAAATATGACAGCTTCTAAACAAACTTTCTGTATCCAAATCCTTTTTCTGTATCAATTATTCTTCAGGTCCAAGATTGGTTTACGGTAAATAATGTGGTACTAAATAATAAAAAAACCAAATGCATTAGATTTAAATTACCAAATGTTAGAAGTAGCGAATGTGACATCATATTGAATAGAGAAAAACTGGAATTTATTAATCAAACTGTTTTCCTAGGAATCACGTTAGACGAGAAATTACAATGGAGACCTCACATAACATCTCTTGCGGGGCGGCTAAGCTCAGCCGCTTATGCTGTTAGAAAGATAAGACAGTTAACAGACGTAGAAACCGCGCGATTGGTCTATTTTAGTTACTTCCACAGTATTATGTCGTATGGCATTTTACTGTGGGGTCGGGCTGCTGACATTGAATCTATCTTTATATTACAAAAGAGAGCTATCAGAGCCATTTATAATTTCTACGTCGCCGCGAATCTCTCAGGGAATAATTTAAAAGGATGAATATTATGACGGTACCTTGCCGATTTATTTATGAAAATATTATGTAGGTACGTATGTAAGAAAAAATCGAGATATTTTTAGTAAAATAAGTGATAGACATAATTTTAATACTAAAAAATAAAGATAAAATAGATTAACGATTTTTCAGATTATCTAAAGTACATACATCTTCTATGGGGTACTGTGTTAATGTTACAAGAAAATACCTTGTTATATATTGCAATTAAATGAAAGAAAATTTAAAACTCATATTAAAATGACACTTTGTAAACAAGCATATTACAAATTAGAGGATTATTTCCAAGATAAGAATGCTTGGAAACATGCTGGTCTTGCTCCATAGGATAATCTAGAATCTAGACAAAATGAAACTGGTTGCTAATTCAATTATAAAATTTATGATTTTATATTCTCTGATTACTTCCTCACACACTGAATTGTAAAATCGTCTACTTTTACAATGCTTGTAAATATGTGAGCACAATGTATCTATCACATAATTAATTTATCTTATGTTGATTATTTTTGCATAATCAACGTATCTCTCTGCTAGAGGGAGTGCGCCGTGATCCACAACGCGAGCCCAGTGCGGGTTGGTAGATGTCACATGTCTTCGAATTGTTGGTTCTCGGACATGCCGGTATCCTCACGGTATTCCTTCACCGTTGTCAAATTCTTTGTAGAGTTATCCCTTAATAATAAATAATCGCTGTAGGTATTAAGTTATGTATGACATGCTAAACATTAAGGGTTAAGCAGAAGTGTACCTATCGGTGGAGGTCTGTCTGGCTTGGGCAGAGCATCGCCGTGTCCTCGTGGAGGCGATCGGCGGCGGGGATCTCTCGCGTCCGGCCCTAGTCCAGGCCATGGTACGGAGCGAGAGGGCATGGGAGGCCGTCACCTCCTTCTGCGAAGCAGTAATGCTCGCGAAGGAGGAGGCAGAACGCGTGAGGGAGAGGCAAATTTCGCGCCCTCACGCCCCTAGCCGCCGCAGGAGACGCCCTGGGCGTCGGGAATCGCAGGCCGATTCCCGGCCACCGTAGGCGCGGGCTTGCGGACGGTGAGCAATGGGTAGCTCGCCGTCCGATAAGGACCAGGCCCGGGTCGACGGCGCGTTGTGTTCCACGCGCGCCTCAAAGAGATGTCAGCACAACGGAAGGGGTCCGATAGGACCGATGCCTGCCGGGGTTGCGGGAAAGTCCGAAAGGGATACCGTGGCCCCTGGCAACGTAAAGGCAACGGAAGGAACACGGGTGGGTTTTAGTCAGTAAGAGTCTGACACGCCCTCCCGCTCCACCCAGAGCGGGAGAAGTTATTTGATAATTTCCCACCCAAAAAAAAAAAAAAAAAAATAGTGTACCTATAGGACACCCAAATTTCGCCAGCTATGTTGATATCCAATGAGTCAACACACAACAGTAAGTAAAAATCCTAACCCATTATACCCTAATCTTGTACCTAAATAGACTCCTCATTTAAGTATTCTGCCTCAACCAACACGACGGGATAAAATACGAAGACATTTGTTAACTCACGGCTGCACCAATTGTGCACTATTCATTGCCTCACTCAAATTATATTAAGGATGAACTGCGCCCCGCGGTTTCATGTGAAAAAGTCGCGATACCGTGGGAAAATCGGGATAAAAAGTACCCTATGTCCTAAACCAGGTCATGGTCTACCCGTGTGCCAAATTTTATCTAAATCTGTTCAGCTGTTTTAGCGTGAAAGCGTAACAAACAAACTCACTTTCACAATAATAATATTATTTAAGAAGTTAGGATATAAAATCTTAAAATTCGTTCATATTTAAGAATACCATTTGAATATTTGTACCTACAGCTACACCATATATATGTTGTGATGACAGAACTTATAAAAATTTAACATAGGTATATAAAAATACATTCTCACAAATAAATAAATTCTGATTCAGATTAATCTAAAGTAAAGTTTTTTAGTTGCCTTTTCTTACACCATTTCCAGAGAATAATACACAATATATAACACAAGACAACAACAATCACACACTTCTATTCTCCCCACAAAATACATCAATGGCCTATTGTGGGATACCAAAATAGGCACTAGGTACATAATAATTACATCTATACTCAATAGCCTCTTAGAACAAGATATAAATATGGCCTGTTATCATTTATAGTACCTCGTAGCCTCTAATAACCACAAATATAAACATTAATATCACAATAACTATTGGATCATTATATATTATGGTAATAATAGAGTATACTTACTGACGTCACCACATAATTCCATGACCGCAGTCACTGATGACTAGATCGACCATTCTCATCATTGACCAAATCTTGCAGTAAATTTAAAACTGTGGCGGCATCTACATCGCCACATGCGAACTACGCATCAAAGACCTGACGTCACACAAAATACTGACGTCACACAAAATACTGACGTCACACAAAATACTGATGTCACACAAAATACTGACGTCACACAAAATACTGACGTCACACAAATCCACGCAATTAGAGTTTACTGTGTGAATACCATATCCTACCCGACATCAATCGTTGGGCAGTTGCCCGCCAGACGCGACACGCGTCTGGTTGGCGGATCCTACCTTTTCTATAGAGGATTAGTGAACTTTAAACCCTGTTCAACAACACAAAAGAAATGTTTGCGTAAGACTGATTTGGGGATATTTTTAGATCGACCGTGAGTTTCTATAGGTTAAAAGTCATACAATATTCTGAAGTCAACCATCACAACTTACATCAAGCAATATTACATAACAGATCGCTTGTTCTTATTCTCCGAAGGCGTAGCTGGGCTAAGGGCTACACCCAAAATTCGTCAGTTGATACAATATCACACTTAGGGTTGCCAACCCTACTAAATAATAATACCTACTAGTTGCGCACCGCAGTTCCGCCCGCATAAATCTCGAAAAGTGGGAATATCGAAATAAAAGATATCCTATGTCCTTCTCCAGGTCACGGTCTACCCATGGGTCAAATTTCATCCAAATCCGTTCAGCCGTTTTAGCGTGAAAGCGTAACAAAGAAACTCACTTTCGTATGTATAATAATATAATAGTTATTATATACTGACGAGCAATATAAAAAAGCCACTTGAAAAGTGCCAAAAAAATCTACATATCTCCTAAACCACACAAGTTAGCTACCTACATGAAGTAAAAACAATCTTGAAAACAGTTTTATATGTAGGTATTTTTTTTATACTCTTGAATGTTGCTTTTTACTTCAAGAAGCTATATTGCGTAGATTCGGAAATATTTTATGATACAGAGGCTTCTGCTATAAATTAGAGTCCTAAATACTTTATTTCTAAAGAAAAAATATAGTAGGCGAAACTACTATTTTTTTATTTCAATACAAAATGGCGACATGATCGCAATAGGACCAGTATTTAATCTCATAAAAGCTGAATTAATTGTATTTTGTAATCTTAATTTAGAGTGATAGACATTTAAAAAAACCTATTTTTAAAGGTTCATTAATATTAACAGGTTTTATTTTAATTATTTTAGCAAAAAACATGCATCTGAAGAATAAATAAAACCTGTTATTAAAAAGGTTTTTTTTAAATATTTAACCTATGTTTTTTATATATATTTGATATAAAAAAGTATGGACCTAATCACACCCCACGGTCAAAACGAGCGTAAGCAAACATTTTGACATCAGATTACAAAATAAACAACTGCCTATTAAGTATCAGCCTGTAAATATCCACTCCTGAAAATATTCCTCCCGATGACCTCTGTTACTCCATGATGAACATATTTGGAAAAAACACAGATGATTTCAGTTATTTATTGGTGAAAAATTTATCACCGAGAGAGAGTGAGATTACTATTAAAAACTAAGCAAGAAAAATCAATCACAAAAACAATGAAAACACGGAAATTATCATAATCATTTTCATCAAGAAAATATTACTCCAATTTTTGTCACAATTCTCGTAGCAAAAATCTTAGCCCTAAAAATAAAAAATATTTTATTATAATTACAATGTTATAATTTGAAATCAATTACAACATTGTAATGCACAGAAATAATCATCAATAGAAAATCTTAACAAAATGTTTCTCCAAAAATATTGTATCAACTCTCGTAGCAATACTTTTCGTTGGTCCAATAAGAAAAAAACAGCAGATAATATCAATATATATAATATTATATATTATTATTTGTATATTATATTTTTTTAATTTAATGTATTGTATAGATTATAATTATTTCAAATAAATGAATTAATAATAATATTTAAGTCAATCGATGTTAAAAAAATACAAGTACCTAACACACGGAAATTATCATAAACGGCAATCAAAACAAAATTTAAAAAAAAAAGAATTCTCGTAGCGAATTTCGTACCTCTAAACTAGCGTAATCTCGTAGCAAACACAACAATCTAATGTATCGCTGATTAAAACAGTTTCCCATTCTTTATAAGCCCTGGAAGTCGGCTTACGACTTGAAAAATTCGTAGCCCGACGGCTTACACTTTTTGCATATTTAATGACACTTTTTTTGTTGAAATACACCCTCTAAGATTACCTCCAGGCGTAGCCGACTTTAGTTGGCTCAAACAAAGGCAAAACTAGCTCTATAGACAAGTTTGAGCAATATTAGTATGGATATTACTAATTAAACCCTTGTCATAGGGCTTAATATAGATGAGGACGATCTTCGAGTGTTTTATCGTATCAAAATAGTTCTAATCACTATCTATGATTACCTCTCGCCCGCCAGAAAAGTGACAAACGAATTTTACAAAGCATTAAATGTCATATACGCAAATTTATACCCTATACAGAAAGAGTTAGATGGTAAAATCGCACGCGGGCCCCGCTACTAATTTTTTGATGCTACGTTCATCATAGTAGCAGCGGCAGCGCCATCTCTACGAATTCCAACAAAATTTTTCACTGAACCATTTTCTTATAAGAACTTTACACACTGATGCAGGCTGTGTGCACTTAGCACACACCGTCGCGTTTCTATACAATCGAACGCACCCACACGCCGAAGAAAAAAACGATAAAAATCTGCACACAAACATAAGTTTCGTGCACATACTAGACAAGGATAGACTATTCTTTAGAAAAAAAAACGAATTTTACCTCCAAAATATTTTGGGAGGTTTTTTAAACATTGTTATGTAAGTTACATGTCATTTGGATTAATACAAAGTGTAAGATAAGTCAGTAGAACTGAAATGCACAAGGTTCATACAAGCGCGGGACACCCACACAGACGTGTGTGTGCGGACGACACTGCATTCTGTCTGTGTATTAGTGCTAAAGTGCGACCGAACGATCTTGAGTTGAGCGCTGTGGTTCTGAACGAGGAAAGGCTTGGTATAGATTTTTTTGTGGTTTTACTAGTGATTAATATTGAATTGTGAATATAAATTAATGATTGTTGTTGTTAATATTTTGGTGTGACTAAAAAAATATTAAATTTTTGGTCTCTATTTAAAATAAACGCAAAAAAGCATTTTAAAGTGCAAACTGTCAAAATATATGGAATTTTACTACAAAAAAGCGCGTAAAAATGTTTACTGACTAGTGCTATTGTTAATGATTGAAATCATCTGATATTTCAGCCAAAACCCCCAATTTTTCGGCAATTTTTTCATATTTACGAGTGTCAGCGGCAAGTATCAAGACCGCCCGAGCGCCGGAGCTCGGTCGCAGTAAATACAAGGTAATGGCTAAGTACGCACGCCGTCTAGTACGGTGTGCGCGCTCGGTGCAGTCCCGCCTATGCACAATCGGTGGAGCGTCGCATTTCCGTTCCCGGCACACAACTGGACCACAACACGCGACATAACCGCTAAAAACCTCCGAAAAATAAACAAAAATATCTAAAAAAAAATTGACCACAGACTATATTTTATTAAAAAAAATATTCATATCATCGCGTAGTGGCTTCGACAAAAACAAAACAAAATCTAAGAAAAAATATTTTGGGATTTAGTGAGTTTTTCCGAATTTCTTCTCGTATTTAAGTGCGGCTCACTTCGCTGAGATGCAAAACACATATCACATGGAAACTTAGGACCCGAACTATATTTTTTATTTAGTATTAAATAAGTAATAAAAGGAATATTTTTGTGAAAAGTGACTATGGTGATGTGTTACAATATATTATGCTGTGACAGTGTTATCGCTGTGAAATACGGCTGAATGGATTTGTGATTACATGACGAGGTGACGCCGATTTGTTATTGCAACTTTTTTCTTTTTTTTTACAAAAATTACTACCGAAGTGTCAAACTGGACGGAAGAGGAACCGGCCACCTCTGACGCATGTGAGTACTATTTGGTGCTTTGCCGCGTTAAACAAAGAACTTTTTTGAATTTTCAAAGTCAATATTGTGCCCTTAATCTTGCGTTCTCCTTAACTTAAAGTGGTGTTAGTGTGCGTGCGATGCATATGTAAACGCACGCGTAACGGTCGCTGTGTGCGTGGAGTTCACGCACATTTTTTTGTGTTTTCTTACGAGCCCCCCACCACTCCCCCACCTATACTCGTTATCGTTTATCTGTCCCACTCTTTTTCTATGACTACGTCGTTTTACATTGCAACGTTGTGTCGGTGTGCGTGAGTCTCACGTGTGTGCGTTAATAAATTGCAACCTATATTTTGATCGAAGGCCAATGACGGCATAGAGAAAACGATTCCATTTTCAAATTTCTTTGTGATTTCTACTAGAGAGCTGCCTAAAGCGAAAAAGAAGCGAATACTTTTTTAAATTCGGAATTTGAACATTTTTGGCAACGAATTTTTGGGGTTTACAAAAAAAAGTTCACTAAAAAGGTCAAATTACTTTATATTAAGAATTTTCATAACCCTTAAATACTAATGTTAACTAATATATAGCCAAAAATCTGTTTATTAGTGTAATAAATGAGTTATTATCGGTGCTACGAAGCTCAACGCGGAATCGTAGGCTAAAATAAAGCCGTCGGAACTTATGACGTGCACTTCACAACACTTTTTTTTGCTAAAATTATAATTAATCAATTAATTTATACGTGATGTTTGACATTATTAAATTGATTTTGCTTAGATATATGCAGATATGGTCTACAACGGATATTAAAGGCTTTTATTGTAATATTAATTTAAGAAACGGTGTATGGTTATTATTAATTAAGTAGGTAAATAATAAGAATTATTTAATTACGTAAAAATTAACACTTTTAAAACAAAATATAGTATAAAGACATTTTTTTAAACTTCTTACCTCTCTATGGAAAATACTTTTGATTTCCTTAGCATTTGTAAATAAAACATTAAATGCACAACAAAAGATATTTTGGTTAACAAAACAGTAATTTATCACTGTTTGACAAAAACATGTTATTTATAAATAACAAAAATAAGGTCATTTGCATTCAGGAAGTAATGTACTTGTGTATGCATTGACATACCAACATGACCTATATTTTATCGTCCATGCATTATAATATGGTCTTTGTATTTGTGAAAAATAAAGAAATACTTTGCTATTGTTTAAAAAAACTGTGAGTATTTTGGTAATAAAAATGTTCAAATTGGGTTACGCGCAATCATGCAGGCGCATGACTACATCTCTCAAATCGTAATTTAGGAGTTGATTCTATGAATTTTCTTATAATTGCAGTAAATAAAAGTAGACCGTTATACCTAGATCATCTACTATATACATAACTAGAAAACCCATAAAAAGTCACTTTACGATGTATTACAAACTCAACAATAGTTATTAAACCAGAATAAAATCTTGATGTTCCTTGTTTAAAAAAGGAAGAGCATAAAATTCCTTTCTCTCCGTCATTCAAAGCGCCAAAATTCAAAAAAGGAACGTCACGAAATTCCTTCCTCCCCGTCATTCAAATCACTAAAACCGCCAAAATTCACAAAAAGAACATCAAGAAATTCAAGTTCGCGCCCTTCAATTGCAGTCGGGTCCTTGCGCGCGCGGCCAAGGCGAGCGCAGGCGCAGCGACTGTCAATGTTACTACATAACCTACAACCGCTATTGCCTTATGCCCGCCATCTTGCATTCAGACTCGTTTGAAGGCTACGCATGGCTGATATCTTAGTTTTAACTATGTTTCTGCTAGGTTTATGTCTATGTGAACGCGTGAACATCTCAATTTGGAATTTTATGTGGCGTTTTGTGTATTTATTTCGCTACTGTGTTTGTTTTCGCACTTTTGACTATGTTCTTCTATAGAAGTTCCCAAACTAAGAGCTTTTCAGCAATAATTGACTACTTTTACATAGCTTTTCTTTATCTTTTTACAAGCCCCCCCAACCGGGTTTTTAACCTAAGACATAAACATATATCTGATGAGCCTCATACTTTAAAAATAAATCAAGGCACCACCAAACCATGTTTTTAAGAGGTCAATAAAGTTTTTTACTAGCTAGAATATTATGCAAGTTACTAGCGGACGTGGCTAGGCGGGTATTTAGGTGCGCCTGCACAGCGGCCAAGGCGAAAGTCGCGTTTGCACAATCTACTGTCGACTTTGCTTAATTTGACGATAGATGGCGCTAGGTAACACTTTATTGTGAACTAGACTTTATCATGGTCTGCAATGGCCTTTACTGTTTTTAATTTTTATGATATTTTAATATTCTATCTATGAGGGCCGACAGAAGTTAGGGTTTTCTTCTTAAAAGTATATTTTGGTCTAGTTAGAAATTGTGAAGGTAGAAAATTGAATGCCGATAACGATAAAATAGCTAGAATTCTTATCACGTTACACAATTTGCGTCATTTATATTACAAATGGGACTATTAAAATCCAAACCACAATAACACTTTTGTTTCAAGTAACTAATTAACATTAATTCTTTTACAATCATTATATCGGTCGTTTATTAAATTATTTTAGCAGATAAAATTATTAAAAAAAAAAACTATCTTTGGTTTTTTTTTACTATTTGAATATGTGCGTAATGCAAAAATAATCTAAAATCAAGAAATAGGAATCTAAATATAATAATCTAGTTCAAACTATTAAACTATCTACACTATTACAACATACAGACAGTATACAAAACGTTCAATGTCACAACCGACTCACTATAAGCCGCCATATTGAATTTATTCCCGCCTAACTCTCTGTTAATTATAATAGACGCCTGCGCAGTCTAGCGGTCTAGATATTGACACGAAATATCTGTTGTGGGCTTACTTTAATGACTATTATAATTTGAATTATAATATTATTTATTTAAATGCGTTTTTTAAAGTTTTTCTCCTCATTTTAAGGTAAAAAAATAAGCAACATGTCCACATTAATATTTACCGATAAAAAAAAAACTTACCAAATTAATAAATTAGGTTGTTAAACTCAACCGATCATAAATACTAAAATATATTTCTACTATCTATAACTTTTCTATTTTAATAACCACTTTACGATAGCATATTTTACGATCCAAATGTACATAATAACTTAAAAATAAAAAGATTTACGTCAATGAGCTAAATGTAAATAAGTAAGGACGGATCAATTTATTTATAAGCCATTAATTTGATCGCCATTTTCTTTTTACGTTAGAGTTCATTTCGAAGGACAGGTTTTTGAAAAGAATGCATTTTTCCTTCTATTTTACCGTTTCGAAAAGCCACCGTCCACTTTATCTTTTCTTAATATTATTCTTTTAAGTAATACAAAACAAATCAGGCGCTATTGAGGTAACATTGCTTATAAAACGTCTTGTAAAACTTTAAAGCTTCTGCCTAAAGAGTCACAAAATACAAGCATAAATTAAAAAAAAATGAAAACCCTCGACACAAACATTTCCTTAATTCTCTTTCCTACTCCATCACCAGACCCTGTTCATCATCTATCTATAACCTATTCATTGAGACCATTCCAATGAGCCCAAACACGATAAGTCCTGCGCTGTAAGTTGGTAAGGGAGTTGGGTATCCTGCAAATTCCAGTTGTAGTAGTAGTAGTTGCAATTCCTGCAGCATCAGATCAAGGTTGCTATGTTCTTCTAATATCATTGAAGTAACAGAATACCAAATTTCAAATCGATCAGACCTGTGGAAGATGAAAGAGCTGATAATCTTCAAACGGCGGAACCGATTTTCTTGAATTATAGCTAAGAACACTCTCGATCAAGTCACCTTTCAAACAAAAACACAATTAGTTCAGCCGTTTGTGAGCTACGATGGCACATACAGACACACAGATAGACGTTAATCTTATAACCCCCTCTTTTTCGGTCGGGGTTTATACCTAAATACACTGAATCAACTTTTTGCATCTTATTTCATGATTTTTGTGTGTTCTTTAACTGTTTGAGATTGAATATGAATAAATAATATATTATTATTAACAAAAGCTTTGTTAATAATAATATATTATTATTAACAAAAGCTTTTGAAAACAGATACCCAATCCTTCTCTCTCATCTGTTGTTGCTAAATGTACCTCTTTTTTTTGTAACAGTAAGTCAAGGTTTTAATCTGTAAACCACCGCTTGGAACCCGTTCGGGGATAAGCATAATTCAATTCAATTCAATCAGTATTATAAATACTAACATATTTTATTATAAAGTATTAGAACGTAGAAAAATATGTTAGTAGCATTAAAATAAAAATGATATTACAATCAAAACCAAAAATTAATTTAGAATTAAAAAAAAAAAATGCTGACGCTTAACCTTTTGTTTCCGGTATTAAAGATTTGTGTATGTACCACTACTACTAGCTGTAATACTGGAGACAATAAAGGTTATTCTGTTATAAATTCAGCTATAAGAACCATAATTTTCAATATCTGATAATATCTTTAGTGAAGTGTCTACAAAATGTCTGTCAGCCACTCACAGCATTATTTTATTCTAGAGCACAGCATTTCACGTCCAAAACATGGTGTAACAGTAAATATTAAGCGATTAAAATAAATCTACCTGCGTTCTACGGTCGTGCGGTGAATCTAGGTTGTGGACACTAGGCCGAGACAGGTGCAGCTACCCTACTGCAACCAAACCAGTCGAAATACTGGCCGCTAACGGATCTCACTATTTGAATTTCGAACGACGATATTGTGGTTTGAAAATGGAATGTTTGGGGCCAATGATGGTTTGCGATTTTGTGTTCTTGATTTGAAATTATAGTTGTGTTGACGGTAAATACTTTTTTGATACTTGAAAAGTAACCAATCATGTGACAGAACGTGAAGATATTAGCTAAAAATCTTGTCATCGTAGGTACTAACATCATACAAAAGCTAATATTCAGCATTATTCCTGTTGGAACTTATCCTCCATGTTTGTCATGATGACGATATTCAGACACATCTTTGATCACTTAACACAAATAACTAAACACTCATTTCTGCAAACAATAATAACAGTACGATAAAGGAAAAAAATAATCGCAAAAGCCCAAAAATGAGGTCATTCAGACGGGCGGCGAAAGCGTCATGCGTTTTTTTCGTCGCTTATTCGATTACTGTCTGGAGCTCGGGAGGTATTGTTTTCCGTCCGTCTTGCGAGCAGATGGCTGTCCTGTTAATTACGTCGGGTCAGTTTTGAGGTTTCCCTTTCAATATTTTTGGGTGTTTTGTATTGTAAAGGTGGAGTTTGGAGTTTATTTTGAAGTTTGAAAAGTTATGTGAAAGTTTTTGTGTTTTAGGCTCAATTAATGAGTAAATCCATTGACTCCAATAACAGCTAACATTCTAAGATTTGATTCATCTTCCATTTGTCAGCTAATAAATGCAATCCAGGGCTGATCTCTATGGTAATTCTAGGGCTATTGCTAAACTAGGTTTAAAAAGAAAATAATTAATAACTTCAAAGTCTTCAATGGTAATTTGCAATTTCATTAGGATTATGTAGCAGATCGATTGTAAAATACATAGCTACCTAGAATTTGGTCCCTACCTATGTGTTGTTTAGTCTAAAAACGTTTACAATAGAAAAATCATATTGATGAGAAACTAAAACATTCTCAGGTAGTCTTGAAACTATGGCATAGTTACCCTTGGGAATTCAAATGTGATGCACACAAAGAAAGTCATCACCATTGGCAGCCTTGATCCACGCACTGCACGGTATAGGCCTCCTACCTGTTTTGCCATGCTGTCCTAGTCTGTAGAAAGTACCTATAAGGAAATAAGCTGTAACCAGAGATATCCTGCTGTTGCAAATAATTAAAAAACTTACTCTCTATCCCTGAAAGCTTTTTCAAAGTTAGCCTCTTCCCAAAAAAAATCCTTGGTTGTTGTTAGTTCTGTACACCAATCATAAAATTCAACATGATGTTTAAAAGCAGAGTCACTGATCAGAGACTAAGGCTCACTTGCACAACAAATCCTTAACGTATTTAGCGCTAAACAAATTTAAAACATTTTAAGATGACAGAGACAGAATTATGTTTTAAATAGGCTACGTTTATAGTGCAAACAAAATCAGTTTATCAGAAGAATTAGTTTCATTTTCATTCTCCTAGCTTGTTATAACATCCGGTATCTTAATAAGTACCTACTTAAAACAAATAGGCTTCCTTTTTATTATATGTTTATAAAGCTCAGCGGATATATAACAAATATTGTTCATTTAATAGTATAGGATATTATGATGTAGGACCAAAACTGGTTGATCCATTCATGCCATAATTTTTTTGGCATTTCATCGACTGAAATGATTGACAGAAATGGAACGATGTTTTAAATTTGTTTAGCGCTAATTGCGTTATGGATTTGTGTTGCAATTGAGCCTTAGTCTCTGATCAGTGACTCTGCTTTTAAATATCATGTTGGATTTTATGATCGGTTTACAGAACTAACAACAGCCAAGGATTTTTTTTGAAGAGAGTATAATTAAAAAAGCTTTTGGGAATCGAGAGTAAGTTTTTTAATTATTATAGAACGACGTTTTTAAAGAGAAAGAGAACCGCACATTCTAATATTTTTGGAAAATATGAGAATGTCCGTTTAAAACGTCATATCCATCCTATATTGTCCCCATTGCTGGTACACAGGCCTTCTCACTTCGAGAGGGAGTGGGCAATGGGCCGTACTCCACCACGCGGGCCCAGTGCGGGTTGGTAGATGTCACATGTCTTCGAATTTTTCAGTTCTTGGACATGCCGGTTACCTCACTATTTTTTTCTTCACCGTTTTGAGAGCAGTGGTGATGAACCTGCCTGGGTTTGAACCCACGACCCACAACTCGTAAGCCGGGGCCGTTACTACTGCGCCACCACTGCTCTTTATATATACAAGGTCCCATTAAAATAGATGGACAAATTTTTACACAGTGTTCAGTACGTCTAACCAAAGATATCCCAGCAAAAAAAAAACACAGATTACAGTGATTTTATTTTGACTTATAATAACAAATGGCCACATTATTAGCGTATTTTCGTTAGCTGATTTATTTTTCTTGTAAGTATCTAATGCGTTTTTCTTAGTATTTTCTTACCATTTTCCTTATTTTGGTGGTCTAAATGATTTCTAAAAAAAAATCCATCTATTTTAATGGGACCTTATATATATTTCATTGAGTGACTTATTAAATATTCTTCCTTATGAGTTCGCCTTGCTTCAAATTTTAATATCTTAACAATTCGATAGCTCAGCTTGCCATGCAACTTATCTAAAATTTTCCATAAAGAACTTCTCAGAAGCAACCTGCATCCTAATTGTGAAACACACTTTAAATCACAATCTGAACGATTTTGAAGGATATTCTATTCACGTCAAGTCATGTCACGTCACGTCAAGTCACGTCAAGTCAAGGATATGCTAATCCATCGCTTCATATTATGTTTGAAAAATGTTTCCGCTAGCGTAAATAACGCAATGAATGTTTTTGAACTGTCAAAATGAAAGCCATTGCTACTGTAAGCGTGTTACGCAGTTACCCTGCTGCAGTCTGGATTTCTTTACGGTTAGGCTCACTGCCTTTTATATAAAAATTATAAAATAACTGGCGAATTGTGAGTACTTCCTGACTCTTTGGGGAATATATTACATAGTTGAAAAATTGAATCTTATCCAAATTTATTGCTTTCCACCCATATTTCTTTTACCGTGCAGCCGAAAGCGCCATTTTCATTCATCAAATTAACTTACTATTTCCTCACTGTGAAATAGTAAACAATTTAATATATTATGCATGTGTTTGTAAATAATCGACTAAACTGTTCCTCGCCACAATGTTGTCACTAGTGTTGACGAATTTTTAAACAAACTATAGTGAATAACGAAATATTTTTGTGATTAAATATTTATCTTCGTCAGATTTTATTTATTATATTTCCATAGACGTTAATATTAAACAGTATTTTGCTGGTAACATATTTGATGTTAGTATCTACTTATAAAAAGAAATATTACAGGATTGTTACAACAAGTAACTGTATTTTCTGCCTACCCCCGAAAAACACCGAGTGTATGAATGAGAATTCCAAGGATAAATACTAAACTTGTTATAAATACAGTGGAGCAATATAAACTTTAAAGGACATCGATGTTCAAAATGAATGTTGGGTCAGACATACCGCTCAGGGCATGAAATGAAATAATAACCAGAATTTAGAGGCACAAATATCCATAAAAAATAATTCTAATAAAAAAACGAAGGTACAAAGTACGGCTTAAAGGCTCCCTCAGAAAGATGCGACCCGACAGCGCGTCGTGACTCTGGTGGAACAATTTCTATGAAAACTTCACGGAGATTGTTCTACCGGGGTGTCGCGTCGCGTCGTGCCTGTTTATATGAGCCTTAAAGTTGTAGATCACTGGCAATTATTTGCACTCTGCCCAGTTCAAAATCAGAAACTTTACCCAATATTTTCGTCTTTACGATAAAATAAAAATATTTGCCCAACTTTTCTATAATCCAATAATAGTTTCAATAACAACCACAATCACTTTCAACATCAACTTTCAAGCATTAAAAACTATTTAAAACGAGAAAAACAAAAACATTATCCTCGGCCGCGCAATTTCAAGTAGCAAAACTAAAATGGCTGAGGGCTCGGATCAAGTAATATCTATCGTACAAAATAAATTCTCAGTAAAAACTGATGCACCTCATCCATCTAGGTACAGTTTAAAACGAGAAACAAGACTTGTACAAAAAGGTCTTGCTCGGTTCTAAGGCATACTCGTTTGTTGCTTTTGCCTTCTTATTTTGTCTATGGCGTTTGAATTATAAATTCCTTTTTTTAAATTTTGTATTGACTTGACAACATTTCATTTTAACATTCGATATCGCGTAAGGATGTTCTAAAATTGATTTAACTATTGGAAACAAAGTTTTAAATATGTCTAGATAGACAGTCAATGCTATGAACTTGTCGAAAAAAATGCGTCCAACTGTTGGCCGCTAAATGCACGCACACTAGAAAAGCACAATGACGTGGCGCGAGTGTGACGTAGCTGTCACGCACACCAACATAAAAAAAAGTTGCCTTGTTTGAATTATTTCTTTCGCAGCACGACACTCAAATAAAGCCATAAATAATTAAAGATTGGAAATGTAAGCCAGTGTTAAATGTAACCATTGAAACGTCAAACTTCTAAGGAAAAAACGTGGTTTCGCTTGTTTATTTTAAGCATAAAAGCTTTCACTGAAATTTGATATCCTGTTTTGGCGACGAGGTGGAAACCGGTCGACATGACCTACCCCACTCGCGTATTCCTTACAGTGCGGCCCAAGTCGGCCGAAAAATACGACCAGAGAACGGTAACTTACCTTTTTTTTACGTATTCAATGGATATTTGCGAAAGTTTCTATGTTTTGGTGTATTTTCGGACTGCGTGCGTAATTTATAATTAGTCGAATCCTGGGATTGATTATTCACCCATTTTCCGATTAACATAACATAACACCACGCGGTGTATTCCCCGAAGGGCTAGGCAGAGGTGTACCTACATATAGTACACCCACATTTCGCCAGTTATGTTAATATATGCTCCCTATAAGATGGGACTTATTGCTACCTATAAGTCCCATCTTATGGTATTTTCAGAGCGGTGAAGGAAAATATCGTGAGGAAACCGGCATGTCCTAGAACTAAAAATTCGAGATAGGGCCGTAATCCCGTGTGGTGGATTACGGCCCTATCTCTGTCACAGAGAGGCCTTTATCCCCGCAGTGGGAACATTATAGGCTGATTATGCTATGTATAGATTTTCTTGTGGTTTTGATGATAATACAATCATTGATGATCTGATGATGAAGACGGAAGGAAGGAAGACAGGCAAGAAAAGTTATGGAGTTTCTTACTTACAACTTAACACGCCAAATGGTTACCGTAGTCGCTTAAAAGATTTGGACGAAAACTATTGTAGTTTTTGTCATGATTTTAATCTTGTGTAGGCTTAAATGCGGATGGTATGGAATAGTATTAACCATCCAGATTAAATCCTACACAAGATTTATGTTACCCAATTCCATCCCATATCTTTTTCTCTAAATGATTAATCTATATCAACGATTCCAATTTCAATCTTCTAACCATAGAGCATCAGCACTTCATTTTCTAACTTTTTAACGGACTTCAAAAACCGAGGAGGTTATGTGTTCGTCTGTAGGTATGTTTTTATGTATGTTCATCGATATTTTCGTCAACTGTGAACCGATTTTGTAAAATCTTTTTTCATTTGGTAGAGGAAGCTTGCGCGGTGGTCCTATATACTTACATTTTATTATCTTTACTTGGGTAGTTTTTGAGTTAGCTTCGATAATACGTATTTCATCCACTTTGTGTATCTTCATTATGTTATAATACTTTCTGTCACTATTGTTTACACAGGAAGTAGTGGTAGGTATATGTTTTTTTAATTTCATAGATTATAACCCTTTCGCACGTGCCAAACATAAAAACCGTTTTATCTAAAATTCTAGCATTTCCAGCTAGAGTTTAGATATTTATGAGATTGACATTGACATCCTTCTCGTAATCAGGTAGCTACACCTGTTGGCAGAGAGGATGTATCCTTGGATTACTAAAGATCTGAGAAAATGTTATCTACGCTGTATTTTACATCTTTATTTGCTGTTTAGTTTCCTATGACTTGGGAATGTTATTTTATTAGTCCTTTTAAAGTGGATAGATGACCTTTGAGTGTTTTTGGGTAAATTTTCAAAATCTAGTGTCATTTATTTTCATTAATCCATAGATAACTAGTAGAAGTACTTTTAAAGGTCTGCTTGTAATTATTTGTTTAAGATAATGAGATCCTTTGTATGTTAGTGTCTCTAAATATTTTTTATCTTTTCATCATTTTCGCAAAATCATACTGCGCGCAAGAAAATCTATTGACGATTTTGAAGGATTTTACTTTTTCTTTGTCATAAAATAGTTAAAACAACATACAATAATGTTTCTAAACTGAGTAAAAAAAACTCTTAAGTTTTGACAAAGGAACGGTTACAAGAATTCCTTTAAAATTCCCCAATTTTCGTACCGTTTTAATCAATGAAGCGAAAATGCTGTGATATTAGAAATAAGTAATCCTTCCTGCATTACGACTATTTTATAAAGCATTTTACAAATAAAAGAAAAAGCTACAAAAGATTTGAAAAACGTATTCGCGTTTGCGAATTTTGACGTTCAATGTTCAAAACATCAAAAGATTTAAACTCCAATTCGCATTCCGATTTCGAATTCGCATTCCCATTCGCCATGGTACATCCCTACCTTCGCACTCAGTAGGCTGGTACTGGAAGATAATCGTTCCGCCCAAAGCTACTGGGAGCTTCATCTTACGTCTTCAACAGTAGAACCAGTTTGGTCCAGACCCCAGTGGTCCATCAGTTATGTTCCTTATTATTTATATCGTTTGTTATTATTGTAGGGTGAGGTGCACCGTTGATGTCCGGACGAAGGATGAAATAAAAATAGAATTGACCTTTTCGGAAGTTGTAACGTTATTTTTTCTGAGACATAAATTTTAATTCAAGAATTGCCGTTGGTTTAATCGAACAATAGGGAGTTCTTAATTTTTTTGTTGTGATTTTAGGGTTTTATACGGGTTTCAAAGAGTGTGTCTTCCAAAAAAAATTTTATAGTAGCTTCTGGCCATGAATTTGTCCTCGTGAATATTCTTGTTCCCCACCGCGTCACATCGCATCGCCCGCCCACGCCTCACTTCGTTTACGCTTAGCTACATTTATGTTTTTTTTTATTTTCGCTCCCAAGGGCCGTAAAGTAATGTTAAATAGCCCATAACTCTCCTCAAGAATTGGGCAAAAATACTTTTTCTAATTCGACCGTTAGTTCCAGAAATTAGCGAGTTCAAGCAAACAAACTCTTCAGCTTATACAGAATGTCAGGGACTCGCAACCTGTGATCATAGATTCAGTACATGATTCTGAACACCTCCTGCGTTGACATTTTTCGTCGGTTTAAAAAAATAATTGTTGTTCCATATATTATGGCCGCGTAGGTATAGCACTTTTCTATTAAATAGCAGTTTTTTTTTTGATGACCGAAGACAATATATTTTATAATAACCGAAGACAATATTTTTTATTATTATTCGCTACTGGGTGTACCGGGGGCTAGGCTACGGGGTCATGAGGGTTACACTTTTGCGCGCCCCTGCCAGCCCATACATTAGGATAGATAGGAATATCTGCTTACTCCTTTAAAGAATTCAGGCGTAAATGTACAAGGTAATAATAGAAGAACATCTAAGTTCAACCTTGACATTTCCTGTGCAGATTATTATTACGTGGGATTGAAGCAATCCGCGTGTTTATGACTTCGAAAAATCAATACTAAATGCAAGAGTGAGACTGTCTATGTGTTCGACTTTTACAGCTCAACTAAGATACTCACGCTTGTATTCCTCGGGAGTAGACAGAGGTAGAGGTACACAGTACACGATCGTTTCGCTAGTAATAAGTTCCATATCGCTAGGCAGAAATTGAGGGGCTTGTGGCCCGCACGGGTCGATCGATCAGATTAAGCTACGCTTGCCACGATTGGTCCGTGGATGGGTGGGTTTGCATACCAAAACACATCCGTGCCTCGGAAAGCATGTTAAGCCGTTGGTCCCGGCTGTGATTCGTGGATTTTTGACAGTCGTAACTGGTCGTCAGAAGCCCAAAACTCTGACAATCAGTCTTGCCAAACGAGTAAAGTATTATCCAGTGACTGGGTTGTGTAGATCAGATAGGCAGTCGCTCCATAGAACATACTGGTATTCAGCTGCATCTGGTTAGACTGGAAGCCGACTCCAACATAGTTGGGAAAAGGCTAGCCAGAGTATGAGCTAGGCAGTCATTTTAACACCGAAATGCTACTGAGAATTTCCCAATGGAAAAACCTAATTACACTTTGCTCGACCCAGGGATCGAACCTCAGTAGAATCACGCTGATGATCACTAATCTGCATGGCCCTCACATGATCTGACTATAGATAATGTCTGGAAATAAAAGAGACTAACCTCTGATTTTTTTTTCGGTGTTCTTCTCAGAGCAGTCGATTACAAAACACTGACAGTGCCCTGTCAGTGCTATAGTTAAAAAAAAAAAAACTCTTTTGACATGTTATATAAAAGTGTTTTTTACAATCAATTTACAGGGATAAAGCATCACTTATTACTAGAACTCCTGCCATCTCTTGTAAGTCTTAAAATTCCCGGCTCAAAACATAGCATAATCAGCCTTTAATGTTCCCAGTGCGGGTTGGTAGATGTCACATGTCTTCGAATTTTTGGTTCTAGGACCTGCCGGTTTCCTCACGATGATTTCCTTCACCGTTTTGAGAGCTTAAAAGCTTAAACAAGTTTAAAATGAAAATAAATAATAGTCCTTGATATCGATACGCTAAACCTTGATATTGAATATCGCTGTCAACAATGAACTTTTGGGTTTAATGTCAATATTTGATCTCGGAAGAATGTTTATTTCTTAAATTACAGAAAAAGCCAATTATATTTTTAACTTTTTGAGGAACTTCCTTATTATTGGATCTCGAGCTAAAGACAGGAAAAGGTTTTTTAAATGTTTTATCTTCAATTATTTTTCTTCAGTGTCAAAGAACTATGGATACGCAGCTCTGGGGTACCATATTTTTTTCCAGGGCAGTTGCTGTAAGAGTGTGTTTTAATCCGCTTAAAGATTCTAAATAGAAATAAATGCGTTTGTCAGTTGTTTTTTATTGTTTCTTAGTTTATAAAAGATCACCTAATAACCTTTCTGAAAATCATCTTTACGCCGTGACAACCTTGCTTTTAAGATACGAATGCAATCAGGATTTTCTTAAGGTTCTGTACGTTTTGTCTTAAGTAATATTATCTATACGATACGTGACATCAATTAGTACTTTAACAGTAATCATTTTATTGTCATTTCTATTTAACCTGTACGGATCTCTAGCAGTTTCCAAGGAAATTCTTAGATCGTTAGGACCTGTCTACTAGATAGAGTGTCGCGCTGCAAAAGAACTAAAACAAACACGGCAACTTTTGGTAAGCTGGAGTGCGTGACAGCTACGCCACTCTCGCGCCACGTCACTGTGCTGTCATTGTGCTTTTCTAGTGTGCGTGCATTTAGCGGCCAACAGTTGGACGCTATTTTTTTTTCGACGACTTCACATCTTTGACTAGCTATCTAGACATATTTATATCTTTGTAAGTACTATTTTTGACAGAACTGAATGTGATGGAAGCAGAGTTCAACAGAAGAATCTTGAGCATGAATGAGGATGGCCTTTTATTGGATTTATGAAAGTGTTGTCCTTTTTTTTTAATGTTTTACCCTCAATTTTATATTTTTTTCTTATATGAGTAGCTGAAGTAAAATCAGCCTACAATCTTCCCACTGCTGGGAACACACACACACACAGGCCTCATCTCTTCGAGAGGGAGTGGGCCGTTATCCACCACGCGGGCCCACTGCAATGAATTTTTGGTTCTAGGACAAACTGGTTTCGTCACGATGTTTTCCGTCACAGTTTTCATAGCAGTGGTGATGAAGTTACTTACACAAAGTAAAGCCCTTGTCTGGGTTCGAAACCACGAACTACAACTCGTAAGTCGGGGCCGTTTCCACTGCGCCACCATTGCTCCCTTATACATGTACTAGTTGCACCCCGCCATTTCACCCGCATAAGTCTCGATCCCGCAAGAATATCGGGATAAAAAGTATTCTATGTCCTAATCCAGGTCATGGTCTACCAATGTGCCAAATTTCATTTCTTTCTAGTATTTTTTTATTATCTATCAGTGAAACTCTTCTGAAAGCTCTAAGCTTATTTCTCTCAAGCACGGTTAAGTTGTTATTATTAAACTTAACACGAATAAGAACCTATATTGTATAATGTTACATAGGCTAGTAACAGGCACAGTCACCCGAACGCAGAAGCGTATGTTCAATGTGTATGCGGGACAAAAAACAAAATGAGAGCCGGTGAATGGCCGCTTGCGCCGGAGTGCTAGGGCTGACCAATGGGAAGACATAAAATATTAAATCATTTATAATATACAGGTGTGGACTCTATAGGTAACGTGTCTTAGGGATGATTTTAAAGGTTTATGGTCCAAGATACATTAATAAAACAAAAACAATTATATATTTTTACAAAATAGAACATAGTAACGATAAATCAAATTATGTATAAGAAAATAATAATAAGTACACAGGGCTGATTGATTAAATTGACTATTTTTTAAAAATAAATATTGCGGTTTGACAGCTATTGTAAAAAAAAAAATGTCGGACTGTTGTTGTATATTTATTCTATATAGTTATCTGACAATGGAAAAATCTGCCTCTAATGAAAGAAAAAAAACGAAAGAATACAAAATCCACAAAAAATACTATTGCACAAATTTAATAATCGTAATATATTAATTCGAAAATACATCAAAATTCAAACTATTCTAAACTTCTTGTTTTGAACTGCCCATCATCTTGATGCATTGATATTCCAGTCATACCTCTTTTAGTGATTTCAAAAAAAGAACGCTTAAAATGGCGTTTGGTCGGTTGTGGCAGGGCAGGTTTCAACAGGGCTGCGCCGCTTACTGATAAAACTAACATAGTGGTCGCGGCTACTGTTAGAAAATAACTGTGACATTAAATCATCTGAGAATAGGTAATAATAATGAGGGTTTCACAATGTTTTTTGTAACTAAATGAAACGGATACTGAACTCAAAAACAATTTAGTATAGAAGTTAAGACTCGTATTTGGCTTCCTTCTTGGGAATTTATTCTCCTGAATACTAAATTTTCTTTCTGAAATATTATATTTTATTTATTACATACATACATAAACACACGCCGTGGCCCCTTGGGGGTAGGCAAAAACTACAGAACGCCACCTGCTACAATCCTTACCTTACATACTTCTTTTGCTTCGGTTACTTTTATACACAAACGCCGATTGCGAGTACTACGAACCTATACTCCATAGGTAGTTAAATAAAGGTAAACAAATAGTAAAAAGGGTTTTTATAGATGACACTTTCTTGTTTAAAAGTACGATAAAACCGAATGAAATTTATTTAAGATTCTACAATAGTTTCCTCTTTTAATAATGTATGATAAACTTTATCATTTATTAATATACTACTCTTCGTAGATGTTACTGCTTGAGCACTATTTTTTTAGTTAATATAATATTTTGTAATCTGCCTATTGTAAAGAGCCCAAACTCTAAACGTGAACGAATTATAACGTTGCTAAATCGAAGAGTACAACTGTGACGTAGCATGACAACTTCAGTGACAGGTATTACGTTTAGTCGGTTTCTTGACACGTTGTTTGTAGATATCTGTACTTCTTCATAAATAAAGCATCTGATTTACACTCTGAAAATTACCTTCTTAGTAAATTTTAGAATTTTGAAGATAAAATTAAGCCTTTTTAGAATACCATCCATCTCTATAAGCACTGCAGTAACCTCAATCGTCTAGAAATCGACTTGAAAACAGCCACGTACGTTTAATTCCTGTAAAACCTCTGACAGCCCTACAACCATGCGTCAGCGCGGGCAGTTTGACAGCTTTTGAGTCGCGTTCGCTTTTTGAATTGTGGGCGTAGAGTATCTTTTTTGATTCGATTGGCTTAGGTTGCCAGTCATTCTGCCTAGTTTCTTTTTTATATTTTATCTGTACACGTTTTGTTCATTAGTCAGTATGGAAAGCCTGCAGATTTGTGGCTTTTATGTGGTCACAATGAGAATGATGCTGAGTAATGCCTTCTTTTTAAATAATTTTAATATAATTATTTGAAACATTTTAATTTTAGCGGCATGAGCTCTTTTGTTGGTGGTTAATAAATGTTACGTCAATTATGTAAAGGAATTCCCAATGTTTTTCATTGTTCTGTTTAGTTAGAAGATAGCTTGACAAACCAGCCTTTCTATAAACCTTTGCCCTCCTTCTAGGGCAGTTGGGTAAAAACATAACCCTGACCGTGCTGTCACGTACTCTCTTAGACCAAAAGCAATTTTCAAAATGGTACCTATAATTATGAAAAGCTTGAGTTTTCATCAAGGATCAATGCCTTATAAGATATCTAAGTCCTTATACGTACACGAGCGGCAGGCGTCAACCGCAGAGGCAACGACAGCCGTCGGATGTCGACGGTTGCAGTTGTCTCGCGTCGCCGACACGTCTACAGCTGCCGTCGACAACGTGGTGCTCGTGTATTTGGGTATGGTGCTCAAATACACGAGCGGCACGTTATCGACGGCAGCCGAGCCTGCAGTTGCCTCTGCCGATGACGCGTGCCGCTCGTGTGTATGAGCACAATAGGTGTACTGTAGGTATACTCTGATATTAAAATAAATAGCAGTGATACAATCTAATCAAGTCCGAGTTATAAAAACTAGACCACTTACGCAAAATTCCATTGGATTGTTATTTATACATTTCAATTTGAAACAATAACCAATTATATTGAACCCGGCAAATATATGAAATAAACAAAATATAAAGCAAATAGGTATTACTTATAAATAGAATCATGTTTGGAGTTTGTTTTTGTCCACAAACGTACGAGAAGCCACAGAACTTCACGACCTGTTTTGTTATTAATTTTATTGTTGCAAAGCATAACCTAATTTTAATCAATACTCGATTTTTTTCCAAGTTTTCCACATTAGCCCTTTTATGTAGGTATAAAGAACTAGGGCCGAGATCTTTATACGTTACTTACCTCGTTATATTTTCCCCCAACTTGTTATTTATTATGTTTGTGTTTTTTGTTTTGCGTAATGTTTTACCGCAAATAAACGTACTTTTTTTTATTTGCTCTTTGACATGTTCTCATCTCTATTTTGGACGTGTAGTTTGACGGTTATGCGACAGTGACAGGAATAACGCTTAGCCTAAGTAGGTATGTACTAAGTAACGTTTATAAATCTCCTTAGTTTTTGTTAGTTAGCTGACTGTCTCGTTGGTCTGACGTGGCAATCGCAATTACTGAGCGAGAGGTCCTGGGGATCGGTCTTGTGTCACCCAGTATTAAGGTGAAATCGTCCGCGCCCGCGCGTTCCCGCGAAATTCAAATTTTCTAACGTTTTTTTGTAATTTGCAGATCAGTATCAGGTTGTATGTTGATCTCAATATGATTCGCGGCCGTATCAAATATTTATCTACAGAATTAGAATCATAAATATCTTCAATACAACTCCTTTTTTTTTTGGTTGGGAAATTATCAAATAACTTCTCCCGCTCTGGGCGGAGCGGGAGGGCGTGTCAGACTCTTACTGACTAAAACCCACCCGTGTTCCTTCAGTTGCCTGTACGTTGCCAGGGGCCATGGTATCCTTTTCGGACTTTCCCGCAACCCCGGCAGATCAATACAACTCCTTAAGTTCATATAATCCTATTGAATGACAATATCATGAAATCATGACATTTTAGGATTATTCTAACATAAGGAGTTGTATTGCTGATTTTAATGATTATAATTCTGTAAAGCCATATTTGTTACGATCGCGAATCATATTTTAATCAAGATAAAACCTGACACTGATCTACAAATTGCAAAAAACCGTAAGAAAATTTTAATTTCGCGGGCTACCTTGGCGCTTCCCTCTTAAAGTAGTATAATTTGGTATTCGATTTAAAAGTTAAAAGTAAAGGTAGGTAATCAATGAAATGTGGTGGTTCCTTCACGGAATACATTTGTGATGATGACACATTAGAATCGTTAGTATTTTACTTTTTTTTGCTGGTCCTGTGAACCACAACTAATTGAATAACATTTGAAAATACTGTTGGAGCTACTGAAGATTGTAAGACCATCTTTGTATTGTTTAAACTCAATCTCCTTTGTATTATATAATTGCATAGCACTGGTGTTAGTACTATGTAGTAAAGAGCTACCATTTACCGGGTAATATGTCTTACATTGACTTGAATGTGCCCTGGCGGCTGTGAGTAGGTATGTCATGCTCACTCAGATGTCTCGCTGATGGTGGCGCGTGTGTTGTTGGATCATTTAGCTCCCTTCAAAATGGTTGAGCTGAATGGTGCTGATCCATGAGTCATGTTCGTGAACTGGCGCCGTCTTTTGGGACTGGTCAACTCTTAGCTGCCACGGCTTATTTTAATTTTTGGATGGTTCTTTGTTTTTATCTTTTTATTACGGACGCTTTTAACGTGCACGTTTTTCTACATTGTTCTCACATGTATAATTTCAACATGAATGATGTAACCAATATTTTGTAACAATTTTTTGAATTAAAAGTGTTTCCGTGGAGTTTCTTGCCCGTTCTTCTCCATAGGTACCTATACTCTTTGGAATGGGCAACTAGCTTCATATTTCTGACTGACCGACTCTGATAATTCAAAAGTGCCTGTAAATGGTTTAATTGAAATATATTATATGCTTTGAGTTTGACATTCTGTCAAGAATAGGATGAAGATAGATGTTAGTAGAGTCTTAGCTTTGGGATGTTTGTCACCAGTTCCTCTCGATCTTGACAATATTAGCCTAATATTTGTCCTGAATGCTTGCAGCGCAAGACTGGTCGTTCTGGCGATGCCTTGGAAAGGCCTACCTTCTGCTAGATGATTTGCCCAAAAACCCGAACAAAGCCACGGGCTATTCCTAGTATTATATAACCACAAGTTTCCACCGATAGCATAATATAAGGTCACAGTTTTATCAGTTCAATAAATGCTTTTTATGACTCACAATGTGTTAATAATATGAAGTATTGAGTCGTTCAACGCACTTATTGAGGTTGGTGCACTTTTCATATACCTACTTACGTTTATTATTAAATAAATAATAAGCCCATTATTATTCTGAGAATGATTATAAAAGGTATTTTCTGAAAATAATTGGTTAGGATTTTAGAGTGGAACTTGAACATGGTGAAATGTTAGTGTTTCTTTGCCTACGATGGTGCAGATAATGCACGCGGGCCCAGTACGGGTTGATAGATGTCACATGTCTTCGACTTTTTGGCTCTAGGACATGCCGGTTTCCTCACGATGCTTTTTCCTTACCGTTTTGAGAGCAGTGGTGATGAAATAAATTACACAAAGTAAAGTGCCTGCCTGGGTTCAAACCCACGACCTACAACTTTAATCCATTATTTACTGTATACTGTCAATATTCAATTTTGTAATACGTGTTCTTATTATGGTGAAAAAAATTATTTAAAAACATATTCGTAAATCGGGGGCCGCTTGCCTATAAAGCCGATATCAAAGGCGTCACTTTTTGTTCATTCAGTATCTGTCATTCGAAGTGAAACGTCAGAACACAAAATGAATCAAAAGTGAACAATTAATTCATTAGTGAACCGATCCAACTATGTTAGATTTCCGCACTCTTTCACTAGCATGACCGAATGATTGAAAAATTAAATGGAATTCATTCGTATATAGTTTTGTGATGAAACAAGAATGAACCTTCTTGAATGAAGCTTCTGATGTCACTGTGGGCTGATGAAAATCAGCGTCAGACAGTGACCTTGTGTTGTCATCTGACATTATGCAGAGCTGTGGCCGTTTTGGCTTTAATAGCATTGTTTTCTGCTATATACAGTTTTTTTTGCTTAATGCCAATGAACGCATTTTCTTTCGTTTATGCACCACTTGGTCTTCCATTTTGACAATGAATATAAAATATATGATGACGTTCATCATTCGTTTCATTCATTCAATCACGAGTAAAAAAACTTAGGCGCTTTGACACTTTTGACAGCCGGATCTGACGTCTCAGTGCTGCCACCTAGCGAACGTCTCGGCACTTTAGACTTGACTTGAGGATTCTCCTAGGTTAGACTGATCGGCTATCTACAGGGTGATTAAAATAACAAAATACAAAGGCCTAACTTACTCCCAAGTCACATCACACACTCTTAAGACAAGAGATCTATTCTTATCCTTACTTAACATATTAATTAATTAATTATTAACAAGTGACCAGCGAGGAAGTGACAATGACGTGTAGTCAACAATAAAATTAGTAATACAATGATTTAACATACGGAATTCCGGTGCCCGTCTGTATGTTTGTCAACAACTCGGAAACTCATCGGCTTATTAATTTATTTTAATGAAACATTCGCTATTTATTAATTCGTCTGTTGTAGTGGTATTTCTCTAAAATATTTATTGTTTGGTCATGTTGAATCATATTTTGCTGTAAATCCCCTTGATAATTAAACTGTGTATGTGCCTGTGGTGACTCATTCACAGATTCTAAACTGAAGGCCAATTTCCGTAATTTAAAGTCTAGTCACAATCTCATTTTAACGACAATCAATGTCAAAAATCTCATTTTGACAGTTTGAGTCTGAGATTAGGAAGCCAGCGAAATTCAAATTTTCTTACGTTTTCTGCAATTTGTAGGTTATTGTCATGTTATATGTTGATTAAAATATGCTGATTAAAATATCCTGCTTTACAGAATTGTAATCATTACAATCAGCAATATAACTCCTTAAGTTAGAATAATCCTCAAATGTCATGATTTCAGTAAATAGTCATTCAATAGGATTATATGAAATTAGATAGTTGTATTGATGATTTTTATAATTATAATTCTATAAATAAATATTTGATACGGCCGCGAATCATATTTAGATCAACATACAACCTGATACTGGCCTGCAAATGGCAAAAAACGTAAGAAAATTTGAATTTTCGGTTACCTTGACGTTTTCATCTTAAATTAAAAATACGGGAATTGATTCTGTTTTCATTCTGTCATTTTTGGTTATAGTTTTTGTCAACTAAGAATTCTTACATGAGATTTAAAAGTATTAATTGGGTGTAACCGTTTGGTTTACACGCTTACCATTAATTCCGAGTAAAATTTTTGTCACACGCTAAAAATTGGTTACCTAAAACATTCGATATTTTTGGACCAGTCAGGCCAATCCAGTCCTATGGACACATTGGAATAAAGCAGAAATTCTTATATTTCCCGATTCCCAGAAAGCAAAAGTCTGAGTAGTTAGTAGTTCGGATTTCACCAATGAAATTGAACGCGTTCAGCACATCTAAACGCGTTCAAGAGCTGTCAGTGTGACACTGACAGCTGCTGATCGCGTTCAGTTTCATTGGTAAAATCAGCCCTTAGTAGTAGTCGTAGTTTTTTTTTGTCTTTAGTCTGCTTTGCAGCTTGGCAGAGAGTTTCGCAGTTTGGATATAAACTTGTGAATTAACACTTTATATATTTTAATTTTTATCTGTTTCTATATATTTTTACATACCTACATAGTCATCTATTACATTTCCTTTATCAAAATATTAGGTAGCAAAGCATTTGACCCAGTTGAGTCACCAGGCACCCATAAAAGAAGGCAAGATACTGCCAACCAATGTTGGTAGTTGACATGTTATGTGCTCATCAAGTTCATAGTTTAATATGGAGTAATTTCAAGAGTGTATGTAACCGATCGAAGTGGCGGTGCTTGGGGGAGGCCTAGGTCTAGGAGTGAACGTCTTCCGGCTGAAATGATGATAGATACTCTGGTAGATACTGGATAGCCTTTTGAGTGTAGGAATTTTTTTCTAAGTCCTCACATTATAATTAACTAATGTATACAAAATATAGTAAAAAAAAAAAAAAGTATTTGCTTGTGGAGTTTCTTACCCATTCTTCTCCAAACCAAACTAAGTATCTTTTGGAACAAGCGCCTCTATTATAGGGCTTATCAATTCTATTGTCTTGTAAATTTTGTCGTTCAAAAGTGCATTTTTGAATGGCCTACTTGATTTGACTTTGACTTTGTTGAATAAGGAAGATTTCGTGGTTTTGAAACGGTTTGAGGAGCAGTGGTGGCCCAGCGGTAACGGCCTCAATTTACGAGTCGAAAAAGAGACGTTTGCTCTAGGTTGGGACAATAACCTATAGACTGGTATCCGCATGTCCTAAAACCAAAAATTCTAAGACATGTGACATCTACCAACCCGCACTGAGCCCGCGTGGTAGATGAGAGCCCACTCCCTCTTGAAGAGAGAAGGTCTGAGTCCCAACAGTGGGAACATTATAGGCTGCTTATGCGTGGGTTTGAAAAATATGACTTTGAGGAAAAAGTGCTACAGAGATAAGAAACTGTGATAAAGTTTTCGATAACAAGTTATACGATTTATAGAATGAAAACTGAACGCATTTTTTTTCGCTATTAATATTTGCTATATCAAAGGCCAATTCAAACGTGATGATTCTAGACTTATTTGAATCACAATTGATTAAATGATAGGTCAGAATCAGACCCATTTCTACATTATAACTTTCTTTCATTCTGAAATTAATTCAATAATAAATAAATGAAACGTGATTTTTATTCCACGCTCCTGAAAATTTAACATTGAAATCGAAAGAAAATCAACAAAAAACATCAGTTCTATAATCACGAAAAGCAAAAGGACCGAAGCAGATGGCGTTCTGTAGGTTCTGCCTACACCCAAAGGAAGAAAACGTGCTTTTATGTATGTATGTGTAGTTCCATAATCACCAAAACATCTACAGCAAAATAGGATCCAACATCGAACTTAAGAGCGCTCATCCTAAAAGTTGGCAACGTCGCAAATAGCTGTCAAATATTTACCTGTTTTGATTAATTTGGCAATATTACTGTATGGAATTAAGAAATGTGGCTAACTAAATTATTGATGACTAAATGCAATAATTAATATCGTAACACTGAATATTTAGTCTTAGATGTAAAAAAATATATTTGGAAACTTTCCAAATGCCTTTTCTACACCTAAAACGGTTACAACATCAAATTCAGTGTTATAATAGCAATTAATTATTAATATTCTAGTTCGCTAGTTAGCCACGTTTCTTATATCCATACGGTAATATTGCCAAATTAATCAGACCAGCGAAATATTTGACATCTATTTGCGACGTTGCCCACTTTCAGAATAAACGCTCTTAAATACAAGTTAAAAAGTCTGATGCAAAAGTACTAGAGCCAGTCTGTCTGGGTGTGACATGCCGAATCAGGGCGACAACCTCTAGACGCAAAACAATGCTCCTGACGTTTTATTACTTCTCGTCGATTTAATACTTATTTTTATCATTGTTTTGCTACTTTATCTTAAGTTTTTGCGTAGTAGTAAATACTGCGTACCTATGTCTGTAATATATCTTTGTCTGCTTGTAAAGATTATTGCTGTCTGAGTCTTAATTAGGAAGTTTAAATACTTTTGAGAAATTAGGTTACATTGGTTTATTTGACACTGAACTTGTGGATACCATGCATAATCAGCCTATAATGTTTCCACTGCTAGGAAACAGGCCTCTTCTTTTGAGACGAAGTGGGCTGTAATCCACCACGCGGGCCCAGTGCGGGTTAGTAGATGTCACATGTCTTCGAATTTTTGGTTCTAGGACATGCTGATACCAGTCTGTAGGTTATGGTCCCACCCTAGAGCAAACGTTTCTTTTTCTACAGAAATGGAATGGTTGGTTACTACCCTGCCATACTTTATATTGACGATGTGATATCAAGTCCAAGTTTATTCATAATTGTGTTCTTTTACCATAAGGTAGTGCTGTCCAAGATTGACAGATAACTGTCTAGATTTCAAAATCACAACTTAGTACTGAAGAAGCAGGTTCCTTAACTTTCAAGTCACCACGACACAAAGGAAAAAAAAAACTGGCCAAGTGCGAGTTGGACTGGCACCGAAGGGTATTAAGATGTTAATTATGCAAAAAAGAACTACACTTTTTGTGAAATATTCAAATGTCTATTTATTACGGTTCATGAGATACAGCCTGCTGACAGACAGACAGACGGACAGTGGAGGCTTAGTATTAGGGTTCTATTTGGCAATTCAGAAGACTTGTAGTTTCACTGTATCGTTCGAAGCATTTGTAAGTATGTAGCACTCCATTTAGAGGAAAAAGGACCTTGATAACTTGGCACTATGCAGGACCTGCAGACAGTGCATTCATACGCCAAGTTCCTATCCAGACCTATCCCCACCTAAATTGAAACACAGAACAACAACCCCAAAGATGAAAACACCGAAAAATATGACATGAAATATTAGCAACTAGAGGGAGGTAGGGTAGATCGATACCGGTCGAGTGGACGATTCGACGGCGACCTATAAAACTGCTAAGATGCTGGGGTGAGATCGCCTGGGGTGGTGGTTTCAGATGAGCTAAGTTATGGATAAGGTCTGGGTTAATTCTTTTTTGAGGTTTGGAAGATTTGTAAGTTACATTATGTGTGTGTTGTGGAAAGTAACCAAAAAATGTTTTTGGATGGTGAAAGAATATGATATTATGCTATTTCAATGTGCAGTTTCTTTTAATCTTGACCTCCCCTTTTGCAGTAAGGTCTTGAAAGATCTGGAATGCTGTAAAATAATAGTTGTTGTTAACATTGTATTCAATTTCCAAGCTTCTTTGACAACAGTAAGATTTAAAACTTGGTAGAGGCACTTAAACATCCCAGATTACAGTCGATTTGTCATGTATTTTTATAAGATTTTAGGTTTTTTTATCTTGCTAACCTATCACAAAAGTGTTACGTAAACATAAATCTAAAAAAAATTAAGCTTACTCCCTTTTGTAAATACCCATAAGTCGATACTTTTAATGCCGACGGTACACACAACTTTTTTTAACGTTTTAACGACGTAGTATCTGGTATTATTCGGGTTAAGTTGACTCGGGCCGAGTTGTCACTGACACTACTTTTATGCATACTGAAAGGTAGCCATCAACCTTCCAATTACATTTAAAATTTGTCTATAGGTATTTCTGATAGTCTTCAAATTTTCTCATGCCGTATCCATCCAGAGTCCTTCCCTAATCCCTGTCTATCTTGAGGGTCAAAGATCCCGAGCGTGTCTGTACGTTTTAGACAGTAGACAATGCAGACAGGCTATTTGTTTGGCTGCGAGTTTGGACAGCCATGTTGGGGTAGGGCATGGTTGAAAGATGATTTTGGCAGAGTTGTGTGTGAATGTTATAATTTTTCAATAGTATTTTATATAGAGAGCTGTCATTGTGGCCCGGTATTATCGGCCATGACTTACGAGTTTTAAAGTCATGAGTTTATTTTATTATTATTATTTTATTATTATTATTTCATCACCACTGCTCTCAAAGCGCTGAAGAAAAACATTGTGAGGAAAGCGGCATGTCCACGAACCAAAAAATACGAAGTCATATTAAATTGTGACATCTACCAGCCCGCATTGTAGATTACGGCCCACTCCCTCTCACAAAGAGGAGGCCTGCGTCCCAGCAGTGGGAACATGATGGGCAATTTTTAAATTTAATTTTTTTTGGTGCATTTTTTGTTCAAAGTTATTGCGTGTGTTATTTTATACGTAAAATTACTTATACGGAGGACCTGTGGTAGCACTTTCGGTTTTTGGATCACATTTTAATATTTTAAAGACTTTTTTTCCTCCAAGAAACATGTAACATAATATAGCATGTCCTTCTTATTAGGTTCTTGGAGTAAGGTTATGTGTGGGCATACTTACATATCAGTGACTCTTACACACGTGAGTAGGATACATTTTTACATGCACACGTAGTAAGGCCAGAGTGTTTCAACGTTTTGTCTCTTTTTGCATCAAATTTTGCGGCATCTTCTCTTCTTCTTCGCTTCGCTCTTGACACAGTGGACGTGGTTCCGATGAACTGTGCCTAATCGCAGGTGTAGTCGTTGCCCTCCTCACGATCTCTCTCCATCTGGTTCTGTTACATGACAGTGTGGCGTATTCATTAACAGGGCCTCCAACCGGTTCGCCGTCGGTTCGGTTTCCGTTCCTAACAGTAGCGTAGCCTATCATCATCTTCTCTTAGAATTAAGCTTAGAATACATCAAATTCCAGCAGATCTCAATACCTTAACATACTCCAAATCTAACTCCACCATCCGCCCATTATGTCACCCCATGTAAAATTTCTAAATTATATCTGTACCTAGTTGCAGCCCACGGCTTCGTCCCCGTGGCCACTGATTCGTTTTCTGAAATTAAACGAGCCAAAGTTACTCCTTATATCATCAGCTATCTGCCAGTGAAAGTTTCGTCAAAATCGGTCCTGCCGTTTCGGAGATTAGCTGGAACAAACAGACATTCAGTATTTTTTATTTTTTTTATAAAATATATTAATATAAGTACCATATATACGAGTACTTTGCATTTAGTAAAAAGCTGCTATTTTGACATTACAAATAGACACTTCAACATTATTTATTTGTAACTATTTATAAATTTAAGTATAGAATTATATGGTGTAAGTACTTACATATAAAGAGTATTCTGTTGCACAAACTCCACCTATCAAATAACATAGTGCCACACAAACTGACGGATAGGCGCTAATAGTCGCCAAATTGAGGCTGGCACGTCGCCAGATGCTGTCAACGAGAGTGAAATGTTACCGCATGAGATAAACTTTGCTCCCGGGATGCTGGGGAATACTTTCTCTATCTAGAGGTTACATCCTCTTGCTTTATCCTAATTTGTCACTAATCTTCACAGCAAGCTTATCTTGCCCGGGGGCTGTACTAATTGAAACTAACGAAATCACTATGGAAATCGATAAGATCTGGACATATATAACATCACGTCTGGATTCCCATAGATGGCTTTGGCAGAGGTACACCCACATTTCGCCTGTTATGTTTAAGTCCCATGTAATAGAGGGCGAGCCTATTGCCATCAACCGGGCACAAATCCAGGCTCCGGACGGCTACTGAGAAATTCATAACACATCACATCACCATTTGACATCGCTTATATCAAGACTAATCCAAGAACACCATTTACTAAAACAGTTCAGCAGTTTCGAATGTAAGACGGCACAATCATAACCTTTAAGATTCTTAACTCTTCTTTCTTACTTAGCCTTTAATACTGCTTACTCTCTGACTAAATATCTTAGTGGCGTAAAGACAGTTGCTAATAGGTACAAATTAGCTGCTGGCATCACGCCACGGATGCTGCGTGAGAGTGAAATCTTACACTACTTGTGTTATACCTTATAGTTGATAGTCAGGCCTGGGTTATGAACGTTAGTGAAGGATGATGGCCTGATAAACTGGTGGTCTGTCTATGGAAAAATGGCATCTAGTTGCAAAATAATAAAGTATTGAAACGGATTCGAAAGAAATTGAAGAAAAGGGAATGTGTCTCTGTCTTGTAAGACGAATAAGAACAGAATCAAAGGTTTTTTGGATACCCGAATCTAATCAACTCATTGGCACGATAATATTTCTTTTCAAAATGTAAGCCTGAGATGTCAATGAATCGTCGCCATGTTATTTTTTGGTGCCATCAAGTTTTGAAATTCGAACTACAAAAACACAAGGTTAGAAAGCGATGGTGACAATCAAAATTTAAAAATGGAACTTTAATTTTAATGACAGAATATCAAATCCTTTTAATAATACACAATTACGGTTTATAAATGACAAATTAATTACACATTGTCAACACGAGTGCCTTAGATAGAATACTACACTAATTTGAGATAATCCTCGTTCACTTGTGCCTTGAGCACGTGCTGAGCATATGAGCACAGCACGTGTTTACCACGCTACTGTGACGTCACAGACATAATGTCTAGTCTACAAAGCGTGCATATCGCACGGAGTAGGCGTAAAAAATGCAATGGATTGCAGTTTTTGTGGCCAGTGTTTATGTTGTGTGTTTTTGACAGATTAGGCTGAGTGAGTGAATGTCTTTGTATTTCTATTTAGTACTTACCTACATGTATTTTGTTCACTGCTATTTCTGAATTGTTGATAACAAGTGAAAGATGTAATGGAACGTTTATTTTTTGAACTACTAAGGGAGCTTTTTTCATAATAATGAATACGAAACCATTTTGGTTATTAGAACATAGACTGCTTCCGCCAGCGGCCTCGCCCCCTTGATATCTTTTATATTATAGCCTGTTATGTTACTCAGTGACAATATAGCATTCTACTGGTGAAAGTATTTTTACAATCGGTCCAGTAGTTTTTGAGTTTATTCATTACAAACCAAAACACAAAAATACAAATATTTTTTCTTTATAATATAACTTATCGAAAATTCAATAGTACAAGACAGAAAATATATTTTGATCTTACTATCACAGTTTAATTAAGTGAAATTCTTGGTTTTGCTAACACTGAAACTGTGACGGTTTCTTTGGTCTAGACTTTCATTTTATTAAATCTATTCGAATTTGTTATTTTTAATAATGCAAACCACTATCATAATATTATTTCAATATTTCCAAAACGATGGTATTATTAACCGTATACAAAAAAATATTAAATAGGTCAACGACCACCAGCATGAAAAAAAAGTAGCTAGCTTTTTTTTTCCTCATTCACGAATAAAATTCAACACATTCAAATTTCGAACAACCGAAACTCAAAGCCCACAACACACTAGCACCACCAAATAAGCATTGAACAAAAAAAAAACAAAAAGTTACCATTTTCCACGTACAGATAAAACGCCACGAAAGCTCTATTAAAAAGCAAAGTTAATCCACAATACTATCTGTAAACAAATAGTGGGACCGCCATTTTGGCGTGCGGAAAAAAACATTTTAGAAGGCGGAACTAGGCTGGGTTTTTGTTAAAATTCCGAAGTGCGTTGGTTGGGAGGCCCAATAGCGCGAGCGGGCGTGGCTTCTCGATTCCGGTGACTTTCGACAATGACCTGTTTTTGTTCAATGATTCTTGCTAGATGCGATTCTCTTGTTTAGCTTTTGTTTTTTTGGCGTCGGATTTTGTTAGCGTGGTTCTTCCTGCCTGTTTTTTGAGGAAGTTCTAGTTCGATTTTTGATTTAGTGTTGACTTTGATTTTGGAATTTGTGTTATTTTAAATTGTCCGTTGTGTTTATAGCAATATGAACCTTTTTTTAAATGTAGTACCTATAAGTAGCAATTAGTACCTTGCTACCTTTTGGGGTTAAACACAAAATGAATAAAAATTGTAAATTAATAAGTTTTCACACAGATTCAATAGACAAGTAGGTAGTGTTCCCCTACTTACCGTGTTACTTTAAAAATTCTAAGATCGGTTATGACTGGCTGGTGATTAAGGCAATTACACACCGTTGTAGAATTACTTACAAGAACTGGCAGTGGGAAGTTATAATATGCTTTTACTTTTGCGTTTCACCGACTAACGTTGGAGCTGAATAAAATCAAATTTTTATATTTATTTTATAAATTGTATAATTGCTAACAACAATATTCACAAATAACTACGTATCAGTGTTATTTTTTATATATTTCTTTCATAATAGGTCACAAAAGAATTAAATGACTACCTAATGCAGAGAGATTTTAGACTCCAATACCTACAACAGATTCTAATCTAAGATAAAAATATAGAAAATAATGTAATTCAATATTCATTACGAAATATTTAATAAAGATAAGAAACCATATTAGATAGACAGATGAATTCACTCTATCATAGGGTATAATGGGTATTTTCTTCTTTTCTTCTTCTTTTCCTATCACAAGTAGGTACCCCTACTTGTGATAGGAAAAGAAGAAAATAACCATTTGAATAAAGAACAAAACAAATGAAACAAAGAATTTATATTTCATTTTGAATTAAGAACATTTGACCAAAACAATGTCAGATGGACAACTTGATAAGTATTGAAGTATCCTTTGAGTATTTATTCAAATTGTTATTCTTGTTCTCTTAAATGTAGTTTGATAAGCTTTAGGTATATTGTTTGATTCGTTGTAAAAGCAATAATTTAATAAATCTTGTACTATTGTTAGTATAGATGTCGTGGCCAGATTTTAGAATTGACCATTTCATGAAATGGCCAGCTAACATTGGCCATATCGTTTAAACGTCAACGTTTAATGATATGTCAGTCGACGTTTGGCCATATCATTAATGTAGGGTATCCATGGTGTAAGGTGAAGTAAAAATAGTCAAGTAACTGCAACCAATTTGGAAGTAGCACGCGGTTGGTCACAGTTCTAACCTAACCTAATCCATTTGGTCGGGGTGCCACATATTTTTAAACTAATTTTAAATGCGATGTTCCATGTTACGCCGTGGCAGTAGCCGGCGAGCGCTACTTCCAATTTAATCGCTTTCCATAATATCATATTTGGAAACCCGCGTTTGTGTTTTTGCGTGGTCTCCCTACTTTGTTTGATTTGTTGTATGCCGCCGCCATGATGCACAACAAAAACACAGCGACATCAACGCCTCTACCGGTGGATAATCTAACTATTTTACGATATGATCACTAATGTTTGGCCACATCATGAAGTAGTCGTGCGTTTAACTGTTCATATCATTAAACGTTGAGCATTCAATGATCTGCCCAGGCCACATCATGATGTGACCTGTGGATGATGTTCATTTCATGAAATGATCAATTTTAAGATCTGGTCACGACATAGATACTAATTTAATATAATAGTTTTTGCTGCAAGTAAGTTTTATAAACACTGGAGCAAGGTAGTACTTTTCTCTAGCCTACACTCTAGATTAATATGTTATGGTAATGGTCTATGTTGTGGTATGGTCGTTAAGATATGCTTGCGCAAGTTTACACTTGCACAAGTCTGCATGACATCGACTGACTCGGATACTTGTGCTAAAATTCATCAATACACGTTAATGTAAACTTGTGTAAGTCCCATTTTGCGCAAGTATATCGTAACGTGTGGCCAGGTTAGGTGTAATGTAAATTAAGTTATAAGTACCTACAGAGGCTATATAGCCAAAATCATATGATCACCCAACCATAACAGCTGACACAAGATTTCACGGACTTGATCAGTCTTTAAAAGCACCAAAAAAATTGCCTAGCCACTCAATAGGGATGTGTGTAGAAGCAATTGTGGTTCAGTCGCATTCAAAAATGCTATTCTGATGCTTCGCATGCATCATCATCAACTTCTTGCACTTCACATCACCTTGTTACTTTGGGTTGGCGGATCACGTATTTTTCACCATTCTTCTCTGTGAACGGTCACTCAATCATTCACTCATTTTTCTTTCATACAGGTATTTAAATATCATCCCTCACTCAATCTACCCATTTTTTCTTTGATTCATCGTTCTTTTAGTTACATGCCTCAAAGTCAAAGTCAAATACACACCCTTTAAAGCACTATTGAACGTAAAATCTCAATCGTTCTAGGCGCTCTCATAGATATCATAACTTCCAAAAAACAGTCCCGCAAGGCAACATCAAACTACCATCAATAGTGACCAGACCAACACGTTAATCGTACCCCCAACACGTTAACACACCAACATATTATGCACGTTACTGCGTATCTTACGGCACTAAAGCGTGACGTACCTACCAAGCTCTTACTTTAATTAGATCGGTCGAGGCGCGGCCGGTGACGGTGGATCAAGTTTTGGTGCTGTGTTTATTTTTCGATGCGTTCTTTTTTTGTTATTTCAAAATTCTTTTTTTGAAAATGGGATTTCTTTTTGGATTAATTTTTTATGGAACTCAATTTTATGACTTGACTTGTACATAGGTAAGTGTTGTACTATCACTGTTATTGTTTGATGTACTATGTATTGTTGCTGCAGAAATACTTTTAAAGACGTCTTAAAGAGGCTGTCATAAAATGGGGGGAGTGTTTTATTGGCTATAACTAGTTATAATTAAAATCATGGTTAAGGTAAACAGACTACAGTCTAACCACAAACAAAAAATATGTATAAACTGAAAATATAAAAGTTATTATTACTATTATTTATTTATTTATGAAACTATTTAATTTCGTCAGAGTTCAATCCCTATATTTAAAATTATCCTGTTTGGTTTATCTAAAGGTTATATTTACCTGAATTATTCGACTGTGTATTTTACCTGATATTGTATTCATTTTCAACATGTTTATAAGTCATAAATAAATAATATTTGTTACAATATCAAGTTACAGAAACTACAAAAAAAATACGTAGATAACACCTACATTTAGCTTGTTATGTATTACAACATTACGAGCCTATTGGGTACATAGGTACACCTCTGCCTAACCTTCGGCGATTACAGGCGTGATAAATAAAGAAAAAAAAGAAAGAAAATTCGTTTATTTGCGGTAAATATGACGCAAAGAAAAAAAACACGAGAATAACAAATTGGGGGAAAATATGCGTCACATCCACGCAAAACGGCCATCGCTCAGCATAATGCTGCGACCCTATGCGAGACAAACCTCCAGCGTTGGTTTTCAGCGACAGCTGGCGTTGACATGATGACGTCAACCGGTGCAGCATATAGAAATATATATGTATTGTATATGTATTTATAAATGATCTGTCCGTAAAAAATACTTATTTTTTCTCAAAGATTTCTTCAGAATTCACAAATAATAGATAGGTATTCAAAGCTTTGAGCTCAACTATTAACATATCCCATAAAAAAATAGAAAAATATTATTTTTCCATAGATTCATTCAACTGCTTACTATTTTATTTGATGACGTTGACAATAATTTACAAGGTTTTTGTAAATAGATAAAACCTTAGTAGTCTTGCGGTAAGCCCTATAAATACACAATTATAATTAAGTATTAATTTCTGTATCATCAAACACGGTCTGAAGTACTTTTTGTATCAAACTGCAGCCACATAATGTTATTAATTATTGCTAACAAAGTTTTCCTGTTTTCAACTTGGTGCATTGTAGTTTTCTAATTAATATTAATATTTTGTGTAACCTATTTCACAACCCACAACACTATCAGTGTTTTACTTCTATTTAGTTTTATGATATAATTTAATTAGTTTTCAGTGTTTTACTAGTGTAAGTTCGATCATTCTGTTCACAGTCATTTTTGTTCACTGCAAAACAAATAAATTCATGTTAAAAATTGCCAGCGAAAAAAAATACTCCAAAAACAAAAGCTGTCTAGATTTAGACATAAAAAATAGGGAAAACCATCTGAACCTCGTCTTTAACCTATGTAGTTCAGACAAAACCCACACATAACAGTAATTTTCGTCTCGTCTGAATCAGATACGATGGCATCAGAACAACATTCAAACGATCCACTTACGTATTTTTCTTGTTAGGGAGATCTTAACTTCAGAATGATATGTCGTGATTGAATCGTACGTGTCCCGTGACCTATAAACAGTGTTATTATCACACCTACGGACCTACTCCCACTCCTGTGAATTCAGTAGTCTGTCTATTTAGGCGTAGCAAAGTATTGAAGTTTTCTAGTACGTAGCAAACAATATTCGCTTTTCTACTTTTTTTTGAAGTGAAAACTTCTTTAGCGGCGTAGTGCACTTTTTTTGTGATGGGTAAAAAATGTTAAACTCGCGTCAGGACACGTGACCTGATCGAAAATTCGTAAGACGGAGGGAGAGTAGTACCAAAATATCAAAAATGCACAACGTTAATATTCAAGTTTTTACTTCTGCCGCCACACCCGGAGTGCAACCCGTTGTTTTTTTTTGTTATTTTGTTGTGTTGCTTTCGATGTCTAATGTCATCTCGTATCATTACATGTGGATTTCTAAGATTAATATTGATTCTTCATCATTCTCTTTCCCGTATCCCACATTATTTGGACGCAACATGTCTTTTTCTTCTGCACTTCTCTATTGTTCGTCATCTCGGTAGTTATCAATTTTCTGGCCATATCCTATCCATCCATCGTTTCTTTGGTCTTCCCTCCTCTTATATCCATCCACATTCATACTCATAACTTTCCTCACGACATTTATCTCATTCTTCCGCATCCATTGATTAGCAAAACTTATAATAATAATTGTTGTTTGTCTAGAGACGTCTTTACTAATACGAATGCTGTTCATACATATATATTCCACACTATAAGAAATAAAGATACTGAGTGATAACTGAAAAAAATACTTTCCCAGTAAACAATATTATCACAGCCACCTTTCAGCAATGTCGTGATTGGATCGCACGCGTCCCGTGACCCATAAACGTTATTTGAACACCCATGCACCGCACCCATGCATTACTATGTGAACTAGCCCTTATTTGCGAGCGGTGTTTGCGCTCGGTGTGCGCACGACTTTATCCTAATTGACGTTTAGCTACATTGTTGTGGTTTTAGCTACTGGTTTGTTTCTTTTTTAGTTTATTTTGGGTGAGTTGGAGATTAGGGTAGGTTTAATATGGACAGTAGTTGTAATAGTAATGTAGAAATCATATTGTAATTCGTGCTCAGCCAAAACGTGTTTTAAGAATAATGTTATGAAAATAAAAAAATAGCAAACAGTGAATGATGAGATCATGACTTTAAAAAAATAATGTAAATTTCACACCTTTTTGTAAGGAACAATTTGCGCCTTATTTTGTGAAGTCCAATGCGACGGAAAGCACGTTTGGCCAGTACTCTAATCGAATGAGACGTTTCTCAATTTATAAGTACTTAGTTGGCAAATGCACGCAGTATATTACACCTAAGAAATAAGAGCCATCTGAATTTAAATACAAAGAAATCACAATGAAATCGTGAAATAATAACACTTTATCAAACAAAACTATAAAATACGTAATACAATGCAGTTTAAAACAAATGTTATTATACCGAATACCTACTATTTATTTAAAAAGAAAACCATTTGAAATAATATACGTACTTATCTATAGGCATTATGCAAGAAAAAATAAAAAGCAATTGAAAAAAGAACACATAAAAACATCTTTAAATAGAAAACACTAAGTACTCTACCTATTTTCAAAAATGGAAGCGATTTGCGAAAGCCAGAAGCGCGGGTAATCAGTGCTGCAATTTGGTCGACATTGTATTGTAGACTTCTAATGACAAAATTAAGAGGCAACCGCGCCCGCCCTTTGCACGCAACGCAACGATAAAGGCAAAGCACACATCGCTGCGGGTTGTGGCACGCATCGCATCTTGTGTAGATACTTTTTATTTTATAGGCATATTTTATTTCAGTTTTATCTTTGAACATGATCTTGAAAAACGTTTACCTACTTTAAAATTGATTGCATTTTGTTTAATAGCGAAGATCTTTTTCATCAACAAAATTCTGTAAAATTATCATATTGATTATACATTAAATTATGTATATAGTATCTGTAAAATTCTAATAATATAAAACTATTACGATTATGACGAGCTAGGTTTATTAAGTCCTTTTTTTAACACCATTACAGCAAGCTCAATACAACACACGATTTGACTTGACATGCAATGGTTTAAAATCTCATTAATTATCATTATGATGAAAGATCAAGCCTTAAATAAAGACCAATAGCAAGGCAACATAGCAGTTCAATGATCCTATTTAAATGTAACCAAACCACCTTCAATAATATTTTGCAAAAATTTAACGTTTTTTTATGTATGCTCCAACATATCCTCCAAACGTAACCTACCTCAACACACACTGCGGTGCGTCAGTGTGCGACGGGCCTAACGCACGCTTTTTTGCGTGCGTCCTACGTGTTAACGCACTCAAAAGCATCCGCGTTACGCACACACGCGAAAATCGTGTGCGGACGCGAAAAATGCGAGCGCGTAGTTGTGTGCGTGCGTGCGGTGACACGCACACAAGCAAGAGCGAAGGACACGCCGCGAGGGCGACGACCCCGCTTTTTTGCCACAGCGCGTATTCCACTACCGACGAAGAGCATTGGCCGTTGCACAATTTTTTACTTTTTTCCTTTTTTCAAACACCCGAAGATCGTTCACTCCGACAGTTGATACTATACTATTTTTATATTCTGTGGGAATAGGGATATGATGTCAGTGTTATTTATTTTGTTTTATATATCTTACCGGTTTATGTATCCCGTTTGTTTTGATTGCTAGTTTAATTAAAGTTTAAGATGGTCCGCCTGGCATTTGTTTTGCTTGTCGTTCCTTTTATAAAATTGTATTTTGAAGTGTAGTTCGTTTATGGACACGTTTTTACGATAATATAATAATGGGTCAGGCGATTTCGAGGGTTCTGATGTCATTTGTTTCGAATATAAATGTATGAAAATAGGGTTGTATATATTCTATAGCATAAAATAACCACTTCTGCAGTTAATGCAATACTTTAAGTCGACAACATGAAGTGAAACGGATTTCTATAAACATTTTACAATTTTAAATACTAAAGTAGTTTCTGTGAGCCTCGTAACAGTCAATACGTCAGGCAATCGTCGGTCGCTGTCAGTTCAATGAATGTTACATGACAAGTCATTCGGAGGAGCGAGCAGTTTGTCAACCTGTAACACTAGTACCTTGCTCTGATACTGAGGTAGGTATATATAGACGAAATAAATACATTAAAATTTAATCTTAAGACTATAGTCGATAGATAAAATTAATCTTAAATATCAGTAAGTGTTGACAAAATTAGATTTGATTGTGTGTTGACGGTTTTATCAAATTTCTAGTGCCTACCTAATAAAAGAATAGATTTGGTAGTAAAGCATGATTTTAGAATATAATTACAGCTATCAGCTAGTTTTTAGGGCTGTGGGAGCCCAATGTCAAACTAATATAATAAATATAACCTTTAATTATGCAATGAGTCCTATACAGCCACCCAAACACTATTATTTAACACCCAACAGTTGATTTGCAACCTGCATTGTATTACGAGATAATTCTGAATCTGAATACTTGTTACAAAATTTAATATAAATCACTATCAAATTTACACAGTCGCAGTGTTTCGAAGGCCACTAAATCCTAACTTATCGCCTCTAAGGAAATCTAAATCTGAACCTACGGACCTAGGCATCTAATACATTTAGAAACGCTTCAATATTTTAGTTTTAAATGCGTTATATCACGCGCTAATGTCAACTACGGTTTAATGGTCGAAACTTGTCCCGTTTAAACCGGATCGAAGCGGTTACAGGCAGTTTTTTAGCGCCGTTATGTATCTAGACGACATTTGAATATGAAATAAGAAATTGCTAAGAATTATAGGTAAACTGTTAAAGCAAATAACATCTCACAGTTTCATTTTATTCTTAATTTCTATTTTATATTTTAATGTAAAGTACTTTGTCTGAAAATAAATAAATCACTACAAATAGGTCTTATCGAAGATTTTATTAAAGTTCTAGGAGTTGGGTTATTTTTAGGTACCTAGGTATTTTGTAAAGTTATTTTCAATTTCATCCCTAGGGAAATTTTCTTTTCCAGAAACGCTTACACATTATTAGGAACGCTTGTAATACCATCCATCAATTATTTCTTGAAGTTTCCGTAGATAGATAGAATACCGTAACATTCTTCTGGGAAAAACTTTAAAAGGTGTACCTATCGATTTTAATGGTATTTATTGCTAGAAACACCCCTTTTAAAAGTACTGAAGTGGTTCAATTTACCTGCTCGTCTATTGAGAGACATAATTTATGACATTATTATTATCATACATTAATATTATCTTATTACTACATTATCTTTACTTACGCATAATTTTACTTTTCATAACCCTAACCAAGAAAAAATAAATCTCTTAAATTACGCCAACATCTTACATCCCGACAATATCACAAACAACGCTGTTGAACATTCGGCGCGGGGCCCACCCCAATTCCGTCCCTAACCTACCCCAAGCGGACGCACAAAGCGTCTGTGTGCGCGAAACGCACACTACTAACTGGACACCTTGCGAATGACGACATGGCGAATTTCGAATGACGACTTCTTTTTTTAAATTTTAATGTTTGTTCTTGTTTACAAATTTTTGACAGTTGTGTTTTTTTTTCTTTGACAATGTTGAGGAAGGTTATTTACATTGAGTTTGTTATGTAATTGATCATGACATTGCGATCGCGAGGTTAAAGCGTGTACGTCTACGTAATCGTGTTATCATACTGTGCATACCTTACATTAAATCACTACATTTCTAGATGTTATAAGTGTGTAATACAGTTACTTAACTTGAATAAACTAGCTTAGCAGTTACATAACGCCAAAAAACATGTCCTAAATTCTCGGTAGCACTAACGGTGAAGTCGTAGCTAAGTATGCGCTACCAAAATGCTTACATCAGTAGATTTGTATGCAGACGAAATAGGTCGTTTGCCTTGACGAATGTCAGTCGGAATGTCTACGGGACAATGTTTTCCGCTGACGGCTGCCGTATCTTTAAAAGATTAGCTTGAGGCTAACTGATCACTTGTGTCTTATGTCATGCCCGCCTACGGACTTTGCCTGAAACCGTGCTATTACGATGGCAAACACGTGTTCTATAATACAACTTTTGGTTTAAACTTAATTTATTAGCCAAATAATTTTAATTCGAAACGAATATTCATAGCCCTACTACAATCAAACGATTAATCCCTTTTTAACAACAATAATTCATTATAAATACCGTCTTATATGACTCGTCAAAAACATTCATTGTGTTTGTGTGTCGACCCATATAATGCGCGGATGTGTGCGTGCCCTACATAAATACAAATACAAATTAAACCCTCCCAATTTGTGTGCGTGCGGTGCGGTCGTGTGCGTAGCTTCTTCGCTCGGAATTCCAAGTTTGAAATTGGAATGAATGACGGTTAGGTTACTGACCTACGCCAATGGCAGGCGTTCCTTTTTTAAATTATGTTTTTTTTAATGCAAATTGTTTTTTTTTCGGATTTTTGTCAAGTAAACTGTGTAAATGAAAACGCACTTTGTAACTTGTTTAAGGTCATAGACAAAGAAATTAAAAATGGCTGAAATTATTGCGTAATTATTTTTCAAGGAAAATTATGTTCTGTGTTGTTTCACCTGTCCCACTTATGTAGTAAATTATGTAAGTAATTGACGAGTAAGTTTAAGTCATAACTTAAAGTCTTATTCTAGAAAATTGGCTCGTCAATCGGGATGGAGGAAGGAAACATACAATATAAATTCTTCAATATTTCCACAGTCATCGCCATTTTGTATGCAGTACTTTTTGTTTGTTATTACCGATGAGGAAAGGCACATAAATATACGTATTGTGCGTAAAGTGCGTCGGGTAAGTGAATTAGGTAGGGAAAAAATTGAGGAAAATTGTTGTTTTAATTAAAACATTTAATATTGATAATATGTGCAATAAATATAGGATGCCTCTATTATGTTCAATCGTATGGTATACCTCAATTGAACATAATTATAGAGGCGAGGTGTAGACCTATAAGGTAAAGCTTGGGAGCAATAAATATAGGTTCTTATTTTTTTTCCTTTGATTCCGGGCCACGTGGTATTTCACAAAAAAAAACTCTTTTTTTTTGTATTTCTCATAATTTCAGATTTCGCTATAATGTTCAATCTCAAGAACTGATTCTGCATATATTTGGGTGATATATTTTGTTCCCCTTCAGTTCAACCGCTAACAACGAATTAGATGTCCCATCCCTATGACATTGACATAAAGTTATTTTCTTTTCATTTCCTACTTTGCTGTGCCCGACAGGGATCATGTCTTTGTAAAACCAACCACATAAATATATTGACTGCTGAGGACTTTTTCAGTAGTCGGTAACTTTTGATCAGGGATGTTAAGGAGCTCCGTAACCTTAACCGAAACTATCGGATATCCGAAATAAAAATCTAGCCGTAACCGTAACCGAATCCGACATAAAAGTTTCGGATAATTTTGGATACGGGCGAAGTGTGACACGTTATGCCAGATTTTTTCTGCCTGGCCGAGCCGACACACTAGCCGCGCGCGTCACTTGCGTGTATTTTTACATTTGTTATTTATGTTTTACTTTAACAATTTCTTAAAAAACTAATATCCGTAACCGAAACTATCCGAAACTAACGGATAATCCGAAATAATTTCGTATCCGTAACCGTATCCAAAACCGGTATACAATTATTTCTATACCCGTATTCGTATTCAGATTTCATATCCATAACATCCCTAATTTGGATCAGATCTATATTAATTTGTTAGTTATTCTAGTGTTTATTATTCGATCTCATTACATACGATTATGTAATCTCGGTCTAGGATTCTGGTGTTAAGGATCGTAACGGGCTTATTAACATCTTGTTGGCTAGACTGGAATGTTAAGCAGTGTTAGGGCGAGAAACTAGGCTTGTAAGTACTACTAGAGGTTTGTTTAATCGACGAAAATGCTATTAAATGAAAAAAAAAATACTCACGAGAGATTCAAGTGCTTCTTTATTATAAAAAAAAGTATATTTATTTTTTTACCAGCAATTAAGCCCAATATACCTATAATTTTTAGCTTGTTTTTAATTTACAAGGCAGCCCAATTTTATTTCACATAAATACTATGTACATAACTTTTGGAAAATAAAATAAATTATTATAAAAAATTATAAAAAAAATGATTTCCTTCCTATTTTATTTTATGGGGAAAACAAATTTTTCTATAAATATAGTTAAAATCTGTATGTACTGTGACACGTATTTTACTTTAATACTGATTAATAATTTATAACAATTTTAATAAGATTTTATAATAACATAATTTTATATTTTATTTGCAATTTTGGTTCAGTTTTATGTTAAAAATCCCTTTTAAATATTTCGCACAGACTTTACCGAAATCCAAACTTCCGGTTAAAAAAAACCTCTTCCTTGCCATGGTTCCGTAGGTCGTGTTTCCCTATGCGTGTGCGAGTGAGACAGAGGATACGAAATCCTTCGTGTAGGAAAGAGAGAGCGTGAGGGCGACGACCTTTAAAACAAATCGTTGTAGAAAGGGTTCGGTTTCAGTAGCGTCCGCAAATTAGGCGGTAATTATATTTTTATTTACTTTTTTTGGCGGTTCGATGAAATTTTTAAGATTCTAATTATTAAGTTTTCTTAGATATCATGAAAGAAAACATCGCAAGGAAATCAGGATCCTAAAAGCGATTTGGTCACTCCTAATGTGTTTCGATGTTAGACAAATTGCTTTAATTTTGACAGTTTGACAGTAGCTACAACCACAACAAGGTGCATTGCGGGGTTCTAGCAAAATTGCAGTAAATATTTCTTGTAGTTTGCATTCATTTCATAAATATAGCTACTTGTTTTGTTGTCTGTTATTTAATTCTTATTATTTTATTTTTATGGCGTCTGTGGTCAAACTTGGACTTTGCTGTCAGCATTTTCATATCCTATGAGCGTAAGATTATTAATATTCGTTTTATTTAACAATAAGGATGTTTTTATTAATGAATATGACGTTTTATAATTTAATTATGAGAATTAGTTTTGTTATATTTTATCTTAATCGAAACTGTAAAAGTATATTTTACTATTAGTCACTCAATATTTTCTTATTGTGGTGCAGTGATTTTACTAACAATAAATTAACAGCATTAATCATCAACTAGGCCACAATTACTCACAAAAAAATACTACTATTTATGTGAATCACCGATAAGTTCAGAACACGTTTACGGCAATATCTGATAGATTCGCAACAGAAACTAGACATGGTCACCTTAAATGTTTCACTTATATGAAATGCCTACAATACTTAGCTTAAAACATAATTCCTGTTGAGCCAAAAATATTTTGCGTATGTGGGTGGTTTGCGCACTATTTAGCTCATCGCTAAGAACAGGTTTTTGCGTGGACAGTTCCTGTTGTTTCCTGATTGTTTTTTCTTTGGTTTTTAATTCACATTTTGATTACTAATCTGCGTTCGTAATTTGTTTGCCAAACTTGTAAGCAAACACGAATTTTGGGAAAAACAACTGTAATAACCTACACATAAGGTTCAGTTTGCGCTACAACTTCATATTATTTTTTATGAGTTTTTCAACAGTACTAGTCAGTCTAAAATCAATTTTGTTTACACTTACATAAAGTTGATGTTTGTTTGGGTGGAAATAACATTGATTCGAAACAATTATTTAAATAGACCTTATGTAGTTTATTTATTTATTTAGAGGTATAAAAAGTATGTATTAGGTATGTTGAAACTGTTCCGTCACTTGTCCATAAGGGTTCATTAGAAAACCAGCGTCAGACAGCATTTGTCTGGCATTAATGCTGAAATGAACCTTTTTGGCGCAGCCGTGAGGCACACAATTGTCGCTTTATATTATTTTCACTTTTTATTTTTATTTTTGTACTATGTGTTTCACGAACTGTGTCCAAATAAATATTATTCTTTCTTTTCTTTCTTTCTTTTCTTTAAGTAACAATTAATTTCAACTAGAATCAATTATTTTTTTTTGTAAATTTTTGACGTTCAAAAGTGCCTTATACGAGCCTATTTGAAATAAATGATTTGACTTTGACTTTGAGTAACTTTTTTATAGTAAGTAATTATTATTATGAAATAATAATAATAATTATTATTTCAAAATAATAATAAATAATACAAATATTATGAAATAATAATAAATAATACTAATATTATGAAATAATAATAATTGCAACTTTTGTTCTTATTCCTTCTGCTATCGGTACCTACATTTATCTAGGTGCACCCTATTCCCTAGCTCGATTCGGGCTAGATCGGGACCTAGGCGAAAAATTACTAGGGTGCACACACACTAGCATAGCTGCCCCGTTGCTCTTGTTTGTGTGTGTGTGCGTGTGTGTGACTTTGCATGAGTGAGTGGTGGTCGTTTACTTTTTTTGTATTTGTTATTATTAGCCGATACGGTTAGCTGCTAGACTTAAGTTTAGGAGAGATCAGTCTGTCAAGTTAGTCACCTTTTCTCATAATAATTTAATGTTTTGATAATTATGTTTTCAAGCCAAAAAAAAAATGGATTGCCTACTCGTCCTGGCTAAACCATAAACAGTGGAAAATTACTCGAACATACTCGTATTTTGCGAGAGCTTGAGCACGCAGTTTTTTTTTAAATAACGAGGGAATGCCCAGTTTTTGTCGAGTTTCGAAACTCGGTCTTATTTATTAAACATAACTTGCTATTCGCAATAAAAAAATATCAAAGTGAGAACGAGCTTGAAAAAACATGAACAATTTCCAATAACCCAATTCTCATGAAATCCCACGTATTTTTCGGGGCCAAATAAAACAATAATCCTTCAAAAACATTGTTACAAAATTTTTATATTCGTTTTAATCCGCGTGCGAGCCAGTGGGACACGTACCGATATGGGTGACGTCACTGCACAGATAGTAAATAATTGTAGGCTGTACGTGAGTGTTGACTGTGCTCGGTAGAAGTATATTGGTAGTGATATTCAAGGTCAGAGACTTTTCTTCCTGTTTTTCTTGAAAATTCTCATAGAAAAACATTTTTCTAAACTATCTTGGTATGGTTTGGTTTCTAAACATTTTGGGCAATGCATAAGAACACTCATGCATGAGGAATTGTCAATCACCATGTCTTGCAATACGCGACATGACTTGTACCTATATATCTTTTTAACAAGACCTTTGAGTAGATGCTACATCGAGGGTATCATCTGGATTCCTCATAAAGCTTCAGGTGAGCTTTTTTTACCATTTGTATCACCACGGTCTTCTCCTTCTTTTCGCGTGGTTAGTGACTAAGCTGGTGTCAGAGTTTTAAAGCCGACCATGGGCCTCTGACTTGGCTTCACATGCCGTCGAGAAATATTTCTCAGGCATGCCAGGAGACCGGCATGTCCTAGAACCAAAGATTCGAAGATATTTGACATCTATCCACCCGCACTGGGCCCGCGTGGTGGATCCCCTCACAGCGAGGAGGTCTGTCCCAACAGTGGTAACATTATAAGCTGATTCTGTTTATACTAAGCTTTATGAGGAATCCAAATGATTTTACAGAATAATAACAACACAATATTATCTTCATCCTCGCGCCCTTAAGTCGGCGCAGCATAATTATTTTCTTCTTCCATAACTCAGACCAAATAAAAAACCAAGACATACCGCTGCGAACAATAGGTATAGTGAAGCATGCCAAAACTACACCTCACTAAAGTGTACACATGTTTACGAAACCGGCTTCTCACCACTGTTGATAGCGCCCATGTCTTGGTTTTATAATTAGTCTAAATTCCATACCAACATCTCTATTAGCCATTATCTCGAGTTCACTTCCTTCCTAAGCCATGTCAACTGTCACTTAACCATCGATATTTTCTAAGATCTTTTCTTATCCACATTTTGACCCCAAATAAATTGGAATAAGGGCAAGAGAATGATGATTTCCTTGTCCACATTTATACGAAACTCTTTTACGCCTTAAACTCCACCAATATATCCAAAATCGCTCCTGAAGCACAATATCGTAGCCCATTTCCTCTACATCTCAACGGTGTAATTCGGCATTGTGTTACCTACCTATAGATATGTCTGTATTTATGTCTCTGCCATACCTCTGCCCATCCAAATAATTATATTACGGCAGCTTACAATCAATATCAGGCTCAGCAGATCTGTAGAGAGGACTGTCGGTGAGTAATGTTTCGTTATGTTGAGTGGATGGTGTTACTGAAATTAAAGATAGATTACTCTTACACACGTTGTCTACATCTCTTTTTACCCTCTGTCCTATCGCAGGTATGCTGGAAGAGATTTCTTTAGAAATAAGCATCACCTTTGTACGTATTTTTCTGTTCCTTTTTATTGTCTGTTTATATGTGTGTAAATATACTGTTAAAAAAAAAGATTACTCTTCAAATACAAGTTTTTAAGCTGAATACCCAAAATATTACACAATTAATTTTAAATCCTGGCCAATTTTATAATTAGGTAATAAGTATCTGCTGCCCGGAGCTTCCTTCGCGTGGAACCTAATTCTTTTTCTAAAATAAAAGCCCAAACATAAGTTACTCCTTACAACATCAGCTATATGCCAGTGAAAGTCCCATCAAAATCGGTCCAGCCGTTTCAAAGATATGCTAGAACAAAATATGCATTTACCTGTTATTTCGACTTTACAAACAGACGCTATGTATATATTTGTAGTATATTACTAAGTCCAAATAAGTTTTTACTAAGAATAATTTTGCTTGAACACACCGCCTTTTTTTTATTGGCAGTGTATAGAGTACCGCTAGCGGCACTCTATACGCCTCTCAGATAAAGTGCCGTTAGCGGCATAAGAGTGGCGATGCCTCGGCTTGGCTAAAGTGCCGTAAGAATTGTATTGTCATTGTCACTGTCACTTGTTGTTTTGTTTGATTGTTGAGGTTAGTTCGCTGTAAAACACCATATTCCCAAAACTTTACATTTTCTTGTGCCTTAACGGACCCTGGCTTTGTGTGGTCACAGTTCTAACCTAACCTAACCTACCTTTCTTTTTTCTTTTTTTTTGTTGCATGTTGATTTGAAAGAGCATGGCAGTTGAGAGTATGTCATGCTCACTTAAATTTCTCGCTGATGGTGGCGAGTGTGTTGGATCATTCGGTTCCCTACAAAATGGTTGAGCTGGATGGTGCTGATCCACGCGTCATGTTCGTGAACGGGCGCCGTCGGTTGAGACTGGTCATCTCTTATCTGCCATTGCTTATTTTTGTTTTTGATTATTATTTTATTTTACATTGTTCTCACATATAGAAGCAACAAGAGTAATGTACCCAGGATTTTGTAATTTCTATATTTAAAAGAGTGTCCTTGGAGTTCTTGCCCGTTCTTCTCCATAGAGATCTACGTTTTGTACGTTACGTATCTTCAACTCTCTGACTAACTGACCGGCTCTTTGACAATTCAAAAGTGCCTGTAAATGGTTTAATTGAAATAAATGCTTTGAGTTGAGTTTGAGTTTTGAGTTTCAGCCATTTTCATTTGCTAAGCCAAGGAGTTATGGCTACACTTATTGTATAGCCAGCTATAGATGAAAGAAATTAACATTAGCCTCTCCTCAAAAACAAAATAACAAGTGACAGTGACACTGACAATGACAATGCAATACTTACGGCACTTTAGCCGGGCACTTCCTTTTTTATTTATTTCTCTGACATCTTAGAACGCTACGATTTATTGTTTACGTAGCTCTGCGTAGCAACGTAGCAGTGTGTAGCCGACGGAAAGTTTTGCTCACGAATGGAAAACGAAAGACGTTCGTATCCGCGATATTCTGTCGTCTTTTTTAATAAACATTATTGATTATTTATTAATAAATAATATTGTGGTTTAATGATTTCGTTTTCTTGTTTAAATGCCAGCAATACCACCACAACCAGCGCTGAGGCTCTGTCTCGCATAGGGTCGCAGCATTTATTTATTTATTTATTTATTTATTTTATTATTTATGTACACACAGAAAAATAGATACAGATAAGACATAATCATAATTATGAGTACAAAGGTACTGCTTATTTCTTAAGAAATTTCTTCCAGCAGACCTGCGATAGGAGAAATGAGAAAGAAATGTAGACAATAGTGTGTGAGAACAAGAAGAGAAAAATATAAATATGCGAAGTCTTAAACTAAAATATTGAAATAAACCTACACGTATAAAGTAATAAATGAATATATACTTAAATAAATACATAGAGCTTAAATATATAAACATAAATACTATAGGTATATAAATACTCACAGTTGAGAGGAAAGGTTATGCATTCATTCTTCTTTCTCTTCCATTCTTTTACTCGAAATTTGAATTGTGAAACAGTTTTTAAATCACGAATGCTAGGCGGAAGTGAGTTCCACAACCTTACTGCATGGACAAAGAAGGAATAGGAATAGTAGCTTGTTTTATGAGGATGAGATTTAAGGAGGGATCTAAGGTGTGATCTACATGGTGCGTCGCTAGGGCGAGCGTAAGAAAAACGCTCACGCAGGTAGGAAGGATAAGACGGGTTGTGTAAGACGTTGAAGAGGAGACATAAGATCCGAGTGTTCCTGCGAAGGCGGATTGGGAGCCACTTGAGTTCTTTGCGAAGATGAGAAACATGGTCATACTTTCTAAGTCACTAGCATTATGCTGAGCGATGGCCGTTTTGCGTGGATGTGACGCATATTTCCCCCCAAATTGTTATTTTCGTATTTTATTCTTTCCTTGCGTTATGTGTACCGCAAATAAACGTATTTTCTTTCTTTCTTATATATCACGTTATAATAATAAAAGTAGTATTAAAATGGTTCTTGGTTGTTTAAATGGTGATATCAGTGATAGCCTAGTGGCGTGACCGTCGGACTGCCAAGTCATAGGTCTCGAGTTCGAACCCAAGACACGCACCTCTGACTTTTCGAATACATGTCCGTATTCTATAATTGGGCTGATGCTTGGGTCAAAAAAAAGAAATTCTATTGAGTCCGTCAGTCAGATAAAAAAAAATATTAGAGTCGTATTTTTCGCTTTATCATTTTAATAAAACATTACTTGGATAAAACGCATTCAAGTTAGGGAGTGGGGTTGCTACGTCACAAGTAAGTATAAAATCTACATACTCGTGACGTCATGGCACATTTTAACTCAATGTATCGCCGTAATCTTTTGACGACGTAAAAAAAGAAAAAATACGTGTACGTTATTTTTTCATAATCTACATGACGGACCAAAAACATTTTTTTAGTCCTCATCCCTATTATCATTTGCTTCAAAAACGGTAAAGAAAAACATCGTGAGGAAACTGGCATGTCTGACAGATATTTCTAGACGGCATGTGAAGCCAAATCAGAGGCCCATGGGTGGCATAAAAACTCTCTCGAGGACAGCAACAACAGACAATAGTCAAAAAAGGTACACAAATATACAGGAATCCAGGTGCGATGTTATGTATGTGTCTATGGCCGTCTTATTCGCTAAAGAAAAACCTATTCCAACTCCATAATTCCACACCACATAAACCAACATATTCGGCGCATGTTTTTCTCAAGTCCAACATAAATAATCACATGTTTAACCTTATGTCTATATTTCCAATTACCGCGACTTCTCCGGTCGGCCATAATCGTCGTGGAATAGCTTAGGGAGTGGAGTCGTTGTTGTGGCTAATTTGGTTTTGCTATGTTCTGTGTAATTTGGTTGTAACGTTGTAACAAGAGTGGTTTTTAAATGTCTCAGAAATAGAAAATATGCTGTCGAATTAATACTACTTTTCTTATGGTTTTCAGAGCCTCTGAAAAGGTGGATTATGTTTTTCAGTGAGTCTGTTCTTCGGTTATCTATAAATTCTATGTTCTACCTTTAAGTTGCTAGCTTTATATGGTTGTATTTGGCAGTTTCTCAATGCTAGTCAGTTTCTGAAAAAAACAGTTTTAACAGACAAATATATTCCTAATCTTAACTTTAAAATCACACCTATGCAAGTCGTGCGATTATCTGTAACGCTAAGTAATTAGTATCAAATCAGAATTGAATAACATACTTAATTCTCGTTTAGTGACATAGTTTCTTCAACAAAAAGTCAAGTACTTACCTACAACGAATAATATTTTTAGCACAATTTCATCTCCACTCATTCCTTAGTTTCAATTCAGTTCACTAAATTGGCATTTGTTAATTAGATCAGAACGGTTTAATAATTGAACGTGAGCGAAATAAGAACTGAGAGAGGGAGACAAAGGATATTTAGGCTCGTATAATTACCATATGTGAGACAGAGATGGGTAGTGCAGATAAAAATACTGGGTTTTAATGTGAAACGGAAAAACTTGTGGTCGAGAAGGTTTTTCTTGTTGATGTAATTAGAAAACAATAGGTTTTAGAAAATCGTTGCAGGTATTTGGGAGTAATGGAAAATTTGTACAGTCAACACGGACATCCAGACCGTATTACGACCACGGCGGGCAATCTCAACGGAGACTAGCTTTCGGCGCGGGAGATTTATTATAGTGCATAAGTGCGTGCGCAGAGGTGCACTCTCGTATACACATAGGTAGTGTACCAAGCATGATGATCGCTTGGTCCTTTGTAGGCGACAAGGCCTTTGATCTACTTAAAAATATGAACTTCTGGCTGATGTTTTTTAATGCATCATGTTCTTACTAGCCCTTTTCGCCACGGTTTAAAATTTCACACTGTGTTTTTTTTTTTTTTGAATGAAATCTTACGTCATAGCATTATCAATTCATCTTTTGATCACTTGAGTGCAATTTTTCAACCTGAAACATATTTTTTATACCAACAATGCGACATATTTGTCGAAAAATTACAAAATTGTCGCATTTACCCTACAGGTGCTTTTTAATAAGCAGTAAACTATGAAAAAAAACAAACTGTCACCTGTCGTCTGTCGGTATTATTAAAACCCAGTTCATCGGTATTTTGACAAACATCAATATGTTGACCGTGTCCTAAAAGAGCGGTGGCCGCCATAGTATAGCGCCCGTCATGAAAATCGTGTCATTTTCATCAGTATTTGACATTAAAGTGTCAAAAGACGCTCGGTTTTTGGACAGCCGTTATTGTGTGACTATTTATCGCTTTCTTAGGAAAACAAAAAGCTTAATGATCTAATAAAAACGAGCTGTATATAAAACCACTAGATTCTTCTCTGGGACTTAAATTTCTTACTCCTCCGATCTACCGCGTCGCAACGCATCGCCTGCCCGCGCTATTACTTCGTTTTCGCTTACCGTTCTTTCTGTTTTTTTTTTGTTTGTCCTAAGGGTCCTATAAGCTAGCTATAAGTAAGATTAAGTAGCCTTCCTCAAGAATTGGGCTATAAAATGCAAAAAGAATTTTCCAAATCCGACTGATAGTTCCAGAGATTAACGCGTTCAAATAAAGAAAGAAACAAACTCTTCTGCTTTATTATTAGTATATAAGTATAGGTAACTCCTTAAGATGCTATACCTACGTACCCATCTAGGTATCACAGCCCTAATCAGTCAATGCCCTATACACGTCACTACATCTAGCTCAATGCAAGTCCTTGTCCAATAACATTGTAATCAGAGACGAACAGATGGGTCTGTGTGCCAGAATCTGGGTGTGTTACCTTTGACGATACTCGGAGCATGTCCTTGACAGATTATAGTGTATGGAAATGATGAAAGTCATTTGTCAGGAGCATTACGTCTTTATAATTAACATAACTTCACGATTGAGGGTTAAGCAGAGATGTCTATGGAATATACAAGGTCCCATTAAAAGAGATGGACAAATTTTAACACAGCGTTCAGTACGTCTAACCAAAGATACCCAAGCAAAAAAAAAAACACTGATTAAAGTGATTTTATTTTGACCTAAAATAATAAATGGGATTGGGTAACCAACATTTTTAGAGTATTTTCGTTAGCTGATTTTTTTCTTGTAAGTATCTAATGCGTTTTTCTTATATATTTTTTTACCATTTTCATCACTTTTGTGGTCTGAATGATGTCTAAAAGTTTGTCCATCTATTTTAATGGGACCTTATATAGAGCTTATTCTATTTAACATCTATCACTACATATCTTACGAACACAAGGTTTTGAGTTTGATTCCCATGGCAAATTAATACTGTTTTGGGAAGATTTTAAAGGTTTTACAGAGGTGTTGTGGACACCTGTGGTACTCTCTCTACTCTTAAAGGAGGTTTAACTATAATCATTTCTAAGTATATATGTATATATATATATTTATCGGGCAGTTCTTAAACCAGAAATCTTTCTTAGAAAATCCAACCAAAAAGACAGATAAGTACTTATATTTTTGAAGAAACAGGAAAATAAAAAAATATAGTCTTCCAACCTAAGTAGGTTTAACTCCTTGATTGTCGTATGTGCACCCACTGGCTCATAAGAAAAAAATGGCCAAATGTCGTATGTGCACCCATGGGCTCATAACTACTCGGTCCTAATTGGCCAGCATTTTTTGACGTATAATTAATATAAACATATCACGTCAGTATGAGGCCAGGTCAGTTTAAATTCCTTAAATATATATATCAACAAATAGGTAAACTCATAACGAATCCAGGAAGGTACAATTTATAATGTGTTAATATCTCTATATTGACGAAATCTTCATTTTTCCGAAGGTCTATCCAATATATTTATAAACATATTTATATATTAATATACCTACAAAATGCTTCGACATCCGTGCGATTTTGAAACGGATTGTCTGGACTCGGGAAGGGGTAAAATAATTTATCTTTACGTTTGCTTCACCTTTTGGCATGAGTAGAAAGCTAAATATTAGGTGCTAAGAAAATTTTATGATTTTGGAGATGTTACACGTAGCATATCTACTCTTTTATAAACATAAAAGAAACGGTGTATCTAATTGGTATACCAAAACAATAACTCAAACACACTTTATTTATAATTGACTAGCTGTGCCCCGCGGTTTCACCCGCAAAAGTCTCGATCCCGTAAGACTATCGGGATCAAAAGTATCCTATATCCTAACCTAGGTCATAGTCTACCCCTGTACCAAATTTCATCTAAATTCCTTCAGCCGTTTTACCGTGAAAGCGTAACAAACAAACATACAAAAAATCAAATCGTTTCTATTTAAAATATTAGTTTAGATGCAGGAAAATAGAAATATAATCTCCAATCTTAGGTAACAACTTTTTTATATGCAAGAATATACCAAACACTATGAGACAGACAAGAAAAAAACAAAATACAATCAACGTTCGATCTTCAAATTCGTTTCTCAACCGCTTGCAAACTAAAATGAACTCAGAATTAGAATACTTGGGTTGCATCCGAATCGACTCATTAAATTACAATAGATATTGTTTCGCGCACCATACATACATACACACATACAATACATAGGTTAGATTAGCATAAAATTTGTATGAACCTTTGTGAAAATTGATCGAGTTATTACCTATGTATTTTGTGGTTGCAGAAGTTGCAAAAGTGACTACGATAAAGTGTTAACAATATAATGACACACAGTGTCTTTTTTGTCGGGATTTAACATAGAAAAATATACATCACCATCCCTTATTCATTTCTGGGGGGGTTAATTAAGTTAAGCTGAAAAAGTGTTTCAAAATGACCGACTTTTCAAGTCTTGATAAGTAAAGTTTAAAGGCTCCTGAAGACAGGGGCGACTAGTCGGTGCGACGCGATTCTGATAAAACATTTTCCATGAAGTTTTCATAGCCATTGGTCTATTAAAGTTGCGTCGTGCCTGTCTGCTGGAGCCTTTAAATAGATCAGGATTAAGATATAGGTAGGTACCTACTTAGCTAGAGTAATGATATTTTCCTCCACAAATAAGTAGAGCCCACAAAGAAAATAAAAAGTCCAATTTTTCCATCACCTACCTAATTTAAATTTAAATTAAGTTCTGGCAGAACCCAATTCTAATACCCCTAACAATTCCACTTATTCCAAAAACAATCCACTTTCATTCATTCACTCACTCAAACTCAGCGTGAACTTCAACAAAATATTCCACCACTTTCGAATAGTTTTAAACCTTCATTTGGTTCAATCGATTGCCGGCTCCCCGACATAAGAAAGAAGTCACTTTGCAAAACAAAAGGCTGAAGTCCAAAGAAAAAGTCCCAATTACGCTCCTAGAACTCCCCCCCACTCCCCTTTCGTTCCCCCTGACCGCTCTTCCCATTCCTCCAGCGACCCTTGTTCCCCCGCTAGGGGACGGCCACACTGACAGCGATTAATCGCTTATTGATATTAATGTAACGGTTTATCTTGGTACGGTAGGATTATGAGAGTTAAATTGTTGTTGTGGATTTTTTTTACGTAAAAAATGTTAGCTTTTGCGTTAGATTGATGTTTAAAAGGGAGCTTTTCTTCTCTTAATTCAAAATAAGCGAAAAATGAAAGTAAATAAAAAAATCGCGTGTAACATACCTACTCATAAGTGATAGGAGTGAAACTTCTTAAATAATAAAGAAGATGTTAAGACAGAGAGAGTTATATCTTTCTTCTCTCTCATGTAACGTCAGTCCTTGAAATTTCACTCTCAATTTTCGTCCAGTTATGGAATGCCGCTGCCTAAGAAGTTCCCTTCAAAACAAAGAATGTAATAATTCAACAACACCAAAAACAAAAGTGTTGACACGATGAATCAATCGAATGGTATATTTTCTTGACAGGTCATCATCGTTCTTGCCTTTATCTCTTTCTTTTTATTTGACATTTCCGAATTGATGCATGATGTTTTGCTACTTGCTTAGTTTCCAGCAGGAAATCAACAAGGTCCTTGCACCCTAAGTATTAAAAAATCCTATTCATAAAATACCGAATGCTACCTTTAATATGTTTATCGCCACAAAATCAGTTTTAACTTCTAGTGCCTCATAAATGATCATAAAATATACAGCCTGGATTATATAAAATCGCATTAAGTACCTGTGTAATTATAATATTTAAGTACTGGATCGTAATCATAATTGATGTAACGAGTATTGCGACGTATAATTAAATATTTTCCGTCGAGAGTTTGCGAGTTTTCGTATTAAATATCCGAAAATACTTACTTAATAACAAAAACTACTGAGCAACTCATTCAGTACGTTTTCGCGATGAAGTTTCCTTGAATATTCTAAGATTATTTTCTAAGAAAATTGTATACCTACTGAGATAACTCTTCAGATAGACTTATCAACTAATTTGCGTAGTTTATTTGTCGGTCTCTCTCCCTTATCATTATATCTTCCAAAGACATACGTTATTATTACCTTATATTATCAACATTTAATACAAATTCTAATTAAGCCCACCATACCTAACTCATGAATATTTAAATCGCTGTTTTCCCGCCGATACTGGGGCCCCACGTTTTCCCCAAAGAGTTTTATTGCACTGTCCGAGGAAGTAATTTCGTAGGTCAGGACTTTTTACTTTTTAAGAAAGTTCATTTTCTTTAGCTAGACATTTTTCTAGCAATATAGCACCGAACTAACCTGGTGTTGCTTTGAGAACTTGTGAATTGCTTTATTTCCAAAGTAGTTTCTAACTTTTAAGGCAATTTGTAAGTTTAAGTGAGTTTTGGAGATAAATGATGAATTTTATTGTTATGTTCGTAGGGAGACTTCTTAGAATTATTTGGTACTACGCCATGTGCCAAATTTCATCCAAAACCGCTCAGCCGTTTTAGCGTGGAAGCGTAACAAATAAACAAACAAACTCACTTTCACATATGTAATATTAAAAAGTTAGGATGAATGGAGTGATCATGGCTATTTTGTTACTATGAATTTGATAAAGAACTACCAATATATATATAAACCAACATAATATATTTTCAGCTGTACAAAACTTCAATACCTAGTCGACCCAAATATATTGGGACACCAGATCATTATTTCCAACAATTTTTTTTTTACTTATTTTTATTTTTTCAGATGTTTTCCTTTTTCTGCCTTTCTGATACAACCTGTATAAATACAATACCGCCCGTATTTTTTCTGAATATTCCTTAAAAAAATATCGAAAATAAACTTTAAAATATCTCTTTATATGCATGTTATTATTTATTTTATTTTCTGAGTAGCGTTTTAGTCTCGATTTAGATTCTGTTTATTATTTCTAAAAACTTATGAGTTATTTTATCTGATACATTTTTTATTAAAATTTGTCGACTATGAAAAAGTAGATGAAGCCGTTTAAAAAAAAAACCTGTATTTATTTTGAAAACACAAGTGTAAATCCATAAAATCAAAGGGGGATTAAAATATATATATATATAAGAAAAATTTAAAGATAATTTTCGATAAATTTTTATGAATATTCAGAAAAGTACACAAATGCTCATGGGCGGCATTGTATACATTTTTCGTAGACTCACTTATTCAGCTTACTAACAAATATAACTTAATATTTCATTTTCGTTTCAACAAAACGATAAACTACATTGCCGTAACAATATCCATCAGTCAGTTTGAAGGTCTATCACCAAATTATAAACCCACCAACTTAACTCAACATACGGCGAAAAACGGAACTAACTTCAAATGTACTGAATTTGACACATCGCTGACATTTTGACGTTGACAGTGGTGCCACTAACAAGTTAAAGTTATGTTGGTTATGAACATTATGTCTGCTCTGACCCAGTTCAATTGGCGTGAAGGTTCATGGACGAAGCTTTTGTTTTTGATTAGGCTTGTGAAGTAGCGTGAGCTATTTAGCCCTACGATTTTTTTATTTACATTTATGGTCTCCTAAATATAGCATAAACATCGCTTAAAGTATTCCATTTTATCGCTTATTTAAGAGAATGTCAAATAAGTTACCGTTGCTGTTCCTATTTTTATAGCGTTGGGTCTTTGTTGTATTTTTTCATCGTCCTTACGTATTATGCGCTCAGTTCCTATAAACTAAAATAATCGTTACGCTTACCAATGCAAAAAAAAAAATCGCCAGTTTGGCGATTTTTTTTTTCCCTCTTACTAAGACATGACGAAAAAGAAGAGTAATGCTCGGTTCCTATAAACAAAAACGAAACGTTTTAATACCAATATGGTAGCATTTTTTGCCAAATTCGGCAAGTGGGCATATAAATAGATTCGTAAGCTAATTTTACCTGAGATAGCTACGGCCATATGGGAGGGTCTCCTATGCAAAGCTATGAGGTCTGTGCTTCGTTATTGGTAAAGATACAAGAGTCTTAATTTTAACCAATAACGGTCCGTAAATTATAGGAATCGGCCATTAATAGTAAGTATTCTACGTTAGATACTCCATCATTACTAAAGAATAAGTTAGTTACTGTACATTCAGTGTGACCAAAATATAGCTAGGTACGTTTAGCTATAGCAGTTACTTTGAAGTATAACACCTTCTTATTTAAACTTTTCATAGCGTGCATGTCAACCGTTGTTATTTTTAAAAACTTCCATAGCATCATTATCTCTCTCGCATCGCTTTCACTGTAGCATGATCCTTACGAATACACTCTACCTATAATACCTAATCTGCGTTTGCAATTTATTTTCCAAACATGTAAACAAACACGAGTTTTAGGAAAATCAATCGTAATGCCTACACATAAGGTTCACTTTGCGCTGCAACTTCATATTTTTTTGTGATTTTTTTAACAGTACTAGTCAGTCTTAAATCAACTTTATTTACACTTACATAAAGTTGATGTTTGTTTAATTGGAATTAACATCAATTGGAAACAAGGTTATAAATAGACCTTACTTATTGTTATGTTTGTATGTATGTATATGTCACTCTGTCCTTTTTTCGTTCGTCCGTTTATTTGTTTGTTTCGTCAACGAATTATTGAAATTATTTCGAGAACACTGACATACATTTTATGCAGAAATGAAGGTATTTTCTGATTTATTTTTAAATGAAACTGAATATTGAGTTGTGATTGTGATATTTTTAACAAAGAGTTTATCAAATATCGGTTAATTTAATTATGCTTTTGTATGAATGTGATAATAATGGATGAATTTTATTTCTGCTCGTAAACTTTAACTTCTGAACATGGACGTACTAATAGTCAAAGTCAAATCATTTAATAGTCAATAGTCTGACATTATACTTTACCTAGTCCCTTCTTACAAACTCATCATCTGCCTAGCCTTTTCCCAACTATGTTGGGGTCGGCTTCCTAGACTGGATGCAGCTGAATACCAGTATTTTACATGGCGCGACTGCCTATCTGTGCTCCACAACCCAGTTACTGGGTAACACGATACCTCTTGGTGAGACTGATTGTCAGATTTTCGTCTTGGTGAGACTGATTGTCAGATTTTCGTCTTACAAAGTCTTCAAACAAACTAGTGTACTTATAAATATTTATGGAGGTCAGACTGGAATTGTCGCTCCATGTAAAATACTTATATTCAGCTGCATCCGATTAGAATGGAAACCGACCTTAAAATTGTTGGCAGATTGATTTTTATTAAAATGTTTGAAGTTATGTCTGGCACCTGCTTGTAGCACATGATATCATAGTTATTTATCACCAAATCTTTTCAACAGCTCTCAAGAATTCCAATCTTAAGGGTACACTAGTCGACGGCTCGAATGCGTTGGTGGGCGTGACTAATATACATGCTGATTAGTCTAATTATTTATTTATTATGTTTTATTTATTTAGTATTTATTAATCTAGTTTTTATTAATTTATTTAGTGAAATAGACGATGATTTACAACGAAAATGAGCGCGTAAAATTTCATGAACAGAGCTTTGAGTGTACAGTTATTATGAAAAAATTACTGGATGTATTTACTCAAAATAAAATTATTTTAACTATTGAATAAATTATATTTCCTTGTACGGTTTCCAATATGGCTATTTTCTTACTATGTACATAAGTTATTTATTAGAAGTATGGAAGTTTCGAGGCTCATAACTTCCAAACCAACTTTTTTTTTCCAATTCTGCTTCCATACAAGGCTAGATAATGACAAGACAAATCTATATAATTTTTAGTTTTGAACGTACACCGTCAAACAGACGAGTAATCATTATACTACGTTCGTATGGAAGAATGACCGACTAGCGTACCCTTAATAGACAAACACGATACACAATTCTATATAGTACATAGATATACTCAATTTACCAGCATAATACCTAACTTACGTACATAAGTAACACATAAGCTGATAAAATGCTAATACCGGCTGTTATCACCCGTGATAACACTGATAACATATCACAGTCAAGTGCAGTTCTGTTGCAAACCGAAAATTAGTTTGAATATTGACGTTTGCGCCGCCATTTTGATTTTCTGAAATGTAATATCGACATACAAGCGAGAAATAGTGGGTTCGCTTTTGAATTTTTCAATAGATTTTCTATAAGTGAACAAGTTATCACCTTAATGAATGGATTGGACATAAAGTGTTGGTGATTCACCAACCGTTTTCGCTTTTTCCACATGGATGGGTTCAGTCTGGAAAAAATCAAGGGTTATGTCAGACTTTTACTGCCTAAAACACCACTGAGTTTTTCCTGCTACCATAAGTCTGAAGTAAAAGATATACCTACTCCCTCATCGTACTTCACACTGTAATTCACCATTCTTGGGTAGACAGGCTGGTGATAGATTACATTACCTATGTCTTTATGAGCAGACAGGGACGGAGCTGCCTATTCTTTTCTCGTTATCTATTAATCATCTTTGATGACGTAGTCAGAGTAGGGACTGATGCAATACCACATGGAAAGACCCATATTTATGACAATCCAATAACATTCACCATTTACAAGTATTTTTAATAAATTGTCAAGAAAACATTAGCTGAGGACAAAGTGGCAATCGCTTTTAAACGGTTCGTTTTCATACAACGACTGTCAACAGGATTGACACTTGTTTTTCGGCAGCATATTATGTCAATCCAATACATTTTTGAAGGCCGCAGGAATCCGCTGGATAGCACAGAACTGGTCTAAGTGGTGGTGCTTGAGGGAGGCCTGTGTCCAGAAGTGGACGTCTTTCGGCTGAAATAATGATGATGAATACATTTTTTACTTTTTCATTATCGTTCTCACTGATAGAATATCACCTTGTCTACTAGTACCTATTATAAGTTGCTCAAATTGAAATCTAAATCTATACTAATAATAAAACTAAAGTTGTTTTTTGATTGTTTTTTTGAACGCGCTAATCTCTAGAACTACCAATCGCATTTCATAAAATATTATTTAATTTGATAGCCTATGTCTTGAGGAAGGTTATAGGCTTTTTAACACCACGCCACGACCCTTAGGAGCCGAGCAAAAAGATAAAAAGTCAGAAAGAACGGTAAGCGAAAACGAAGTAATAGCGCGGGCCGGCGATATGATGCGACGCAGTGGGTCGGGGCCGAAATTTCACAGAAACTAGTGTTCCTTACAAAGAAAAACCATGATAAATTGATATTTTAACTTTCAGTATTTCTTTCAAAATTGAAACTAAATATTTCGCTCTCCAAATATGTACATATAACTCTTGAGATCATTCATAAATTACATACACTTGTAGCACCTGATAACAGTTAAAGTAATTATGATGTCTAATTCGTTAGAAATTCCTGTTAATTTGTGTGCAGTGATAAGATATTATTATCAGGAACGTCTTATATTGCGTAAGCCCTTGTTTATAGACACCAGTCTTAACATGAACACACATTGATACACTCAGGGGGTAGGCAGAAACAAGGTACATAACACTAGGTACTACGAGCCTGTCAAACTTCTTTTGTTTTCTAGCACGAACATCTTCCTGTCCACATAACAATTTATTTGCATGCCTTTTTCTTCCATGCATTTAGAGATATTTTTACTCATCCGTCACCATTACAAAAAAAACCAGCATATCTGTCTGACATTACTGCTGAAATGGACCTTTTTGGCGCAACCGTGAGGCACACACTGTTTTCAAAGCATATTAGCAATTTATAAATAATATTTAATAAAGAAATATTATTATTTCTTTCTATTAGCCGTCAGTCAGTTCTCCTTACCTGTATATCCATAATTATTATCTTTTACAAAAAGCATCCATCGTTTTATCGGTCTTCCTCTATTCTTATAGCCAAAAGTCACACTGCCTGATATACCTCTACGTATAACTTTGGGAAATACATGAGTAATGTTATGTTATAACCTTTAATTCCCAGCCAATTCAAGAACATCTGTCTTGACGTGGCTTATGTAAACTAGGTTAGTAACAAGGTCCCCAATGATTCGATAGTTGATACACAAACTCATATCCGTTTTGATGATAACCTTACCTAGATGTACAACAGACTGATCTGTTAAATAGAATTGATATTATATACCTACAATTTGATTTCAACTCTTTATTAGTGGCTTTTGTGGACATGATAATTATTAAAATTTGTTACAGTTGTAATAGCAATCATGTCATTTCGTTTTTATTAATTTATTTATATTTTTATAGATTATTTTATATTTTGTGAATGTGAGAATTCTGTAGGCTTCGAGGGCTGTAGATTTGTTAATCATAATTTTGTTAAGTACCTGGTACTTGTTGAAAGACCTACACTGTCCCCCCATACCCAATAACACTGTTATTTGAAAATATTTTAAAAGCCAATTATTTTTAAAAGAGTAACCGTGTAGTTTCTTGCCGGCTCTTCTCCATAGGAAACGACCAATTGGAACCGTGCACCTAGCTTCTGACGTTTCATAAGTGCCCTTGTAGGTTTATGGGAAATAAAATATTTTGAATTGAATTGATATTGCAGTATAGTTTGGACTTATTGCCTCATTAATCTAGCGGGCAACACCGGTTTAGATCCTCGGATAGTTCTTAGATTTTTCAATATGCAGGCTCCGACCAAATAAAACACGAAGACATAGCGCTGCGAACAATACAGTGAAGCATGGAAAACTACACTTCCACTCTGTGCATGCGCGTCATTACACATTTACAATCAAACTACACCTCACTAAGTGCACACATGTTTGCGAAACCGGCCTCACGTCACAGTTGACAGCGCTATGTCCTGGTTTTTTATTTGGTCTAAGTATGCAGGTAGGAAGGTTGGTGGTAGGATAAGTGCTACTGAAATTATCAGCAGCCATAGCTTTCAAACTGGAACCCAGTAATGTAGCTTAGCTACAAAAAGGGGTACTGTGGTAGTCAAACAATATTTTGTTTCTTGTTCTTCTTTTGTAGTAATTTTTCGGATGAGTACTTTAAAAAAAAGCAGCTCTCTTCGTTGCCAAAGGAGTGCTCTACTCTTACTAGGACCCTCTTCTCTAAATCTCTCTTACTATAAACAAAAACGAATCGTTTTAATAGCAATGGTAGCATTTATTGCCAAACTGGACAAGTGGGCATATAAATAGATTCGTAAGCTAATTTTACCTGTGACTGCTACTGCTATATGGGAGGGCAAAGCAATGAGGTCTGTGCTTCATTATTGGTAAAGATACAAGAGTCTTATTTTTTACCGATAACGATCCGTAAATTATATGAATCGGCCATAAGAAACGTCACGAATTAGGCTTACTCCAACTACGTTATGGCTCTTATCAAACAATTTATGTAAAGATCAAAATGTTTATATCCAAGATACTTATAACTTTATGTGTAGATACATTGCTTAGATCTCAGATCTGCCTACTTATTGTGTTGACCTTGGACGCTGCTTGTTAGCGAATAATGTCGCCGTAATGCTACCTATTGCTGGTGACAGATTATCTACATTAAATGTGAGATTATACTACCAATTTAAGTTGTTTTGTGCGGTTAGATAATCAATTATAATGAGGGGGTTGGGAGCTGTCAAGTTTGCCAGTAGTAACGGTCCCGAGTTACGAGTTCTAGGTCGTAGCTTCGAATCCAGGCAGGCGCTTTACTTTGTATAAATAATTTCATCACCACTGCTCTCAAAACGGTGAAGGAAAACATCGTGAGGAAACCAGCATGTCCTAGAACCAAAAATTCGAAGACGTGTGACATCTACCAACCCGTACTGGGCATGGGTGTTGGATTACAGCCCACTCCCTCTCTAACATAGGAGGCCTGTGTATCAGCAGTGGTTTTTTTTTTGTACTAAAGGTTGTATTGTCAATCTGGATGCTTTAAATGAACTCTTCAGTTCGTTTTGCTTGGTAGAAGATACCACCGTATGACAAACTATTGCGTATCTTACTCAATACTATCTACATTTCATTATTGGCAAACATAACAGCTAAGATACCTTTGTGAAACCTACTGCTAATACTGAAACGAACATTTTTACTATTTGTTTTTGGGAAAAAGACATTACAGTCCAGCCGTCGAGAGAATGCGTTCAACTTCTGACAGTTGGACAATTTCTAGCTCTAATAAGGATCAAATTCGCAAAACACATGGTCTTTATTATGAAACTGACAGGTGTCAAGAACGCATTCTGTCGACGACTGGACTGTAGGTATGATTTCAATGAGCCCATTTTTTTAAAACACCACAAAAAATAATTTTGAAAATATCTTATTACATTCGTTGGATGTTAGGATAGGTTAGTACATACATGTCTTGAAGTAAAATAAGATGTTACTTCAATCCACAATAAGATTTAACAGACGACTTCTAACAGAGGACAAACACAGTTCATTTGCCATACTAACTCCATAAAAACAACTCAAACGCAAAGCATTTATTTCAATTAAACCATTTACAGGCACTTTTGAACTGTCAAAGATTCGGTCAGTTAGTCAGAAAGTTGAATATACGTAACGTACAAAACGTAGATTTCTATGGAGAAGAACGGGCAAGAAACTCCAAGGACACTCTTTTAAATATAGAAATTACAAAATCCTGGGTACATTACCCTTGTTGCTTCTATATGTGAGAACAATGTATAAAAAAAATAATCAAAAACTATTAAAAATAATCCCTGGCAGATAAGAGATTACCAGTGTCAACAGACGGCGCCCGTTCACGAACATGACGCGTGGATCAGCACCATCCAGTTCAACCATTTTGTAGGGAACCGAATGCTCCAACACACTCGCCACCATCAGCGAGACATTTAAGTGAGCATGACATACTCTCAACTGCCATGCTCTTTCAAGTCAACATACAATATACAATACATGGTACTTACTGACAGTCGTTTGGCTGGCTCTGTCGGTTTTCCATGACAGAGTGGCTCATGTAAAAATAATCAGACCGCGGCATGTCTTTGTACTGAAAAAAACATGTTTTTGACTATGTAGGTACTGCTACATATTTGTGAGAATGTGATGATTAAAAATGGTGAAAAACAAAAGCTCGTCAACGTTTTTGAACGTTACTTTTTGTGAATAAAAAGTTGTGTCTGTATTTTGGCAGAGTGAAAATTATAAAGGCTGAGCTGTCAAGTTGTGCTGATTAAAAAAGGTGATTTGGTAGTAAGGGCAGGCAAAGGTCTTAAAACTATACTGATCTGACTATTTTATTTTAGGCTGTATGGTTTGCTTGATAAATTGGCATATTAAAACAATGACAAAACTTTTTAAATGGTTTAAAAAAAGGAAGAGAAGAATGAAACATTTCATATTTCTCTTGTTGTTTAAATAACAAGGGCTGTAATATTTTTTGTTTAATTTTGTCTATGACCTTTAAAATAGACTGGCCTCTTTTCACAACAGCCCATAGAGATATAGAGAGAGCCCGTATTGACGATACTATAGAATATGTTGAAAACTTAGTATTTTGTCGTTAAAAGAAGAAAATATCAAAGAAGTTTAATACCATAGCTACAGTTATTTTAATTAATAAACTTTCTTAAGACAGTTCCAATGAAATGTGTTTTTGAAGTTCCGATGAGAAGCGTATTAAAGTTTTTGAGTTTATTCAAGTATTTCATCTGAAAACCTTGTTTGTTTGGATATTGTAGTTTACCTGAACTTCAGGCACGTAGACTATCTACTTATTTTCGTATAAAATTCATCAATGTTTTGAAATAAAGTAGGTATTTTTTTCCCATATATGTAAAGATTTTTTGCGATTTTAAAAATTTTAACATACAGTTTGGATAAGTAAATGATGATAAATCTTAATTTATCAAAAAAAATACGTAACAAAAATAATCGTAAGCAAACATAACAGCTACATATAGATATCTAACAGAAGTTGCGTAATTTTGCAGCATTATTAACTTAATTACCGCTTAACTAAACTAACAACATAGGAAAACATACTAAATCATCTTATCTTTAACAGGAAAGCGTAATTACTAATTAAATTCAGTTCAATACGAAAACATCAACATCCATTTAGTTCGACAAAAACAAAAACGGCCAAACATACAGACAAAACAATTCACTATAGAAGCAATTAATATAATAAAACCTTCATTTAGGCCAAACAAACTACCGAGTCAGCGTTGAGGACGCACGCACAAAAATATATCCATCCCGTTCTTTTATACGGAAAACTCCGCTATCTATCTCTTTCGCTCGTTCGAAATACCGTAAGCAAGTAGTGCGGTGGGCGGGCGTTGGGTTTTTTTTCACGGTTAGATAACGGCCCAAACGGTTCCGTATCTAAGCGCTTTCCCGTAACGATGTTGACTTTTGGCGACGATAAAGAACCTTCTTTTCAAAATGGCGGTAATATGATTGGGTGTGTGTCGTAATTGTTAATGTGAAATCGGTCAATATTTGTGGCATCCTTCGAGGAAATATGAAATGGTAGTGTTAGAATATTTTACTAAACGTATTTTGAATGGAAATAAGATTGTATTTTTACATTCAGAGATGTTATTTTTTCAATGAGCACAGCAAAGGCCAGTATTGTTTTTTTATAATGAAAATATAGTTATAACACAAATTATACCTATTATCCAAGAATAAGTGGGTATAATAGGTGCATTCAGGGTCTTTACATACCCTAATCTATTATTTCCATGGACAATAACACCCAATACATCATCATAACATGACGTCAAAGACCAACTATTGAAAAACCAAGAAATATTGACAACACGAATACAATTGTTATGGCTTCCTTGATGGCTGCCATTTTTTCCGATTAATAGGAATTAATCATCGCTGCTACTCTGTGGTTGGCTGTTAGAATCCACACATTACCTAATTGGCCAGTTTTTAGTCAGTTTACCTAGTAATAATAGGCAAAAGTTTCCGCCTCAGTTTGCCCTATTTGGAATGCTTAGTTATTTGTGCGAACAATTAATTTAATTTGAATTGTGAACGAGGAAGAATGATCGTTACTCTTGCTTCGAAAAACAAAAACTGCAAGCATAGACAGCTGTCACATTTTGGCGCTTACTTATTTTAAAATGGCCGAATAGAACACTTTGTTTGCTAAAACGAATTTTCTAAATGAACACAGAATCGGAGAGCACAAAGTATTATCTATTTTAAATTCAGCACAAGTTGTTGAAGGCAATTGCGGGAAATAGGTTTTGTAATGCACATAGGATGTTCTAACTGAAGCACAAGTGGGTAACGTTTGGAAAACTACATTTGAGAGTTAACTATTAATTCTATAGTCTGAGATAAAATAGGTTTGGTACCGTTCAATAAGTTCTAAAATCTTTCCAATTTAATTGCATGAAGGTAGTGAAAATAACTAATTGTATATTTTTGTCTTTGCTTACAAAAACAATGAGACCATTTGTCCAGAATTTCTTGATATCATATTCAGGCATCTAACCAATGCACATCCTTTTGAAGGGATCAAATTTTAACATGTCAGGAAGGTTTATAGGCTGAATACTAGCCTCAGAAATAATTCCATTGGTAGTTCATTACCAAATTCATAGAAACAAAATAGCAATGATCACTCCATTCATCCTAACATTTATCCTTATAATATTATAATATAAATATAATAAATAAATATAAATAATAGGTTGGGGAAAAAGTTTCTTCGTATTTTTTAAGAAAATTCAAAACATTTTTTAACATAGTATGTTTACATTTAACTAAAGTATGTAGGTACCATTTTGTTCGATAACTTTTTGCCATCTTGTAGGTAGGGACATGATCCCATTGCTATAGAAATTTTGGGACTTCTGATCAAAATACCGCGACAAGTGGTTTTGGCAGTCCTCCCGTGATGTTAACCTGACACTGCCTAAAGAATTCTGAAGAGACCGAAACAGGTGGAAATCTGAAGGTGCAAGGTCAGGACTATACGGCGGATGCATTAACACCTCCCAGCCAAACTCTCTTAATTTTTGCTGAGTGGCTAAAGATGTGTGAGGTCTAGCGTTATCATGATGAAAAACCACACCCCTTCTGTTGATTAATTCCGGCCGCTTTCTCTCAACTTCTTGCTTTAATCTCATCAGTTGTTCGCAGTAGAGTTCAGAATCGATGGTCCTGCCTGGTGGTAACAGCTCATAATGAATAATGCCCTTCCAATCCCACCACACACACAGCATCACCTTGTTGCGAGTTAACCCGGGTTTTGCCACAGTCTGTGAAGCCTGACCGGCCTTTGACCACGACCTTTTTCGCACGTTCTTGTCGTACGTGATCCACTTTTCATCACCAGTTATCAGCTTCTTCAAAAATGGTTCGGTTTCATTACGTCGTAATAAAGAATCACAAATGAGTACACGGTTCATTAGGTTTCTTTCAGTGAGCTCGTGAGGTACCCAAATATCGAGCTTTTTTGTGTACCCAGTTTTTTTCAAATGCGCCAAAACTGTTTTGTGGTCAATTCCCAGTTCTTCAGCTACGTCGTAACTACTAATATGCCGATCTTGCTCCACTTTTTCAAAAATGGCATCCATTTTATCCGTAATAGGGCGACCAGAGCGACGTGCATCTTTGACATCAAAATTTCCGGATTGAAAACGCTTAAACCAAATTTGTGCTACTCTCACAGACACTGCACTAGGTCCATAAACATCGCAAATTTTTTTCGCGGCTTGCGTTGCATTTTTACCTTTTTTGTAGTAAAATTTTAAAATGTATCGAATTTCTTCATTAGATTCACTCATCTTGACAGTACGAAAAACAAATAAAAATCACACATTTTCCTAATTTGAATTTGGAATTATGTTCTTTAAAATTTAAACTTTCAATGATACCAAAACCAGCCAGATACACATAGTATAGCCAAAGAGATTTTATTACAAGTTCATACATACTATAATGCGAAAAGACTTTTTCCCCAACCTAATATAATATTATAAATGTGAAAGTGAGTTTGTTTGTTACGATTTTACGCTTAAACGGCTGCACGGATTTAGATGAAATTTAGCAGATGGGTAATCAATGACCTGGATTAGGACATAGAATACTTTTTATCCCGGTTTTCTTACGGGACCGAAACTTATGCGGGTGAAACCGCGGTGCTCAGCTAGTGGCGAATAAATAACAAACTTAACATTAATATAAACATTACTTACCCACATGGCTTTGAAACTAAAACACAAACTGCAAATCCATACCTACCATAAACAGTTAATAAACTACAAAACACTACCCAGAAACCTAGAAACTCAACTCCCGAGATGAACAAACTTTTCCAATCTAAAACCGAATATTTTTAGTTTTCAACTGCGTACTTATTTGTGTGTCATAGGTACATACAAGAGAAGTGTAAAATAATCTAAGTACCAAGGTCTCGCCCTTGGTCCTCGACACCAATACCCGATATGTATGTAATTACATATTTATTTAGTTCCACAGCGATCTGTGAGCTAAATTTAGATAGCTAAACTCGTGGTTGAGGTTAGTTTTTAGTGGAAAAGTGATGGGAAATGTGTCAAAAACATGTTAATGCTAAATAATAATAATGCTAAATACGTATATTATTTATTTTGTTGAAGCTTGCAAGAGACTTCATTCATAAGTTTTCCGAAGTAGAAAGTTTAAAAAGATTTCTTTCGCTAGTTTTTAATTAGTTGAGCATTTGTATCTTTTGATAAACAACTTTAAGTTCTTATACGAAACAGAACATCCTAACAGAAAGTGTCCAGTTTACCGGACAATGAAAGCCTTGGAACCGACTTCATGGCCAAAAATATGATACCTTTATGGTAAAGCTCACGCGAAAAAGTCATAATGCTTATAACAAAAACAAAATACGTTCTTCATTCGCAAAAATAACTGTAGGAACTAAGAACTTACTTTTCTTTACGAGTTCACTGACAACCTTTAATTATCATGTAGGTAAACATTGTATAAATAATCACTACTTTTTACACAACACTTGATTATGTCAGTTATGTCATCATAACTGACATAATCAACAACACAGTAACAACAACACATAGTTAAATGTCTACTTTTAACACCATAAAATGACATTTACACCAAACATAGTAATTTATACACTGTAGAATCCTGTCATTCATTAACTGTGAACACTACTAATAGATAATTGATGGGCAGTCATGGTGCTCAATGAAAGCTAGGTATATGTGTAATTACATTGTTGCAATAATCAATCCTTGTTGTAACTGTAGCACGTGATCATTTTATGGTTTTGAATAGACATGAATGATGATAGTTGTCATTTGTAGATCTTTGACATTTGTTACACCTAGTCAGAAGCCTGATAACCAATGTTACCATGGGGTATCGTGTTACGTAGTAACTGCGTTGTGGGCAATTGTGATGTCAGATAGGCAGTCGCTCAAAATACTGGTGTTCAGCTGCATTAGGTTAGAATGGAGGCCGACCCCAGCTTACTTGGGAAAAAGTTAGGCAGATGTTGAATAAACAGAGATAGATAAAATAAAGTAAATTTTATTCGTTTAAACATGGTTTACATGATACATTGCATGCAGGATAGTAATGGCAAACAGAAAAGTTCTAACATTTTCAGCCGCATATCGTGGCGTACAAATTGGTAGGAAGAGATGGTGTATAAACCGTGATAATATTCATCAAAATTACATTTCGTCATTATTCATTAAAGATTAGGTATAATTACAATTCAATAAGCATATATTTTAGATACAATTCAATTCAAAAGAGAGTAATTCAAAAAAACAACACCAAATTCCTACCCTTACTGAAATAAAATTTGTTGTAGCTACCTCTATTATAATAACCGCTACATTTTAGAACTGTTAATCTCGGTCTGAACCACGAGTTGTACATTTTTTCGAATCAGCTTATAGATACAGTCAACTGCATAACAAAAGCCTGTCCTTGAATTGGCCAGAATACTATCGGATTTTGAAGGAAGTTTCTAATCCATTGCTCATAATGTTTAAAATGTACGATATGATAATTATATGTGTAATGTTGTGGATGTACTGTAGCTCTACACCTCTGCCTAACCGTTCGGGGAAATAAAGGCGTGATGTTGTTTCGATATTATCTTTAAAAAAAATTGTCTGTTCGACAACGAAAATAACGCTGTGAATATTGTTGAACTGTCAAAATGAATGGCATTGAGATTGTGAGTGTGTAGCTACTTTGCTGACATAATTAGAAGAGCGGTGGCCACCATATAGCGTCCGTAATTTACCGGTGAATGTCAACTCTGAAACGATATCTATGAAAGTTGATGTGTTTTCCTAGAGAACATTTTTTGCCACCATAAAGTCAAACCCCGCTGCCATAATTTTAGAATCTGAAGCGGATATGTGGCGGGCACCGCTCTTCTAGGAGACCGTAGCTTTATCTGCTAACCTTTTCATCACAGCTTGAACTATTCTCGTGTCTATAGCTTGTGTTTATGAGAGAACCAAAACCCATCAAAACTAAACCTATAACCTCTCCAGCATGTCCTAGAACAAAATATTCGAAGACATGTGACATCTACCAACGAGCACTGGGCCCGCGTGGTAGATTACAGCCTACTTGCTCTCGAAGAGAGGAGGCTTGCGACCCAGCTGATTATGAAATCAAATGAAATTGTTTATTCTGTAATTTTATAAAGGATATCGGAATCGCTTTTACACTTCATAAAAAAAATATATTAAAAACTAGGGTTCGCCCGCGGTTTCACCCCCGTGGAGGTCGGAAATTAGCCCAAGGGAATAAAAAGTATTCTATATGTCAATCCAGGTTATAAACTATCTGTGTGCCAAATTTCATCCTAATCCGTTCAGCCGTTTTTGCGTGATTGTGTAACAAACATACAAAGTTTCACATTCATATAGGTAGTAGGATAAGCTAGATGGCTACCCCAAGAAGATATGGCGAAACAAACTCAGGGGTCAAATTCTCTTAATCAAACATAACATAACATTACGCTTGTATTCCCCGCAGGGTTAGGCAGAGGTGTACCTGTAGTACACCCACATTTCGCTAGTTATGTTTAAGTCCCATGTTTCAGTCCCGAGCGAGCCTAATGCCATCAACCGGGCATAAATATAGACTCCGGACTTCTTCTACTCTTAATTAAAGTCCAAACATAATTTTGGTCAGGCCGTAGGTATGAGGACCATGTAGATTAGTGTCTGAAATGGTCTTTTGAGGAAAGAACCACACAGATTTGATATGCTATCTAGGTTATTTTAAACATAAAACAAATAACTTTTATCACTGTTTGAAGTTAAAAGCGGCATTTAGTGAGTATAATCCATATGAAACACGTTATCAGTTGGTTGGAGACGCGTTAATCCCCTTATCAGTCGTGATAACAGGGTCCTACATGTTGAAATGGGGTGTTTTTGACTCAACCTCGCTGAGATAAGTAGGTATATATTATTATGTTTCATGTAGCTGATAATAGGTATACCTATGTTTTATGTAGCTAGGGATTATGTCAAATTATGAAATAAATTACTAGCTATTACCCTCGACTGCACTAGTAAGTAAAATTCTCAATTTTCTGCAATAAAAAGGACTAAATATCCTTCACACAGCACTGTTCTGTTATTTTTATTCTTTTCTGTATTTTTTTTGTTTGTTTTTGTGTGTATATTGTGTGCCTTACCTGAGTCAATTTTTTTTTTTCTTTCTTTCATTTCTTCAAATATCAAGCGACCTCTCTGCCTAATTGCCTTTAACCATCTTCCAATTTAACTTAGTATTGTTTTAATCCACTTCCCAAGTATGGCACAAACATTTCAATTACAAGTCCTTGATGAAACTGTCCAGGAACCTATTGCAAAATATAGAAATCTTGCATTCTAGGCTTGTCCAAGGCGAGTGCAAGGCGATCCTCGCAGTTTCCGTATTTTGTTAGAATTATTAGATTGACAATAGATATTACACGTCAGGAACATTTTAGTGTCCATTGTTGAGAGATTACATCTCGTTTATTTCCTTGAGTTTGTTGTACACCTTGCATTATATACGAGTATATGTACTGTATAGTTAGGGAAGTAGGATTGATTGCAGGAAAATTTACATCTGAATTTATTTTGTAAAGATAAGTTTGGAATTGCTGATGATTGTCACGTAGACTACTGGGGCTCGTGATTAAATGATAACAGCTGTACGGGTCGATAGAAGGGTAAGCTACGCTTGCTGCGGTCGGTTCGTGGATGGGTGACCATCGATTACATATCGAGAACCCTCTGTGCCGCGGAAAGCATGTTAAGCCGTTGGTCCCGGCTGTCATTCGTAGGTCTTTGATAGCCAAAAGCCTAAAAACCCAGCCTTACTAAGGGGTCGAGTTAGCCAGTTACTGGACTGTGAATTTCAGATGCTGTAACTCCATGTATAATACTGGAATTCAGCTTTATCCGGTTAGACTGGAAGCCGACCCCAACATAGTTGAGAAAAGGCTAGGCAGATTGTTTTTGCCACGTAGATGACTGGCCAATGATTTTTAAATTAAATATCCTCCTCTACGATACATTTGACGAAGAATCCTTAGAGCAGTCGACCTCATTTACAAAACTATGAGATCACTCTATCTGAGGCATTACTTAGTACTTAGGTATTTTAGTCTAAGTATGCTAGATTCCTCTCCGAATGTTCTAGCTTCATTGTGTCTATAGATATACTGCTATTCTTCGCGGATGAGGTTTTTTGGGTGAAAGCACTAGTTTTTTAAGCAAAATATGCAGTGGTTACAGACAATTTCAGGTTTCAGAAGGCAACAAAGAAAATTTATCTACCTATATCTCTATTTAGATTAAAAGATCTCACATTCTTTGCCATCGTAATAAATCTGCTGTCGAACCGAATGTAGGTATACTGTTATGATTAAATCTAAATCAAAAGACATTTATTCAGACTAGGCTAAGAATCAGCATTTTTTTAATGTCAAAATTACATGAGACAGACCCAGAAACCGCCCGCACTTTACCGCTACCTAGTGCTTTAGCTGGTAAGAAGCAGCTCAGCTGTCTGTTATCATGTAGTTGACCAAAACTAGAACCAATTAGAGTTGTGAAACAATTTTGAGAATAACTATACATATTATAAATTGACGGCACGGTTGGCGCAGTGGTTGAGCGATTGACTGCTGCACTGCGTGTCGCGGGTTCGATTCCCGCACGGAACAAATATTTGTATGACCTGCAAGTAGTTGTTCCGGGTCTGGCTGTTTGTGTATGTGAGTATAAATGTTTGTAAAACGCACCCACGATACAGGAGAAATTCCTAGTGTGGAGCAACGTTTAAAAAAAAAACACTTTTCGTGTTTGTGTGTGAGACCGCTCTGTGCTTCTAAACTAAGCAAATGATTTTGATTCGGTTTTTACTATCATTTAGAAAATACACATAATCAATTTATAATGTTCCCACTTTTTGGACACAGCCCTCCTCCCGATGAGAGAGATTTATATGTATAATACATTAATATTAAACTTACATAATATAATATATAATAAATAAGCCTCGATGTTTTATCACGTCGTAAAAACCATGCGAAGTAGGGACGTGTTGCTAGTTATGAGCAATTTCTATCACGCTAAAGAGACTTAAAATAGCACGATTTTAAATTCTAAAGATCTTGATTCGCTGAAGGTCGAACCAGTAAACAGTCCAATAAATACTATTGTATGTCGCTAAATGTCATATTAATTTTGTCGACTCGGAATGGAAACTGCTTTTCAGTTGTATTTATTATGTAACTGTAAGTTTGGTCTGTGGGTTCGTTTACTTTATCTTTATGGGATATAAAATATCCGCGATACTATACTATAATACACCTACTATTCTGAGTAAATTCAACCTTTGTGTCAAGTTTCGTCTGATCTGTTACTACACTTCTTCTCTACGAAAGAAGCTGCTACGGCGTAGCAACATCTAATAATTTTGGAAGATGTTGCTACGCCGTAGCATACTTGGTTAGGAATTTGGTAGTTTAATTCATGATTTTGAACACCCGAAAATCTATTATTATTGAGTGAAATGCCTATTACATATCAAAAATGAGGATCAAATAATCTTAATCCAATGGCCCGTCATATTTAGTACTTATTCTTTTTCAAAGGACTTAATAATAATAATATAATATATAAGTTCATTACTTGCTTAGGATCCTACTTTAATTATTGTATTGAGTAAAATAACGTCCTCGGATGAAAATTTATAACACACTTTTAATTAATTAGGTCCTGTTTTTTCATAGAGCTATCTTGAGCCGACGGGTTCCAGTTGCCGTCGGCAGCGGTACCTGTAAAATTTTCAATAAACCTAATACTTTTCTGAAGATTTAAATAAAGCTCTCTAGCGTTATGACTCCATCATTATGGCAGGTCCCTATTGTATAATTTTTTGAGGGTTTCGATCATCAGTTAGTAGAACTTATGAACCGAAATATGTTCACATTCTGAATCCTAAAACAATTCTCTAAAAAATTAAAGTATATAAAAATAAAACTAAGGAATTTACTTATTTTTTTGTGAGAGCTGATTTAGACCAAAGAGTTCTTTATCTGCATACCCTCAAATCACTAACAGCCAGATGACAACAAGGTTGTTCTATTTACCTTCAGCAAAGGTTTCGTGTTAACTGAAAGGTAACACTTCAGTGATGTCACTAACTGTGTCAAGGTACTTGTAGTTAATACCGTAAATAATAATATGTACTAAATTATAAGTACTTTTAACGGTTCTATCAGTTACTAGCTTTTGTCCAAATTGTTGAATGAAATTTCATGTTTTAACATAAAATATATCCTATTTATGACACTCGGCAATACTGTATTCCCATTAGTGAAAGAATTCTTTAAAAGAATAATATTTATTTGGACACAATTCGTGTTTCCCAATCTGATCAGAGTTCCGAAGATTACCCCGTACCTATTCTACTATCTTGCTATAGGTATATAAAATATATATATATATATAAAATTATAAATGTGAAAGTTTGTATGTTTATGTGTTTGTTACTCAATCACACAAAATTAATTTTAAAGAGAGATTGACAATAATTCGTTATTTACAAAATTAACAATCGAAACTTTCATTCATTGATATGGCACAGCTCTTAATCTTTAAACCAATTACCAATCATCATAAAAACAGCAAAACTCAATTATTTTAAATTAGCAACCTCATTCTAGAGCTTAAAATATTTCAGTGGAAAGAGTGAAAACTTTAGAATGCACTTTCTATTTTAACAATATCTTTGTTAAAGTCGATTAAGAGAAAACGATACAATATTGCAATCGTAAAAGCGAATAATATCTTGAACGTAATGTTATAACTAATTTATTTTATTAATAGAACCTCTACGTCATGCTGTGAAGTAGCTGGAAAGTTCTACTAAATTAAAGTTAAAAGAAATCAGTGAATCTGATTGAAAAATTATGACTTTCATCAGTCTCGCTCGCTGTTACATGCAAAAACATAACTGGCGAAATGAGTGTGCTGTTGGTGTACCTCTGCCTAACCCTTTGGAAAATACAGGCTTGATGTTATATATTATGTCATGGTAACTTTGCCCTCAAAATAAAAATCTGATCCCAGAATAAACTATAGAGTACTTAGGTATCTAAACGCCATTCTTCCACGGACCAATATAAAAAAACGAAACCAACAACAAATTCTCCTAATTTACACTAGTTTTTTTTTCCAAAGTGACGTTGAAGTATGACTCCGAAATGACCTGAATAGCATCACGTTAGTCTAACGAGCTTTTATCTGTCATTTTGATAAACGACTGTTAATTGTTGTCGTCAGTAGTGTTGATGCTAACACGAGCTGATTTTATCGCTAACTTTATTTGGGTGACCTTATTTTCAACGACTGAAACTAGTTGGATTTTTGAAGTTGGTACCTACCTAACCTAAAATTTTTAAGGATGTGATGTTTGGAGATGTGTGTTTGTGCATTTTGTTTTTGTTGTCATTTGCCAATGTCGCAACAGTAATTACGCAATATTTTCTTTGGTCCGTGTCCTTGCAACATCAACCCATGAACAACATTTTCAAACTTTTATTTATTAGTTGAATACGAGGCTTTTGGCTATTTTTGTATGTGTATATTTTATGTCTTTTTTTTTCTTTAAATGTGCGTTTTGTTTGTGCAGAATAAACAGTTTTTCTTTCTAATATTTTTCTTTTTCGTGTCGCTGGCACAACAGAACTATTCAAATTTTTGTGGCGCGAAACTTCGCCACTACCACGGCGTTATCACTAGGTCACATGAGGTCACTTTGATTACACGTTTTGGGGCACAGTGGGCAGGATAGGAGGATATTTTGCGACACAGCTCCACATCCAGCCCTGCTGCCGTTCCGTCGACTTTACGAGGTTCGGTTTACAGCTTCCCACTTGCGTTCGGAGACGGTTCAGGGACTTCCAAGTGGACCACGGAAGGTTGCACCGTGGAGGGAGATGGTCGTTTGGTGAGTGGGAAAGTAATAAAGGGCATTTATTTCATTGATCCCCAAATAATTTCCCCTTTTTGATTTTCTATAAATACTAATCGATCGTATTTTTATAATCTCTGATCGTTTTTCTGTGATATACTACCTACTGTAGTTACTACGGCTAACTCTAACGGTTTTTTAAATGACCAGAAAATTAAAAGAACATTATTGAGTAAAAAAGGCGATCATCATTTAGACGATCAAAAAGTTTTTAGAGGATCAATAATTACAAATATAGCATCACGCCTGATTTCCTCGAAGGGTTAGGCAGAGGTTTACTTATAGTACACCCACATTTCGCCAGTAATATTTAAGTCCCATGTAATAGGGGGCGAGCCTATTGCCATCAACCGGGCACAAATCCAGACTCCGGGCTGCTACTGAGAAATTTCAGATGAAAAACCCAATAACACTTTGCCCGACCCGGGAATCGAACCCAGGACCTTATGCTCAACAGTAGCGCTTGTGACCACTAGGCCAACGAGGCGATCAATAATTAAGCCCCTAATAAAGGTTATCATGAAAATAGATTGAAATGTGCCCTTGCTAATCATGATAATAAAAAAATTATAATGTCAGGAGATCTATAATTATCACCAGCGACCACTGTTCAGGGTCTCCTTCTAAGAACAATGAACAATTTAAGGTGACGATAACTGACTTTTAATGATTTTATACTCAAGATCACGTCTAAACGAGTAGTGTTAATGATTTAGCAAAAATATATGTTACATTAAAGCATTTTCCTAATAACTTAATATATTAATATTTTAGATTATATTAATATTACATAGTGAAATTAATCTCGAAAGTTATGTATAACGCGGATAAAAACTGAGAATCACGCAAAATCTATCAAGCATATTTTTCTGAAACTCACCATTTTACAGAAAATTTTATTATTGATCTTTTAGTGTTTTTTTAAAATTAAAATACCTTTTGTTTTATGTATAATAATTTAATAATGCATCTAATTTGGGACAGCGCTCCTTGATGGGCGAGTCCTATTACTGGCTGGACGTACGACGCGTTGCGTGAACTCAGTTACAGAACACACAAGCTAACCACTCAAGGTCACTAGCATATATCTGCGTCTTAAGGGAAGGTTGCCAAATTCATAATGACTGATAGACATATCCATGAATAAATGTATTCTTATATAAGTAGCATCATCTTCCTGCCCTTATCCCATGTCAGGTACGTGGGGTTGGCGCACCACGTTGTCTTCTTCCACTCTCCCCTGTCAACCGTCACGCTATCACTCACTGCCTTCTCTTTCATATCATTCCTCACACAGTCCATCCATCTTTTCTTTGGCCTCTTCTGGAACTATGAACCTCTAATAAAGATAGAATCTTGAATAAATCTATTCTTATATAAGTAGCATCATCTTCCTGCCCTTGTCCCATGTCAGGTACGTGGGGTTGGCGCACCACGTTGTCTTCTTCCATTCTCCCCTGTCAACCGTCACGCTATCATTCATTCCCTTCTCTTTCATATCATTCCTCACACAGTCCATCCATCTTTTCTTTGATCTTCCTCGCCCTCTTATATTCATCACTCTTTTATTTAGTCACATGCGTTTTCTTCTTCCTCATCACAATATAATTATGTAAATAGGAATTATTTCTGAACGTTGTCCCTCTGGGCCTAAGTGTTTCGTATTTCTACAATGACTTTATAGGTACGATTGACATACGCTTTTCGGTAGCTTATATTGTCAGTCCCATACATGTTTAACCGACTTCAAAAAAGGAGGCGGTTCTAATGTTTACCGATATTTTTGTCAAATGTGGACCGTATTTGAAAATTAGTTTTCATTTTGTAGAAGAAGCTTGCGCGGTGGTCCCATATAAATTTTATTACCTTTGCTTGCCAGCTTTTGAGTTAGCTTCGTATTCGTATAATACGTATTTTTTCCACTTTGTCTTTGTGGATGATGTTATGATAACTTCCTGTCACTTTTATTTACATAGCAGGTAGTGGTATTCGAATTTGTGTAGTACCGACACCGACTTCCGAAATAAAAATTATTTTTAGAAAATTTTTTTGGAAGTACCTAAGCAGTTGTTTTTTTTTTTTTTTTCGTTTCCATAGTAGCTGATAGAATGTTACATTGTCTAGGCCCTCATATCATAGGTTATAGCACTACTTTCAACTGACTAAATTCACCAAAACACGTGACCATATAGTACAAAAACAAAACAAAAGTCATTTATTCAAACTAGGCTGAGCATCAGCACTTTTTGAACGTCAAAATTACATAAAATAGTCCCCCAAAGCGGCCACCCTTCACCACTTCCTAGTGCTTTAGCTGGGAAGAAGAAGTGGCGCAACAAACTCCCCAGCAGCACAGCTGTCTGTTCAGTTAAATGAACTTGATTATCGTTACTCGCTTATACTTAGCCAATCACTTTTTAGTGCAACCTATACCCATGATGAATCACCCAAAGACATTCTCAAAATTCCTCAACAAATTCTCCACGATTTCATTCATACACAAACACTAATTACTTACACAATCAATTGGTCTCGGTTGACTGTTCAACACAAAGTTAATGACGTGTTAAATACCAATAACTCTGCTGAGCCCACTAATTTTGAGGAATTGTTTGTTCTGGGATCCATAGACTGAGGTATACGGCCATATTAGCATTAAACTGAGGGTCGTAAATGTCAGAATATGTTTGAATGTAATTTTGTGACATTCTTGGGTTAGTTCTAAAGGAATTTCAAAGACTGTGAACACTGTATTAATGCTATTAGAAATCAACTCTCCAAGCTTAGTAATGAGATGTTTTAATTTGATGTTTGATGTTTTTATTGTATATTTTTTTATTGCTGTGACCACACTGACATTCTTCTTACATTTTTTTTTGTAGTTTCCAATGATTTGCCGCTTATTTTATATTTTGAATTGTAAGCATGCCCACATGACGATAAAATATGGAGAACTTATTATAAAAACACCTATGTTTGCAAAGAAATAAATGATTTGATTTGATTTGATAAGTTCGTTAATTTCATTGGCTATTTAGTCATCGTTGATTTTAAGAATCATCATCACAGCTAGAACACATCTTCTGCGGAACATAAATCTTTAGCTTAGTATCTGTCCATGTCGAAGGAGGATTATGCAGAAACTTTTTTATTTAATTTTTATTTCTGTGCCCGGTTTCATCCGCGTAAGTCTCGATCCCGTAATAATATCGGGATAAAAAATATCCTATGTCCTAATCCAGGTTATGGTCTACCCATATGCCAATTTTCATCCAAATCTGTTCGGCAGCTTTGGCGTGAAAGCGATACAAACAAAAAAAAGTTAGGATACCTGTAGCAAAAATAACTAATATTCTAGGTAATAGGTAATACGAGCTGGTTTCCGCGACTCCACGTCAAAGCGCGTATTTTGCGTACGGAACTAATATTCTATTCGATGCATCCAATAATTTCATTCTAGAAACTTGTAGTCATAACCATTTAGAGCCAATTCCCTAAAGCCCAATTAATCCCATTCATTTTCACGCCTTCCGTTCATTCTTTTCACTGTACAGCTCTAAATGTTCTGAGAGTAAACGGTTAATCACTGGGGCATAGACCTATGACCATGGACCCTGTAGATAGAGTGATAGACCATAAACTAACATAGTTACAAAAATACTTCATCAATCATCACTAATTAAACTGCTGAACCTGTTAATAAACGAGATTAAATGTTTGCAAACGGCACAGCTGAACTGCCTATAAAACCTACTGAGGTACCAGGGATGGCTAACCTATGGCTAAAAACTCTGAGCACGACAATCATTACAATCTTCATAATCTATAGAACAATATTTTCTTTATATATACATATTATGTAATTGTTCATTTAATTTTGCCTAAATAACTAAGCCTAACATGTTGCCATAACATATTTTTTCTTTAATTTCGGTCGCATAAAAGGTTCGCCAACCCTACGCTATACTAGCTATAAGATCTGTCTGCGCCAACCGCCTGATGCGCGGGCGCAGCGAATAAATAAAGCGCTCCGGAGCGCGGTCTAGGCCGCCGTCGCTCGCGCACAAGGTCGCTTGACTGACACCATGCTGTGGAGGCTTGCGGGACAGGACCAGGACTTTAACGGGTGTGGCCTAATTTGTTCCTTTTTGACCTAAAATTGTTGGAAAAGGCAGTAGAAAATAACAAAAAAAAACAATTGCAAGTACGGTATTGTGTTTTAGTGATTTCAGAGAACTCGTCTTAAAATGATTAAAAATTAAAATTAATTTTCTTTTTTTTTTATTCAACTTTTATGTCAGTGCTGGTATTATAGCGTTACAAAGTACCTCGGTATGTTTTTGACGTTAGTTGGAAACATGGGAATATCTTTAACCAAAATTTAATAATTTTGCAGACTTTTTAACTTTTTAGGGTTCAGTACCGGAAGGGTGCACAAACGGAACCCTATTTCTAATTCTCCGCTGTCCGTCTGTCTGTCAGCGGGCTGTATCTTATGAACCGTAATAAATAGGTAGACAGTTGAAATTTTCACAGATTGTGTATTGCCGCTATAACAACAGATAATAAAAATAAAATAAAGTTAATCGTGTGCGAGTTCGAAATTAGTGTTGAAAGTTTAACTAAGTTGTGTATCTGTGTTTTCTTTTTTGGATGGGAAATTATCAAATAACTTCTCCCGCTCTGGGCCGAGCGAGAGGGCGTGTCAGACTCTTACTGACTAAAACCCACCCGTGTTCCTTCAGTTGCCTGTACGTTGCCAGGGGCTACGGTATCCCTTTCGGATTTTCCCGCAACCCTAAGCTGTGTAGCTTCATTTACTAACCAGTTTTAGGTATTACTTTCTGATGCAAGTGAGGTTTGGAGGTTTAGAACATAATCAGCCTATAATGTTCCCACTATTGGGTCACAGGCCTGCTCGCGGGCCCAGTGCGGGTTGGTAGATGTCACATGTTTTCGAATTTTGGTTCTAGGACATGCCGGTTTCCCCACGATGATTACCTTCACCGTTTTGAGAGCAGTGGTGATGAAGTAATTTACACAAAGTAAAGCGCCTTTTGAAGGGTTCGAACCTGCGACGTACAACTCGTAAATCGCGGCTGTTACCACTGGGCCACCACTGCTCCCTATGTAGCTGATCCCTGCTGCCATCTAGGCACAATTCATCCCAACTAGTATCTCAGTAGGCACCAGACACTTTAAAAATACGGTCAACTACCTGTTACTACTTAAATTTCTTTGAAAACGAATTATAGTCATCGGATTTTTTACTCGTCATTTTAAAACGTTTTTCCCCATTAGGCAACCAACAATACCTACGTAGGCATTCGATTTTAAAACAGATAGCTCTGAATGCTGTTTTATGGCGGTACTTAATAATTTCAACTTCACTAAAATATACCAACATTATCAAGAATCAAACAACATTACAAAAACGCCGACTGAAATCTATCCAGCCAATCACGTAGGCTCACAACCATAGAAGGAAAAGACGAAAACTGTCCGCACAGCCTCATGGCCACCGCACACGCGCGCGCGCATGATCTAACCTAGAAACGGGCTGGATTTCGTGACATTCACTGCGCATGTGTGCGTCCATTCAGGCAATCGCGCGTGCGCTTGTGTGCGTCATTAGAATCAACACACCGACACAGATATCTAAACAACTTTAGACGAACTTCACAAGCGATTTTGAACTTTGTTCGCTTGTATTAAGGAGGTGTATTGTGGAGGTGTGACAGCAAATAATTTGTGAAGTCAGTTGACATGGCATTGGTCGCTTTTGGTATGATAAATGGGCGTTACTATATTAGTTTGTACATTTATAGAATAGTTACAGTTTAGCCGTTATAGTGGGTATTTGTTAGATTTTTTGTGGCGCATGTGCATGATAAAAGTGAGTTGTTTTTTTGTTTTTTTTTATTTTGAAGAAAAAGGATAAGCGTCATTATAAGTTTTTTTTTTTTTTTTAATTGAATTTAAAAATTGCCCTAAATGTTTCGTCCCAAATTTCCACGATGTCAAAAACAAATTTGAAAAATTAATTGAATACGTTGACAATGCCTTTATTACTTTATTTGTATATACACTGTATATGGTTTGATAACCCCAGAAAGTACCTTACTTATCGGTTCTAGGAAGTTAAAAAAAAATAACAGGAAGCCAGAAGGAAAACGTGAATAAAACCTAATTAAAACATAGAAAATCGCAATTATTATTAGGCCTATAGACTTACATTGGTGCACTTACATGAAGTTACTTATCCCGGAAAACTTGATAAATTAATACCTACTTACCAACTGTCGAGACCATAAACTAATTTCAAAATGGCGTCTGACAGTTATCCGGCGCATGATCTTATCCAAACTCTTTTATATTAACTTTCTAGAAGGATCTACGACTTACCAGCTACGTAGTCTGGTCGTAGCCAAGGCTACGAAATCTCGTAGCACTCTCCAATGCATTATTGATTTCAATGTTTCTTCACAGCTTATAGTTTACCTGATGAGGATGTTCAAGGGCTAACTCTGTAGATATGTATTCGATGGAAACTGATTTCTTAGAAGAACCTTATATTTACTAAGGTACTATATGAGTAGAACTCATAGTAAAAGTCTTTATCCACTTGCTTATTTCTGCCTCCAAGCAGCCTTTTTGTATTTCAGTTTACAGACTATGGATACTCGTGGCATTACATTACAATCGAACATTACACATTCAAACATAAGTATATATGTCTTTAAGGCCATTAACCCTCGGAAAACCACTTGATTCTTCGGATCTCTATAGACGGGCTGGTCAAAACCATCGTCTAAATGTCCCTTAGCAAGCTTATAGTCCTCCCTTGAACTCCACTCGCCGCGATCCTGTCCCAACGTAATAAAAAACATCAGCTGTATACCTAGCACATGTGCAGCGGCCATGACACACTACAGTCACATAGTTACGTGCGCGACACGAATGCGTTGTATCTATGTTTTATCTACGCGCACTTTTGTTGACACCCGTGCGGCTAAATGAAGGTCGTTAGTTGACGTAATGTCGCTTGGGACTGCTAGGGACAGCAGAATTGTTTTGTTTTTAAAAATTCACCCCGTGTTCACTTGGTGGAATCTACTAAATAAACATATTATTATTATTAAGAGGGAACAGGGGCTGCGAGGAATTTGAAAAATAGGTATTTGAAGAAACGATTGCCGTCTTCATACCTCAAGTCTGCCCCCGTAGAGTGCAATAGGGATAGCTACAGCTCAGACCAATTATATCACAAAAAAATGACGTTTCGTATTCCCCTTTTTTCTCCTCGAAAACTGAACCGATTCAATTATTTTTTATGGAGAATCGCACGCCCTGTTCCCTCTTAAGAGCGTCTGGTGTCCCACTGAATGGAGAAGGCATCCCTTCTTCTTACCAATTCTCTCTATTTAAAGCTGCTAAGGACCAGTTCTTTTTGAAGTAGTCCATCTCATAGAAGACAAATAAATATGGAGACATTAATTAAACTAAAAGGTCTGTAAACTGTTCCAAAACAGGGCAAAGGCCTCAAGGGTACAGAGAAGGAGCGAACGTTGATCACTGCGCATGCTCACTGATTCAGAATTAAATTATGCCATAGTGTGTCTCTGACTGTCTTCGTCAATCCTTGCTGGATATAAGTCAAAAAATTTAATCAATAACAAAAGAATACCTGCCTTCTAGTTTTCCACGTCTTTGTTGACCCCGTTTGATTCTTTCTGGGGTTAATTTTCGACAAAATTATTTCCTTAGTGCTACTCAGCATCCTTTAAGAAACATTTTATCTTCCTTCCACAATTTTAGCTTAGGCTATGAACTGCCAGTCAGTCAGAATATTTTATACGTATAGATTTCATCCACGTCATCTATTCATGTAAGTGCAATTTAAATGATTTGCATAGAACCTTGGTATAAACAAATAACTTCAAAGCGGAAAATGAAGACCAAAATGATTTCGTACTTACCTACTAGAATAGTTGATATATTCCAACTGCATACATGTTTACAAATACATAACATAATATATCGCTATTGGCTAGATTTTGACCGCATTTGTACCTACCTACACATGTACGTTATTAATTACTAATATATTTATACTCGCTGGTTTTTCCAACTACGTAGGTACTTAGAGTATTAAAGCGATAATTAGAGTACCTATACAGAATTACCTGTTTTCCGTTAATTAAACATAAATATTTAAGTAAAAAGTTAACGTACTCTACTTAATAAATATATTTGATAGCATTAAACTGAGAGGCTCGTGGATAAGAAATAACAGCCGCACGGGTCGATCGATTAGGTTTAGCTACGCTTATTGCGGTTGGTCTGAGGATGGGTGACACTTTTTACATACGAAAACCTTTCCATGCCTCGGAAAGCACGTTAAGCCGTTGGTTCCGAACTGTTATTCGTAGATCTTTGACAGTAGTCACGGCTAGCCAGAAACTCAATAGTCTGACAACAGTCCTACCAAAGGTTATCGTGCTACCCAGTGACTGGGTTGTGGAGGTCAGATTGGCAGTCGCTCTATTAAAATACTGGTATTCAGCTGCATCCAGTTAGACTGGATGACAACCCCAACATGGTTGAGAAAAGGCTAGGCAGATGGTGATCTGAATAGCATTAAACTAGAGACTAATTTCAAGTAGAGCGGCGTTAACAAAGCAATGTAATAGCTGAAGCTAACCTTGAAGTAGCCAAAGATAGCTAAAGGCACTTATTGTCATTCTTCTGCACTTAACCCAATTTATTTGGGATTAGGACAGCATGTCTGTTATGTAGAAAGCAGTAGTGGCCCAGTGGTAACGGCCGCGACTTCCAACTTGTAGGTGCAAACCATTTTTCTTTTCTTTTTTGTGCGGGAAATTATCAAATAACTTCTCCCGCTCTGGGTGGAGCGGGAGGGCGTGTCAGACTCTTACTGACTAAAACCCACCCGTGTTTCTTCAGTTGCCTGTACGTTGCCAGGGGTCACGATATCCCTTTCGGATTTTCCCGTGACCCTGGCATCGGTCCTATCGGACCTCGTCAGATGTGCTGACATCGAACACGACGCGCCGTCGACCCGGGCCTGGTCCTTATCGGACGGCGAGCTACCCATTGCTCACCGTCCGCAGGCTCGTAGGTGCGAACCCTGACAAGCGCTTTACTTTGTGTAGATTATATCATCACCGCTGCTCTAAAAACGGTGAAGGAAAACATCGTGAGGAAATCGGCATGTGCTAGAACCAAAAAGTCGAAGACATAAGTGACATCTAGCAACCCGCACTGGGCCCGCGTGGTGGATTACGCCCCACTCCCTCTCACCGAGCCTATGTCCCAGCTGGGGGACATTATCGGCTGATTATGCAGCATGTCTTCTTACATTATTAGGTACCCACCATCTCAAGATCTATAGCCATACCACCTTTCACACATTCTATAATTTCTTTAAACTTTCTTTCTTAACTACAGCAATATTTTGAAGTTTATGCTGGATATATATCTCTCAATTCTGTACCTCTCACTGCCCTATCTTTTGAACACACGATGAGCACATTCTTTCTGCCTCTACCTGCCCTGGCTATGGAGCCAGGGCAAGTATAGGAACACTTGGTTGTTACTTAGGTCAACGCATCTATTTTTGTGTTCCATTCTATCAGTTGTCCGTCGCCTTATCTTATACTCCGTGGCCATTCAAACTATCCCTTCTACTATCCATTTCATTCAGTCACACTTTCTACAGTCCTGCTACAACTTGAAAACAATCTACTTAATATTTGTGTCCATTCAGAATTTTAACAAATGCACGAAACTAATTAGATTTTCTCTCTATAGTCGTAAACTTTGGAACCTATAAACTTTCCGTGTGGTAGTATTATAGTACCTATAAAACGAAATGCGAGTAATTTCCATGTTTTATTTAATATTACACACAATTTTATTAGTTTAATTAATTTTCATTAATCATTCGGTGTTTAATTTTGTTAAGTTATCAACAACCATGCAATAACTTCTGTACCGAATTGTCCTTTCTATATGATTAACTTTATATATTTTATCGACCGAGTGTCAGAAGCCCGAAAGTTTGATAACCAGACTTACCATCAGGTATCGTGTTACCCAGTAACTGGGTTATGGAGGTCCGATAGGCGGTCGCTCCATGTAAAACACTGGTATTCAACTGCATCCAGTTGGACTGGAAGCCGACCCCAACATAGCTGGGAAAAGGCTGGGCATATGATGCTGATGAGTTCAGACCGAGTGACTGTACAATGCCGATGAATGTCTGCTGGCAGTAAGTAGATACTTACCTACCAATACCTGGTAAAAAACACTACGTAACTTGCCTTATCTTGTATGTTATTCTATAAGTAGTCACGGCACAGATTCTCCGTATACAAGTATTTGGGAAGTTAGGATAGCAAAATATATTCAGGCGAAATTGTTGGTATACATTTTCCAGCATCATTTGTATGCTATCCGATTACTAATCCATCATGGTATCTGGCTAAGAACTATGTTTAGTAAACCATTACTTACTTCCTATTATAAAATCTAAGTTTTTTCTCAAGGCACAACATCTTTGGGGACAAAGATCAACAGCTCATAATGATATATTACGGCGCATTATTTTCTAATGTCTCCTAAGTTCACAATACTCATAGTTTCCCTATTTAGGTGATAGAAAGTCTTTGACCCCTCGATCTCTAATCTGTGGGTTTCTGCCGACGCATGCGCTGAGTTATGATGTATTGCGTCTTATGATTAGAAAAACATTTCTTTGATTGATTTCGTTTTGTGGTTGGTGATGTGTAAACTGTTGCGCGGGTTTTTATCTCGGGGAAAATGGTTTCCTGTTTTTGCTGACAAATTCAAACTTGAGTTTATTGCTCGATTAACTGTTCGTCGATTCGTCGTAATCTCTCTAATATCATCACCATAGATTTCAGAATTAGAATAATAAATCAAATGACAGTTAGTATCTTTTATTAGTAGCTTTCTGAGTGGGCCATAATGTGAGTTTTCCACAGCTAAGTAAGTATGTATCCAGGTGGCGAGTACTTATATCTTGCTTGTTGCTAAGTAACGGTCTCTAAAACGTCTCCCAAACAGTTTTCTCGGGATTGTCCGACTCCGTAAGATCGCATACTTAGCATTCCGCACGAAACTGTTGAATGTGATTCCCAAAGTACAATTTTCCTCAGTCAGTGACGGAAAATTCTGAAACAAAAAACAGTCATTTTAATCACGTGTTTATATTACGTAATGTTTACTAGATATTAGTCTATCAACCATTTTTATAGCTGTTTTTCTAAGCACATACCTAGAACAGTGATTCACGACGCATGCATTCGATGATTTCACGATTTATTTGTCTTAATAAGTAATTTTCCAGGGCATTACCCGGAAACAAAGTTTTCCCCACAACAAGTTCAAGTTTCAAGTTAACAAAAGAAGTTAATTCGGTGTGATTCGAAACGCACCATCATTTCTTTATTGCAGCCGCCATTTTGGAATTTGCGCGCGCTTCCAACTGTCATTAGGCAGTGATGCCAACATTGTGAAATTACGAGTTATGGTTGCGTTCAACTATTAAATTATGGGTTCTTAAGCAGTCGTTGTGTGTGAGGCGTGCTTAATTTCGTGCCGGTTATAAAGTAATTTCAGACACATTATATAATGTTTTGGATTGGCACTAAAATATTATAAAAGAAAAGAAATCGGTGTTTATTATGCCATTACTATAAATATACGTAACTTTGCAATGTTAAGTTGCAAGTCTGTTAATCTTGGAGACTGACAACAAAATGATAAAATTGGAGTTTAAGCTACTCACTGAAGGCTTGAAGTTTATATCACATAAATTATGAAAATATGCTTTTACGCAAATCAACTTTTAGTTACCAAAATAACATAAAACTACAAACTTTAAAACGACGAAAAGTTACTAAGTTTCAAACTTCTCTTTCATTAAATATCACGTGGTACACATTTCAGACTATATTTTAATTCAAACTCAAATGTCCGGTAAAATTCGCATCAAACGCAAAGTTTCGTTGAAACCGTGTAATATTCTGACCACGAATAAAATCAATATCGTGTAGTAAAACAATTTCAATGAAAATAGTTTCGCTAAAGTTTTGTTGTCAATGGCCAGCAGTGTCGTCAAGTTGGCACAATGGCTGCTTATATTAAAATAGTTCACTGGTTTAATTATTACATAACTCACACCTGCGGCCTAGTCATCTATTCAATTGATTTTTTACATGATTAACAGTAAGTTATACATAATATTATGAAACCGTTTCGCAGACTTGGTTTCCCAATGCCTTTGTTAAAAATTGGTCTGTTTAAAATGGTGGTACCTACTTAACTATTATAATTGTGATATGTTTTGAAAATATTTTATGGGAAATAGACTTCGTTGTTTTAAAATAAGCTTTGTAACTTTTATGATTAGATCGTGTGACTACGTCAGTACCCACCTCAATCGTTGCTAAGTTTTTTTTCTTTTAAATACAAAAAAATACTTTTCAAAAACCGAACCCAATTTTCCGTTACCAAAAACTATACCAACATTCCAAAAACACACACAAATGCAATGACTTTATCGCCTGTCTCCGTCATTCTTTTTTCAAAATAAGCCCTATTTACCGTCGCAGCCGGCACTCACAAACTTAAAGCTGCAATCTAAAAAGAAAGGCGCTCTAATTGTGTACAATTAGTTTTGAAGTAGTAATGATATAAGGTAGCGGTTGCGTTACGCATCGATGAGCGGGCGCGGACACCGTGAGAAACTATCGCGAATCAGAATACAGAATACTTTGATGTCATGTTTGGAGCTCAAGTTATTAGGGATTAGAGTTTTATGAAGAAGAATTTATAAGTTTTTTTTTAAATGGCAATGTCTAAAAAGTAGTGTACGCGCAATCGTCTTGAGAGGTATGTACCGTTGCGCATCATGCCTTCAAGCAGGTTTTACTTTCTTTTTGTTTTTAATGGGACTTAGAAATTAAAGAATTATTATTTTTTGTTGCCCTTAAGTAATGTTGAGAAACTTCCAGTAAACTTTGGCCGATTAGTTACTTTAGAACAACGTTTACAATTTTTATCATAGATCATTATTTTTTGTGCATACTAGCCTTAACTAGTTCTATAAAATTTTGATCAGAAACTCATAAAATTAATACCTAATAAACAAAAAGTCCCCTCTTCCTTATCGATTATTAATTTAATCTAATTGCATTTTTTGTGGAAAGTGTAAAAATTTATACATTTCTTGTTTGAAAGTCTGAAGTCTAGTGACGCGTAACTGTGTTAGGTTGGCGCCCCTGATACCTACTACTTAAATGTCATTGATGCGATTATCTATAATTGTATTTAATTTTCATCTAGAAGTGATAGAAAATTGACTGGCACCTGCTAAGAAATAAGTATCCTAATGAAGAAACTAGTTTGTAAGGTGTTTTTTTTAAATTATGGGTTGGGTATCCTAAGTACACTTTGATGAGGTTATAAATTATGAACGTTGAAAACGTTTATTCTCGTTGTTACAGAACGATTGGCTTTTTTTGTTAGGAAAAAATGCACCTTAACCGGAATGGAAAGGAATTGAATTGACGATTAACAAAACCTAGAAAAATTCTTGAATCTTAGACATTTTTATCATTTCACGATTGGTAATATAACCTCCTCCTTTTTGGGAAGTCGGTTAAAAAACGGTTTACCTCGTGGCTGATATGAAAATTTTACGGACCGTTATCGATTAAAATTGAGACTCTTGTATCTTTACCAATGCTATGCAAAGCTATGAGGTTTTTGCTTCATTAGCGAAGACCTCATAGCTTTGCATAATAGACCCTCCCATATGGAAGTAGCTATTACAGGTAAAATTTTAATTAATATGCCTAGTTTGGCAATAAAAAATCTTACCATTGGTAAGTATAACAATTCGTTTTTATTTAGGTATAGGAACCGATCATTAATATAGAAATTGGACCTGGCAAAAAGCAAAAAAAAAAAAAAATACTTCAATTGAAGTATCCGGCAGAATGCAAATTGTTCTCACATTTAACTACTTTAGATCTTTAATAATTAATTGGTTAGCTGTATAGCTACTGCCCTCATCATAATTCCCCAGCCATTTTCCCAATTTACTCGTGGTCGGCGCGACATGACTTTTTCTTCCATAATTATCTGTAAGTCGTCATCTCGGTAGTCACCCCCTTTCTAGCCATATCATCTTTCACACAGTCCATCCATCGTTTCTTACTAATTGTTGCGTCTATCTACTGCTTTCGTGTTATAGAAAATACTTCTATAAATGACCGTGAAAAAAAACATCATAATTGTTTTAATGGTCTCAGCTTTTAAGTCAATCTTATGGCAGCCATAACAGGTATAATAGTAAGTAATAACATAGGTTAATATAACGTTAATCTATTGTGATTAATACTTTAAACATTACCCGTTGATATACCGTGACTTTAGGTACCTACGATAATTACTAATGCTTTGTTCAGACGGAGGACTGGTAGTTGGCGCGCGTTTTAACTTGAGCGAGTTACTACAGTCCGGCCGCCGCCCGAGAGAATGCGTACCTGAAACCTGTCAGTTGGACAATTTCTAGTTTTAGTAAGGATGACAGTCGCAAAACATACATTTAGTATGAAACCGACAGTAGCTAGCACCATGTGTGTAAAGCTTGAATGCCGTTTTATTGGTGTTAATTGTGCTAATTGTTAAATGATTTACGTTTCATGTTTGTTCTGTGCTTAGAATATAATATTTCTACCCATAAAGCATTTATTACAATTATCGTAATTACTGGCAAAATATACATATGGGGTATATAAATACGAAGCGAGGTTTACTTAATTTAATGTAACCCAAAGGCATAAAATTATGTAGAAAATTCAAGTTTATTCATTATACATGAAGGCTTTTTGCAGAAAACTCCTCCATTCAATCGAAGCAGCAGTTTTAAACACAAAACATAACATCTACGCCTGCATTCCTCGAAAGGTTAGGCAGCGGTGTAGATAACTATAGTACACCTACATTTCGCCAATTATCTTTAAGTCCCATATAATGGGGAGCGAGCCTATTACCATCAACTGAGCACAAATCCTGACTTCGGGCTGCTACCGAGAAACAGAAAAAAAAATATTGAAAAATACTACAACTTGACCTCATAAACTGCTGTTCCGAACAGTTCACAGTGCAAGTTCTAGGATAAAAAGAATAGCGGATCAGCCTTGTCTTTGATTGTACCACTCGTAAAATTGAGTGGAAAAGTCGTAAAAAACGTCAGGGGAAGTAAATAAGAGCGCGTGGGCTCCGACACCTCGTTACCTATATACATTATTGTCATTTAAAGTGCGAAATGATTTGCGAAATTGCCCTGGTCCTGTTGAGCTAGCCGTTATGGTTACTACTACCAGGTTAGGATTCAGGTTTTAGGTATGCAACGGTAACGTGTTACCAGATATTTCAAAGCAAAAAAAAGAACAGTAAAAAAAATTCTTGCTTCAACTTAAGCAACTTACTGTAATTTTTTAAATTAGTAATTAGTAAATGTAACTTAAAACCAAAACAATAAACATTTTTTTTACAAAAAAATAAACAAATAATTATGTATATAAATTCTTAAAATCAAAATACTAAACCACTTGCAACAACGCATACAGTACATTCAAACCGCGTCAAAACCGCTCCATGTGCACACGGTCTTACAAAGCATGCGCGCTCAACCTTTTACAAAAACTCTAGTGAAACAGTTTCATCGATACTATCGATGAACAGTTTTATCGATAATTTATTCGTTCCACGTTCAGGGCGGCTCTAGTTGGAAACTTGTGAAGCTAATTGGAGTAATCGGTACATTTGTAATTTTTCTATCTTTCCTTTCGATCGCTGGTAGGTATTTGTCTAGGTTATTAACTGTCTTTTTATGGTTTGTTTGTAATAGTTAGAGATAGTTCTGGTAGATAGCGGTGACAATAATATTTTTACAATTTTTATAAGCTAATCGCTCATCACTTTTTTATAAAATATTTTCGATGAATCTCACAATAATTGACTTTTTTTATTAGACAAACTTAGTATAAAAAAAATGTAATTACTCGTTTTTGCATGCCGATAGGTAAAACGTATCGGGACTGTTTATAAAAATTACCTACGTCTTCTGACCTACATTATAAGCAAATAAATGATTTCCATTTCATTAAAATGCCTTTTACCTTTTTTGACAGACAGACTTTTTTGTAATGAAATATAATTTTAAAATGGCCGACACAGTTTAAAAAAAATAATAATTAAACTTGAAAAAATAACTGTTGCAACACTAAGACACAAACAAGAAACAATAAGTTAGGTATGCTAGCTTATTATTTAATTGGAAGCAATAGGTATGTAAATTAAATATTTAAATAACAAATATTAGTTTACAATTATTAGCTTGTTTAATTGAATCTGTTTCCTTGTTTTAGTATTTTTTATATATTTTGCTAACTAATGAGTTCTAGTAAACTTGTGATTAGAACATTAAATGCGTCAACTTGTTTTTAAAACTAGTACTAACCTATATTATTTTGTTCTTTTGTTATTAGAAAAACAATGAAATAGGTAACTAACAATCTTGCAGCATTCCTGAATAATGACAAAATTGTGCGCAGAAACAAAAAACATGAAGGCTGTATTTTTTTAGAATCCTGAACGTTTATTCTAGAACAGGAAAACATATTTATTGTTGTGTCAAATTAACACCACACAGGTAGTGACCATAAATTAAGCTCATTTAACTGTCCATCTTCGTAGTTAACAACACACTACCTCCAAACAAGATTCTTACTCATAAATTAGATTCCTTATGGTCGCACATTCAAACTAAAAAGACGGACGCAAAAACATCCCTCCAGCCATTATTATGCCCATCTGCCGACCAATAGGTAACCAGCAAAAAATAATTATAATTTAAAAAAACATTGTGGGCCTTTTTCCAACAAACGCTGACCTTAAAAGGAACCCATTCGATGGGAGATGTATTAAAAATTGAAATAACAACTTGCGTGCAACGACCGCGCGATAGATAACTGCGAAAAAGCAACAAAAGACGCAACTAGGGAATTGCAAATGAGATCTTAATACTATAAATTTAAAGAACTATTTCGAATAAACATTAGCGTAGCAGATGTTGTTCGAAATGAAGATTAGGGGAACTAAGGCATAAAAAGCGGTCAGCCAATCGCGTCCCACGTATATCGGCCGTCTCCCTCGCACACTGGGCGCACCACTCTTTCTAATGCTCATATTTTTTGCCATCTTATTCTAATTCCTCATTCAAATGGCCTGCGTTCGATTCCAGGGGTCTGTAACCTTTTATGTCATAGAAGTTTTTTTATTCATAATTTGTTCTTTGTCATGTGTTTCGGTTGAATTCATTATGTAACGCATTAACGTCGTATTTTTTTAACAATTATAATTGTTATCATAGGTTATGATCGATGGGTTTTATTTTTTCCATGACCATGGCTACGCGTGGTTGCGTGTGCCGCGGGCGTGATGGAATATAGATAAACAATGTTTCATGGTAATAAAGTTTTTATGATATTTTTTTCGTCAATTCTCGTTGTGTTTCATTAATTCACGCGAATATTAACTGGCGACGCAGTAATTACATATTTGAGGTATGTAATATGTGAAGAACTTTGTTACCTCAAGTAATACATAATGTATAGTTTTTCTATAGTAATTGATATAGTCAGTCGTGGTCACGAGAGTATATAAAAACGTGGATAAGTCAACTCAGTTACAGTTTCTTGCGTGCCACACAGTAATACAGCAAACATGTAATATATGAGTAAAAATAAAACACCGGGAAGGTTTGAACTAAATCAAAGCTCTAAGCTTTGATTTAGTTCAAACCTTCCCGGTGAAGTCAAAACAAAAAATGTCTGTGACATTAATTACCATTTCTTTTATTGTTTTATAAACGAACTATTCCCAATTTATATCTACGCATTTATTTCTTAAATAACAGGCTATATTATTATTATTTTCCTAATTTGAAACGAGTCCATTTCATAATATAGGTACCTACTACAAAAAAGACGCGAATTTTATTAGGTACTAATTCCAACATAATTTTATATTCAAGCTTGAAGCTCAATATAATGATCTAGATAAGGCTACAGATACGCGATCAAGTGCCCCACGAGGTTGAGATGCACTACATCCGGCCGACAATTGTCTTTACCGAGATTCAGAACCTGTTTCATTTGGCATATGTCTTGCGAAGCCTTTTGTTTTTGCGCTCATTATATTTTACATCGAGAATTCTCTATTGGAGTTAACGTCGGTTTCTCGTGTTTATATTTTATTATTTTATTGGGAATTTAAAGATTATTTTAAAATGATTTCTGTCAAGGTTTCAATGCGCAATATAGTTAATATTTATCACGTTTATTTTTGCTTAATATTACCATCACTAACACCGATGCTACATTCAATGTTCTATACAATTAAACATATCGTATCTAATAAAACCGTAAATATTTACATATCTCCATACATATTTACAACGATTTTCAAGGGCATAAAATCCACGTAAATACCACGATTACGTTTTTGTAATTCGCAAGAATACGTCAAGTGTGGCTACAGATTTTATTGCACTACTTTAGAACCATATAAGGTGATAACATGTAACCATAATGATGTTAGAAAAAAACTTGAAACTAATGCAGCATAGACCAAGAAGGACATTGTTTAATAATGATAATTAAAAGCGAATAATATGTGGAATTCCGAGCGCATATTCGCGATGGGCCAAACAAGGACAGCGGTTGTTTCCGCGTTGAATCACTTGTTGCGTGGCTCAAGTTATAAACGAGACGATTTCAAATAATTTACTAACTCATGACTTCATGAGCTAGCCAGACAGAATATCTAGAACCTAGAAGTAGGTAACTGGTTGAGATTTTTGTATCATTTTTTACATTTAAAAGAGTGTCCGTGGAGTTTCTTGCCCGTTCTTCTCCATAGGTACTCCTACTACGCTTTGGAATGGGCAACTAGCTTTATATTTCTGACTGACCGACTCCTTGCCTCTAAATGGTATATTTGAAATAAATGCTTTGAGATTGAGTTTGAGCCATAACATGATTGGTGTATAAAGGAAGAGAATTATCTAGTGATTGAGCGGATTATGTATCATAATAATTTTGATCTGTCAAAGCCTTCGTATTCTTTCCAATAAATGGTGCCATTCTTAATTTCCTAATGAGTCATTGTTCACTCCTTAACTTCGATTCATGTGTGTGTCAGAGGCACTAAGTATGTGTATAGTTGAATTACTTCCAAAGGTCATGAAGAATGTCTGTTTTGATAACCTTCACCCAGACTGATTGATGACTTGTCCGAAATTGTCTATGACTCATTGTAACTCAAATGGACTCCTCCCTATTACAGATGACTTGTCTTTATATTCTTTAGGGATTACTTTCGGGGATTTTATTTAATACGTTTTATTTTACATAAATATCATGCATGTTTTTCCCCGAAGGAATAAACAGAGGTGTTACCTATAGTACACTCAAATTTCGCCAGTTATATTTAAATTCCAGGTAATAGGGGGCGAGTCTATTACCATATCTTTTAATAATGGTATAATTTTAACAAGATCTGGATTCTTATAACTTGTTTCGTCAGCATCCCGCCGCCCGGCTCTCGCATCTCGCACCCCACTATCACGCACGCATACACAAATGCAAACTGACTCACGACGACCTTGAAATAGACCAGTCTAATCGTAGTTTTAGCCAATCAGTAGTCAGAACACGTTCACACACCATCCTTTGTTTATCACGCCTCCATCACGCCATTTTGTGCATCCCTTTTGTTAACTTCGACTATTTTTTAACGTATAGATAATTTACATTTAATAATAATATTAATATATATAATAACAGCCTATTATGGTCCCACTGAAGGGCAAACATACAGAGAAGGCACGAGCATTGAGCACCACGCTTGGTCAAGACGGTTTGGCAATTTCAGACTTATATTAACTATACAGATCCAGGTTTCCTTTAAACTTAAAATTGAATCCCCGGTTTAAATTGGCCATTGTTGGATGTGTATAATTTACTACAGAGAAACGATGATTTGAGAAAATTGTTTGTTTATTATTTAATGAAAATACTTGTTAATTGTTTTGACATTGGTTTTAAGCACATAAACGTTGTAATTTAGCACTTTTAAGAATCTAAAAAATCGTGAAATAAACAACGCAAGTATTTGTCACCTCTACCTATTATCAAGTAGGTAATAGTGATAAAAAAAAAATACAACCGAATTGATAACCTCCTCCTTTTTGGGAAGTCGGTTAAAAATCAAAACAAATCACTAGAAGGAAGGGTCACAACACAATAACAATAGTCCATCCAGATAGATAGCCAATGTAATCACTAGAGAATGGACCGCAACTTCGTCCGTTGCAAAAGTTTACTTTCCCACGGGAACTTCAAAAACTGCAAACACGTTTCTAGGTTCGGCGATTAAGACTATAACTGTTTATAGCTATGTCTTCTTATCCTAGTGATGATTGAAATATCGTATAATCACCCTTCCCTAGTCCCAATTTATTTGGGGTCAGCTCAGCATGTCGGGAGCAGTGGTGGCCCAGTGGTAACGACTTACTTTGTGTAAATTATTTTATCACCACTGCTCTCAAAACGGTGAAGGAAAACATCGTGAAGAAACTGGCACCTAGAACCAAAAATTCGAAGTCATTTGGAATCCTCCAACCCGCACTGGGTGGACTGATTGTGGCCTGCTTCCTCTGAGCTGATTATCTTCGTCTTCCATACGTCGATATTAGCCGATATCTCAAAAATCACACCCTTTCTAACCATGTCATCTTTCACAAAATCCAAGATCGCCATGTTTTCTTTGGCCCAGAAGATTGAAATATCGGTTAAAAAGAGTAAATCTATGCAACAATTAGGCGATTGCTTACTATTGCCAGAGATCGTACGGTCCGGAGATTATTCTCGCTTTCAAAACACATTAGCCACTCCGATTTACTTGGAAGCGAGTCTAATATGTAATTATTTTTTTATTATTCCACGCTATGGGAGTTCAACGGCGTCCATTAATTACAATATTAACATGTGAAGGTTCTGCTTCAGTTAACCACCTTGGTTCTGTTCAGTTAAGTTAAAATACTTTGGTAAAGGAAATTGCAGAGAATGGTTGGTACAGTTTTTATTTAACTTGGGTTCTTCATTTTTTTTTTTTCATTTAACAAGAACAGTAATGAGGCGGAAAAATTGTTATCTAATAACTGTTGTAATTTGTAAAAGAGTTTGTTTTATTTTATACTGTTTGTAGAATTTAATGAGGAATTTTATAAGTTGTTGAATAAGTATGTTTTCAGTATCTAACTATTGAAGTCGGTACAGTGCGATGGTTCAATTAATAAATTTTTCATATTTAATAATAATCGACAGCAATAATAATAAAAACATCATAAAAGGTGTCAGTAGCACAACGATTGAGTCCATGCAGAACTTTTTTATTTTCCTAAATCGAACACTTTTCAGTTTCACCTCTTTTAGTTTACAGAGAAAGTATAAAAGTCACTTTTATTGGTGAAAAGAAAAATAAAATAAATCTAAACTACCTACACCAAAAACTCTTCCTAATTCAAAAACAATAACAGTTACCTAAGGTTGACGGCCCCGAACGGATGTAATAGACAATGAGCACTTCTTATAGTCTATGCTAATAGTACGCGCCATTTTATGATTGCAATTCAAATGATGACGCGTTCTTTTTTTACGATAAACTTTTACGCTGCTGCGTAACGCGTTCTTACGGGAAAGTTACGGTTTATGGTAAACAAACGTTACTATGGTTATTTGTAGTTAGCTTACAGAATAGGTAGGTAGGTATATTCAGCATCAAAATCAAAGTTACCTACATAATATCTTCTTCCTCGTTGTCGTGGAAGATTCCAAATATATATATAAGTTTAGACCAGCCACGTCGACAGCGTTAGCATTAGCCTCGCAAAGGTCTTAACTACTTAATATCTAAGTAGGTCAACCACAGTAGTTAGTGGTTTTAGTCAGTAAGATTCAGGCCTTCACCTTCCCCTGACGAAGAGTATCTATTCCGTCCCCCCCCCAAAATCTGGTCGGTAAACATTTTTTGGTCGAAAAGACATTCTTCGGGTAAGATTTGCTGAGTTCGGAAATTAATTATTTTTGTTTAGTGACAAGAAAAATAACTGAAAACAAAAGAGTTGTTAAATAAGTAGAAAAACTTTCGAGAATCGGCACAAAAAAACACAAACTCCTTTTCCAATAAAGACAAACTTTATACATACTTGATCTAAATTGGACAAAATGTTGCATATCTTCAATATCAAAACCATAGAGAGAATATATTGAGATAAAGATAAATATCTACATCAAGAGTTTAATTCCGTCCTATTTCTTCATATGAACTGAGTATTAGGGCGTCTCACACGATATTAGTACAGTTACATTGTAATCAAGATGGCGTCAAGTATCCAGTAGACTACTATAAAAATTGTAATGTTTTTCTTTCAATGTCTGGCCATAAGGCTCAATGTCAATGACAATCAATGACTTTAAAGATACCTAAAATTGCCCTTTTCAAATTTAAATTTTTCTAAGTAGTCCGTTCGCATGTTTTATACTTATCCTAGCTATACAAGGAAACCTATTATTAGCCATACAATACTATAACACACATACTCTGTAGATAACATACTATATGTATCGCTGTTGGTTGTCGAAACTCAAACTCAAACTCAAACCATTTACCTATTTCAAATAAACCAATTACAGGCACTTTTGAATTGTCAAGGGGTCAGTCAGTCAGAAAGATGAAGCCTATTCCAAAGCGTAGGAGGTAGAAGAACGGACAAGTAACAAACAAAAAAAAAACAGTATTTTTCAAGACAATTTCTGTAAATTTAAAAATATTGACTGTACCATTACTTCATAAATATGAAGCCTGTACCTTTGTAAAAAACAACATGTAACATAAATCTGTTGAAAGTCAACGGCGCTCAAAAAAGTTGCTATATTATTTAATATCCGCCACAAGATTTTGATGCGACCACGCAAAAAGTCCACAATCAATTCCACCCAGTGAAACTAATTCCGTGTGAGCCTTCCTTTAGCTCTCAAAACCAGTTTCTACAACTGATCATAGGTAAGTACACACCGCTACATATCAAGCTATAATTTCCAGTATAAGCTGATCTCGCATTGTATAGGGTTTCCGTACAATGAGAGGTCAGCTTATATTGGAAATGTATAGCTTGATATTTAGCCGTGTGTACCAATGATGTAGTTTTTGCTGCTTGACATTGGCAGCGACTGCAAATTGCAGTAATAGCTGCAAGTGCAGGTACTGTATGTTGTAATCAGTCTACTGCACTTGGTACTGGATTGCTTAAATTATTTTTATTAATTATCTACTTGAAAATGATTGTATTAAGGTTGGGTTAGGAAATTGTGTATTTTCGGAGCTTTTTAGCATATTTGTAAATGTATCATCCGTTGAGCCATCCCGTGGTCCATCCGCTACGCCATTCACTGCGCCATCTGCTACGCCATCCGCTGAGTCATCCAGTACGCCATCCGCTACGCCATTTACTGCGCTATCCGCTTCGCCATCGGCTACGCCATCTTTTACGCCATCTGCTACGCCACCCGTTAAGTCATCCGCTGAGTCCTGCTCCTACAAAGCAAAAGGAGTGGGAGAGGAATGCCAAAGAAAAGATGGATGGAGAAACAGAAGGGAGTGAATGATAGCGTGACGGTTGACGGGGAGAATAGAAGAAGACAACGTGGTGCGCCAACCCCACGTACCTGACATGGGATTGGGGCAGGAAGATGATGCTACTTATATAAGAATAGATTTATTCAAGATTCTATGTTTGTTAGAGGTTCATAGTTCCAGAAGAGGCCAAAGAAAAGTTGGATGGACTGTGTGAGGAATGATATGAAACAGAAGGGAGTGAATGATAGCGTGACGGTTGACGGGGAGAATAGAAGAAGACAACGTGGTGCGCCAACCCCACGTACCTGACATGGGACAACGGCAGGAAGATGATCAGGAGCTTTTCAGCAATAACTATGGTTTCTTTAGCTTATTTGTATACAGTGTGGCAGTGACATTGTCGCGCAACCTGTTACCATGGATTCAGTTCATGATTCTGAACACACCTGCGTTAAAATCTTTCGTCGGAAATTAAAAAATAATTTGCTGTTCCATACATGTTGACCGCGTACCTGGTATTGCTCTTTTGTATGAAACAGAGGTTTTTTTTTTTATAAACTTTGAACATTTTCTACGCTAGTAGTTCTAAAATCATGTGCTGAATTCATGGTTACAGTTTGCGCGCTGATGTCCCGCCACCCTGTATTAAACTAATTATGACTTTGTATGGAGGGCGGGTAAGAGAATACTGATATCACTTTTAGAGATTACCGTTAGCTGTATAGTAATTCAGTATGAAAAAAAATCTGGTGAAAGAAACAGAAATGTAGAAATACTTTATGTTTATTTCAATATGAATCGTAAACACAAGCAATATTGACCCATAAACTACACTGCACCGAAAGATAAATCTATAAATAGGTGCTCTTACCCTCTCAATGTTTAATCCTTTGAAAGCCTCTGAAATATCTAAATAAGAACATACCATAAGCCGTAAGCAAAAAAAGAAACAAAATTAACAAACTCAAACTCCAAAGCATTTATTTCAAATAAACCTATTACAGGCAGTTTTGAACTGTCAAGGGGACAGTCAGTCAGAAAGATGGAGCTAGTTGCCAAAGCGTAGTAGGTACCTATGGAGAAGAACGGGCAAGAAACTTCACGGACACTCTTTTAAATCAAAATATGGTCATCGTAAGTGGTAAACACGATAAATGAAACAAAAGAACATAAATAAAAGTATACTAATATACTATTTGAAGTAGATAATAGGTGCAGTGACCCTTTCAAACGATGCAATTATTCATGCGACAATCGATAATATATGAAAAATACATTTAAACAGTAATTCGGCCCTTGGCCGAGGTTTTGACGTGATATCAACTGTTGGAGACGTTATTTTATATAGTTATGTGAGGGTAAGAACGAGGTAATACTGGTAGCGGGTGGAAGAGCGTTGATCGCTCCAAGAGCCAGCTGGCTGGTTTTTAATGACATAGGAATTGTTTATACTAATTTTAAAGTAAGAATCCATTCATTTTTTGCAGTGATAGAAATTCAAGACTATATGCCCGTTTCTCGAACCAAAATTATCGCAAAATTTATGTGACAAATTGTCAAGCACGCGTAAATTCTCTGTGATTTTTCCAAAGCCAATCGCAGCAGCTTACGCGTGCTTGACAATTAAGAGAAACAGGCCCTATAACAAAGAAAAGAGCATTCCTTAATCCATTATGACCTATGAAGAAGAATGAGCAAGAAATTCAATAACAGATTGAAAACATAGTTAGTAGTTTGAATGACGCACACTAAAAAAAATGTTTTCAATATTTATAATATAACATCACACCTGTTTTCTCCGAAGATTTATAAATTAAATAATATCATTCAAACAACTGATCTTAACCTACTACTTATATATATATATACTACTATTTATTATATTATATTATTTATAAATAAATAAATGTGAAAGTTTGTATGTTTGGACGTTTGTTACTCAGTAACGCAAAAACGGCTGAACGGATTAGGATGTCTGGCACATAGATAGTTTATAACCTGGATTATCACATAGTATAATTTTTACCCCGTAGACGAAATCGCGGGCAGAAGCTAGTTACACCATATTTTTTCAGTTCACCTAACTCCAGAAATAAATAGCTCATCGTGTATTATTATACAATTTAAAAAATAAATGTGCTAGGTAGATGCATAGCTAGTTAACTCGTCAGATGTTATCTGAGTGTGACAGCTTGATATGTAGTTATGAGTTAACGTTATTTAGATCTGTGATTACTGAGCCTTATTACATTAGCAGGAGAGGGTTTTGATGTGAGTTTCTATGTAATATAATAATTTATTTATTATTTATTTATTTCCAACTTACATCTACCATTACAGGGTAACCTATTGCAAATTGAATTTGAAAAAAAAAAAAAGTTCAGAATTTGTACGAACTTGGTGATTCGCTCAAATTCTGAGTTTGGTAAGAGCATGCGTAAATACCCTATTGCATATTGTTCCTTGGCCACTTGACCACATGACCTGGCCTGCTCCAGGAACAGTTACCTTTAAATAAATAGAGAATTTAAAATTAATAAGCGTAAAGATTTTTTTGTCAAAAAAAATCAAATCTTTAAATAGAAGACTTATTCTTACGACAGTAGTTATGACAAGTCAGAATATCACTTCTCGTTACCCAATGGCTGGCTTTTACCTTGGCCAGAGGCTAAGCATTGCCATACAACGTGGTAATGCTTAGCCATGCAGAGGAATTTTTCGAAGCCATATTTTAGTTTATTAATAGTTTTAGTTAGGTTAGGATATTATATTTTTATTGTATTAATAATGTATGTGTACTACTGGATAAATAAAAAGTCAGAATTGAAGTGCACGACCCCAAGTCGTCGTTTCCTATCGCTCCTACATTTTCCGCTCCTCGCTATCACTAGTACGTGGCCTCTACCCATCCCATTTATTCAGTGGTGCCACAAGACCGCTTATCGACTGCAATAAATAAGCACATTAATTAATATTCGATAATTATTTACTAGAGACGAAAACACCGCTATAAATCGCAAGCACAGTTCGACGACTTTTCGGTCGCGCGAAAGTTTTATTGGCTAGAAAAGTCGCAAGACTGGTTGAATTTCAATACCGTTGTCCACTTTCGATGTAATGAAGTATGTTAACGATCTGCGGTTCTTATAGATTTTAGGTCAAACTGTGATTTGAAACTTTGATTTATTTAGAAAAAATAATTTTGCTTTCTAAATTTAGAAATTTAGATTTTTTACCTTTTCTTCCAATAGGGGTAGGCAGAAACTATAGCCACCACACACTTCAAGCTTTTGAAATTTTTCGACATCATTATTATGTTTTTTATTTATAAAAAGTTTACTTATAGCTATGCCCCACAAAACCACTGACCCCTGATTATTTCTGAAGACGTACTTATTCCGTTTTCTTTGGAGCAAAACGTTGTATTAAAAGGCAAACCTCTCCCGTAGGATTACGCATTGTGAATTAGACATATTGTATTGCTATCTTTCGTTCGGATGTTTTAATAACATGTTCTAATATAATTATTTCCCTTTCCAGGTCTAGAACGGGTGGCGGAGGAGTTGATGGGTCGAAGAAAATGGAAACTATATCAGGACGCATTAATTCCAAAACGGGGGGAGGCAGAACTATCGAGCGACGAGGAATCAGTTCAAACCGACCCTCCACCAGCTCTAAAGATCAAGACTATCGAGCAAATAAACGAGGACGAAGCAAAGGACGAAAGAACGGAAGAGAAGGTGCCTCGAAGGCCGGAGACGATCCTAGAGTCGCTGATCAAAAGGCCTGCGACGCAACCCAAGCTGGAAGTTGCCGAGGAACCAGCAGATTGGAAGCCGCAAGACAAATGCTACTTCTGTACGGATGGTGAGCCTGGCGGGGGCGAGAACAGGCCGGGCGGTGCTATGGTGAGTAACGCCCCTTTTTGGTTTTTATTTTGCTGTTTTTTTAACCATTTATGTACACATATAAACAGTCATGAAGAATAGAACAAAAAATACGTAAAAAGGTGATGCTCAATGGTCCACCTGACGGACTGAGTGCGGAAACCACATAGAAGGTGATGGTTATTTCTAAAGTATTCTCTTCCAGCATACCTGCGATAGGAAAGTAAATATATAGGGAGTTTTTTGTGGGTAAGAGACAAGGATTTTTTTTTGGCTCGGTTCTGTAAGACCAAGAAAACATATTCGTTTATGTGAATCTGTTAGCATCTCATTGTGTTTTAATGAGGTAGGGATAGTAATCCAGAACATTCATGTCGATTGGACTCGTCCTAATAGTTTACATTGCAGGTAGTACAAACACGACATTTATGGCAAAATTCGTGGATTAAACGGCGCGTGGCGGACAAAATATTCCAGTTTTAGATTTTCCTTACAAAAACTGTTAAACGTCAATTTATTCACCGGATAAAAGAAAGATTCTTTCGTTGAAGGGTTTTAGACGGAGAGCGTTTTCATCAAGATAGTAGAATCCTTAGTTATGAACAAAGTTGGACCTTTATTCTTCTACCAATACTTTGCAGAAGCAATTGCTTCTTCCAACTACACAACGTCCCTAATTCACTCAAATTCAACCACAAGACCAGGTGGTTCCATAACCTGCGCTACGTTATTAGAGACAGCTATGGCGTGTGTGGCACTAACATAAACTCATGAACTAGATTGAACACGACTAGCAAGCCAGATGTTCGGTGTAATAGCTACGTGTGTATGTGTGCTGTGGTTGGCATGTGGCGATGATACAGCTGAAAAGTTGGCGCTGGATTTATTTAGTATTTTATGTTTTAGATTCGTGTCATTGATGGATTTGTGAAAATTAGGATCGTATCATACACGCCTAAACTTACGCCTTGTTCTCATTGCGTTAATCAGAAACTACAAAACGCCACTTGCTACGATCCTTAGCCAGGTTCAGGCGTATTTTTATCGCGGCGATTTTTTTTCGCGTATTTGGTTTTCGATTCTCTGCTCAGCGCCGAGAGTTGAATATCCAACAGTGTGTTTTTTTGACGCGTTAGGATACGCGCTGGTTGCGCTCTGTTGGATTCTCAATGCTCCGCTCAATACCGAGAGTTGAAAATCAAGTGTACGAAAAAAAATCTCCGCGATATAAACATGTCCGCGCGAACCTGGGCTTCATGCTCCTTTTGCTTCGTTTACTTCATACATCTGGTCATACACGCTCCCCGGTCAATTAGGTCACTGTATGTCCTTCTAAGGCGCATCCTCCCGGCGTTTCCACTCACATCTGCCTTGTAAATGCCCTTTTGTTAGGATTAGAAATTAGGATCAATCTGCCAGCATTCTAGTCAGGTTTACACGTCATTAGTCCTCATAGGCCAGGTTTTATCTTCTGATATCTCGCGGTTTTCAAAATTCGTTGTTCATAGGACACGGTCATGTTTGTGTTGTCAACGAGGCTCAATGTTCAAAAATCTTTCGCTGATTAATTAACTCAACAAGCTCGTCAACCAAGATACATAGCATCAAGCTTTGTTTCCCCGAAGGGTTGGGCAGAGGTGTACCTATAGTACACCCACATTTTGCCAGTTATGTTTAAGTCCCATGTAATAGTGGGCGAGCCTATTGCCATCAACCGGGCACAAATCTGCGAACGAAGATAAGTTGAAAATTTAATAAATTAGTGTTGACGTATCTTTAGGGACTTTACCATCTCGTATTTAATATTTATGATGAATGGATGCTTTACAGCTCAATGATTTTGTAGGGACAATTTAAATTAAACGTAATGGTTGTTTCCTGGAGAAACAGAAAAAGAAAGGACCATAGTAAGTTATTTTATTATTTATGTGCACATAGTAAAGTAGATACAGATACGACATAATAATAATTATGAGTACTGCTTTGAAATATGCGAAGTCTTAAACTAAAATATTGAAATAAACCTACACGTATAACGTTTACAAATTAACATAATTATAGTTAAATAAATACAAAAAGCTTAAATATATAAACATACATACTATAGGTATATAAATACTCACAGTTGAGAGGAAAGGTAATGCTCTTTTACTCGATATTTGAATTGTGAAACAGTTTTCAAATCGCGAATGTTAGGCGGAAGTGAGTTCTACAGTCTTACTGCATGGACAGAGAAGGAATAAGAATAGTAGCTTGTTTTATGAGGATGATATTTAAGGAGAAATCTAAGGTGTTTGCTAGGGCAAGCGAGTTATATAAGTAGTAAGTAGACATTTCAGAAATCTACGTAATAAAAAGAAAACTTCAATGATAGACAACGCCCAGCCCGAACCGCCGGGTCTAGAAGCAAGTAATTTTGCACAAGGGATGAAAGTTTCTGAGAAGTCCGTCAGTTTGGCCGATGAGAAAAACCATCGGGCACACGGCTTGCTAATTTAATAAATCAGTTCACAAAATTATATTCACTGCACTCATCCTTTATGATATCATCGAACTCGTGCATAAGAATGCAGTATGAATAGCTGCGTGACTCAAAATGATCAATCATTGGCCTTTAGACCTGGAAGAGTTAGTCATGGCGGAATATTTGAGGTATTGATGATTACTGACATCCTGTTACACGTGGCTGGATATAAATCAAGAGTTGAAGAGTTTGAGATGAATTTTGTTGTGCTTGTCGTCCCTTGTCAGTAAGATTGTGTAATGATAGCGAGATACGTAGAAATCATTTGAAAATGGATTCTATTTTTACAAGTCCAAAGTCGAGTTCACATTACATTGTAAGGATTAGAATATTATTATATATTTTAATTGTTTTTACATTTTTATTACGGATGCTTTTAACGTGCACATCTTTCTACATTGTTCTCACATATATATAATTTCAAAATGAATGATGTAACCAATATTTTTATTTAAAAGAGTGCCCGTGGAGTTTCTTGAACGTTCTTCTCCATAGGTACCTATTACGCTTTGGAATGGGCAACTAGCTTCGTCTTTCTGATTGACCGACCCCTTGACAATTTAAAAGTGCCTGTAATTGGTTTATTTGAAATACCGACATGTTTTGAGTTTGAGTTTGAATATATCAATTTGTTAAACTTTCATAGTCTTGCCTTTTCAACCATTATGATTATTGTCAAAGTCAAAGTCAAATTATTTATTTCAAATAGGCACATTAAAGGCACTTTTGAACGTAAAATTTACAAAAAAATATAATTGATCCTAGTCGCGCCTTCCGAAAGGTAGTTTTGCATGGAGAAGAATGGGCAAGAAACTACACCTTTACACTTTTAAAATGTTTTACAATATTTTGAATATACCACAATAGGTAAAAAAGAATTAAAAATAAACCAGCGACATAAATTAATTATGCGATAGATACACTGACGAGCGATATAAAAAAGCCACTAACTTATCACGAAATATTTCCGAAACCACGCAAGATAGCTTCTTGAAGTAAAAACCAACATTCAAGTGTATTTAATAACGCATAAAAACTCGTTTCAAGATTTTTTTTACTTCATGTAGCTAACTTGTGTGGTTTAGGAGATATTTAGATTTTTGTGGCACTTTACAACGGCTACACTCCAAGCTATACATTTCCAGTTTATGCTGATCTCACATTGTATAGGGTGTCTGTACAATGCGAGGTCAGCTTATACTGGAAATGTAAATATAACTTGATATGTAGCCGTGTGTATTTGGTGCTCACATATTTACAAACATTATAGAAGTATAAGATTTTCCTGTAATAAGTCAGTGTGTGAGCTGTTTCCACTTCTGAAAATCGTTTTCAGAAGATTTCCAGAGAACTCAGAGGCTTTCCAATATGTACTACCTACTTCAGATTATAATATTGACTAATATATGGCTCTATTCTAGTCAAGTCTTTAATGTTGTTTGTTATAGTGGTTTGTGCTATCAAAATAACTTAGTTTAGTTGCAAAGTTCATGAGTTTAATTGTATTAATGCCATCATCATTCATTAGGTCATCTTTTGTTATTAATTATTAAATTATGCATTGCCTTTTAATGTCATGATGACTTCAGAATTATGTGAAAATTCATTGTAATTTGTAATTATAAGTTTACAAATTTTTATTTTGAATTTTCCCTTTTCTATGTCTTAAGTTATATAAAAGTTAAAGTTAAGTATAGAAATTAAATTAAAAATGAGCAGTGATAGCTCAGTAGTAACGGCCCCAACTTACGAGTGGGTTCAAACCCAGTCAGGCGCGGTACTTTGTGTAATTTATTTCATCACTACTGTTACCAAAACGGTGAAGGAAAATATTGTGAGGAAACCGGCATGTCCTAGAACCAAAAATTTGCAGACATGTGACATCTACAGACCCGCACTGGGCTCACGTGGTGGATCACGGCCACGTCCCAATTCTTCCCAAAAGAGAGGAGGACTGTGGCCCAGAGCAGTAGAAACATTATAGACTGATATAGTAGATAAGTATAGAAAGAAACTGTTGGATCACCTACACTGTCGAATTACGAGTATACAAAACCAGTTATACCCAATTATGGAAAAAATCAAAAGCAAAATTCTGCTAAGGAGAAAGAAATAATTATTTTTTGAATTAACTGTAAAATGATTGTACTAAAGGAACATATAATTCAAAAATAACATCCTTATTTTTTAAATAGTGTATATTTTAATGAAGGAAGTGTTACGGTATCTACGAATTGGAAAATAATAAATAAGGCTGCACAGAAACCATAGGGTTTGGTATAGAATTATCATAGCACAGTTACGGGGTAGTATTGTGACCCATGGGAAACTCACAGGCAATCACAACGAAATTATTACTTGGCGGCAAAAACTATACCATAGAGTATGTGGAATGTTTTTTGTTGTTTATGGTTCTTGTTTCTGACATCAATCTCGAAAGGAATAGAGTTATGATTGTTTTTTTTTTTGTGAATTTATGTGTTTTTGATTTGTTATTAATGCGTTAAGTGCCTACATTAGGGTTTACGCGTCATTGATTTTATAATGGCATTGTAATGAAGTTCCTAATATGGTCTGTAATGTTTTATCTTTCATGAGTAACTAATAAAAAATCTTGCAATTATTTATTTTATTCCTTTTAACTGTTTAATACATATTCATATTACCTTGCTTAGCAGTGATACAGTCAGTACTTAGGTAGGTAACGGTTGAGAAACAAAAAATACTTATTTGAATGTTGGTTCAATTCTTGGAAACTTCATTTAAAAAAATCGAGGATAACTATAATTTTATTTTTAATTGTTAGAAAGGTAGGTACAAAAAAACTGCGTTGTATTGAGAGTACATTATCAAGGATTATACATTAAAAAGCAATAAACTGGATAAGTAATTAAAGATTCTCTAACCATCTCTGTAAAACCAATTATTATCTAATTTAATTATTCTCAATACCCCCACTCACGGTCGGTTCTGTTTCATCTCTAAATAGAATGCAATAAAACTTGAATGCCTTTGAAACTGGATCTAATTTAATTAAGATCTAAATCCTATCATCTTAATAACAACACAAGAATATTCTAATCATTGTCCATTCGTAATTACACTTTATTGTAAAACCTTTAGCCAGCAATAGCAATTATGTATTCTGTCTAAACCAAGCAAGGGCACGACCATTCTAACCAGACCTCTCTTCCCCATACATCTATGACGATCCCGAACAAAATCCGACGACACACGATCGCAAAGAGGCCATCTTACAACGGCCATGCAAACCATAGTTTCAATTTAGAAAACAATGGCTTATCCATTTTCTACGATTCCACGTCAAAGTAGAGTCGGTATTTTGATTAATACGCGCGAAAGAGATGGGGTGCGTGGCTGGCAAAATGCAAAGTATTCTCAACCTTGCTCGTGTAAAAATAAAGTCGAGTTTTCATTTCGACGTTGTGTTGTTACTGAAATAGTGAATGTGTAGGCGTAGAGCATGAAAAGTAGGCAGTGTAAGAACAGAGTCGAGAGTGGAGTGGACATTGTCCCTTTGTGCTTTTTGAGTGTACTTTTTTAATGTGTTGTTCCTACTTGTGGTAATTAAGATTGTTCGCGTTTATTAAATTGCGTGGAGCCGTGTTTTTAATTGAATTGTAAATTGATGTTTTAATTGAATTTGGATTCGTGGAACAAACAATGACTTGTAATCTACGAAATTGTGTGGTTTTGATTGAATTGTAGTGTTGGGACGTCATAGTGAATTTCTAATCAAGTGTTTACAAAACGTGGCTAATGTGTATCAAGGTGAGGTTTTAAAAGTAAAGCAAGTTTTACTTAAAGGTTAACCAACAGAGTAACTTACTCGGAAATAATTAGAAACTTTATCTCCGAACCTATCCATAGTCAATTAAATTCCAGTTTAAACTTGAAGATCATTTCTACAAAAGCTAATTCATCAAAACAGCTTTAACAATAAAACTCAAACCACTTGTTCACATGAACTATCACAATTAACTAAGGATAGAAGAAGAAATTTATAAAAAAATGTAAATTAATTCTACCATTTACGTGTTGTATAAAAATTATCGCAACCGGCAATTGTTTGGCTGTTAAAAACTATGAAGGTATTGAGTATAATTGCACAGGAAAAGTGGGCGATGCATGAAATTAATTCACATCAGACTATCGCTTTAGATTTTTCAAAATACACTCGTTGATAATTGTAACGTTACGATGATCTACTTTTAATGATTCGTGTCTCATTAGAATTGTAATTTTTTTTTTGTGCAATTGATTCGTTGTAAACTATGTTTTAGTCATGTTTACGTTTAGAAAAACTTCCATATTTTTTTGATTATTTATTAGTTTACATAAAAAAATTATGCGTGCAAAAAATAAAGCATTCAACCCCTATGCGAAAAAAGTGTAGTGACTAGTCGACTCCGCGGCTCTCACAAGCCGATCGGTTTAAACAGCATAGGCCGGACAGAAAAGCCTATAGGGGCGGTCCGCGGAGGGTGGAAACCTGGGAAATTTCACGTGCAAGACCCACCCCTCGGCAAAACACGTGCGGCCAAATAGCCTCGCAGAACGAACGCCTTTACTAATCATTGCCGCTCGCGGAAAAAAAAAACATTTTGACGTTTTGCGTCAATTTTTGACAAACAATTGCGAATTGGTTCTTTTTTTCCTTATTTTCTGTCGGGCTAGTTCTGTTTAAGCAGCCGATGTTAAGTGTGCGTTTTGTTCGAGTGTTTTTTATAGAGTGTGAAATGTTAAACGCAACATGAGCCGATTTCATGGTTAGTTGGAGTTATTAGTTTCAAACATGAAATATACTATGTTTAGATTGAGTGCGTCAGTGGTTTTTTTAGCTTTTTTCTGTATCGTGTTAAAATAAACTGAAATAGATTGATTGGTTGCTGTTAATAAAGTGCAAAAATTATCGTGCTAAAGTGCATTAGTGTATGTTGACGAGTGATTAGCCGATAGTGAATACACGTTTCTTTTGTTTACCTTCTAAGATTACTTTTTTTTGTCTTCTGCAATCACTGCATAGTTAATCATGCTCAGTATTGACATTCCAATTTTTATTTGCTTTTAATACTTACATGTAGACGCCAATATTCTCAAAATTTTGGCGAATTCCTTATCAAAATCAAAGATAATTTTTAGTCTCTTCAAAATCCTAAATTAACATACTTCTTGAATATTACAGACATTTTGTAAACACATTTTTTAGTAAAACTCAATGTTTTAAAAAAAAATCCTTAACGAATATTTTCTTTTGGAGAGAGAATATTTTGAAAACCAACATTTTCATCTAGCGTTTTCAGAACTGTATTTTCTACAATGCTTTTCTTAACTTGTTTGAAATCGTATTCTAGTGGTCTCTTCTCTAAATAGCTTTACTGAATAGCTTCATCTCTATAACCAGCTACTTTTTCATTAATAACGTTTAGTTTTGAATATAACGGATAACTGAAAAAAACGGTTATTTTTAAATATCTCGTTTCTAATGTACTCACAAATTCTTCATTGTGGTTCCTTCCCTAATTAGCATTTTTAAATATCTTCATCTGGAAGAAAAAAAGAAAAAAAAATGGTTTATTTGTCACAAAATCACGTGCATACAAAAAGATAATTACCTCGAGTAATAAGAAAAATAAAAGGAAATCGATCTTCATAACCTGTGAGTTTTTCATCACCATTATGGGTTTAATTTTGAATATAACGGATAACGTTAAAAACGGTTATTTTCAAATATCACATTTCTAATATTCCCACATGCCACTTCATCATGGCTCTTAACCCTACGCCCTCCAGCCTCTTGATTTGTACCAAGCCAACGCTTCAATCATCGACTTACCTATTATAAAAAAGAGTAATATCACGGGTTCTATTGCATCAAATAATAATGAAAATACCTTTTTTTAATATATAGCACTCTTCTAAATGACTAAAATAAGAATTCTAAAAACTTATCTGGATGGATAACAAGAAAGATATCAAATATTACTCTAAAAGGAGACCTAACTAAGCCTTAATTTGTTAACCATTTTCTATTTTGTTACGTACCCGGTACTTGTTGATAGGCCTACATTGTCCTCCCATACCTATTAACACTGTAAATATTGATAATATATTATTGTAAAAGGCAATTTTTTGTAAAAGAGTAACCGTGGAGTTTCTTGCCGGCTCTTCTCCATACGGCATCTTCTCTCCTCCTTCTGACATTTCATAAGTGCGTCATATAGGTTTAGGTGAAATGAAATAATTTAATTTGACACAATAATCTAAGACAGGAATTTGACAGTACTCTTCGACAAGAACATAATTTAGAAACCACTGAATCAAACAAAGAATTCGACGGCCAAAGATCTAATTTCAATCTCTAATTTAGCATTAAAATCTTTACTGTTTCTAGCATCTGTTGTAGAAACACAAAACGCATGCAATATGATTCTAATTTAAATCAGATCTTCTGCTATCTTCCTAATAGTGTTGATTCCTTTGAACACTTGATATTTTTTCTTCTTCTTCTAAACATGAATGATTATATCAAGAGGATGCGTAGTAACATCAACTTCATCAGCAAAAGCACTACAATAGTATTATATATCTGTCTGTTGAGACTGCTGTCTCATTAATTGAGACTGTCCTATTGACAGTAGTCAAGCATGATAATTTGTGCAATGATACCCATTCCTTCGTTTATAGATTGATTTTTGTATCAATTTTGTTCAACCAAGAATTTCTTCTTTTGTAAGCACTGGAAGTAGTGTTTTGCTATGAAACTAAAACTGACTTCTAAAACATTGAAAAGACTATATAAATCAATGGCTGACATAAATATTTGCTGCATTCCTTTCGGTTTTTATCATAAAATAAAAGCGGTAGGCATCGTAACCGAATCACGACCTAGCACAACGAAATTCTTTTCAATGCCTTGAACCATTTTACCCATTCTATTGTCAAATGCTCGACAATTCAAACAAATAGCTAAGTACTTAACTATGTTCAGTATTTACGTCAGGAATACCTAATTCTACTTTATTGTGACCTTGCCTCAGATAACATGGGTTATCAATAGCTCAAACTATGCTACAACGGCTGATAACATGTCTAGTTTAACATGACCTCGCTTTTCTAGTGTTGGGTAAAGTAATCTGGGATTAGTACCGATGTGTTTCACTTTAAAATGCATTAGTCTTTCAACTTCATTACCATATTTTTCTAATTTCTATAAACCATATAAATTATTTATGAAGATCTTGAAATAAAACTTTGTTTTTATTTTCTCTAACCAACTCTTTCCGGGTACTCGATTTTCTTGCCAAATTACAAGTATAAAATCCAAAAGTTCGCATAGTCATGTTATATACCTATTTAATAAATAAAATCTAAGAATAATATAATACTCTAACTTAACTAAAACTAAATTTCTCCGCATCGCTGTCGACTGGACCGCACCCAAGAGACGGGCAGCATGTCATGCGAGTCATGGTAAGAAGGTTTTCATAAAAGCCTTTGTAAATCCTTAGTAAACTTTCATGCTTTTGGGTTATTTCAGTCGCCAAATAATTGATTGAATCTAATGCTAAATGTAATAGATAGCTGTAAGAACTGAAGGACACCAAAAAAACCCGACCAAGTGCAAGTCGGAAAAAAACACGTTTCTTGTATGGGGTCCCCTTTATTATGTGTTGTGATAGTGGCAATAGAAATACACAATCTGTGAAAATTTCATTTAACTATTACGGTTCATGAAATACAGCCCTCTGACAGACAGACGGACGGACGGGCGGACAGCGGACGCTTAGTAACAGGGTTCCGTTTGAAACCCTGACAACGATGGATGGATTTGTTAAAAAAGGTGATAATAATGGCTATAAAAGGTCTGGCTACTGAGATGACGACTCATAGAGATATAAGTATGGTAGAAGAAGTCACTTTTTCGTCTACAATATGGGATACAGACGGAAAGATTATGAATTTACGATACTATACCTAAATCTGTTGAACCAATGTTTTCTGTTTCATTGGCAATCAATTCTGATTCCAAACGTGAACATAATTAAGTGAACACAGTTAATAGTCGGTTCAATTTATTAATACAATTTACAACGTATCAAAACGTTTAAGATTTGATCTTTGCAATTTTAATGAATGTTTAGTTATGCCCCAAATTGGACTAGTGACTAGCTACTTATGGCTCGGTGCAATTAATACAAGTTATAGTCTAAGAAACGTTTTTAAGTGCACTTCATTTACGAGAAACATCTGCCTAAGCTGTTTTATGGCACTAGAATGAAGCTATCTATCTATAGTGAATAATAATTACCTATTATTAAAAATCATTAACATACGTTGAACATTCTAAGTCACTTTGCATATTTATGTACGAGTACTACATACGCCCAAGACCCTTAATTCTAATGAATTAGAAATAAAAGAAGAAAAAAACCAATTGTTCTCGAACGCATTAATAAAAATACTATTCTAAATTCAAACGGCCCATTAACCGGTTCCCACGGCGGCCATGTTGGGTCGTCCTCGCCCGCTATTGGTGGAGGCCGCGAGTTTAGAATTAGAATGTAGACCCCACCATTTGGCGAGCGGCAAATTATGTTGCCAGTTTTTACGTTCCAAGTTCAAATAAGCAGCTGTTCGTAATTCGAACGTTTTTAATGGTAATCCTAGGAACGGTTGGGCCGTTAGAAAAAATAGATTGGGATTTGAACCCGTCAATTACTGTGGATTGGTTGTTAAGTTAGGGCTATTATCTAGAGCTATTAAACGAATGAATAGAAATTACACGGTGTATGTAATAATTTCATTTATAGCCCTAGGATTATCTTGAACATTTTCCTTTTTTATTTAACCTTTGTTCGCGTTTATACCAAAACGGGTGCACTAAGAATAGTTAACAACAAATGGCATCGACATAGTTGCCCTGCCCTTTGAGTTCTAAATAGTTGCAAATCACCAATCAACGAAATAACTGTAACTTAGTAATTACCTTTTATGGATATCTAAGCTGGTATCAATAACAGCATAGAACACTAGTCTGCGTAGGATTTTTAAAAAGAGAATTCTAGTCTGGAATAACTATGGTGTGCTGGTAATCCTAAAAATATCCATTCTAAAGTTAGAATAACCAGCACCAACATACTTAGTGGTTGTATTGGAGTTGATTTCCATAAAATGTGGTCCTTCTGCCCTCCATTCCGTTAGGACCATTGCATACCATTTGTAGATCTTGTTTTATCTACACTTATCCGTAACCCTAGATCCGGAAGTAAAATTCACAAGCATAATGATAAGAACCCATTGGAAGATCATCACCTAGCAGACATAGATTTCAAATGGTGGAATAGCCTTGTAGCCTCCGGATTTGCTTGACCCATGATTGCACAGACACCAGAAAACTTAGATCCCCGTGGGCTTTCATGAGGGACTTAAAGCAAAACTATGAGATCGGCGCATTATTTGCCTAAAACTGTTCCAGTTTTATTCCTCCAAGTTTTAAATTTTGCCAAATCTCCCAAACACAATCTCTAAGACTGTCGACAACAGTGTGAACTCCTCAAAAACTCAGATATATCTTACATACCGTTGCTAAAAACCAAAGTATACACAAGTTATTTATATATCGTCGTATATATATTTATGTAGGCAGTGACGCGAGTCTAAACAAGCCGTTAGTTAATATTCAAGGTGGTCGTGATTAGCAAAACGTCAAGGTAAACCCAACTGGTTACACCGACTGGCTAGGATAATACCTGTTTGGTGTTAAAACTTCTTTTAGGATAGTAGAAAATGATATAAGAATAATTTCTGGGTTAATAAGGGGGTATGGACAGTTTAGAGAACGTCTACTTATAGATTGGATGGTAAAGAACATCATAATATTTAAGACTACACGATGGGGTCTACAGAAGTGTAAGTAACGTTGAGATTTCGCTATACGAGAGATGTTTGGTAAAATACGTCAAAATTGGGAGCTACAGAAAAGGTTTTAGGAAGGAAATAAACTTGGCTCCAATTCTGAAACAGGGAGGAGAAACCAGTTTTTAAAATTACGGAAAACTAAAGAGACAGAGAAGCTAAAACGAGAAATTTGAATTGAAATCAGATTTACAGTTAATCATAAGTAATATTTTAAGAAGAAATGACGAAGTCCTATTTCCGAATCCATTTTGTACAAATAAAACAAGCTATGTCGCGAACCGCAGCTCAACTCTGTCCCCACACATCATTTTAAGTATTTAATCGAAAGTACAAAGTCGAACGATCAAAGTCCAACACACGAACTCAACTCATGGCAGCATTAATTATTTATTACTCTGATTGCGATTGTTTCATTGATATTACATTCTCCTCGTTGGTCTAGTGGTCGTAAGCGCTACTGCTCATAAGATCCTGGGTCGATTCCCAGGTCGGGCAAAGTGTTATTGGGTTTTCCATTACGAATTTCTCAGTAGCAGAAATGGCCCTCTGCCTAACCCTTTGGGGATTACAGGCGTGATGTTATGTTATGGTATGTGTACATTCCTTAAGATAGCGACGTATTTCAAATCGTGAATGAGTAAGGAAGGTTTAATAAATAAAGGAGATCATGCTCGGAATTTATATTGTGTCTTAACAAAACACGCACGGTAATCGTGGTCCTTTGCCAAATGTGTCATTTGGTCTTTAGGTACGGACTTGGTAATATTTGTCATATGTGTAGTAGTATCGTTTCCAACGTTTGCGGTCTACAATACATCGAGAAGATTATAGAACAAGCCGTTACCCGATAGGATTTTCCAAACTTCCATACAAACTTTGATCCCTTATTTAACCCCTTTAAGGGGTGAATTGTCAAATATCCTTTCTTAGTGCTAAGTTTCGCTACACAAGGAACTCTTGTCCGAAATTAAATGCTTTAGACCCAGTGGTTTGGCTGTGTGCTTATACACTTCTATGTGCATTTTCTATCGCATTTCTGCTTAGTTAAAACATGAGAGTGTTACGTTTCTGCTCAGTTAAAACATGAGAGTGTTACATTTCTGCTCAGTTAAAACATGAGAGTGTTACATTTCTGCTCAGTTAAAACATGAGAGTGTTACATTTCTGCTTAGTTAAAACATGAGAGTGTTACGTTTCTGCTTAGTTAAAACATGAGATTGTTACTTTTCTGCTCAGATAAAACATGAGAGTGTTATGTTTCTACTTAGTTAAAACATGAGAGTGTTACTTTATTTACACGATTCTTAGTTCTTAGCATAAAGTTTATACAAGATAAAACTACAAAATACGTCATATTTTGAAAAAGAAAACCATCATCTGCCTAGCCTTTTCCCAACTTTGTTGGGGTCGGCTTCCAGTCTAACCGGATGCAGATGAATACCAGTTTTTTACATGGAGCGACTGCCTATCTGACCTCCACAACCCAGTTACTGGGTATACGGTACCCCTTGGTAGAAGAACATAATTGGTTTAATATAATATGAAATTTATTTCTAGATACGAAATGAAAAATATTGCGTTATAACCTGGATCTGCTTCAGGCAGTAAGTCATGACTGCAAGATACATTTATATTTATTTATTTATTATTAAGAGCAGTGATAGCCAAGTGATGTGACCGTCGGACTGCCAAGTCTTACGTCTCGCCAATGTATAGGCAACTGAAGGAACACGGGTGGGTTTTAGTCAGTAAGAGTCTGACACGCCCTCCCGCTCCGCCCAGAGCGGGAGAAGTTATTTGATAAATACCAACACAAAAAAAAAGAATGCATGCACTTCTGACTTTTCGTATTCATGTGGATATTGAATAATTATCACTTACCTCAAAAACTGTGAAGGAAAACATCATGAGGAAAACGGCATGCCTGAGAGATATTTCTCGACGGCATGTGAAGCCAAGTCAGAGGCCCATGGCCGGCTTTAAAACTCTGACACCAGGTTAGTTACTAACCACACGAAAAGAAGAAGAAAATTTATTAATTGCACAATGTAAACATTCGTGTAGTTTTGTGTACATTAGTCGAGAAGAACCTAAAATACTATAGAACTGACTGCATAGTTCAGTAGTTCTCCAAGAAAGCATAGCTTTACTTGATTCTAAAGGCAAAATGCAGGATTACGAAGGTTATTTCAAAAACTTGTACCTATTCTATTTTCAGGAAAAATACTGGTACTTAGCATGGCATTGACTATCATTCGATTATTTAGTAGTTGAAGTGGCAATCAATCTTACCTTTTGCATCTAAGTAATAATTACAGGTAGATAAGTATTCTTTTATTTACACTTAACATGCACAGGCACACTTTTTTGCACATCATGATGTTTTTAAAGTACATATTATCTATTCAAGTTGTTATAAGAACCTATATTTAAAACTTAGTCTTCAAAATGGCCACAATTTCGTTGCCTATTAACTGCAGATAATATCAATAAATGACACGCAATATTAATTTATTAAATACTTTGTTGACAAATAGTCGCGATGGGCAAATGATTACAAGCACGGTTGCCTTCGAATGACGGAACCGTTCAATACCAAGTAATATTGTGTATGTCAAGCTTTATACTCTAGTCGACAGCTCGAACTCGTTGGTGGGCGTGACTAATTGCATGCTAATTAGTCAATATATAAAAAAAAAACATTCATTTAATTAGAATTAATTTATTAAACTATTTATTTCTCTAGTTTTTATTAATTAATTTATATATATATAAATAAATACTAAATAAATTCATTTTAATTACACAATTTTTTTAGCGAAAAAGGTGATGATTTATAAAGAAAACGAGCGCGTAAAATGTCATGAACAGACTTTTGGGCGTATAGATATTATGAAAAAACTACTGGATGTATTTACTCAAAATATTTTTTTTTGAACTATTGAATAAATTATCTATCCCTGTACGTTTTCTATTTTGCCATTTTCTTATCATATAAGTTATTTATTTACGCCCAAAGACGAGTTAAAATTAGTGTTGAAATATGGAAATTTCGACGCTCATAACTTCCTAACCAACTTTTTTTTTCCAATTATGCTTCCATGCAGGGCTAGATAATGACAAGACAAATTCATATAATTTTTAGTTTTGAACGTACACCGTCAAACAGATGAGTAATCACCATACTACGTTTGTATGGAAGAATGACCGACTAGCGTACCCTTAAAGTATTTAAATATTGGTCCTTTTACTTTAAGTGGTATTTTCGATACCTACACCTGTTTAAGTAATTGTTTTTAAACTTATTACGGTACTGTTTTATAAATTTAATGAATATAGATTGTATAGTAAATAATTTCACTACTTATTTCCATATATTCAAGGAAATAGTTGCTGTTAGCTTGCCTATATTGATGACATACAAATAAACGTAATACGCTCTACGCGTCTACTATCTAAAAGACAATATTAGTTTTAAAGTTAATTAAAATAAATGCAACTCCTAATGTAAGACACCATTTTAATCCACTATGAAAAATAATAGTCTGATATTCATTAAAAATTCCCACGTATTCAAGGCCAGAATCACAAGGAAAACAGCATCTGACTAACTGAGAAAACACTTCAACAAAAACCAGTTTCTAAACTTAAAATAAGCATCGAATGTTTCTAGGAAAAATCATTTAATTGATACACGTTTCCTTAACCAATAAGGTCAGTGGCGAAATACCGGAAAAGAGGACCGTGTTGTGATGTAAGAACCGACCGTTTATGATCAAAATCATCCTTGTCTATTGCAAATGACTTGATAATTATCGTAATCTGCTTACGAACGCTAATCTGATGATTACAATGACTTGAGAATCGTTTCCGGCATTTGATTTAGTTTATAATTACGTTGATTAAAGCAAAGATCTGAAATTAGAAGGCTCTGGTTGCAGGTTCTAATTTAAACTATGATATACAGGGTGTCCAGTAAATAGTACGACATATTGTAGGAGGTGATAGCTTGGGTCAATACCTTCCAAAAAAACCCAATATATGCATATCATAAATAATGGCCTTATAATCATGGTTATTAGCATTGAAGCCTTCTTCGTTGGTCAACATTATCTGATGCAAAAGGTTTTGTACGCTTTGTTTGTTTTTGTGTTTAACGTCTTTTTCGAATAACTAAGAACCAACCTAGAGCTTCTTGTTCTGTTAGTGACTCACCTGGTATCAGAGTTTTTATGCCGCCGATGGGCCTCTGACTTGGCTTCACATGCCGTCGAGAAATATCTCTCAGGCATGTAATGATAGCTGCTTTTCAATCACTAAATAGATATAGGTTTTTCTCTGCTCAGAATACAATGCAATATGTTAGAATGGTCATCGTAAACGCTTAATTTTGCAAAGAAAAGCTGCGTTTTGCAATAACTACATCCGTTTTTGTTGGTCTAGCGGTCGCAAGCGCTACTGCTAAGCCTGAGGTTCGATTCTTGGGTATGGCAGTGTTATTGGGGTTTTCCATCTGGAATTTGTTAGTAGCAGTCCAGAGTCTGGATTTGTGCCCGGTTAATGGCAATAGGCTCGCCCGCAACTTTATTTTTTTCCCTTCTAGGATTTTCTCCTGTATTTGAGTGCGTTTACATAATTTAAACTCACATACACAAAGAACCAGACCCTGAATAACTACTTATAAGTCATACAAATATTTGTTCCGTGAGGGAATCGAACCCGCGACACGCAGCGCAGCAGTAAATCGCTTAACCACTGCGCCGACCATGCCGTCCATGGGACTCAAACATAACTGCGGGGTATAAAGACCAACAGTGGCGAATTTGCTATTAGACCACACAACTGGCAAAATGTGGGTGTGCTTACTGTAGGTGCCTAACCCTGTGGGGAATACAGGCGTGATGATATTAGCGAGGGTACTTATAGGCAAATGCTATTAAAACCTAGAAATCGTAGAAACAGTTCCAATTATAATTTCAATGCCCCGAATATCGGTCAATATCAAAGCTAACCACTGGGTCAATGAAATGAATCTGATTTTCTAAATGAAATCGAAGTAGAATTTGTTCCGGTAATACAGTTTCGAATTCAAATCTAATTTTAGGTATGTTTGTCTTGAACCATTTGTGAATGAAGAGGAAATGAGTTTGTGTGTGTGTGTATGAAAGTTGTAGAATAATATAGAATTAGTTTGCTTCAATTTTCTAAGCATTTTGTACTCATTTATTTCTCTTACTAAACATGAATATAATATTTACTGTTACTTTCTTCTCTAAAGTCTTATAAACTACAAATATTTGTTACTCCATTGTTTTTTCAAGTAGAAGTGTGTAGGTATAAAGATTAGTGCTTGTTGAACAACTCTGTGTTACCAAAACGTTCTTTTTCTGTGGAATTATTTTCCCAGACACAATTTGGGATCAGTCCATCCATCGTTTCTTTAGTCTTTCTATACTCTTATACTCATCCATTCTACTCCTTTTGTATTACCTGTCCCGTAGGTCTCGTGGTTGCATGGGCGACTGCTGGGTTCGATTCCAGGGTCGAGCAAAGTGTTTTCCTAATTTCTTAGTAGCCGCTCGGCGTTTGGAAGTTGGCTGTGTGATACAACCGTGCCTTTAAAAGCAAGTAAAGCCGTTGGTCCTGCGCCCGATCTCTCCCTGGTCGTGTTGCATTGCCGTCCCATCGAACTTTGGGGAGTAAAGAAACAGACTGTGGACCTGTGTTTGCGCACATACTTGTGCACTATAATATTTCCTGCGTAGGTACTTAGCTAATCTCCGTTGAGATTGGTCGCCGGGATCAAAATTCGGACGAGAGGATATTTCTATTATTTATTTCTCATACTTCTGTATGAGAGGAGCTCGTGACTAAGTAATAACTGCCGCATGGGTCAATCCATCAGGTTAAGCTACGCTTGCCGGGGTTGGTCTGTGGATGGGTGACCATCTTTACATACCGAGACTCCTCCGTGCCTCGGAAAGCACGTTAAGCCGTTGGTCCCGGCTGTCATTCATGTATTTTGACAGTCTTTACGGGTCGTCAGAAGCCCGAAAGTCTGACAACCAGTCTTACCAGGGTTATCTTATTACCCAGTCGCTCCATGTAAAATACTGATATTCAGCTGCATCCAATCCAGTTAGACTGGAAGCTGACGCCAATATAGTTGGGAAAAGGCTAGACAGACAATATTGATTTCTCATACTTCTGTATCTTCTTTCACAGAGTCCCGCATCGGAGTCGGACAGCAGTTCGGTGTCGGGGGCGAAGAGCCCGGCGTCGGCGCCGCCGCTGCTGCAGCACCTGCTTCAACTGCAGGCGCAGAACCCGCAGACTATAGCGCAGGTATGTTACTAGGCATTTAATAAATGTATATAAGGACCAGACTCTAGAACAGAAACCAGGATTGCTATTGAAAAAGTAATAATTTTGCAAGAGAATATCTGTGTCTCCTTTACATCGAATTATCGACAAGACAAGTAGTTAGGGAGACAACAATGTATCAACAATTAAGTGCTAACTGTCCTACGTGATAATCGTTACAACAACAAAAACTCGTTTGATGCAATTTTATTCATGATTTGTGCGAAAATGAATAAATATCTTGAAGCCAGTTGGAAAAGAAAAGTGTCGAAAAGAAATTCATATCAGCCAAATTTTTGTTCTCATACGGAAAGCCATCTCTCATAACATTGTATAACTTTATCACTTAATTTACGATGATCTTGAAAACATTTCCTTTTTTAAAGCCTTGCTTTTCGCCAGTTGGTCCTTTAAAGGGGCACTCGAATACTTTTGGTCCTTATCTCCGCGTACCCGATTATATATTCCTAAATATTTCTTTCTACATTCCTGTAACTCTCTTAATTATTCATAAATATGTTAAAAAAACAGCTTTCTCCTAGTTATTAAAAACCTCTTACTGACGCACTTCGTGCCAACGGAACTGTCCACTTCTGCAGTCAGTCTCCAGCTGCTATAGATCCATATCTATTATCCACATTATCTTTATATGAATCCTAAGCACAACAGGGGTGTGTGCAGTGTAGCCCTCCCTACTTCTTTAGCCAGTAACTCTTCTGTAAGCAGCTTCTTCCATATCTTCTGTATGTTAATCCTAAGCTATGTTACAAGCAGGGGTACACAGACATGTGTGTGCAGTTTCAGCAGATGCTGACGGCGCTGGCTGCGCTCGGCAGCGGGTTGGTGCCGCCGCCGCCGCTGTCGCAACCCTGGATGATGCAGCGGCTGGTGCATAGGCAGACCGATAGGTGAGTCTAGATTATAATTTTGTTAATAGAAACTGCAGATTTTTTTATGTAATGTAGTGAACAAAGTCAATTTCTTTTGAACAACAATATGATAGCCTTAAAACAAACTAGCTGTAGTCCGCGATTTCATCTACGTGTATTTTGTAATTTATCATTCTATTTAACAAATATCCATGATGAAATAAAAAAATAACTGACTTCCAAAAAAAACACGACAAACTGAAAAATTGCTTTAATTTCGGAAGTAGTGTCTTTGGATCTGTATTATAGATTTTTGCCACCGACTTCCGAAATTAAAGTTATTTTTCACTTTGTCGTGTTTTTTTTGGAAGTCAGTTTATTTTTATTTTGGATATGGTACCTACCTATCCCACACCAATTCGTATACCACAAGTTAATAAAATTTATATGGATTTAAATTTATATATTTAAAAACTTACGCGGTGGTCCCGCGCAAGTTTTTCTACCAAATGAAAAAAGAATATTCAAAATCGGTCCGGTAGACATATTTATAAACTTCTCTTTTTTGAAGTCGTTTAAAAATTGGTAAAATGTGGTTGGCTTTCAGTAAACTATATAGCCGTTACTCGCAACTTCGTTTATATGTATTTTGTACTTTATAATTTTTTAATAAAAATATCCAGGATGAAAAGTAGCCTAAGTTCTTTGGATTCCTGGATTTAGGCGCGTGAAGGTATCCGACAGTCAGACATTTAAGTATAATGACAGACAGAAATAAGTCAAAATTCAAAATATTTTTATTTCATATAAACCTACATGGGCACTTATGAAACGTCAGAAGCTAGGTGCACGGTTCCAATTGGTCGTTTCCTATGGAGAAGGGCCGGCAAGAAACTCCACGGTTACTCTTTTAAAAATAATGGGCTTTTACAATATTTTCAAATAACAGTGTTATTAGGTATGGGAGGACAGTGTAGGTCTTTCAACAAGTACCAGGTACTTAGCAGAATAATGATGGTCAACAAATCTACAGTCCACTAGGCCTACAGCGTTCTCACATTCACAAAATTGAGAAGAATCTATATAAAGATAAATAAATTAATAAAAAGTGCTACTACTATTATGCAGCTAACGAAGTCGATAGATAGAAAACAACAAGAGGTAGTAGAGTGAGGACCTAAGAATTGACTCATAGCATAAGCATAATCAGCCTATAATGTCCCCACTACTGGGACAGGGCCCTCCTCTCAGTGAGAGGGAGTGGGCCGTAATCCACTACGAGGGGCACACAATAGATGTCACATGTGTTCGAACTTTTTGTTCTAGAACATGCCGGTTTCCTCACGATGTTTTCCTTCACCGTTGTTGACACGGCGACAAAGCTGTTTGGGCAAACCTAATGCATGAGAGGAACTGCTTAGAAGGATATAAAGGAAGGATTCTTCCTGTAAGGTTAATGTCGGTTCTGTGCCAAATCGGAAGTGAATTCTAGATTGGTTCGACTTACATCCTTCAACGTTGATTCTAAGTCCAATACTATGTCAGATTCAAAACATTCGCCCCTACCAAGACAGTTTAGTACAAAAAAAATATATTAAACATGCTTAAAACAGTCTTTTAGCTATAATATAACCCTCCATTCAACCAGTCAAGGATCATATCATAACCATAATTCACGATATAACTAACCTACAATTTTACAAACACCATGATTTTATTATTGAGTGAAAAATCAACAATGAATAGAGATCACCTTGACCTCAATATAGGCGGTTTGCTCTAAGTGTGCCTACAAATATTAAGGTGGATGCGAATGGAATGTTTCATACAAAATAATGTTCTGAAATAAGTAATACGTATTTCTTTAGAATATAATTCTACTCTCCACAAAGTTGGGAACTGGGGTGCCCAAGATGAACTAGGCTTACTGAAGTGTATATACTCCATTGGTTTAGGTAATTAAATAAAGGTAAACAAATCGAAGTAAAAAGGTAAGGAAAGAAAAGTATAAAGGTTATTATAGATGACACTTTCTAGTTTAAAAATGCGTTATTTGACCAATGTAATTAATTTTCGATTTTTACGATAGTATCTTCTTTTTTTTTATTAATGAATGCAAAACGTTATCATTTATTCTTTTAAAATACTCTTTGCAGATGTAACTACTTGAGCAATTTTTTTTAGTTGGATTTATAATAATTATGTAAAATATTGAAACCTGTCTATTGTAATAAGCCCAAAAAGACAGGTTCTCTAAACGTCAACGTTTTATAACATTGCTAAATTGAAGAGTACAACTGTAACGTAGCATGACAACTGAAGTGACAGGTATCACGTTTAGTCGGTTACTTGACTGCTCTCTCGTCACGTGTTTTTTTTGTTTACCTTTATTTAACTACCTAAACCAACGGTGTAAATAATAATAATGAGGAGTAAACGGAGTAATAATGCGTCTCTAGATGATATAAGAAGAAAATGGTATAACAGACCAGTCAATGCAGTACCCAAAGTGGAGGTTCATGAGTGTCTCTCTCAATCACTTCCACTAGGTACCAACCTTGCTTATTGCCTATTTTATCCCGTAAGATAATATATTCCTATACCGACAGGCTCGTGGCTAAATAATAAAAGCCGCACGGGTCGATCCATCAGGTTAAGCTACGCTTGTCGGGGTTGGTTGGTGGATTGGTGACCATCTTTACATACCGAGACTCCTCCGTGCCTCGGAAAGCACGTTAAGTCGGCAGCCGGCTGTCATTCGTGGATCTTTGGACAGTCGTTGCGAGTCGTCAGAAGCCCGAAAGTCTGACAACCAGTCTTACCAGGGGGTATCGTATTACCCAGTTACTGGGTTGTGGAGGTCAGATAGGCAGTTGCTCCATATAAAATACTGGTATTCAACTGCATCCGGTTAAACTGGAAGCCGACCCCAACATAGTTGGTAAAAGGCTTGGCAGATTGATTGAGCTCACACCTACAGGATTGTACAGTTTCTTGTATGTCTGGAGGTCTCCGAGATGAGTGGGTGAATTTTTTGTCTCATTTTATCTTTAGCTAATGTAATTGGCAGATTCCCGTTTTATGTAAAAGTAATAAGTAAAACGAAGGATTATTACTTATTTGTATGGAACCGCATGAACCACTGCATCTTAAGGAGGCAAGGCTAGCCCAAAGGATTTACGATGAACACAAAATTATACATCGTATGGATAGTGCCATTCTAACGGCATTGAATTTATAAAGTTTAAGGCGAAATATCAGTATCTACCTTTTAGCCACAGATTTTGTATAACAATAAGCGATTCATGTTTGATACTTGATTAACAATGGTTACCTGTGAACTTTGATTCTTTGGGCTTGATGCTTTAGGCTAAAGAATAGCATCATTTAGAAGACTTCTTAACCTCCATGGTACTTAAATTGTAAGTCGGGCGCACCCAGTGCAGTCTCGCCTGTTACTATCGGTTATCTTTGTTATTTATTTTATTATTTTTACACAGTAATAAGCCGATACAAGAGGAGAAAAACCTTAAGAGGGCGAATACATAGCTTTTTTTCTTCCACCCAGTTCGACATTGAATAATCCAACATCCATATCTGCGATGCAATTTTCATTAAACATTCATGAATGAATAAAAGATTTGAAATTGCGGACAGATCGGCTTGATTCATTTACAAGCAATATCCTGTTAGTCAGGTTTCTTTGATAGGTTAGTATTTATATTTAGTATCTCTAATCAAAGACTTGAATGTAACTAAAGTAAGTACATGGTTAGTTTCGTGTCAGTGGCCAAGACGTGGGATGATCCCAGCGCCAGACCCTGACCCATTTCTTAATTATTTTATAAAAGTAGACGCAACCAAACCTGTGGGTGGAGAATTGTATTCCTTTCATAGATAAAGAGCTATCCTTGAGATGCGATCAGAATATTATTTTAGACTGCAATACTCGCTTTGTTTATTGTGGTTATGCTGTCTTCTTTCTCCGAAATTGTTCGTCAGAATGTGACTAAATTTTAAGCTTTGCAACCAAATTGCGTAACCCACTTACAATGGCATTGACTGCCTCTGTGTGTCTAGTGACTGCCTCTTTCTGTCTAGTGACTGCCTCGTTGGTCTAGTGACTGCCTCGTAGGTCTAGTGACTGCCTCGTTGGTCTACTGACTGCCTCGTTGGTTTAGTGACTGCCTCGTTGGTTTAGTGACTGCCTCGTTGGTCTAGTGACTGCCTCGTAGGTCTAGTGACTGCCTCTGTCTGTATAGTGACTGCCTCTGTCTGTCTAGTGACTGCCTCGTTGGTCTAGTGATTGCCTCGTTGGTCTAGTGACTGCCTCGTTGGTCTAGTGACTGCCTCTTTCTGTCTAGTGACTGCCTCGTTGGTCTAGTGAGTGCCTCGCTGGTCTAGTGACTGCCTCGCTGGTCTAGTGACTGTCTCGTTGGTTTAGTGACTGCCTCGTTGGTCTAGTGACTGCCTCGTTGGTCTAGTGACTGCCTCTTTCTGTCTAGTGACTGCCTCGTTGGTCTAGTGACTGCCTCGTTGGTCTAGTGACTGCCTCTTTCTGTCTAGTGACTGCCTCGTTGGTCTAGTGACTGCCTCGTTGGTCTAGTGACTGCCTCGTTGGTCTAGTGGTCGCAAACGCAACTGCTGAGCATGAGGTCTTCAGTTCACTTCCCAGATCGGGCAGTGTTATTGGGTATTTCTATCACGAATTTCTCAGTAGCAGCCTGGAATCTTGAATTGTGCCCGGTTGATGGCAATAGGCTCGTCCACTATTACATGGACTTAAACATAACTGGCGAAATGTGGGTGTACTGTATGTGCACCTCTGTCTAACCAATAAATTCAAAATAGCAATAGATTCAAAATTTCCTTCAAAATCCTTCGGATTGTGATTGTAAGTAAATTACGCATTTAGACGGCTACCCTTTTAGATTTAAAAAAATCATTGCAAAATAGTCATTTATTCAAACTAAGCTGAGAATCAGCACAAAATTACATAAGACAGTCCCCAAAAAACGCCGAGATATCTTCCTAGTTTGTTCCAAATACCCAAAGATAAGCAGACTTAAAGAAATACATTCGAAATGAGAAATTCCCGTTTCGGAGACATGTTTTAAAAAAGGCTTGCTAGGTCACTAGTGTTATCTTAACAACCTTGCTCTACATAGCCCTATTGTTTATTTAAGTCATCAATCAATGAATCAGCTCTGCCTTATTTTATGACTTTCCATACATAGACATCTCCGAAAAAGGAGTCTTCGTTCTTCATTGCCATAAATGGCCATTGAATTGGTCTTTCCTTTAGACCACAAATTACCTAGATTTAATATATTTTATTGACATTTATTTTGTTAGTCGTTTAAAGTGTCCGCATCTCGTACCCGTTTTCGAGTGTCAACTCTCGGCTGTCATTTGTTTGTAGATCTTTGACAGTCGTTACGGGTAGTCGAAGCCCGAAAGTCTGGCAACGAGTCATACTAAGGGTCATCGTATTACCCAGTCAGACAGACAGTCGCTCCATGTGTAATACTGATATTCAGCTGCCTCCGGTTAGACCAACCCCAACGTAATTGGGAAAAAGCTAGGTAGAAGATCCATGAAAAGGTTGTTTCATTACTAAACACTACTTATTTTTGCGCCATGTATACAAGAATACCTCCTGCCGTTGGTTTATAGATTAACCAGACAGCGAAGTCAGTAGTGGAACGGACTGTCCCGAGTGCTTTGGCAGAGGTATAATAATATCGTCTTTTGTAAGGCTTATTATCTGGCAGTAATGCCCAATATGAACGATAAATTAATTTTGGTACCTGATATATTAGTCCAACAAATTCACAGATTCGAATCGATAAAATGGACACTATAAATTATCAAGCTAACCCCCTAAAGTCAATTATATTAACATTTAACCTTCGCTCGCCTTCTATTGGAATACATATCGTTTCTGGTTATGTGACCAGCATACAGCCACCATTAGACGAAGTCTGGAGATTTGCCAATTATTTTGATTTAGAATACCGTCGACAGGTAGGTACCTACTTAAAGACTATATAGCATAATCAGCCTATAATGTTCCCGCTGCTGGGACTCAGACCTCCTGTCTTCAAGAGGGAGTGGATCTACCACGCGGATCTACCGCACCCAGTGCGGGTTGATAGATGTCACATGTCTTCGAATTTTTGTTCTAGGACACGGGTTCCCAACCTTTTTTTGTCTACTGCCCACTTTAAGAATAAATTATTTTTTAACGCCCCCCTTTACACAAAAAAGAGGGAATTTCAAACGACTGGTGGGGCCTTTTACACAAAAAAGTGGGGATTCTTAACTGATAAGTGGGGCCAAGAAATATCTCACGTGGGGCCCTAAGGGCCCCATGGGACGGGGGTTTGACATCACTGCCCTACACAATGCCCCCTTTTTTTTCTGGGTCTCTTACCACCCCCCTTTAGGCCTGCAGCGCCCACAAGGGGGCGTTATCGCCCACGTTGGGAAAGACTGTTCTAGGACATGCCGGTTTCCTCGCGATGTTTTCCTTCACCGTTTTAAGAGCCGTGGTGATGAAATTATTTACACAAAGTAAAGCGCCTGCCTGGGTAACCCACGACCAACAATTTGAATTCGAAAGTCGGGTCCGTTAGCACTGGGCCGCCACTGCTCTCAAGACTTATGAGAAAAAAATAGTGTCTCTTATTTCTATTCCCATAAACTGTTAATTTCAACAATATTATTGTGATAATGAATGCTGCAATAAATTTTGTTTTAGCTATAACATCCTCCAAGAGTTCTATGTGAAAAATCTATGTTGAGCTATCGTTTGAGAGTGACTAAGATAATATTCTTGGCAGTGCTATATCATACTGCATCGCCTGTATTCCTTAAGGTTGACCAAATTGTTAGGGATCAACGGTAGGTGATCTATTGCTATTGAGACCAAAATGATACGGGCCAACGTCTAACATAACATAAACATACAATCACGCCTGCAATCTCCGAAGGGATAGGCAGAGGTATACCTTAGCACACCCACATTTCACCAGTTTGTTTGTAATACTAATTTTACAAGAGCCGAGGGTGACTTGTTGCCTCGTTATTTAAAGGCTCTCTTGCAGACAGGCGCAGCGCGACGGTGAGACGACGCGACACCAGTAAAACAATTCCCGTGAAGTTTTCATAGAAATTGTTCCACCAGAGTCGCGTCTTGCCGTCGTATCGCGCCTATCTGCGCGAGCCTTAAGTCACCATTTAACAATGTGTCTTTTTTGATATCATATCTACAGACGCCAGCACGTCAACGTCAACGTACCCGAAACTGTCAAATTTTCCCAATCAACTTTGAACTGTATGCTTTAGTTATAAAGTTGAAAAACTATTAAAGAAATTTGACAGATTGTAGTAGGTAAGACACATTGTTAAATGGTGACTTAAGGCTCCCACACCTACTTTTAGTATCTACATTTATGTTTCCAGTTTGATTACTTATCGAGTGTTTTTTTAAACTACGTGTTATTTATTTATTATTTTTAGTACGGAATGGGCCTGCTCTTAAACACTTAAAGTCAAAAATCACAAAAATAATTATTTGGATAATAATTTATTTGCGTTTATATAATACTTAAACAGACTTGGCCCTGTTATTGGCAGTAAAACAAGTAGCCTGGTCTTGATCCACTCCAGCATTCTATAGAACAACTTTTAAGACTACATTTGCTTTGAGCATCATGTATTAAGTGCTGCAGTTCTATTCACATCATAGAAGCCTCGTTTATCAAACGAACAGTACTTATTACAATTCTGTAAGTACTTACATACGTATTTAGTATCAGGTGCAGCCTCAAGGTTCACAATTTGTAATTTAAATACGTTTAGTTGAATTCGCGCCACCGCGGCAGCCATTGTTGCTGGTGCATCTCCGCCATGACAGGTGACGTCATAATATTCAAACGATCTTTTGTTTATATTTAAATGTTTGTTAAGGTAAATTGTTTTAAGTATTTGTTTAGTTTAAATATGTAGACTCTAGATTTAGTTAATATTTAGTTTCCAATAAAGACTGCAGTATTCACTTCTTTGGTTTGTAGGGTTCCGTACGTCTGAATGACAAAACGAAACCCTTATAGGTACACCTGTGTCTGTCCGACTGTCACAGTCAATTTGCTCCGAATCTACTGGATCAATTTATTTAAACTTGGTACACATCTGAATTTCTGTGACTCAAACACGGACGTGTAACGTAAATAAATTGATTTTGAATATAGGTCACTTTCAGGGGGCAAATTAACATGAAAAAAAGTTGTTTAAACTGTACCGTGAGACATTCATAATATCAAATGAAAGGGCTTATTGTGAGGGTGTAAAATTTAGATTTTTACTAGCTGACCCGGCAAACGTTGTTTTGCCATATAAATAATTTTTTAGTAATTTCTATTTTTTTTTTTTTGTATGAAAATTGGATGACTGTTGGCCGATTCTCAGACCTACTCAATATGCTCACAAAATTTCATGAGAATCGGTCAAGCCGTTTCGGAGGAGTACGGGAACGAACATTGTGACACGAGAATTTTATATAAGATAATTCTGAAATAAATATTTTCAAAGTTATTTGAGAAAATAGATGGATATTGACCCCCTTATCTTCGAAATTACAGATCATATATATTTTTTTAATATATAAAAAATAGTTTTTACTTATAGATAACTGGAAAACCTATAAGAAGTGTATGCAATGGTATTAAAATGTCATGGTGAATCTTTCAATATTACATTAATTTGCAGTTGGAATGTATGGGAGAACATGTTTTTCAACAGTTTCAACTACAATGGTTGTTCTTGGGATAAATTCATCCGAAATACAGAACCCTTCATTGTGCGTAGTCCGACACGCACTTGGTTGGTTTATTTTTTTCTTTACTGTAGTTTCTCCTTTTCTTAGGGCAGGTCAAACATCTATAATCGCTTCTATTTTTATTATTCCTCTGAAATTAAATTCCTCGTCAAGTTTTTCTTCAATCTTCGTTAAACTGAATGCAAAAGATTTGTAAAGATATTGTAGGTGCCTTAACTTTAGCTTTAACACATTTCTTAAATCTACCTATGAAAGGTACGTCATCCTGACTCACTACTAATATGAAAAGTTTCAATGAACTTTCTTTGAATTTTAGATTTGTACTGAAATCTTCATCAACACTATATTGATTACAGTTCATTAGAAGCGGCGTATCAATCAATAAATCTGCCTAGCCTTTTCCCAACATGTTGGGGTCAGCTTCCAGCCTAACTAGAAGCAGCTGAAGACCAGTATTTTACATGGAGCGACTGGCTATCTGACCTCCACAAGCCAGTCTTAACGAACGGCGCATAACGCCGTATACCTACATATAAATCTTTTTCTTCTTCTCCATTCACTATGAATGATTTTCGGTGACAAGCCGACAGTTGAAAATCCAACAGGTTTTATTTAAGCAAGCATTAATCTAATTGTCGCCTAGGTTTAGTGGAAACGGAGATTAATCTCCATTTCCGCCTATATCAGTGTATATCCAATTTTGTAATGTCCTCTAATTAATCGTAAAACTTCTGTAACCACAGCATCATTAATCAATTATCAAAACTCAATTTCTAACTCTAAACAATCTCGTTGGTCTTTCTGCCATAACTCTGTTCTGTCACAAGAGTTCTTATAATTATCAAAACTCCAATTCCAACGGTTAAAAATCTAATTCCCTCTCCACCACTTGCAATCCTGCTTACCCCCTTAAAACACGGTGTATCTAAACCTCTTATCGCTGCATAAGAAGCCACAGACACATTGCTACTTACAGCGGATGTGCCACCGACAATCTGAGTTCCGTCCCGCCTTTACTGAGAGATTCGTTCCTTTGACTGTATAAACCGATTTTAAGACTAGTTTGTGTGTGTTTCTTTGTGTTTTTAACCGACTTCCAAAAAGAGGAGATTATCAATTCGGATTTATAGACGGCATATATAGACGGGATTGCAAAATTCTTTTTTGTTTGAAAGGGCATACTTCCGAGATGGCTAAAACAATTTGGGTATTTTTTATAGTAAATCGTGCAGTTGCTCTCGAAAAGCACCATTTAGTGAAGTCGAACTGATGATGCAGACCACAGAACTGCTCAATAATAAGTATTTCACAAGTTGCGATTTGATTACTTTAATATGGTTGCCAAGCAATTTATGCTCGTCACAATGTATATGGAGAAGTGGAGCTGATGGTGAAGTACGAGGAGAACTCCTCAACGATTAACGTCCCTGCATCGGGAAAAGCAATATTTGGTAAAAAGTGATGAGCAGTTGACATTAGGCTATTGTAACTTAGATAAATTACAAAGTGACCCACTAAAAAACGAGAAATAAAAACATTTATACAAAAAAAAACCGACTTCCAAAAATAATAACTTAAATTTCGGAAGTCGGTAGCAAATAACGAAAATACAAAACCAAAGTCACCGACTTCCGAAATTTACCTAAGTTATTTTTCACTTTTTAGTGTTTTTTTTGGAAGTCGGTTGTTTTTTTTTTTTTGTAAAAAAGTTATTTTTGAGAATTATTTTCAAGGTAAATAGATTCTTTATAGTAGGAAAGTGCTAGGTTAACGGTAAAGAGTATACAGGTTCCTCTTCGCACGTTTTAGTAATTTATTCTGGGGTCGGCGCTATGTGTCTTCTGTCTTGTTGTTCACCAGCATCCGGGTAGACTGGAAGCCGACCCCAACAAAGTTGGGAAAAGGCTCGGGAGACTATTATGATGGCGCAGTATGTCTTATTCTTCCATACATCTCTTTTAGCCTTTATCTCTTTGTCATCCCCTGTAAAAATATAAAAGCTCATATTGTAGTAAAATTCTATTATCATGGATGGTATTTATCCGGGGTTGCGGGAAAGTTCGAAAGGGATACCGTGGCCCCTGGCAACGTACAGACAACAGAAGGAACACGGGTGGGTTTTAGTCAGTAAGAGTCTGACACGCCCTCCCGCTCCACCCAGAGCGGGAGAAGTTATTTGTTAATTTCCCACCCAAAAAAGACACCTAAGTATTAAGTATATAAAATACTGGAGGAATTGATAAAACCATGTCGATTATAACAATTAATTTGTATTCTTTCTTTGCGCTTTGTTATGTATTTACGTTTATCAACTCCCTAATTAGGTCTCTCGAGCGAGCTTTTCCAATAAGTCGATCTTCAGATATCTTCCTCTTTTCAATCTCTATCGAGAATCGTCTCAAATTCACGTTCTTTGTTTGCACTCCTACAAGTTGTCAAGTAAACTAAAAGCTAGTTAACAACATTGACGCAAAACTTTCAAGTCTCTTGCCCCAAATATACAACATTTCTATTCAAAAATTGTATCTAAATATGACAAAGCTTAACAAATCAATGGGCAGAAAGTATCAGAAATTCAGTACGGACATGTGTATCCAAGAAGTGTGCACAATAACATCTGAACAGCTTTGTGAGAGCCCTATGTGGCGCTATATGCGGGGAACGAGAGTTTTGCGATATTTTACGGACTGAATTTAGTAGGTTAAGAGCTCAGCATCATCTTTGATAATCTTTGTTGATGCTATATAAAGATATTTAAGGTTATTAACAAATGATCATATTCAAGAGCGAAAGGATTTTGTGTGTGTTTAGTGGCACCAAAAAACTTATAAAGTGCTGTTAGCAAGATACAACTGGCAGTAAAATCCGTCTAAGCTGGCAAAAATTAACAACATTACAAGAGTTAAATTTGACCTCAAAAATTAAGAATACTTATCGATACCTAGTCAGATGATTATTAAATAAATCACCCATTATGTAAAATTTCACCAACCCGTACTGTGCCCGCGTGGTGGATTACGGCCCACTTGGTTGGTATATTGGCGTGTGCTAGCTGTCATATGGCTATTAATTTTATAATTTAAATTATGATTTGTGTTGCGTAATGTAAATTTCATTTTGCATACTATTATATAGAATCATTTTTTTTCTAACTGAACAGACAGCTGCGCTGCTGGGGAGTTCTTTGCGCCACTTCTTCTTCCCAACTAAAGCACTAGGAAGTGGTGAAGGGTGGGCGTTTTGGGGGACTGTCTTATGTAATTTTGACGTTCGAAAAGTGCTGATTCTCAGCGTAGTTTGAATAAATGAGTTTTGGTGCAATTTGATACTCCCTCTCACCAGGAAGAAACCTGTGTCCAGCTGTGACCAGCAATGAGAACGGTATAGGCTGATTTATGCTATTATGCTGTGTAAAAAAATTACAGTATTTATCCATCTAAAACAACTTTTAGCCTACATGTGCCGCACATGTGGATATAGGGCATTCCCAAGTTGCGCCAACAATACCTCAGGCTTTTCCAACTCTAAAATCACAAAATGTCATACAAATTCAGTATTGAGCCCACGTCTCTAAGAATACACACAATAACATCACGACGAGGTCTTTGTGAAGCGGACACGTCTGTCACCAACAGTGGTATGAAGAGAAACGAGAGAAAAAACGATATGAAAGCGATTTTTAAGACGGTTTTAATTTAAAAGTGGAAAAAGAAAAACGGGTTTCCTTTCGCATTTAGCGTAAATTACTGTTGGTGGCCCATCAGGTATTCTAAAATAAATTCACGAAAATTTCCGCCAGGCTAAATATCAACAGGCTGACTACTAGGTTAGTTAGCCTGTTCATAGTTACCTGGTGAGTTTCTTTTTTTTTTTTCGTTTTGAATTAAAAAGAAAAATAACAACTATAAAATACTGATATTTTCATATCAGTTTATAGTATATATTGTAGAATCTATTTTAGCAAACGTTTAGTTTTTGTTCCCAATTTTGTAAAAACTTAACGCATGGCATGTTAAGTTTTACAAAATTGGGAACAAAAATTTATTTTTTATCTATTACACTTTAGCTCAAGTTTCGTAACATACTATATATTTACTTGTTAGTGTATGAAGCCCAAAAACGATGTTGGTCTTTCGGTAAATTATGACTCAAGAATCTCCAATCTTTTGACCTTAACCTCTTTTTTTTGTTCTTCCTCTACTTCTTAATTTTTAATTGTTTTCGACTTCGTTCCTTCTTTTTTAGGTTTTAATTTTTCACTTTCAACTAGATCGTGTTCATATCGTATTATTCTCGTCCCTCAACTCCCAGCCATCACCTGTTCAGTTCGACAATGTCTCCGTTCATTACATCGAGACGTTAAAATGCCACAAGTTGCTACCGATGTAAATTCAGCGAGAAGACATTGTGTTCCACAGGTACTACACACAATAGAACCTGACTCGAATAGGAATTGATTCAGTTTCTGTGACACAGAATGGGGTAGTTCAGTAGGGGGGGGGGTATGGGTATTGAAATGAAGATACCTACGACAGTTTTGTAAACAGAATTAAAAATAAATGAGTATGTTAGTAGAACTATGAAAGTAGAAGACATGCTGCCACCTGCTGTTTCCATCGTCAGATCAGCTTGAACACCATAATAAATCAATCAATCTTTATTTGTGAACATAGTTACACATAGAAGATCTTAAATATACATATTATTGCAGTCGAGCTCTATGTTCTATGTATTAGGTCATCGAGATTAATTTAACTATTTTTTTTATTAATCTAACTGATAATTTTGACATTTATTTAACTTAACTTAATTAAAAAGTAAGTTAAGTTAAATAAATGTCAATTAAATGAAGAAATTTCAATTAAATTAAATGTTACATGCATGTCAAAGGAAGATAATATTATAGGAATTGTATCATAGTTTGTCATTTAAAAAATCTTCAATAGAGTAAATAAATAAAGAATAATAATAGAGTAATTGTATTTAAAACTGTCATCAGAGCTAATACTAAGCAAGATTTTTACTCAGTCGAATTACGGAAAGTCGATTGTACAGACGCCAGCAGGTCAACCTACCCGAAACTGTAAAATTTTCCCAATCAACTTTGAACCTTATGCTTTAGTGATAAAGATGAAAATCTATTAAAGAAATTTGACAGATTGTAGTAGGTTGATGTGCTGGCGTCTGTACTCGTAAGTTAGAGGTATAAAGCAAATTTGGGATTATTTTCGGCTGTAAAGCTACACGTACTGACGTTTTTACCACTTGAAAAAACATCGAGATATCTATATTATATGTAAGTTCAATTTTAACAATATAAAATAAATAAATTAAATGATGATAAATTCTCTAAATGATGCTGAAAACCGCATCAAAATCCGTTGCATAGTTTAGAAGAACAACGCGGTCACAGACAGACCCGAAAAGTGACTTTCATTTATAATAGTACCTATAGAATATAGAATTCTAGTAATGACTGAGTCTTAATACTTGAAATACTACCTATAGGTATATTAAACTGCCCCGTTGGTCTCGTGGTTGCAAGCGCGACTGCTGAGCGTGGGGTCCTAGGTTCGATTCCCGGTTTTTCCATTAGGAATTTCTTAGTAACAGCCCGGAGTTTAGAAGTTGGCGGAGTGGTACCCCCGCGCCTCGGAAAGCATGTTAAGCCGTTGGTCCTGCGCCTGATCTCTCTCCGGTCGTGTCGGATTGCCGTCCCATCGGACTATGAGAGTGAGGGAAGAGAGAGTGCACCTGTGTCTGCGCACACACTTGTGCACTATAATATCTCCCGCGCCGACGGCTAGTCTCCGTTGAGATTGGCCGCCGTGGCCGAAATACGGTCTGGAGGACTATCTATAGATAGGTATATGAAATAAGTGTTCATGAAGATTCTTTTCTTATTTGACAAGAGTTTCAAACAATTTATAGATCTAAAAACACCCATAACTTCAACCCAAAGTGACCTATTTTAGGTCACATTCAGAACATTTGCATAAACCGTTCTTGTACACGACCTTTTCAAAAGTGGTTCAGCAGAGTTCAAGGTATTCCTGTCATTGTCAGACAATTATAAAATTAATGGTTAGCATGACGCATACTGTTTCGTACTAAAGGTTTATTACGGTGTAAGTTTTGTAGCTGTAAGGGTTTGGACACACGACGCGGTTTTGTGCAGGGAGAAGTCGCGCGGTTTAGAAACGCGCGTTTGCTGCCTCGAAATGGTTTCAAAAAACAAATTGTTCTGGTTTATATCGATAAAACGCTTGCTAACGTTCACGTCTTTTTGCTTCATTCTCACATATAATTGTAAATTCAACATTAAGGCGGAAAAAATATATGTTAATCATGAACATATTTCTCAGAACTTGGTTGTTACCAAAATAGGTTTAAAAAAAATCTCGATACAAATTAACGATAAACTAACCTCTTACCTTGAGTTCCAGTCCAAAATATCTGTATTAAATATCAACGTACATTGGTAGTTTAATTAATAACAAGAACTATTTTAATACAGAACTGGTTTTTTTTTTTATATTAGAATATTCAAAAAAAAAATGAGTAAATAGATAATTTATTGCTTCATATTTTGAAATACATTACAAAACTTGTGTGTGAGCGAAGCGTTGTTGTGTTGTTGTTGTTGCTGTTGTTGTTTGTGTGTTGTTGTGATGTAACTAATATTTTTGTAACAATGTAATTTAAAAGAGTGTTGATGGAGTTTCTTGTCCGTCCTTCTCCTTAGGAACTACGCCTTGGAATGGGCAATTTTTCTGAATGACTGACTCTTTTGACGATTCAAAAATGCCTATAAATGATCTAATTTAAATAAATGTATTGAGTTTGTGCTAAATAAGATACAAACGCTCGTTTTCACATAAAAATGCGATTGCTGTTCAGACTCTTCTCTCAATTTCCACTCATTAATATTGTCAATTTTCAAGCGCGCACCTTTTTTGATACCAATAAGAACTTCTACATCTTCATTTCGGACTGAATCTGTGAGCATGTTTAAAGATTTAAAAACATTGTAAATTGTTATTATTATTTATAAGCAGCTAATTATCTGATGCGTCTGTTTCAAATATCTTGAAGAATGCATCGCATTTATATTAAAAAACGCGCGTCAGCTTGTTAAAAAAAACATAGTGTGAATGCACTCTAAGTAACGCCCGGAGATATAATCATTTGAAATTAGGCGGCCATGACAGTTCAATTACTCTGATGTAATAAAGGGTGAAGGTACTCGGTTGGTATGACAACTATAAAAGTAAGAACGTAAAGTTTTATGGTGTTGTCCTAGGCCGAATGTGTAACTCACTCTTTTAATTATGAATGTCGGTTAAATGTTATAGGTAGGTTGACAATTACCTACGTTTCTCGTCTACTAGAAGACTAGACTACAGGAGCAGTGGTGGCCCAGTGGTAACTGCCCCGACTTACGAGTTGTAGGTCGTGTGTTCGAACCCAGGCAGGCGCTTTACTTTGTGTAAATCATTTTATCACAACTGCTCTCAAAACGGTGAAGGAAAACATCGTGAGGAAACCGGCATGTCTTAGAACCAAAAATTCGAAGACATGTGACATCTACCAACCCGCACTGGGCCCGCGTGGTGGATTACGGCCACTCCCTGTCACAGAGAGGAGGGGTGTGTTCCAGCAGTCGGAACATTATAGGCTGATTATGCTGGTCTACTTGCTGTGTATAGAATCCTATTACATTCAAGAGATTGAGACCCGTTTCAGGGCTTAGAAATATAGTCTGCATCTCACCCGATGGTAAGTGATGATCAGGTCGACGGTGGAAGCGAGCTTCACCCGGAATCCTCAACCACAGAGGAACTAGCTATCTTACCTCTAACTGCCGATACACAACAACATTGTTGTTATGGCGACAGACTTAGATAAGATGGTGGTAACTAGCCAGGCGGACTTATACCACCAACCAAATCGAGCAGAAAATTTTACTCCCACTGGGAATCGAACATCTGGGTCTGAGACAGGTGGTCTAACCAGTAGCCCAGGGGCGGTGTTGGTAGGTACTTTATAGTACCTACCTGTTCTCCTGGAAAAACTATTTCATTCTCTGTCTATGACATAATAGCCAAAAAGCAAAATAAACCGCATTTTAAAATAACAACTCGTGACAACGAAACTTCACATTTAAGTACCAAACGTGTCCTTATTAACATAGCTACAAAATTAAACAAAACAAATAAAATTAATTTGATAAATAACGCTAACAATAGCAGCTACATGAAAAACAACAAAAGGTTGATTCATAGCAATTCTGTTATACTTTGTTAATACAAAAACACAATTATATTTAACAAATAGGACGATAAAGGTCGTCAAAACGGCTGTAGGTCGAAAGGATAAGCAAATATTACTGAAAAACTATACAAATAGCGTGTGATATATATGATTACGACTCCCACATGTTTTTCGTATATTGTTTCTATGCTATTAGAAGTTACTTGATAAAATTACTGGCTTTGTAACTATTATTTACAGTTTTATGGAGTTTAGGGCCTATAGGTACCAAGTGGAAACGACAATACGACAATGAATGAAAAAAAGAGGCAAAAAAAGGTATTGGTACTTGGGTATTTTGATGCATCCTTACATCGAAATTTAAAAAGTGTTTTTTTCGAACAACCTCTATTAGGTAGAAAAGATTGGCCGACTTTTGGGTTTTGCCAATTGTTAACTAGCTTTAGTGACTAAAAACCATTGGATATATTTGGTAAAAAAATATTTTGTTTTATAAACAGACTAGGCATGTCATAAGATCGTATTGTCTTCTTCACCTTGTATACTTACATGAGTAAAAGCTTTTATTCGGAATTCAAAAAATTTGTAAATGCTGAACTTCGTCAACATCGTACCACGACGGCAATACCCATTAAAAATTTTCGATTTTTCGACTGTTCCTTTGGGTTTTTTCTAATTTTCTTTTTTTCTAAACCACCCCAATATTGAGGCGAACGAAACAAAAAAGAAATATTCATATCGGTTGGGCCATTTTCGAGATTTTTGGAACTTTTTTTCTCGGACATTTTGTATTATTTTTACTTACCTATAGCATATAACCTGAGAGTTATGGGACATCACAAGGAACACATAGATTGAAACTTAAATACACACAGAGTCTAGTTACGTAATATATTATCTTCGAAACTATGTATTTTTGGAACACTTGTTCTAGGACTTTTTGTATTACCTTAGAGTTATAGGAAAAGGAACACACATAGAAAGATTAATACATTATTGGTAGACTGACAGTCATCAATAGCAGAGACTAGAAAAAAAAAACAAAGAATTAGAATCATTTAGACGCACCAGATAGGTGCGTTCAAGGCCACATTGAACGATTCTAGATATGATATAACATCACGATTTTGAACTCCTAATGTTACTGCAGATCACGAATATTGATCATTAATCGTGTGCTTTAGATATGAAGCCATTTCGTGTATCAATTTAAAACATGAGACAGTTAAGCAACATGACTGGTTTCAAATTAAAAATATTATGGCCATTCTCTGACCCATCTGATGGCCCAGTGATTTTAAGGCCTCGCCTCTCATTCTGATTATGGGCTCAAATCCGGACAAGTACCAATGTGACTTTTTAAATTCATTATGTACTTTCTGAGTTGTCTTGGACATTACTAATATCGGTGATGGATAAACATCGTGAGGAAACCTGGACTTATATTTAATATAAGTCTGAAATCGCCAACCCGTCTTGAGCAAGCGTGGTGATCAATGCTCGTGCCTTCTCTGTATGAGAAGAGGCCTTTGCTCTGCAGTGGGACAATAATAGGCTGGTATTATAATTCTCTAACCATAAAAGTGTGTAATTGTTCTGACTGCTTGTATCAGAACTAAGTAGGTACTATAGCAGACACTGACGCTTGCCCACTTTTCGACCTTATTATTTAGGCAATAGTATCTACTTATAGCTTGAGAAAGCGTTTGGTAGTCCAGAAAAATTCTACCGTCATTCCTAATTCTGCGCCAAGCAGCCTGTGTTCAAGTTTGAAAGATGAGACATTTCAGATTTGTCTCTGTAATGCCTCTAGATGATGGTATTTCGGCCTAATAAATACTATTAATAAAGCTGAAGAGTTTGTATTTTTGTTTCCTTGAATAATAAAAAATATTTTTGCATTTGATAGCCCAATTCTTGAAGAAGGTTACAGGCTATTTTTAGCATCACGCTACGACCCTTAGGAGCCGAGCAAAAAGAAAAAAGTCAGAAAGAACGCGAAAACGAAGTAATAGCGCTGGCGGGCGATGTGATGCGACACGGTGGGACGGGGGAGCAAGAAATTTGACGCTGACAAAATTGCGGGCAGAAACTAGTAAAAAATAAAACAAAATGCGATCACAATACGCGCCTGCCAAAAAGTGATGATTATATCAACTATAATCATTATAAGCCTGGTTAAAAAAGTGATAATGGGTTTTTTCTACCTGGAATTTCCGTGGCAGTCCGGAGTCTGGATTTGTGCCCGGTTGATGGCAATAGGCTCGCCCCCTATTACATGCGACTTAAACATAACTGGCGAAATGTGTGTGTACTATCGGTACACCTCTGCCTAACCCTTCAAGGAATACAGGCTTCATGTTATATTATATAGCTTGTGTTAAAAAGAAATGGATTACCAATGTATTTGCCTTGCGTGATGATTAGGTATGTCAATTATCGTTCTTAATGGCCGGTTTATTAGGAAGCCTAAGTTCAGCAGTTAACATTCATAGGCTGATAATGATTTAGCAACATTAACTGACATTGACATGACTTTGACACCTTTATCTATTTGAGTGTTTGCGTAAATGTCAAAAGTATCAGTCTACTTATGTTTAGACATATACTTGAGGAGCTCGTGGCTAAGTAATAACAGCCACACGGGTCGATCCATCAGATTAATCTACGCTTGCCGGAGTTGGTCCGTGGATGGGTGACTATCTTTACATACCGAGACACCTCCGTGCCTCGGAAAGCACGTTAAGCCGTTGGTCCCGGCTGTCATTCGTGGATCTTTGACAGTCGTTACGGGTCGTCAGAAGCCCGAAAGACTGACAACCAGTTTTACCTAGGGGTATCGTAGGTTGTGGATGCCAGATAGGCAGTCGCTCCATGTGGTATTCAGCTGCCTTCAGTTAAGACTGGAAGCTGACCCCAACATAGTTGGGAAAAAGACTAGACAGATCGATTGATTGATCTATCTATAAATAGTATAAAACGAACTCACTATTCTTGTCTGTCTGTGTGACTGCTTAGATCTTCTAAACTACACAATCGATTTTGATTCAGTTTTCAACATCATTTAGAGCATTTATTCTGGAATATTTATGTGTGTAATTGGTACGTGATAACTGAGAAATCTCGGAGTTTTGACATGTTGTCATTGCACCCATGAGAAGCAGGGCCCGGCCGCTAGTTTATTAAATAGGGGTATTTAAAAATGATAATAATAACCTGTTATTATTATTAATATAGCCACAGTCAGTGAAGAAACTTGATTTCTATTCATGTTGATAGCGAGGCCGTCGGACTGCCAAGTCATAGGTTTCGAGTTCGAACCCAAGGCACGCACCTCTGACTTTCCTGCTTCATGTGCGTAAAAGTGCTTCAAAAACGGTGATGGAAAACATCGTGAGGAAACCGGCATGCCTTTTTTTTTTTGGATGGGAAATTATCAAATAACTTCTCCCGCTCTGGGCGGAGCGGGAGGGCGTGTCAGACTCTTAGTGAGTAAAACCCACCCGTGTTCTTTCCGTTACCTGTACGTTGCCTGGGACCACGGTATCCCTTTCGAACTTTCTCGCAACCCTAAGCTGCCTAAACCGGCATGCCTGAGAGATATATCTCGACGGCATGTGAAGCCAAGTCATGGGCGGCATAAAAACTCTAAAACCAGACTAGTCACTAAAAACACGAACAAGAAACAATTCAAATTTCTTCATGGGGTTTTTTTCTACCAAAATCCAGTGTGGTATAAAAAACTAGAAAAGTAGGCTCTAATATATCAGACTTTAATAAGCATGATAATGTAGAGGTAGGTCAGAGTATGTTATTCTACTTTTCCTGTCAACAACCTAAAATACAGCGTGAAATATATATAAAAAAATATGCATTGTGACACATTTTTTCATTAAAATTATGTAAATGAATAAACAAAAGCTCTCATTTTGCATACATTGGTGCACAGCTGAATAAATGACGTACGTACAAATGAATTTCACTTGTAGACATTCAATTCAAAAGTAATGGCTGTGAAAATATTGCACTTTATAGTCTACAGGGCCATTCTTTATTCCGAAAATATATAATTTCATCATCATTCTCCTGCCCTTATCCCAATATAGAACATATAAAAAAAACCCTGTCGATCCGTGAGGGTGTTGTTAGGTATCGTACTGAGAATATATTTATGTGGAAATTTTCAGGAAGAAAGAAAAACAAAATTCCCACATTTTACCGGGTTATTACGAGTACATGGGGCGCGGGCGGCCGTCGTTTAGCGGGTGTCTAAAAGTTATAACTTATGACCCTTGTTGAAAAATTGCTAATTTTTCATGAATTTGGGGTAATTTTAACCAGTCATGAAGAGGCTATCGACTGTCTGAAAACGATCAGAAATGAAGCTTATATAAATTAAAAAATGTTGTTTTTTATGCTCGGATCGTAAAATAATTGTTCATCAGTCGAATTGAAAATATGACGCATTTAGTAAATATGTTTGACTAGTGTTATTAGTTTATCAGTAAAAACACAGGGTCAAAATCTGATAAAATCTACAAATACAATAGATCATATCAGTTGAAAAAACTACAACGAAGAGTAGCAAGCCAATAACCCTTATTTCTTATCTCAAAGATAAGCCCACAATTTTTTGAATAACCCTTTTATTTTTCATTAAAAGATCGCGTCTACGAATAAGAATATTATAATGAGAACCGAATTTTATCGAGTGCATCGTGTGTAATTGTGTCAATGGGACTATTATTTTATAATTCGGAAATTTTCCGATACTGTTTTATTTTCATTTGGGTTTTTTTTTACAAAAAATCCGAAAATGTTATGGAGACCGTACGAAATGTGTTTAAGTTATGAAATGTTACGTGCGTTGAGGTAATTTAGACTATTTAATCGGAAACTTTTTCGTAATCGGTTTTTCTTTCTTTCCTACTGGATGATACTTGGACATTTTTGAGCTGAAAATATCTCTAAGACTGTTTAAAAACCACCAAATTTTACCTGTATCTTAAACAAAAAATTTATTCTTATTTTTATGAGAGTTACAGCTGACATCAAAGCTTTAAAAACTTTTCCGGATTCAACGTTTCTTTAGGACGAATTTATGATTGAATGAGACATTCCTCCTATTACTATTTCTTCAGTGTACTAATCAGTGATTCCTCTCCCCAGGCTACCGGAGGTGGGAGAGAAGGCGCCGGCGTCTTCGTCCCCTAACCTCGCGGAACAGCCACTGGACCTCAGCGCCAAGTCTACTTCCAGCACCAGTGGAACTCCACCACCTGACATCAAGCATTTGGATAATAGGTAAGCAAAAACATTGTTTAAATCTTTCATGGTTTCTATCCACACTTGTTGTCACATCTTCTGTAAAAAGACGCTCACCAGCTTTTGAAGATTTCAACAGTATCAGAAAAGGCGACTGTCGAATGACTCCAATACACGGCAGTTTATCTTGTGTGCTCACTACTACACTGTGACTCCAAATTGTCCCAACCCATACTGCGTAGGTAGGATACACTATACAAGCTCCAAGAGTATACCCATTAGCTATATTATGACTCATGAAAGTACCTAATGTTCAGTTTACACGAATGAAAAACGAAACTTTCCTTTGGTAGGTAATCAATTAATCACAAACAGCGTCATGGCAAGTTGTTTATTTTTTCATGACACGGAATTATTTCTTTCGGAAAAGTTGTTCAGTATAATGAGACTCTCCTGGGCAGCGTTCGAGAGGCTACAAAATATCTTCTTGTCCCACATACCGCAATGCTTCAAGATGAAAGTCTTTGACCAGTGCGTGTTGCCAGTGATGACCTATGGCACTGAAACGTGGTTGCTCACAATGGGCCTATTGGAAGGCTAAAAGTCACCGAAAGGGCAATGGAGAGGAGTATGCTTGGAGTTTCCCAACGTAATCGAATCAGAAATTTTCACAGAATAACTTAGGTAACCGACACAGCCCAAAGAATTGCCAAACTTATGTGGTGTGGGAGTTGGCAGGGCAAATTGCTCGCAGAACAGATGGCCGATGGGGTTGAAAGTTTCTGGAGTGGGGACCGCGTACCGGAAGACGTTGGCAAGCGCTGGAAGGTCTTCCACAAGGTGGACCGATGACCTTGTGAAGGCAGTTGAAATCCACTGGATGCGGGAAGCATAGAACCGGTCGAAGTGGCGGTGCTTGGGGGAGGCCTATGTCCAGCAGTGGACGTCTTTCGGCTGAAATGATGATGATGATGAGGCACCCCGCAAGATCTTTATCACTAAATCAGGTCCCTATATTGTTCATACATTTACTATAATTCTGTGCCCAGACCATGGCAAAAGCTACTCTTTGTAGCCATCAAAGTGACCGATTAGCTAAGGCTTTTATCACTTTAATCTAGGTAAACGCGCTAAATTGGATTACACATTAGCCGCTGGCCTTAATTTCATGCTAATGTGCGTTTAGTCGCTTAAATGTACACAGCCTTATTTTATTTGATCATTATATGGACGAATTGTTTGTTTGGGTATGAATTTCATCAATAATATGCTATTTTAGAACCTATTTTACACTGGGCTATGGAAGTTGAACGTTCACTAGGTATCAATTTAGTCTCACATAACTGACATTTATAATATACTCAATCCTTTTCCCTATTTGGGGTGAGCAGAACACATATTCTATGCAGACCCCTCTAGCTTTGTCTAATAGCCACACCAACTCAGGATAAGTTTCGGTATCTGATTTGGCAGCCATTAATTTAACCGATGTCTTTCTGATTCGGAATCATTTTCAAAATCACGATGCTTGTCATGTGATTTTGTTACTATCATAAAGAAAAGAATGGTAAAAGCGACCATCCTTTTAAAATAAAACATACTGAAAAACTGAAAAATAAAGAAGGTATTTTCTTTTCTATAAAGTATCGGGAATACGAACGAAGCGAGCTTAAATAGATTAATGTCTGGAAACGACATCCTCTTTGCTTATTTTGTGGCGAATAAGGATCTGATTAGCTATCCTTGTTTTGTTTTAATCGATACTAGAATCCCCTGGGGTTCTAAGCCCTTGGGGTGTGGGTCTACGGTTCCTTATATTTCCTTGTACCTTGCAGATATTTTCAAACTTATTAAGATACGATAAGATATTGCTTAGATTCAATTATAACTCACAAGTTCTGCTATAATTTTGAACGATGGTATAACGGCGACGTGACGAAACGGATTCGTCTTCCTTTTCACTTTTTTGGGGCTGTGGATGTCCTGCATAATAGAGAAAGATCCTCAAACATGATTGAGCCCACTATTTCAATGGGTTTCCAAGATACCGGTTTTAAGGAATAAGATATTTAAAGAACGAGGGTTGATGAAAGAAACTCATAAAACAGACATGGTCTCTGTCCGGATCTTCCGAACACTTAGATGTTATGACCATCACGGGTGGTCCTGTCACATAATAGACCGATCCAATCTCCAGCACCGACCAGAAACTAAAAATCACTCTAAAAAATCCATCCAGCACTTTACAGCGTCGTGTAGCATTAACAATTCTTCACGCTACCGCCACAGCACCATTGGTCATAACACGATCGAAACATTCGCAACGGGCTCGTAATAATCCTACTTCCTATTGAAACCTACTTGGATAACACAAACAATAGCAACGTGAACGCACCCATAAAAACACGAAACTTTGAACGATCGACGCGGGTCGATGAACTTTTGACAGCTAACGCCATCACGTCCGCAGATGTTCATTTGACGCCATTTTATCACGACAGTATTCATTAAAAATAATATGTCATTGTTAATTTGTTTTGTTGTTATTGTTTTGTATCGAGTTCTATTATTTTGATGGCTGCTATCTGAGTAGCTACGGAGATAATAGTTTTGTGGGTGTTCTCATTCATAGAAAACTTAATGTACTAGAACAGCCACCGCGGCTTTCAGTTTTCATGTAAATGTTGTAGGAGGATTCCATTGGGTTTCCAGAAGATTAATAAGCATCGAATTCAATGGAAGTTATTATTTCTGAAAACTAAACAGGGTTTTCATTAGGGTTGCAAAACTCTGAGGTCACTTTCTTGGAAATCACAAAATAACTGTAGATTTACCCTTAACATATAAGATCCTTCATGACATGACTTAGTCATGTCGTAGGATTTCCTGAAGTTACAAAAAAAGCATGCGTTTAAAAGCAATGCAAGCATGAGCTGAGAAACGCACAAAAAATTGACGTTTGACAGTCTTTGCCAACTGTCAAGAATTCAAAATTATTCCTCGGAAAAAATATTTGACGTTGGAAAAATCAGCCATATTGGTTACATACCCCTGAAATAGAAATGGAACACTAAAAACCCATAGGAACAATTGCGGAAAATGGCGATCCCTATAGTCAAAAACGGAACATCAGAAACAGGCAATTTAGCCTCCCCGGTAAAAATAAACCAACAGATTGACAGCCGTCAGTTTGCAGCATAGTTTCAAAGTCAAGGAACCCATATCTACAGCAATGTCAATGCTCTACTTTAGCTGGAACAACATTGCGAAAGGCACAGCGTTTATCGCGAGCCCTACGTTCAAAGACTTCTTATTATTTGCTGATTCATGCGTGATGAAATTGGAATTCTTTACTTTTTATGATAACTCTTAAGTGTTTGTTCCTTGTTTTCTTGTGCGTCTTTAAAAAAATATTGTTTGTTTCTTCTGTAGGATTCCTTTGTTTTTATCATGCGGTGGTTATAGTTTGTAAAATTGTTGGGATTGATTAGATTAGAGTGGATTTACTATGAGATGTTGCACAATTTTTGGCAATGTCAACATATTGCAATAGCGTTTGATTCTAAGGAAGGAATTAATAATGTTATAATTGATATGCTCGCTTATAAGTAGATATTGTAGACAAAATAATGATTCGTCGCTCGAATACTTATTACGCATCTTAAGTTGGTTCTTACTTATGAGTAAACTGCGGTCAGGGCTCAAGTTGTCCCAAAACTTTTCCTAGTTTTCCTAGTCTACAAAAAACTAGAAAAAACAACTAAACTCAAAACAGTTCGAAAAAAAAACAAATTATTTCTTGGTTCACCAGAAAGATTCAGATTTGTAACTAACTATAAACTTCAACAGACCTGAAAAAAATACAGACGTAGATACAGCTAGGATCTACAAAACTGATAGGATAGCTGATATTTTAAATTATTCTACATCATAATCACCATTAAAAACTGTAACAATCTCACATACTATGCAAAGCCACTGCCATCTAGCGGCCACAACCGGTAAAGCAGGTTTTCGCTCCGATTTTATCAAGGTACTAGTGTATGCACCTGTTAAAATCACTTACTTTTGTTCTAAGAGACATTTAAGGGGGGAGGAGGGAAAGGGGAGGGTCTTTAAAGGTACTTACAGAGTAGTAACAGAGCAGTTCCAATAATGAATATGGCATTGAAGAGCTTTACTCCGTTCAATTGTTTTTACGTGATCCGAATGCCTTGAGGAAAAATGTAGGAAGTGTTATGGTTGTTTTGAAGTGTTTTGTCGTTATTTTCCTTGGAATGTAGATGTAAAAGCCGTTCGGTGAGCAGAGTTGTATGTAGAAACTGAAAAATAATTTTGGTGTTTGAAAATGTTGCGACTTTTCACAAAGCTTCCTTGTGCTAGTCTAAGATATCGCTCTTTGATACTTCACCAATCAATCTGCCTAGCCTTTTCCCAACTATGTTGGGGTCATCTTCCAGTCTAACCGAATACAGCCGAATACCAGTATTTTACATGGAGCGACTGCCTATCTGACCTCCACAACCCAGTAACTGGGTAATACGATACCCCTTAGTAAGACTGGTTGTCACTTTCTGACGACCCGTATAACGACTGTCAAAGATCCACGAATGACAGCCGGGACCAACGGCTTAACGTGCTTTCCGAAGCACGGAGTAGTCTCGGTATGTAAAGATGGTCACTCATCCACGGACCAACCCCGGCAAGCGTAGCTTAACCTGATGGATCGACCCGTGCGGCTGTATTTATTTAACCACGAGCTCCTCTTGATACTTTATCAATAAGTCTTGGTTTTGGCACAGGACATAATAATATGGCTTCAACTACAATTCTGGCCAAGAATGTGGGTGTACCTATAAGTAAGTACACCCACATTTCTCCAGTTATGTTTTTAAATTCCTTGTAATAGAGGGCTACAAATCCAGTCTCCAGGCTGCTATGAGAAATTCCAGATGGAAAGCCCCAATAACACTTTGCCCGACCCGAGAATCGAACCCAAGACCTCATGTTCAGTAGCAGTGCTTGCAACCGCAGTACCAACGAGGCAGACAAATCAAATTTAATTTTCCTAATTATTCATTATAATGTATACATGCTAAATAACCACAGATAAGACATCTATGCTGTCACACAAAGAATCGATTTAAAAGATCACTATAACATAATCGTCTACAAGCCACTGACCCTGCTAATTTCCCGTCTTCAGCAAAGTTATTAAACTCATAATTGGCTCTCGATACAATCATATAAAAACCCAGTTCGAACCGATATTTATACACAATACCGAATCGATAACTGAATAAATTCATTCTCTGGGACTACGATCTGGGTCGCATGACTCGCCAAAACAAATAAAAATGCACCGATAGTCTGTTGGAGCATCGACCTTGCATCCTCGTAGATACACAGCCAAGCAAAAACACACCCTACCACCCAACAAAACAACTGAAATTCCTCTGAAACCCTCCTCGAAAAATAAGAAAGCACAATTCAAGATGAAACCGAAGACGACAGCTGCACCCAATAAATTTTATACTCTATTAAAAGGTAGTAAAGCTGAATTTCGTTTAGTGTGTGACCGTAGGGAATATGATAAAGATGCATTCATAGTGCCCGTTATCGGCGAGACCGAGAGTAAATATTTCGCATTTCGCGTTATCTTGGATTAAACCGGCGACGTACGGTTTTGAAATATTGAATTTAGACGATTGTGGGCCGTTGACCAGTCCAGCCCATTTGTGAGTCAGAGCGTTATCATCGCATCTTCAAGTTACCCAAACCTCACGTCGCGAAGGATGCAACTCTGACGAATGAATTCACTTTCGAAGGAACGAACAAAAAGATGAAACGTTTCTTTTTTCTTTTGTGTCTCAGGGTTTCGTTCAATATGCAAAGTTTATTGATTTATCCCGTTGCATATTCAGGACAGCGTCTACATTCTTTTGAATTCTTTCGGGAAGAAAATGTATTTATGAAAATGTTATTCTAACTGACGGGGTATCTTAATTTAAAGTTATTTAAACACTCGTGTGGGTGTATATCTATGTTTACACCCCGGGGGTTGTGCCATCAACCCCTGAAGAAGAACTGAGAAGGTATATACTAGATAAGGTAGAATACAATTATACTACCTTAGAGCTCATTCACACGGGACCCGTCATTGCCGATTCGTCAAAAAAACTATATGTCATGGCGGATGCACATCCACATTGCATACGGAAATGAGATTTTTTCGCTATTCGTCAAAATATCAAAACAAATGATACGGCAAAAAACACGAATCGTCCTCTTGTGAATGAGCTGATATCTACTATATACCTATACCTTCTTTTTGGAAGACGCCTTAGCAAAGCAATGAACTCTGCAAAGCTTGATTGCTCCTTTAAATCATTTAATTTTGCATCTAGACTTCTGTACTTGGGGCAACTTCCAGTCTACCGATTATTCTTCCTACCCTTGACTACCTACCATGTTTAATTAGATGCTCATGTTAGTTTATTTTGTTACAGATTGAAACGAGCGGTTTTAGAGAGCGCCAGCAACAGTTCTGGTCGTCGCGCGTATACTGATGAGGAACTACAGTCAGCCGTCCGTGATATCCAGTCGGGCAGGCTGGGCACCCGCCGAGCCGCTCTCATCTACGGCATCCCGCGCTCCACGCTGCGCAACAAACTCAATAAGTTTGGCACCGTCGTCGACCACGCTGATTCCGACAACGACAGCGATGCCGACCGCGCCGACTCGCCCCCCTCCGTTATCCTCAAAATACCCACATTCCCCCCGCCAGACGACAAAAGCCCATCCCCTGCTGGACAACACCAAGCCCCCATAGCGCCAATTACACCAATGCTCCCCACGGGTCAAACCTCACTCAAGGGACCCTCACAGCTGCTGCTCCCGCCCTCCGTGTTCGCCGACCCTCCCTCAACACAACACCTCTTTACATCCCTCAGTGACGTTATCGCTAAAAGCATCAGCCAGAAGTTCCAGCAACCCTTAGATAGGCCACACCACCAGCCCAATGAACTTATGTACGCGCGAGGTCCTGACCGACACGTGTCTGTCATCAAAACTCCTCCTGATAACCAGCGCTACCCCACGCCCGGCAACTCTAAGCAAATGCCCAACAACAACGGCCAGCCGGCCGTCGGCGGCAAGGGCACGCGGCCCAAACGTGGCAAGTACCGGAATTACGACCGCGACAGTCTCGTGGAGGCGGTAAAAGCCGTTCAGCGCGGAGAGATGTCCGTGCATCGCGCCGGCTCCTACTACGGTGTGCCGCACTCAACACTCGAGTACAAGGTCAAGGAGCGCCACCTCATGCGGCCGCGGAAGCGGGAGCCCAAGCCACCACAGGACGCCAACAAACCGCAGCCACCAAAGCCGCCGCCACCGAAGCCGCCGACGAAACCGTTCTCCAACGGACTCAACGGGCCAGAAGCCCCGGGCTACCCTCCCGGCTACCCTTTCTGGCCTGGCAGTGGGTTCCCACCGCCGCCCGCCCCCGACTTGTACGCCTCGCACATGATGCGACGACTGCGCGAAGAAGCGCCACCGCCCGCGAACGGCTCGTTCCTGGAGGGCATCATCAGGTCGAGCCTGGAGCGGCCCGCGCTGCTGCAGCGGCTGGCGGCGCCGCCGGGCGGCGAGGCGCGCCGGCCGGCGCTGGCGGACGGCGACGAGCCGCCGGCGCGCCGCGCGCGGCTGGACAGCTCGGACCAGGCGCTGGCGGCGGAGATGCGCGAGGCGGTGCAGCGACTGCGCGCCGACAAGCTGCGGCCGCGCAACGGCACGCCCACGCCGCCGCCCGCGCCGCCGGCCGAGCCGCCGCCGCCGCCGGCCGCGCCGCCGGACCGCGCCTAGTGCGCTCCGAGACGCCCCGATCTCCTCAGTCTTTGTGATAATATTATGTAAAGTACATTCCGCCGGGCGGCCGCCCGCTCGCCGACTCACGCTAGTGCAATACGGCCCGCTGAGGTTTGTCGTCCGAGACTCGCGTTATCCGTGTATACTGTTGTAGTGACAATAACTTAGTCGCAGGCTTCTCCTCGTATCGACGTGTGTCGGGTGACGTCGTCGTTCGATGACGGCTTCCTCGTATCGGTATGTAGTGTCTCCTCTTTATGTTTCCGCTTCCTCGGTCAGTCCGGACAATTCTCACACACGTATCCACATCGACACATAATCACCAAATATCACAATAGTTACCTAAAAGTCACAACCAGTTCAATATATCACAGCTTTACTAATGCAATATCACAATATTATAATAGTGTTTAGTGTCCCATGACAGAGATTCGGATGCCGTCGGTTGTGGCTTGCAGTCGAGTTTCGATGTACCTAACGTAAACCTTAATCACTAATCTTTAAATTAATACGAGTAGGTACGTTTTATGAACTTTCTTCTGTTTTCTGTAACTCCTCGCTTACGTGACGATCAGTCACAATCTGTTTATCTTCTAAATTCAAATTAGAACGGAACCTCTGTAGGGTAGAACGACACTGCACGTTGCAAGCGGCGCCAGGGTTGTCCAAAATTCACGCAAATCCAGAGAGCCTCAAATTTTGATCTTGTTTTTAAGTAAAAGACAACCAAAAGTTAAAGTTATAAAATTAACTATTTAAAATAATTTTTAAGTAATTAAAAAAAACAATGTAACAAATTAATTATAAAGCTAGCTATGAGTGTAAATGTTATCGATTTTTAAGTGAACTATTGCAGATTTTGTGCGGTGTTTTTATAATTAGATAGGTAATATATTGAATGAAATTATTAGCGCTATTGGCGGGTAGTGCGGTTGTGGTATTGTTGGTCGCGTCGCGCATCACTGTCGCGTTGTCGCGTCGATCGCGCGACAGAGGCAGAGCACTAGTTGTAGACGGGATGGCGTCTCAACGGTCGGCTGAGCTTCGCCTACACGGAGCTACGTTCGGACTTATGTGCAATTATTATTTTGTATAAAATAGTAATTTTAACTGTGTCTAAGCTAACACGTGGATTTCCATATTACTGAATGTGATATTTAGGTATTACGAGTGCGGTTTGATCACGATTTGACGACCTGCGGGGACCGCCGGGCCCCATCATTATATACACGTACGTACATTAAATACATCTAGTGAACTTATATATTTTATGTACTATTATTGTATCTTAAGAAGATAATATTCTTATTTTTCATGGTCCAAGTTTTAAATGTTTTATCGACTATACAAAATGTGGATAATCATTATTATATTCTTGTCGACTTTAAAAATTATAATTAGCCCAAAAACCCTAAAAAAAAATTGATATCTTCAAATTTGTGAAATTTTTTGGTGTTCAATCAAAAATATATTATGGAAGTACGAGATGAAAATGTATACGCTCTCCCAGAATTAAATTTAGGTAAAAACTATTTGGATATAAAATTATCATACGATACTTATTGTAAGTTATGTGTACATGTGCGCCTCATGGAAATTAAGAAGTCTTTGTATTATGTATGTAATTAAAATATACATAATTATATTATATACAAGTTAAAATTTAATGTCGTACATTTTTCTTCAGAGACCACAAGTGATGTGCAAAATAGAAGTACATGAGATTGTACTCGACATTTCGACATAATATTATATTAACTATATTATCCTTCTCGGACCGAAACAAAACGATTTATTATATACAAGTGATATTTGAAGTCATTATCCAAAAACAAATACATATCCCCAATGGCGAGATGTCGAGCTCTCTCATTAAAAAGGAAAAAAAAAACAAAAATTTTTATATTCAAAATTTTAAACTAGTCGATAGCATGTCTTTCACTTTTGTTTCTCTGTGCATAATTTTCGACGTCTTTTTAGCATTTAATCTTAAAAAAGTAAATCTATAAACGTTATGTGCATTTATCTGAGTGATGAATACTTTTGTATATTGAAAACAAAAAATATAAGATTATTTACCGTCGTGTTGACAGCCCTACCAACCAGACCGCATTTCGAAATTTGAAATGTAGAAAACCGAACAACTTTTTTTTCTCAATAATACGTACACGAATCTGTGTGTTATGCCTGACATTTGTTGATAGCTTAAAACAAAAAGGTTATTTTGTGTAAGTTTGTACAGACATAGGATGGGACAATTTGCAAAGAGAATTTAGATAATAATCAACATTCCGTTTAGAATGTTATTAGATTTTTTTAATTAATAATATAACTATTTTTTTGCATCGGGAACAAATAATTATGTTGTTTAATCTTATTTTGTAACGTTAGTTAATTTTTAAGTGGCTTTATTTTATAAAAATAACCTTTATATATGATTAATTATCATATTATATTGAGATGTTATACATTCATTGTTTTTGTGCAAGTGTTTGGGGTTCTATTCCCGGTAGAAGAGAGTTGCGACTGATATGTAGTAGAAAATAGCCGAGTGCTGGAGGCACTGGCCGGTCGGTACAAATGGTATACACCGCCTTAACACTTAAAAATGTTATTAACAGTGATCTCTACTACTTAAAATAATCATCAAGGCGAGGCGAGAGAGGGAATTTACTTAAATAGCGTATAGCATGCTAAATAACGTAGCATGTTAATTAACGGTTATAAAAATAATTTCCGTAACGTTGATTATTTTTTGGGAAAGACAAGATCGAAACTGCTGTTGTCAAATCACATGAAGACCAAAGGAGAAACAATATAATTACAAAAACTACTGCCTCCGTTCAAATACCTCATTTCAAAATAGCGATGCAAAGTTATATCATAATCTCGAATCACAATTTCATTGGTACATAATGTGGTTTGAAAACAACAGTTTTTGTTTTTTGCACTGAAGAGGTCACTGGTTTTATTAGTGAATCATTTTTATTGTATATTGTTCAATCATTTTTCCACATAGTTTAAGAATTTTAGTTAATATTGTAGTGTACTTTTCAATTAAATAGGTAGTCCGTAGCAATTCTTTAATATTTTCTTGTTAATTTTTTTTTTCGTAAATGTAATAAATTCTCCGTAAGGGTTAGGTTAGTCTTGAACGGTCCTCAACTGGTCCAGGAACAAAAGACAATGAAGGGAAAGTTGCATTTTTAATTAAATCATTAATTATACCTTAAGTAACCGCGGCATTGCTACTCGAATCCGATGCGTCTACTCTCGTACACGTATCCGATCGAAGTGCAAACAATAACACAATTTTTAAATTCGACTTTCGAATTCGAGAATTCGAGTTTTGAATTTGAACGTTACATTCGCGAGTTACTCGTAAAAGACATTGCCAGGATGTTAATTTACGAAGCATTTTTATGGACACAAGTTGTTTGTTTGTGTGACTGTACCTAACTTCGTGTGCCGGTTTCCAACTGTACACTGTGTCGCCGTGTTTGTTCGATCATACGGGAGATGTTATACTTAGTTAGTATTCTACTTAAACACTGTGCTTATCTGTGTATAGTTGAAAATCGACGTTTCTATAATGTAAGAATCACCTATTGTCGTCACTAATTGTTTTCCCTTTTACATCTTGTATTTCTAGATGGTTAATTTTAAAACATTAATGATTATTGTACTATTATTACAATAATTGACTTATTATTATTGACATTTAGCATTATCGTGGAAAGGTATAGAATATTGAATGAAAGTTTTTTAATGTCTTGCTAGACGCAGTTCGCGGATGTTCCACATTCGTGTTTTTTTTATTAAAAAAAATATGTACAACAAGAAGCATTTAATTTTAGAAATATTAAATACCTATAATGTTATAAATTTATTGAAACCGATAGCAAATCAGGTATTTGCTATCTTGATGTATTTATTTTGAATTAACGCTTAAAAATACAACATCACACTGCTGGGGACATTTTTCTTAGAATGTTTTCTTTGCAAAAATTATTATTGGGATTCTTTTTGTGATTTAAAATGAAATCAGTTAGGTAATGGACCAATGTATAAGCTAGATAAAACTGTTATTTCCTAAAGAATCGATAATGGCTCACGTTTTTTTTATAATAATATATAAACTGCGAAATGAGCTAACAAGATCAAATTATAATATTGTTATTTAATTATTGAGTACAAGTTTTAATGAAATATTTTTTTTCAATATACCTTACTCGCCTCTTTATTTTTGTTATTTTGTTCCTTTAGTTTTTATTATTATTGTTTAAATCATAAACAGATGATTAGATTTCGAGTTTAATTTAAGCGACTCATAATTATTTTTATTATAAATTATAAAAATATTATATTATATCTTTCGATTCCTCAGTAAGAAAAGTGATGTTTACTTATAGGTTATTTCCGAACCCATATCATGAACGAACGAAATCGTAAAAATTGGCGAATAAAATGTGATTGGCACAACACTATTGTATTAAATCTAGTCAAATTTTTAGGATGGTGAAAAAATTGAGAAGCTAAGCTTACGATGATTCGACTGAATTTTTGATAAAAAAAAAATTAAACAAACGTCCAAAACCGTCGCTAGGCGACTTAAAAAAAAAGTTGATTTGAAATTGTGGAATTGTAGCCGATGTTTGTAAAAATACTGTTTTCTTACTTATACTGTAACTTGAATAGGATGATTTGAAGTGAAAAAGTAATGTTTTTTCATATGTAATGTCCTTTTATCTATAGGATCTTTATACCTTACGTTAAATATCATAATGAAATGGCTGGTTAGGCAGGTGTAATAATGTGCGAGGATATTTAAAACCTGTATACAATAAATTTCTTTCATTTGTTGAAATTTTTTATTGTTTTATTTTACGCAGACATTATATGCCCTATATGCAACCTACGACAGCATATCAAGTAGATCTAAGTACAATCTAAGTACTTATCTAGGTAAGGTGACAAGTTACTGTTTTCTGTCATTTTGAAAGACAGCTGAGAACGTGCCACCTTTTATTAATTATTATTATACTTAATGCAAATACTAAACTTAGCATTCAAAAGCTAAAGGCTTCACCATCAACATCATCATTTCAGCCGAAAGACGTCCACTGCTGGACATAGGACTCCCCCAAGCATCGCCACTTCGACTGGTCCTGTGTTTCTCTAATCCAGCCAAGACTTGCCAGATTTTTTTATGGCCCGCGTTTTTTAAGTAGGTAGGTAGTTATTACATAATTTAAAAATAAATCTCTCTAACAAAAATGAATAAAGAAATGGATCCAGAGATCTTGCACTAGGAAGTGGTGAAGGGTGGGCGTTTTTGGGGGACTGTCTTATGTAATTTTGACGTTCGAAAAGTGCTGATTTTCAGCCTAGTTTGAATAAATGACTTTTGAATTTGAATTTGAATTTGAATTTGAACTTGCTCCAGTGCATCATAGCAGTGAGGGAGATCAGAATTAAGAAAAGTAAGTATGGAATTGCGCAAGTATTACTTATTTATTTATTTAAGGACAACGAACAAAGCATACACCAAAAATACATGTTAAAATACACATATTATTTAATTAATGGCTGCCACGGCATGCATTTAACATAGCAGTAGGAAATGCAGTTACAAAATAAAAAATAAAAGTTACAAAACATATTTTACAAATTCATATAGATTTAAGTAAATGAAAAAGACAATAGAATTCACAATATAAATTTTTAACTTTTATGATAATGCCCTAAGCAATAAAGCCTATGTTATGACTTTATGCAAAGAGTTAGACATATCAACATCTAGGCTGGGTGAGCGTGACAGGGGACAAAATTGAATCTGCATTCTGTTAATGTTGGAAAAATGACCCAGATTGGTTTTAAAGCCCTTGGCGCGGAGCAACTGCTACCTAAATCAGAGTTGATGAAATTCAAAAATTCAAAATTCAAAAGTCATTTATTCAAACTAGGCTGAAAATCAGCACTTTTCGAACGTCAAAATTACATAAGACAGTCCCCCAAAAACGCCCACCCTTCACCACTTCCTAGTGCTTTAGCTGGGAAGAAGAAGTGGCGCAACAAACTCCCCAGCAGCACAGCTGTCTGAATAGTTAGAAGAACATGATTCTATACAATAGTAATAATTTACTTTACTCAACACAACGCACACTTGCTGCCGGTTGCTCAGACAAGATTAGTATGATCAATTTTCGAGGTCGCTAGCTGACCATATATTACAATATATTTCATAAAAATAAAAATAAAATAAAAATAAAAATAAATAAATGATGAAAGTGATCAACTCATTTTCACACACCACGAATAAGAATAAAGTTACAGTATCTTAACGCTACACGTCAAAAAGTCATGACTTTTTTCAGCAATGAAAACCTATGTTAGAAAAAACAGATGATTGAAACATATTAACATATTCATTACTTAAATACAAATTTTCTATAATTTTTGACATTGGCACCCGAATTTTTGTTTTTGTTATAAAATATTCGTAAATGTCATCGACTTTTGCTGTTGACTGTACATTCCTACGTTGCATCAAAAGATATAATTTTAAGATAAAGTTTACCGTTTAACTTCTGGTTGATAATGCTGCTTCGAAACTAGATCCTATTCTTGATCAAAAGGTATCTGAATAAGACTTATTTGGAACTTTATTTGAACCAGAAACATTGGAAGACTAGGTACCTATAATTTGCTGGACCTTATTACTAAGGCTTCGCTGTCCGTCCGTCTGTCACAGGGCTGTATCTTTTGAACCGTCATAGGTAATAAACATTTGAAATGCTCACAGTGTGGTAATTAAAAAAGCCTTTTATTTCCAGTTTCGCAATTTAACATAAAAAAAGAAAAAAACTATTTATATAACTTTATTTTAGCAAGAAAATTAATTTATATGTAGTTTTTGATGTATTGTAGTTTTTAATTAAAAAAACATTTACATTGTAAGTATGTAGGCACTAATTTATTATTTCACTGAAACCAGGTAAAGGCCTCCTCCAAAGCCTTCCATTTCTCTCGGTCTTGGGCTATTTGTTGCCATTGTGGGCCAGCAATTTTTTTAATATCCTCTTCCCTCATCAAAACTAATAAAGATAAAATAATGGGGGTCCCCATGTCAGTAATGTTTTTTTGGCGTTTTTTCACATATTGCTATAATACCTATCTTGTTCTTTTTAAGACGTTAATTAAAAAATATATATATTATACGGTGGTACAGATCAAAGCGGCTAAGTGCGAGTCGCATTTAAGCGGCTAAGCGACGCACACTTGACCGTTTTGTCAATATTATGAGAATGCAGTTGACCTATGTGTGTTTTGCGTATTGATATTGTAACCATAGGTTTGTACCTAAAGTAATCAGCCTACCTAAGTACCTATTTATAGTCAGCTGCAAAAATATATTTTTCTACCTGCCTACAGTTTGCAAAGATAAACATAATCATTTGTAGATATCTACGTACCTACGCAACATAATCGAAGAATAAATTAATATTTACTGGCAACACCTATAAACAAAGTAACTACCTACTTATGTAAAACAGCATTCCTTATTATAAACGAGAAATAAAATGAAATGAAATTGTTTATTCTGTAAATAGGATATTGGAATCACTTTTACACGACATAATATATATATATTTTTTTTATTTTTTTTTATTATGGGTTCGGCTGGGTTTTTAAGTATGCCATAACGGGAAAAATTTGATGCTCGATTAATACCAGACATCGGTAAGTATATAAGATACTCATTACTCAATATCTTTATTGCTTTTAATGTGTACTTAGGTGGTACTAAACTATATAATTTAGATCATTATGGACCCTGTAGGGCACAGCAAAGGGTAGGAGAGAGGAAGTCCTGTTTTACGAGATAATTAATTAAGTTGTTTTTGTGGGAACAAGTTTTACCTTACATATTATAATCAAAGTCAGGAAATCGCGAATAAAATACAATATTTATACCTATTTTTTAATTTTTTATTTAGATCTTCTAGCTCATAGGGACTGGAAGCCTGAATGCACTAGTTTACTGGTATAACAGAACTAAGTCATTGGATTATAATTTATAATAAACTTAATTTGTCCAATTCCACCACATCCGTAATACAAAACTTAATGTCTACCTACAAGTAAAACATATTTTATAATTATTGTAATAAGCCGAATACGATTGGCCAGCCCATAACTCCATTGAATTCTTAAAAAATTACATAAAATTAAATATCCTCAACCTATAATTGCGTAAATAAACGGATGTAATCTAGATAACTACCAATAAGTAGCAAAACAAAAAAAATTGCCGCCGGCCATTTTGGTTTCCCGCCAAAAAGACTAAAACGCGCGCTAATTTGACAGCTCGCGTCCACCAAATGTCATATTATCTCGAATATTTGTATTGAAAAAAAATATTGTTATTTACAGATATTTGACAGTGACTGGCTTTTTATTGCGCTGGATTCCGTACCTATGTGTTTATACACACGAGTGGCACGTGCCAACGGCAGAGGCAACTGCAGCCGTCGACACCTTGTCGACGGCAGCCGTGCGTCGCGTTGCCGTTGCCTCTAACGTGCCGCTCGTGTATCTATATGAGCACAATTGCATAAAATGCTTTTTTTCATTAAAATTCGGTCCTATTTTTAGAATTAATTTAAAAATATCACTCTTTATTGCAAATTGAGGTACTTATGCAATTAAACTAACAGACTTGATATTTTTTACAGCTTAACTTCAAGGTACAAAATCTACCTTTCGTTTCGTTAATTATTTTGAATAGGTTCCTACCATATTCTTTCTACCTTCCATATTTCCAAAAGTATACCACTTTACGGAACCCAAAAACCCTCTAACAAAAAACAGTTGCAAGGTTATTCCGACCGCAAATAACGGGCTTCCTTTACTAAAGCCTTATTTCGATCCACAAGCATTTTTCACGTTGCCAGCGGGCGGACCACTTGCAAGCAAGGCCGAGGTTTTGGTATTGTAAAAAAATAAAAATTCCAAAATGGCCGACAGTTGCCACTTGGAAAAAATAAAAAGGAACCCGTTCGAAGCGGCACCAATTTGGTGGTTATTTTTACTAAGGGCAATGAATCATCTATTTTTGTAAAGAAAATAATATGCTATGTTTAAATGGACTCTGCGGTATATTTAAAATTATTGGTTTTTTAGTCAGGTAGCTCATTGAATTGTATGTTTTGAGTTATCCAATTAGAATGATGAATGTGAGACTGCTGTTTTTATTCATTTACTGCTACTGTTTTGAGTATTCAATAATAAACATTGGAAATAAAATTCAGTAGCAAAAAAGGTGGACGTTAATTATAACGAGGAAAAATATTGTTTATTTATTATTCCTCCTGTTCTTATTAGCTAAATTTAATCCTCAAACTGGTTGGTAGGCCCTTTTTATCTCTAATAATAAAAATAAAACAAAGCATATATTTTAAATATCCAGTTGAATTACTGAAGTACTTATTCGTTAATACCTACAACAGTGTCAGTATTGTATAGGTACCTACAAAAATCTCTCTCCAATAATAAATCACGATTCAAACCTTACATAATTCCAGTACCTGCCCACAGCCAAAAGAAAAAAGAACTAAACATCCTAACACCGTAAAAAAATCGTCAATGTAAGTATCTCTATCGTACATACAAATAAAACATACCCACACATACACAGACTACCTAAACATTACATAAACCTACATCAACATTAAAAAGTTCAACACAAAGAGTTCCGTCTGCTAAAAAAAGAATGAAATAAATCTCCGTCCAACCCTGACCCTGCGCAAGCACCGAACGAAGCCGAATTCAGCCGAAATGAGCCGAATCGTCGCCAAAAGAGTAGCCCTGACCTTACTCTTGACTTTACTTGTGTGTGTGCGTTTGTATGTAATTCGGGTACTTTGACTGGTTGGCAGTTTTTTATTTGTCCAAAGAGTAGTTTGGTGGGAACGGGTACAGTCATGTAAAATTTATTGTGGGCTGAGGGATGTAGCTGAAGTATTAGCAGATTAAATCAGTGGCGCAGAAAATATAATCTCCAAGAAATGGTCATTAAACAAGGGGGTTTTGACGCATCTTGGTAGGTAACAAAATTCTCTAACACATATCCTTGAATGTGGACCACGCTTTTCAGGACTTTGGGTTGGCAGAAGGGATATTAGAGAACATCTCTATAGAAAAATATCTGTTTATTGATATTTTTTACACATCTGTGTGTCAAGCTGCAGTTCCTAGCTGATCGTGGACTTTTTATAAAACACTTGATGCTTTTTTCAAATTCAAATCATTTAATTCGAATAACATAGACTCATAATAGAATAGGCATATTATATACATTTACAACTAAAAATAAAATGAACCCAGTAGTGAAATTGGAGACCGGAATCTCTTAGTTTTATTACCTTAAACCTTAAACTTTCCCTAAAAGCTCTCACGTCTGACCACAACCTACTCTATGCCATGCAATTCGGATACTTTTTGTCGGGAGTTCGTGCGATCACGTACACTTGCACAATCGCGTGCACATGCACTGTGCACGCGTGTGTGCGCATTTTCGCGGCGGCGTGCAGTTGTTTGGGCAATGCACTCTCGCGCACAATGCCACTGACCTTGGTAATGCAGCTGCGTATGGACGATTCGACCCGCCAATTCGGCGTCGGTTCAGGCCTTTTTTGTTTTTCGAAGTCTAGGATTTTGTGATGCATTAACTTAGGTAAGAATATACAGACGTGGAGTGATAAATAGGGTTAGTTTTAAGAACTTTTGCTGACACAGTAAAATTTAATAAAATCTGGGCTTGTGAGAAGGGGGTTTGAAACAGATAATCTTAAAGATGAAAAAGCCAGAAAAGAGGTTAATACTAAGATGATGGCTGATGAGATACAAGGAAGAGAAGACATGCTACAGCGACCACAAATAAATTGGGATTAGTCCAGGATGTTGATGAAGTAAATATCGGGCTGCTATGTAAATCAGTAAAGTATTACGAAAAGCCTTCAAGCGAACTTCCATCCACCTTCAAATTCAGGTTAAGAAAATCATCTTGAAAAGAATCCATAAAGCTTGCCAATTAGACTGATGTCCAGACTTTTATGACTCGACACGGATTGTCTGCGAATTTCGATTACATTACCTACATGCATTTTGGGTAGGTACTGAAAAATATTTTTTTATCATAAAGCAACATATTACTGACTACGCACTTAAAGCAGTAGGTATTATAAGAATTACGTTGAGTGAGAGGTAAATTCTAGCTAAGCCATATAATTTAGGAACTCGCAGGACCTGAGTGAAACAGCTTGAGATACGATAGATTTTAGAGACAGCTTCTTCTTCGTCGAGACGCTGGTCGACCAGTATTTCAAATCTTGTTGAACCAAAACACTTCCACAACGTCATCGGTGGCAGCACACAGACCACTTTGAATGCATGTTTTAGGACACAAAAGGCAGGATGGGAGTTGGAGCTTATTTTGCGAGACAGCTCCCTCATTCACACCCTGCAGAGCCAGCTACGAAGATACGACTTGCTGTTCTAAAGGCATCATGCTATGAATGAATGGAAGCCTACATGATCAAATAAAGCTTCAATATAGATCTATCTCTTACAAATGTCGGTCCTTATTTGGATGTTAAGTTAAGGGATGGGATAAAAAGCCCGCGAAATAAAATTTTGCAGGTCAGTGTCAAGTTGTATGTTGATTAAAATGTGATTCGCGACCGTAACAAAAATAACTTTACATAATTATAATCATTAGGATCAGCAATACAACTCCTTAAGTTAGCTTAATCCTCAAAATATGATTTCATGAAAGAGTCATTCAATAGGGTAATATTATCTACTTAGAGAGTTGAATTGATGATTTTTATGATTATAAGTACTCCTATCCCACGGTAGCTTATATGATGGCTTCAGGGTGACCGAGTAATATATTAGAAAGTGTTTATATAAAGAAAGAAAGAAAGAAAACAAATGTATTTGACTCAGGTTAAGGCACACAATATTTAAACAAAAAATAAAAATAATTTAGAATAGTACTGTGTGCCTCAAGGCTGTGCCAAATAGGCCCAGTTCGGCATAAATGCCAGACAACTAGTGTCTGACGCTGGTTTTCAACTAGACCTTATGTTACGAGGACGTCTTACGGAAGTAAATCAGTTTTATTGTGTGTAAGTATTTTATATTTAAATAAAAATAGATATAAATGTATAGCAAATAATATTAAACCATAATTATATATTATATTAACGATTAGATATTTAATTAAAAAACAATAATAGATAATTATATAGGAATTTAATTAAACACTAATCTAGGATTAACAAAGAAAGTCTTTTTAATGAAACAATAATTAAGTTACAACGTTTTAAAGGAATTAATTACCGGTATATCAATATTGGAATGGCATCGGAAATTTGGCAGGTGTGCGAATAGTGCTGAGTAAGGAAAGAAATAAAATGGTATGGTTGCACAGGAAACAATGGACGGTCGTCAATAAATAATAGATAACTATATCATGGATTCATAGCAATGAAACATTCAAATTAATCGTGCCTAGTTTCTGTTGCGCATCCATCTATCCATATATAGTTCTTAAGCTCAAGTTTTTGATGGTGAAACTAAAAATTATAGGTTCAATATAAGTCTGAAATCGACAACCTGTCTTGAGCAAGCGTGGTGATCATTACTCGAGCCTTCTCTGTATGAGAAGAGGCTTTTGCCCTGCAGTGGGACAATAATAGGCTGGTATTATCTGACCATAGCAAAAATTGTATTAGTAGGGACACTAACAGAAAGATGCCCTACGCGCATCTGACTGCCAACCCTGAATGTGATGTGTTTGCGGATGAATGGAGTAAAATTATGTGTAAATGTATGGTGTCCTTGGAGAAAACGTATGCTAGGGGTCTACTGTTCCATGTTAGTTTTAATTAAGAGGGAACAGGGCCTGCGATTCTCCATACAAATGTATTTCCCGTTTTTCTTCCTGAATAATGCCTCTAGAGCAACTTTTTTTTTCATAAAATCTAGGTCTGCTGTAGTCACGTCCCTGTCATTTCCTTTTTTTCAGCAACGTATTCGTAAAGAAAATTTGACCCTACAAAAATTACAAAAATGCCCCATTTTTACCGCCGTGATTAGAGGACTACAAATTCGAAAAGCGTTTAACATAAAGAAAATTATAGAAACCTAGATATACTCTTTCTTAAAATTTTAATTTAAAAAATAATTGAATCGGCTCAGTTTTCGAGGAGAAAAAAGGGGAATACGAAACGTCGATCTCAGCAATTTTTTTTGTGATATAATTGGTCTGAGCTGCAGCTGTCCCTATCGCACTCTACGGGGTCAGACTAGAGGTAAGACGAAGGCAATAGTTTCTTCAAATACCTTTTTTCCAAATTCCTCGCAGTCCCTGTTCCCTCTTAAATTATATACAAAAAAATAACAATATTAAACTTCTCTATGATTTTATGTTAATTAATGATAAATATTGGTGTTAACTAAAAATAAATAGGCTGATATCATAGGTATTACAGATACATAATATATATTTGAATTAATTCGCATACAACTCATTAAACAAGGTAATTAGCCTTTGTAAATTGATATAAAGTCGACTGATGAGAAAGGCCACAGGCTATTTTGTGCCATTGACTAACGACACGAGTTTATTACTTGTCAACCTGTCACTACATGCCAAAGTGCCGTTTAATGTCGTTTGCCATTGCCATCGAACATGTTTTTAAAAGGGTATTTAGGTATTGAATAATGACCCAAGAGACTGACAAGAGCCTTTAACTCTTGTCAGTCTCGCGGGCGCTGTCGCGGTCACTGTCGGACTGCATAGAAAAGAAAGAGAAGCGCAATGACATAACGCTTGTAATATTTTATTGTAAAATACGAAGCATTTAAGTATATATTTACAAAGAAAAACAATATTACGTTAATATGTTGATTGATAAATAATCTGACAAAAAATCAGAATGATTGCATGTATGGTTTTTAGTCGTTAAAATAATTTTTTAGAGATATCTTCGTGACTTTTTTCGATTGTATCAAATTAGTTAACATATATCCTGAAGAATATCATATATTTTTCTGATATTGTTTACTGCAGTGGATCATAATATACTTTTAGACATTATGAAACTAAAGTCCTGTAGTCCCCTTAAAATGGGTATTGTCATCATACAATCATAACAGTATTCACACATTAGTTGTCGCAAGTGCTACAGGTCGGGCGAAGTGTTAATGGGTCTTTTGAATTTCTCCGATTTAAAATTATCAAATAACTTCTCCATCTCTGGGCGGAGCAGGAGGGCGTGTCAGACTCTTACTGACTAAAACCCACCCGTGTTCCTTCAGTTGCCTGTACGTTGCCAGGGGCCAAAGTATCCCTTTCGGACTTTCCCGCGACCCCGGCAGGCATCGGTCCTAGCGGACCCCGCCAGTTCTGCTCACATCTCTTTGAGGCGCGCGTGGAACACAACGCGCCGTCGTCGACCCGGGCCTAGTCCTTATCGGACAGTGAGCTACCCATTGCTCACCATCCGCAAGCCCGCGCCTGCGGTGGCCGGGAATCGACCTGCGATTCCCGAAGCCCAGGGCGTCTCCTGCAGCGGCTGGAGTCTGCTTTCTGCCCGGTTGATGGCAATAGGCTCGCCCCCTTTTACATGGGACTTAAACATAGCCGGTGAAATGTGGGTGTACTACCCATAGGTACTTACACCTCTGCCCAACCCTTCGGAGATTACAGAGAGTGGTGTTATGTGAGACTGAGCCCACGTTCGCACGGACGTAAAAATATCGCGGCCGATTTCCAACTCTCGGTGTTGCGCCGAGCGTTGAGAATCCAACGCGTTGGGACGCACTCTCGTCCCAGCGCGTTTGATTTTCAACTCTCGGCGCTAAGCAGAGCGTAGAAAATCCGGTGCACGAAAAAAAATCGCCGCGATTTTATTACGTCCATGCGAACGTGGGCTAACTGTTGCTTATAGATAATACATTCTTGATATTAACCGATGAAGTGTTGATTATAATTTTAATTATCCCGGGCTAACACATAAGTTTACAATTTTATTCAATCAATCGTCAATTAAAATGGCTATTTTTATCATCCAATCATAAAACAGCATTAACGAATAACATAATCAAAATCAGAATCAAAAGTTAATTATACAAACTAGGCTGACGATCAGCAAAATACATAGTTCCCCAAAACGCCCACCCTTCACCACTTCCTAGTGCTTTAGCTGGGAAGAAGAAGTGGCGCAACAAACTCCCTAGCAGCACAGCTGTCTGTTCAGTTAGAAAAACTTTTATTTTATACAATTTATATCATGCAAAGCAATTAACATTAAGAAACACAAAACATTAAATTAAATTTACGGAAAGCACGTAACGCCGTTGGTCCCGGCTATCATTCGTGGATCATTGACAATCGTTACGGGTCGTCAGAAGCCAGAAAGTCTGATAACCAGTCTTACCAAGGGGTATCCAATTACTGGGTTTTGGAGGTCAGATAGGCAGTCGCTCAATGTAAAATACTGTTTTTAATGTTAGACTAGAAGCCGACCTCAACATAGTTGGAAATAGGCTAGGCAAATTGAAAACATTAAATTAAATTATTTGCCTTAAGTCAGCATAAAAGTCGACAGATGATTAACTGATCACAACATTGATTAGTCTTTCTGAAACTGGAGGTGAATAACCTCTAATAACCTTATTTACTATATCAAAATAAGTCAATGACCTAATGATCTATATTGGTCACAATTTAGGTGCACTAGTCCATTCGTACAATGCGAGGGTCAAAGCATTTAGTAACCCATGAGTGGGCACTGAAAATGAACAAGATTACCACTCATCCACCTTTATTAGTGAATTATTGTGATGGGGTCCTACCAATCGAAATTAAATGACATTAATGCTGTTTAAATGTAGAACATTATGACATGCCTGACATTACGAATGATCTCTTTCGAGCGTCGCCTCGAACGAACCTAACCGAACGCCTACCTACATTAGAACGAAGGCATTACGGAGCCGAAACGTGGACACTCACGGTGCTGATGATCCATAAACTCTAGGTCGCTCAGCGAGCTATGGAACGGGCTGCTTGGAATCTCTCTGAGGGATCGGATCCGGTACGAGGTGATCCGGCAGATAACCAAAAGTTGTCGATATAGCTCAAAGAATAAGCAAGGTGAAGTGGCAATGGGCCGGCCATACTAGCCGTATAGACGTTCTTGAGTGGAGACCGCAAATCGGGAAACATAAGGTAGGACGCTCTCAGGCTAGCTGAAGCGACGATCTTCACAGGTGGCTGGTAGCAGCTGGATGAAAGTTGCCGAAACTCGAATTGAATGACGTGCATTAGAAGAGGCCTATGTCCAACAGTGGACTGCTGTAGGGTAATGATGATGAACGTAGGATGGGAAATTATCGAATAACTTCTCCCGCTCTGGGCGGAGCGGGAGGGCGTGTCTCTTACTGACTAAAACCCACCCGTGTTCCTGCAGTTGCCTGTACGTTGCCAGGGGCCACGGTATCCCTTTCGGACTTTCCCGCAACCCCGGCAAGCATTGGTCCTATCATACCCCTTCAATTGATGACACCTCTTTGAGGCGCGTGTGGAACACAACGCGCCGTCGACCCGGGCCTGGTCCTTATCGGACGGCGAGCTACCCATTGCTCACCGTCCGCAAGCCCGCGCCTACGGTGGCCGGGAATCGGCCTGCGATTCCCGACGCCCAGGGCGTCTCCTGCGGCGGCTAGGGGCGTGAGGGCGCGAAATTTGCCTCTCCCTCACGCGTTCTGCCACCACAAAATAACAGACCTCTTTTGTGACTTGTGGATGGCTGAGGTAGCAGAGAAACTAGGAAAGTACTTTCCTTATTTAATGTTTTCTTACAGCTGTCCCTACTTCTTTTCTGACGTCGGTGATTCTACCTCTGGAAAATCAAGACTTTATCCTGTTTACATAAGTAACAAAAAAAGGCAAGGCATCATGCATCTTTTTCTTAAGCATAGCTTAAGCATAATCAGCCTATAATGTTACTCACTGCTAGAGGAGCTCGTGGCTAAGTAATAACAGCCGCACGATTCGATCCATCAGGTTAATCATCAGTTAAGGTTGCCGGGGTTGGTCCGTAGTTGGGTGACCATCTTTTCATATCGAAATTCCTCCGTGCCTCGGAAAGCAGGTTAAGTCGTTGGTGCCGGCTGTCATTCGTGGATCTTTGACAGTCGTTACGGGTAGTCAGAAGACCGAAATTCTGACAACCAGTCTTACCAAGGGGTATCGTATTACCCAGTTACTGGGTTGTGGAGGTCAGTCGCTCCATGTAAAACACTGGTATTCAGCTGCATCCGGTTAGACTGGAAGCTGACCACAACATAGTTGGGAAAAGGCAGGCAGATTGAATGTTCCCACTGCTGGGACCCAGGCCTCCTCTTATCGAGAGGTAATCTATAGGCGGCCCCAGTGCAGGTTGGTAGACGTCAAGTCTTCGATTTTTTGTTTTTTTTTTCGAATTTTCTCTTTATTTTATCCTAATCTAACCTACCACCACTACTTACTTCCTTGTTCACAGGCTTCTAAACACAAACCCATTCAAACTGACATATTTCCCTGGCAGCACGAATCTAACCCGTTCACCGCGACGGTGCATATTTAGCACAAAAACAACAATTACAACTACTACAAATGCCGAACGTAGCACGCAACATGCCTCAGTAATTCAAAAAATACTGGCAGGTGACCACTTTTGGCGCTAGCTTGAATAAAAAAACATAATATTCTAGGTGGAAGTTTAAATGGTACTGGGCTGGCCACATCTGTCGTATACCAGAGGAACTGTGGGCTAAAATAACCACACAGTGGATCCCAAACAGCAGTGAACAGCAACGCGGCAGGCGCGGGAGAATTTGGCGGGACGAATTATTCGACTCTTTTCTAAAAGATTGACCACGTATCAGGAGACGTATTTGCAGTGGGACACAAATGTCTGATAATAAATAATAAATATTCTAGGTAATAGATAGTTGTGGCAATAAAAAAATGCTGATGGTTTTTTTGCGTTCAAAAAGGTTAGGTTAATGTCGATGGAACCTCCTTTCTTGGAGTCTCGTCTTAGACAAGAATCGTTTAGGCTTTACCTATTCGTTCACCGGCTACTTCATATATATCTTTAAATATATTCTGATATTGTATGTTTATATTTAAATCAGTGATTAGATTTTTTTTATTATATGTATTATGTTTTCTCTTCTACTCTTACACACGTTGTCTACATCTCTTTAACTATTTTCCTATCGCAGGTATGCTGGAAGAGATTTCTTTAGAAATAAGCATCACCTTTGTACGTATTTTTCTGTTCCTTTCTTCTTGTCTGTTTATATGTGTGTACATAAACTGTTAAATAAATAAATAAACATAAGTACCTACCGTTTATAAATTAAAGTCGCTTTTCATGTCTGTTTGTGTGACTGAGACGTGTGACTGATGATCTTTTAAAAACTACCCAACGGATTTTGATGTGGTTTTCACCATAATTTAGATAATTGATCCCGGTAGGTTTATGTATTTATTACATTAATATGTAGATATTTCATCAAGTCGTTAAAACAGTGCAACAGGAGCGGGTCGCTCTTAAGCGGGGCTCTCACAAGGCGATTTTAGTTGATCAACTTTTAATTGATCAAGAAAAATCGATACGAATTGCGTTCTCACGCTCGCACCGATAATCGGACCGAACGGGCAGTTGCTTCAAAATGCCGTCAAAGAATGTCGTACGAACATGTATCCGCGAAATTAGAAATATTTTAATTGACGAACTTAGACTTATTTTGCGGAAGGAAATACACTTTATAACCTTTTTTGTAGTCATTTTGGCCGCACGCACTCACTTTTGACAGCAAACAATACTGCCACCACAGATAAAAATCGTTTTAAACTTGAACGAATCGTTCTCACGTTCGACAAGTTATTGCTTGCACTGCACGGTGACGTCATCAAAACGAACCGACTCGCACACCAAAAGTTGAGAGGGAATAAACTTTTTGTTGTTCAATAAAAGTTGACCAACTCTTATTGAAAACATGTTCTCATTAGCGATTGTCATTAATTAAATTCGTGACCCGATTTAAGTTGATCAACTAAAATCGCCTCGTGAGAATCCCGCTTTAGTGCAGAAATAATATTAATTAGGAACCATTGGCTCTGCCAAATCCTAATCAGGTATAAATGTTCTTTTCGCCAATCATCGTAAAGGGCAAATTAGGAATTAATGTCAACAGCATCCTGCATTTTAACTAACTTAGTAGTTACCTACCTAATAGGATAATAGGGATGATGCCTGGGTCAAAAAAAAGAAATTCTATTTAGTCCGTCAGTTAGATAATAAAAAAATATTAGACTCGTATTTTTTGCTTTATCATATTAATAAAAAATGACTTAGATAAAACGCATTAAAGTTGGGGAGTGGGGGTTGATACGTCACAAGTAAGTATAAAATCTACATACTCGTGACGTCATGGCACATTTTAACTCAATGTATCGCCGTAATCTTTTGATAACGTAAAAAAAGAACAATTACGTTTACGTAATTTTTTTTTGTGATCTACAAGACGGATTTTTTTTGTCATCATCCCTATTATAATCTCATTGGCTTTCTGTCATCCTTCATGCAAGCTTCAATGTTATGACCCTCATCGTCCTGTTCACTTGAATTCAGCATTTATATAAGTATTTGAAAAGCTTTGGCCGTTTATTTACTTTTTCCTTCCAGTTTACAAGGAAGTGCCCATACATTTTCTCTTTCCATCGTTTTAACAGGTCGAGGAACAATTTAAAGCCATAACCACACAATAATTAACAGAAATAAAGTTAAAAAAACCACTCAAATGGTTTCAATTATACGTTTTTAACCCTAAAAATTAACGTTCCTGTGTCCATTGCATGTACCCTGGACATTAGCTCAAAATTTTACTACCGTTTTCGTTGAAAATACTAATACGTTCGCGTTTTAGTGTTATTGATGTTTTTTTTTTCAATATAGAGGGGGTAGAATTACGGAAAATGTCATAAAGATTAAACATAAACAGTAGTAAGTAATGAGTAACGTCTGATTAACCATAAATTTTTTTTTACGTCTGATTAACTATACATTTTTGACGTACAAAATGTATGGTTAATCAGACGTTACTGTTATAAATGCGAAAGTAAGTTTGTTTTTTTATTACGCTTTCACGCTTAAACGGCTGAACGGATTTGGATGAAATTTGGCACATGGGTAGACCTTGATCTGGACATGGACATAGGCTACTTTTCATCCTGGATCGCAGACGACGTCGCGGACAACAAATAGTAACTAAAAAAAAACTTTAATAAAATAAATAAATTATTTATTGACAGATTAATAACAGATATCTATTTTATTGGGACTTAAACATAACTGGCGAAATGTGGGTGACCTCTGCCTAACCCTTCGAGGAATTCATTAATCACGTGAGCCTCGAAAGGGGGGGTGTAGTGTGATATCACGTGTATTTATTTTTTCATTGAACGCGCGTTTTATAAACAGAAAAGAGGCGCGTGACCTTTACTCGCCGTTGCCAGGCAACGATTATACTTGTGATGATAAAATATTCTGAAATTTTTAAGATAAGTACTTTGTACCAGAAAACACGTGATTTTGAGTAGGGGATGGGTTGGTCTAAAACTTCACCACGTATCACTAGGGGAGGGGGGAGGGGGGGTAAAAAGTTGTAAAAAAAACATCACGGGATTAACGGACGACCCCCTTGGCAGCATAATTATCATGATTGATGGTACGTTCCTTCTACTTCCTCTGGATAACACTGATAAGTAATCCTTAGTAAGGAGATAGTAGGTAGGTCCGGTCACATTCTGTAAAAAAAATACCTGTAAAAACTTGCTTGAAGTGAGCTATCATTCCACCTAGGTATTGACACTATTATTGACAGCTCACTTCAGCTTGGATAGGTAGGTACTAGGTAAAGTGCGCAGCACGGGAGAAGAAATTTGTGGAACTAAGTATACTACTTATAAAATATAACTTAATCTCTGCGACATAATGTCAAACTGACATTCCTAGGGTTGTCAGGATATAAAAAGTTATCGATAGAAATTATCGACGTTTCTTACTATTATCGATGCTAATGAAACATATAATTAGGTTTAATCTAATTACAAACGTTACTAAATTAAACGAATATTTTAATATAAAATATATTTATTCTCTTAAAGGAGTACACCCCAAATCCATATCTGAATCAGTTTCTGAATCGCTAGAACAATCTTGTTAATTTATTAAAAACTCTTGTTCGCAAATATTATCAAATCGGACTTCTTCCATTAGTTTTCTGCATTTGGTTACCACCTTCATCCAGTCTTCTGCAGATACATTGTCGACCGCACTTTTTAATAACATCGCCCATCACTAATTAGGTCGGCATGCCCATAAAGTAAGACATTGACAGTTACTATCTGTGCTATTATGAAATTCAGAACTTCATAGGCGTGATTTTACTGACAGGTGTCGCAGAGATCAAGCTATCTTTATGAAATAAAAGTAACTTTTTTTTAATGCAATGTGATACAATGACATAACCATAGACACTAGCGCCGCGTCAAATGGAGTTTAGTAGTGGCGCGAACTCTAGTTACTTCTGTTTCTCTTTTTGGCCACGTAATACGGAAATAGCTCTTGTCGTATTGAAAACATTTGCCACTCAGCAAAACTCGATTAAATATATTCAGAATACAATAAAAACTAAATTTATATATTTACAAACTATACCTATTATTAGGTAGCCACTAAACAAAAGGTCACTGCATATTTAGTTCATTAACGAAAATATCATGTGACCTTTTAGTTTAGCTTAGAGAGCTGAAACTACGACGGAATCCCTTCATTGTGGGGTCTATTCTAACAGAGGAAATGTCGAGCGCTCGATAAAATTAACTACCTACCTCCTTAGGGCGAATTTCACCAATGACACTGAACGCGATCAGCACATCTAAGCTGCGTTCAAGAGCTGTCAGTGTCAAAATTGTCATGGAATATTGACATTGACAGTTCTTGAACCCGCATTGGTGAAATCCGTACTTAGATTATCAATTTGAGACCACAAATTGAGAATTAGTAGGTAGGATTATGCAGCATCATCATCTTAATCAACTGAGCTGAACATAGACGTGCCCAAGAAACTTTACTTTGTTAGGCTGCATGACATGACGGATTTTAAAACCTTCTAACCATGTACAGTACAACTATTTTCTTAATGTCCGTCGGTAAACTTCGTGTTTCGTCAGTCGTCGGATTTCTAACAGTTACCCTTTGCACTTGGCAATTATGGTTGACAGCGGTATATAGCGGTCAATACGTACAAGCACCAAGTGCAACTGATAGCAATCCGACGACTGACGAAACACGAAGTTTGCCGAGGGACATTCAGAAAATAGTTGTACTGTACTTAGTTTCTTATTGATATTAATTTTTTTAAAATTGTCGTGTAACATTTTTAAAATATTTATCACCGTTTTGAGAATAGCCCACGTCGATAGCCCGGTGCTAGCGTCACGCGAGCCGCGCGTTAGCATCACATATCCATGTCAAGCATATCTGATGGGTCTACCTACTTTTTAACGGGTTTTCGGCAGGTTTTAACGTTGAAGTCATAGGGCTGTAATTATAGACCCAGTCTGGGCAGTGCCGGACTCTTACCGGCTAAAACCACACTCCTGCCTTACAATCAATCCACAGACTTGGTGGCCCGTGCTTTTGTTTAAAACAAAGATTTTTTTTACGCGTATTTTTCCTTTACAATACAATTACTTTGCTCCTACATCGGACACATCATATTAGTAGGCTTATTATACTAGAGTTTGATATTTTGAAATTACTTACTTACAGGTACCTACATAGGTACGTAGGTAACTACAGGTAGATACTTAAATCTTAGGCGCTGAGTAGACGATAGAAAATTTATCCGCGGACAATTTGGAATCGTATGGAAATCTAACGCGCGATGCGAACAAAATGCTGGGATTTCCATACGAATCCAAATTGTCCGTTGTCTGCTCAGCGCCTTAATAACCTGCATAACAAATAGGTAACTACTAATCTAAAAAGAAGAAAGAATTCTTACCTCCTAAGTCTGCACCATAATTGTGTAACACACGATCAATCATAATCTGAATCAAATTGAAGGATATTGCTAAATCATTGCAAAATTTATTTGCTCAGCAAGGTAAATAACGCAATGAATGTTGTTGAACTGTCAAAATGAAACATTGTGATTGATCATGTGCTAAGGAATTAGGTGCTGGATACCCATTTTCTTCTTCCATTCTGTCGACCGTCACGCTATCATTCACTCCCTTATCATTCATATCATTCCTCACTCAGTCCATCCATCTTTTCTTTGGCCTCTTCTGGAACTATGAACCTCTAATAAAGATAGAATCTTGAATAAATCTATTCTTATATAAGTAGCATCATCTTCCAGCCCTTGTCCCATCTTAGGTACGTGGGGTTGGCGCACCACGTTCTCTTTTTCCATTCTCCCCTATCAACCGTCACGCTATTATTCACTCCCTTATCATTCATTATCATTCCTCACTCAGTCCATCCATCTTTTCTTTGGCCTCTTCTGGAACTATGAACCTCTAATAAAGATAGAATCTTGAATAAATCGATTCTTATATAATTAGCATCATCTTCCTGCCCTTATCCCATGTCAGGTACGTGGGGTTGGCGCACCACGTTCTCTTCTCTCTTCTCTTCCATTCTCCCTATCAACCGTCACGCTATCATTCACTCCCTTCTCTTTCATCATTCCTCACACAATCCATCCATCATCACTCTCGCTGTTGACTTCTCTTGAGGTCATAAATTAATAACAGTCTTGATTAAAACCTTTGGATAATTAGGACTTAGCTTCATTTTTATCAAAACTTGCAACTCAAAACAAGAACCCACTAACGTTACGGTCTACAAAGAAAAGTTTATTTCGCGCCCACATTTACACACTAACTATAGAAACCATTAATTTTAATTTAAGTGCTCTTACATTCAACTAATTAGGTGCCGTACTTAACGAAAACAAACAAAGAAAAATGGCAGCTGAAAAATAAAAATCTCGACAAAAGACATTCTGTCGTTCATTTTTTCTTTGCCTGCTAAGTAAAAATAATGGATGGCTGTTTTTATTTTCTTCAGTGAGAAACTCACCGCTGATAAAAAGTGATACAAGTACCAAGCCCGAAGATTGTAAATAGTGCATCTTGTTCACAGAACACTTATTATCCTAGATCTTGTTCTTGTTATGAATTTTTAATCGAGGTGAGTGTAATTTTACCGCCTGGTGACATCTATTGGATTTTTCTAGAACTACAAAGTTTTTGGTTCAATATTTCTGTACTAGGTGGCGCTATTGTGTGTGACTGTGACGTTTCAATTATTATTACTTTTTTAATGTATTTTAGTGAAATCTATGTATAAAATAAAATCTAATTAATTTTAATAATATTTTTTGGATCTCAAACTTGAACTCAAACTGCGGCAAAACAGTGAACGCATCCATAATCATTAAATTCCCTGCTTCACATAAATGTCACTTTAGTGTTACCAATAGTAAAGTTTTTTCTTAAAACTGGGGCAACTTATTCAAAGTCAAAGTTAAATAATTTATTTCAATTAGGCACAAAAAAGGCACTTTTGAACGTCAACATTTAAATAATAATTGATTCTAGTTGCCCCTTCCAAAAGGTAGGAAGGTATTCCATCAGCTGTTTAAATTTTAATATAAGGTTGTTCCTTTTTTTTTAATTTTCAAATTATTCTTCGATATAATAATAATAAGATGTGGATTCTGCCATCATTGTACCTACCGACAATCGTTACGGTTAATAGCTTAATAGTGAAGATCCTCGACCAGCATCTGAGGAGATTCTCATAGTGCAGTTGGGACAAGGGTTTCATTCAGAAAACAGAACTCTTGGACGTGGTACGCATAGTGAAGAGGTTCCTCTCTCTAGAACCCTGACCACCCACAGTTTAGACCATGTTCCTGATGCCATTAGGCTACTATTTTTACGTTTTAATTTATATATTTAATAAAATATAAACGATATTATTATAAATGAAATAAAGGAAATTATAATAATATTCATTTATTTTAAATATATGAATCCGACTATAAACTTACAAAAATATTATAATTCTAGACAAAAGTAGTTAAAATTAAGTATTACTTTGTCTAATATTGCACTAGCTGTAAGTTTTGCTGTTGTTTTGTAAATCGCACCTATCTTCATTGGTATAAAAATGCAAATCCTAAATTGTATGTGTTTATACAATTTATTTTGTTTACTTAAACCGATTATTTCAAGATAAAACGAGAAAATCCGTAAAAATCCATCTTTTTCCGATAAATAATTTTAGAATGTTTATCCTGATAAAATTAAGGTACATTTATTTTAACAGTAAGTATGACAACCCCAAATTTAGTACCGTACGAAACTACGCGACGACGTCGAAACCGCTTTTACGTCCGCGCTAATAAAACTCGTTGAAAATGCATACATCAAAATGGTAGAATCGCTACAAATGTTTTTATTTCTATTTAAATCTAAATACAGACGAAAATGTTCATGGTTCTCGCCATTCCTGTGTTCAGTGCTCATAGTGTTATTGTTCTGTGATGGTGTTCTGTCTAAGTGTGGAGATCATACTTGTGTAAACGGTGTGTGTAAAAATGATATGTGCGTGTGCTACGAGGGGTGGCAGGGTCCGGAATGTCAGTTCTGCGGCGGCAAAGTCAAGTAAGGCTCCAAACTGCCCCTAAAGTGGCTGTGATACTTTTTGGTCTCTTTGGTTCAGTGACCTCTTTTTGAGGCGCGCCTTACTGGTTGTTATGTAGAATTTGCAAGAGAAAGCCCGCGAGGATTATCCAATTATATACTTTGGCTTCTTTCCTCCATCCCGAGCGGTGTTCTGAAGGGCGAAGGCGTCGTTACGACATGGAAATAGATATTGTTATCGACTTTGTTTTCAGTGACCAACAATAGTAAGACTAACCTTTATAATGTTGCATTAGTGTTGCTAAAGGACATTCAGGTGCCAATTAGTGTACAAAACATGCTACAGCCACTGCAAACTGAGGTCTTGGCCTAGTTTTGAATCATCAATAAAATATAACAGTAACAAATGATATCACATATTTATTTACAGTTTTTCTTTAATGTTAGATCAGCTGTTATGTCTAATAGCCTTTTATTTTTTTAGGTTATGAGATATTTCTGCTATGTCTTGTCAGATGAGTAATCAGAGAGAAATTTTAATGTTTACTGAGTCTTATTTAGTTAAAAACTTACATAAATACTAAATATCAGATATGATAGTTGTGCATTATTGTGGAGAAAAATAAGAAACTTATAAAAGGCTAAAATACTCACTTATTTACATCTACACTAATAATTATAAACATAAAATATTTGTATTTTTGTTTGTAATGAATATACTCAAAAACTACAGGACTGATTTAAAAAAAATATTTCTATAATGCTATATTATCACTGAGTAACATAGGTTATAATTTATAAAGATATCACGCAGGCAAAGCCACTGGTGGAAGCTAGTCTTATTTATAATTAATTTATGTTTTAGGATTGTTTTTTTTTTATGTAACATGCCTTAATGAAATGATCATAAGTAACACTTTTTTAGGTATCTCTTTGTTTATGCTTTGCAGTTTTAGTTCAAAGTAGGCTACCACTATTTTACTAGATGCTTGTATCATAGACAGGGAATTACTTCCCGTATTTTTAAGAATATTTATAAGAATGAAAAACAAAAAATTCTGTTTTCACTACATTTTTGACAAGTTTTTGACATTGTCATTAAGATGCATCATGCAACTTGAATTTGAATGTTTTTTCAGTATGAGAATTGGCCTTCAGATCAAACAGTTATTATAATTTTATTGAGATTACTATAAACTGGTTGAGATAGCCAATGTACCCCATTTTAAAGGGTAACGGTGAATGATTCTACTGTTACAATGTTTGAAGGTATCTGGGCCATCTCTGTGTGTTCTTGCCTCTTATTGGCATTGTGCCAGATAATTAAGTTTGTAAACATCTTTATCATTCTCCTGGCCCTATTCTAATTCATTCAGGGTTGGTCCATACTTATGTAAGGAGGGGCCCACCCTGGATGAATTGGGATACATAACATCGAAGAACTTCATACCTATACATCGTAAGGACTATTTCTGCTTGCAGCTCTCATTGGCTATAGAACCGAGGTGGTCATGTGTTCATGGGATTTTGTTTTTTTTTTATAATGTTGCCCCACATTGGGAATTTCTCCTGTATCGTGGGTGCGTTTACAAAAATTTAAAGTCACATACACAAATAGCCAGACCCAGAACAACTACTTGTAGGTCATACAAATATTTGTTCCATGTGTCAATCGCTTAACCACTGCGCCAACCATGCCGTCAAACTGATTAGATATGAAGTTCTAGGATAGTACATAAAACTCACGAGTACCCATGGGGGCAGGCAGAACGCTACCCGCTGACCCTTACATACCTCTTTTACTTAGTATAAGTTCATACATCTGGTCATACATGCATGCCTGTTAGTCCAGTACATACATATTTTTCTTCCATACATCTTTTTTTTCTGTACATCTCTTAGCTGTCATCTCACAAGTGCACTTCCTTCCAAGCCATATCATTCACAAGTTGATCCATCTTTACTTTGATCAACCTCCTTTCTTATTCTTCTATTCTATTCGTTCTTAAGTATCATAAAAACAAACATAACATTATGCCTGGTTTTCCCAGAAGAGTTAGGCAGAGGTGTGCCTTATTACACCCATGTTTTGCCAGTTTAAGTCCCATGTAATAGGGGGCGAGCCTATAGCCATCAACAGGACATAAATTTGAAATCTAGGAACTGAGAAATTCCTGATAGAAAAACCCAATAACACTTTGCCAGACCTGGGAACCGAACCCAGGATCTCTTGCTCACCGGTAATGCTTGCAACCACTAGACCAACGAGGCAGTCAAGTCAAGGTGTATTGTTCTTGTATTGTATTACTTTCAGTATTTGTAATGTTGACAATCTTTAATACAATAAAGAAATAAAAATCTCTTCTCACTTGCTGCTCATTCATATTTTCTAAATATATCTAAATCAGCAGGATATTATTATCCTACGAATACTAATATATATATATTATTATTTTGAAGCCCTAAACTACCCGGACCTTCCAAATGCCATCTGTAATAAATGGTCCTTCGAGCCGGATACTATAATTAATGTGAAAGTGTATGTTTGGTTGTTACTCAATCAAAAGCAGCTGGACGAATTTAGATAAAAAGATAGTTTATAACTTGGATTAACACCTAGGACACTTTTTATACCGATAGTACATTCCCGTGGGAAATTTCCGTCATCCAGGCGCACAAAGCCACCGGCAAAAGCAAATTTCAAATAATTACCTTCAATATAGCTCTACTTACCTATAGGAAAATAAATACTAAATACTTTAGTTATTATTAAGCAAAAATTTTTTAAAGCCCCTTTGTTTCATATAAGGAAGAATGTTTTGAAGTTGACTGTCTCAAGAACAAATATTAATAACATCAGATTACCTTGAAACTCGCCTTTTCTGCTATAAAATAAACAATTAATGACTAGCGAAAATACCAGAACTTAATCATTCTTGTATTTTTATGCAAATTTTTCCAAAAATGTTTTTTTTTTGTTATCAATGATATCCGCAGTGTATTAATAAATTGGTATATTCACAAGATAAGCACAAATGAACTTCAGCAAAAATAATATTAATAAAAATTGTAGTTTCATTCATTATTTAATATTAGTACGTTAATTGCACAAGTCAGGATTTGTCGTCAGATCACTCGCCAGTATTTATCAAACTGAGTCGGATAATCCTTGGGAAACCGAAGCCTTGTTAAATTCACAGTCGAAAAACTATATGGCTGCTATTTAGACAGCTAGTGGAGTCGTCTATCAAATATTAGACCTCTGTCTGCGGACCGATGATATCTTTCAAGCATAAGCATTTCAATGATTGCATACAGTAATCTGCATGGAGCGCCACACCTACAAAGAAAACCGAACCTCTAGATATAATGTGGTCTGAAACAGTCAGAGACCTGCTAGGGAGAAGCGAAACACAAGAAAACGCTGGCAAAGGCCGCGAAATCCCGCTGACAAGAAACACTTAAACTACGTCACAGAACGTCTTGAATCAGCACTAAGTGAAAACCAAAATCTAGACATGGAGATATATACCAAAAATCTAGATGCAACGGCAAATTCTAATTATTCTCTCTGGCGAGCAATAAAAAAGCTTAAAAGACCGGTAGCAAGCCATGCACTAATGCGCAAAATCGATGAAGTGTCTTCGAAAAGGCACAAAGCTTTGCCGAGCACCTAAGCAAAGTATTTACTCCTAACCCTGTTCAAGGATCTCAAGAAATGCACAGTAACGTAACATCATACGAAGAGCAAACATACCAATTCGACTTGCCTATTGCAAAAGTCTTGAAAACTGAAGTAAGGATTGCTATCAATAAACTCAATCAAAATAAAGCACCCGGATATGACCTAATTATAGCAAAAATACTGAAAATCTACCAGAGGCAGGAATTACTTTCCTTACAGCTATATTAAGAAATATACAACGCAATAATCTCGAAGTGGTACTTTTCTCTCCAATGGAAAGTAGCCCAAATAATCATGATAGCTAAACCTGGAAAGTGCCCTGGGGACGTGAAATCCTACCGACCATTCCTTGAAAACTACTGGAGACATTGTTCATCAATAGACTAAATAGACCAAAACTCATTGCTACCTGAACACCAATTCGGCTTAGACAGTCATGGGACCATAGAACAAATACATCGGCTGGTCGAAAAAATTCATGCCACAGATGAAGAAACAAAGGTACTGTTCAGCTGTTTTTCTAGATATATCACAGGCTTTCGATCGAGTATGGCACGAGGGCCTTTTATTTAAAATTAAAAAGGCATTTCCAATAATTAAATAATTATTAATTTCATATTAATTAAATCCTATCTAGAAGGGAGACACTTCTTTGTAAATCAAGGCAATGAAGAAACTGGACTGCACGAAATTCGGACAGGAGTTCCTCAAGGCACCGTGATGGTTCTTTACCTTCTCTGCACAGCTGATCTCCGTGTGTCCGAAGGTATAGTCTTAGGCACATTTGCCGATGACATTGCCACATCAGCATGAAAATGCGGTTCAGGCGTCTAAGATTATACAAACAGGTTTTTTAGAGGCATGAGGAACAGGGTGTAAAGTTCACTCATCCTCTATAGAAAAGGGACGATCCTCTGACCCAGACGGGTGTCGTGTCTGGCGGGCAACTGCCCAATGGTTGATGTCGGATAGTCTAATAATGTCGTTCGCGCGGTAAATTCTAATTGCGCGATGCAGGATTTGTGTGACGTCAGGTCTTTGATGCGTAGTTCGCGTGTGGCGATGTAGATGCCACCACACGAGCTTAAATTATATTTTCAAACTGGCTGAAAGAATAACGAACAAAGGCAAATGACGTTCACGACAAGAAGAGATACTTGCCCTCCAGTACGACTAAATAATGTTGAGATTCCACAAGAAGAAGAAGCTAAACACCTCGGAATGTACCTAGACCGTAGACTAACCTGGAGAAAACACAAATATTCACGAAGCGTAAAGCACTAAGCCTACAGTATATTGTGACATCCTGCATACTTAGTTTGCATGTATATGCATGTTTAGACAAATAAAATTATCTTTATCTTTACAACCAAGGAAACACTATTTGCACTCAAGAAACCTCAGGCTTTCGCCGGACAATAAACTTCGGATTTACAAATGCATCATAATTCCTATTTGGACATATGGAATACAGCTGTGGGGAACGGCAGCTAATTCAAACATAGACATACTCCAAAGTTTCCAATCAAAAATGCTTATAACAAATGCACCATAGCACATCACTAACGATAGCTTACATCGGGACTTAAAAATACCAAAGGTTAAAGAAAGTTAAAGATGAAATCACACAAAGATTCCGTGCCTACAAGAATAGGATTACAAACTATCCTAATAAAATAGCATCAAACCTTAAGAAAACCAAGACATTCAGGACGCTTAAAAGATTGGCCCCACAAGACTTGATATGAAGACCGACCAACTATATAATATTTAGATTCATGTGGATGAGCCAGTGGGCGCATACCAAGAATGACTAAAGACAAAAGATGCTGAATAATAAATGGACTGATTGCACCAGAAAAAGGGGAAAAAACAAAAAAAAAACATTATTTACTTACTTACTATACGGTAAAGTAGAGGTTGCCGAGGTCGGTCCGTGGATGGGTGACCATCCATTACATACCGAGACTCCTCCGTGCCTCGTTAAGCCGTTGGTCCCGGCTGTCATTTGTACATCTTTGACAGTTGTTGTGTCAGTTGACAGAAGCCTGAAAGTCTGACAACCAGTCCTGTGGAGGTCCGATAGGCAGTTGCTCCATGTAAAATACCGGTATTCAGCTGCATCCGGTTAGACTGGAAGCCGACCCCAACATATTTAAAGTTTACTAACTATAAGGTAAAATAGTCTTTTGCCATCCATAAGCACCATCAAATGACATTTTCGAGACATCCCCAAGCAGTTGATCGGTTGGCTTATTTTGGCCACAGAATCAGCATTGCCTTGCCATACAAAGTGGCAATACTGCCAGCATTTTGGGCACTTTTCCTGTTAACATTGATGTGGACGAACTTTTTGATGCTCTATGATTCTATCCCCTCCTTTTTCTTTTATTTTAAGAATATTAACTAGTTATATATTTAGTAGTAAATAACTAATTGATGAATAAAAAATTATGAATGAGCTGCTGAAGATTGTAAGACCTCTTTCTCAATATCCTTTGTATTATATAATTGCATAGCACGGTGTGAGTACTACGTCATGTACTAAAGAGTCACCATTTACTGGCTAATATGTATTTCATTGACATGAATGTGCCTTGGCGGCTGTGAGATTGACAGTCTCGCTGATGCTGGCGCGTTTGTTGGATCATTTAGCTCCTTTCAAAATGGTTGAGCTGAATGGTGCTGATCCATGCGTCATGTTAGTGAACGGGCGTCATCAGTTGGGTCATTAGTCAACTCTTAGCGGCCATGGCTTATTATAATTTTTGAACTTTTGTTTTACCTTTTGATTACGGTCGCTTCTAACATGTACGTCTTTCTACATTGTTCTCACATGTATAATTTCAACATGAATGATGTATTCAATATCTTGTAACAATTTTTTTATTTAAAAGAGTATCCGTAGAGATTCTTGCCTGTTCTTCTCCATAGGTACCTACTACGCTTTGGAATGGGCAACAAGCTTCATATTTCTGACTGACCGACTCTTTGACAATTCAAAAGTGTCTGTAAATGGTTTAATTGAAATAAATGCTTTGAGTTTGAGTACGTATTTAAATAATGAGCTAAAAGGCCAAAAAAGTCATAATACCTAAGTGTTGGGACCCAGACCACCTCTTTGTGACAGGGATAAGGCCGTAATCGACCACGCGGGCCCAGTGCGGGTTGGTAGATGTCACATGTCTTCGAATTTCTGGTTCTAGGACAAGCCGGTTTACTCACGATGTTTTCGTTCAGAGAGCAGTGGTGATGAAATTATTTACACAAACTAAAGCGCCTGGCTGGGTTTGAACCTACGATTTACGACTCGTAAGTCATGGCCGGTACCACTAGGCCACCACTGCCACTGCTATTTATGTATAACTATCTTTTGCCCACGACTTCCCCCGTTTGGAAGTCGGAAAATATCCCACGGGTACGTACTACCGGGATTACATACCCAATAGCCGAGGAAATGGTTATTGACTCCTACCGCTGCGCCCGCGTTGCCGTCAACCATAATTATTTTGTTACGCGTAATTTTGAATCTGTGATATCTTTTAAATATTCATTTTAATTAGTTGATTTTAATCTAAATTAAATGCCCAATTTAAATAACATATTTTATTGGATAAAGATAAATATAATACCGGTCAAAATAGCTTCGGAAATAACAATTAAATTTTTATCAAATTTTGAAAGATAAAAATTGTTATTGTGGGTCATCCTTAGAAGATAGACATATGTCATCGCGGACATTTTTGTTGAATAATTTAAGATGAACCATGCTGTAACGGAACACGCGGCAGTTTTTTCCACATCTTCAACAATAATCGTCATATTTCAGCCAATTTATACAAAACCATAATGAATTATATACCAAAACCTTCCTGATGAATCACTCCGTCCATTGGTGAAAACCGTTTGAATATATAGTAATAGTTTTTGAGTTTATCGCGTTCAAACAGACAGACGCGGCGGGGACTTTGTTTTATAATAAGTATGTGGATAATTTTAGATATTTTCTCAAGCATCATAGCTTATCATGTTATCAACTGTGAGTAACATTAATTCATGTCTGATATGCACTAATATCATTCATGATTTATCTCTTATGAGTACTGACAACAAATCTAGATAAGCCCACGTCCGCACGGACGTAAAAATATCGTGGCGGGATTTTATCACGCACTCGATTTTCAACTCTCGGTGTTCAGCCGAGCGTTGAGAATCCAGTGCACGAACGTATTACGTCCGTGCGAACGTGGGCTTAGTATTACCCATTCATGCAGGTCAGGATTTTATTTCAAATTAGCACTTTTCAATACCCACACCCTTTGAAGAGTTAGTTTTGGAAAGTTTGTAATTGAAATCATTATTCTTTACCTAATTATGTAAGTATTTGTGCCAAGTTTCAAGTTTCAGAGGAATCAAAAAAAATCTTACATCCTGTTTACCAAAATTCAAGATTCTATCTTTAGCGGTTTGGGCTGTGCGAGTCTCACGGACATACTCTGTTCTTTTATATAACCTATACGATGTCTGTTCTGCATTCAATTAAAATTTTAAGTAACTAACATTTTTTTTAACCTCAACGGGCAAGCTCTTGGTCTGCATCTCTCCTGATCATCTGCCTAGCCTTTTCACAACTATGTTGGGGTCGGCTTCCAGTTTAAGTGGATGCAGCTGAATACCAGTATTTTACATGGAGCAACTGCCTGTCTGACATCTACAACCCAGTTATTGTTCGATTCAAAGTTAATGACCGCTCGGAAGTTAGCTGCTCGCTGCGCAGTACCAGACCCCTCACCCCCGCTGGCTCATGAATTTGTTACTGCGCAGCGACTCGCCTCATGTTCCGAGCCGCCATTAAGTATGAATCGGGCTATACTGGGTGACACAATACCTATAGTATTAAAGTCACACACACACATGTCATTCTTTTATCAAACAGTGATCATCTGTCCATTTAAAACTAATTTAAGGTTTTTGTTTTATGCAAATGAAAGGCAGTAACAGTCATATCTGTTCACAGTACTTCACACCATGTTTTGATTTTAATAATTAATTCTCTGTGATAAAATGAACACTGCAGGGATACAATAATTAAATATTGTGCTGGAAATTCGACACTATCAGATTTTTTTATTTTGGCGACAGTCTTTTTGTGTGCCATTATGTGGTAACATTTTTTATAATATAATCTGAGTTTGATGTCACAAAAAGTTAAGTTCAATGTTTCATACTCTTGACCTTAAATTTATGGTCAATGACCTGTCACTTGCTTTTTACTTCCTTAATTATAATTATGCCTTATTATTATTTAGGGTCTTGACATTTCTTGGGACCCTGGGGTCCCGGACCTTTGGAAGGCGTACGAGGGGTCGAAGCCAACTCGCAGAGGCCCGTTAGACGTTTTTAATGAATTGAGGCAATTATTATTTACTGCCTCGTTGGTCTAGCAGTTGCAAGCGCTAATGCTGAGCATGAGGTTCTGGGTTCGATTTCCGGGTCGGGCAAACTGTTGTTGGATTTTTCCTTCTGGAATTTCTCAGTAGCAGCCGGGAGTCTGGATTTGTGCCCGGTTGATGGCAATAAGCTCGCCCCCTATTACATGGATTTTAAACATAACTGGCTAAATGTGAGTGTACTATAGGTCTACCTCAACCTAACCCTTCGGGGATTATCGGCGTGATGTTATGTTATGTGATTATAATTATGTTACTGTCAATATTGTAAAATTCGAATTGTAAACTTCAAAACGAGTTTAAATTGACATACTTTATAAACACAATAAGTACCGAAATTTAAAAATAGAATCATATTATAACACATTTTCTCTAACAAATTAGTGCTATAAAACATTTTTTTTACCATTACGATACAGGGCAAATCCAAGAAGTTACTATCACCAAGGAGTTTCCATCAATGATTTTTTTATAATGGAATGTTCAAGCGGTGGAGCACCGCTCCCTTCAGCGCATGCGCGATGATGTGCTGGTGCAGGCGCCATTCATACGTGAAGTTGTACTTCATTCAAATATGAATTTCTTGCCTAACCGCACTCAGTAGCTGGGCATTATGAATCGCTAGACGCCCTCCGCTCGCTACCTCACCGGTAGGTATAGCTTTTCCAGTCTGAAATGACGCGCCCCAGTACCGCATTTGACGTACACGGCGCCTCGGCTTGTACCTACGTAAAATGCGGTAGTGGAGTCATTTCAGATTGAACATGCTATATTAGGTAGTAGGACGTGCGTATAGTTCGCGCAGGTCTATAATCTTGTAAGTATATTATAGGAGTAAAAAAGTCTATTCTTTTGTTAAAGAACGCTGCCTGAGTTTAATTTGAAAAATAAATAAATGTTGTTGATTTGTATTTTTTTTTAAATTAGTAGTTAAAATTTAAAAAAATATATATACACCCATAATAAAAATATTAGTACATTGTAATAACTTATTTATCAAAAATTATTTGAGAAATAAGCATACCCTACCGTGTAACTTTTTGCCTCCAGGCATGCCGAGAACTAAGTTTGCCTCATGCCACGCTATGCATGCTGTTTCGCGGTTTTCTCTCGAGGATTCGTCTGGTCCAACGATCATCGGCCAATATTATTGCTAAAAAAATATTAGTTTTCATCTAAGTACTTAAAACTGCTGTCTAGTGGCCGCTAATTACTAATGTCACATTGGTACAATAATAACTACCATTATTTTCACAATTAATCGCCATCTTAGCATGGCATTACAATGTCGGTTAGAGGTCAATATTTTAAAGAATAGATCATCATCGCACTAAGTGTGCAATAACGTCATAAATGCTAAAATTGGTAAAATGAGTTCCTGATCACAAATGATGTCAAACATGCCTCTACATCCGGTGCAGAAATATCATAAATGTAACAAAATGACCAACTGAGGGTTTTTATAAGCGCTAGTGCGAGAACGTCCTAATAGGGATTATGACAAAATTTTCTTTCTTTTTTTCAATCTGTAAAAAACTTGTTACTTATGACGTTGTAGCACCCGGTGTGCGAATTATGATACTATTCATATAACAAACAACAACGAAATCTGACATTTTAATATTGATTAGACAGAATAAACCTGTATTTTGAGAAAACAAAAAGTATAGGTTTATTGTCTGTTTTTGAAAATCCAAAAACTTCCGATCAAGATAGTACGTAAGAGGAAAAAATTACAAAACACATTATTTAAATAGGTATCTAGAAACATCGTATTAATTAACGTCATACCTAAGTCTCGTTCTTTTAAGACATGCAGACAGAGGCATGCGAGCAATTTTCTGCTTTATGTCTATGTTATAAAGTTGATATTAGATTAAAAAATAGTTAATAATAATAAAAATCTTTATTGAAATAAGTTAAATTACAAAAACCTATGAAGCCTCTGAAACCCAAACTAGGTAAACCTCTGTATGTCAGATTGCAGCGCCTTCTCCCAATTCATTACATTATATTTTTATAAGTACCAATTAAGATTTCTAATGAACATGATAATTTTGAGCATGCTGAAATTACAATAGTACTTAAGGCTATTGAAAATGTAGTGTGTGGATGTGGAGTGTGGGTGTATGTGTGGGTGTGTGAGGATGTGTTCACTTTACCAAATAAAATATTTTTCTGTTTCTTCGTAGTTAAGAGTAAGAAGCCAGTTCTTAAACATTTGCATTCATGAAAAGAGTGCGGGAAAATGTTTAAGATTTTATTAATTTGATTGTAAATAAGCACAGAAAGAAAACGCCTTTGACGTCTGGCTAATGCAGTTGAGATCAGCGTGGTATATCAAAGTCAAAGTCAAATAATTTATTTCAATTAGGCACAAAAAGGCACTTTTGAACGTCAACATTTACAGAAAAATAATAATTTATTCTAGTCGCCCCTTCCAAAAGGTAGTTTTTGTATGGAGAAGAATGGGCAAGAAATTCCACCGTTACTCTTTTAAAATGTTTTCACAATATCTTGTATATGTTATAGGCAAACTCCGAAGCTCCGGCGCTCCTAGGTTGGACTGGTCAATCCTCAGGTCAGACTGAATGACTTAGTCAAAGCCCAAACAAATGTAAATTTTCGGCCTTTGACTAAACAATTTTCGTCAAACCTGGGAGAGACTAATTTGGTCAGGCAAACGTCAAAACACAATTTTATTAAATCGGGGTTTGACGAGTCAAACTCCGATATAGGTATGAAGTGTCTTATCTTCGTATATTTGGAAGCATTTTATCATTTAAGCAGCTTTCAAGTCTTAAGAACCGCTTAACTCTGCCAGTTCTGACACCTGATTGGTCAGCTTACGTGATTTTCACTTTTATATTTGAGATGCTTTGAGAGAATGCCGTGTGGCATTAGGCCCGCCTTTTGTACGATGTGCAATAAAGTATAAAATAAATAAATAAATGCTTTGGAATATACGGAGGTTAGTTTGTAAGATTAGGTATAAAAAAATAACATTTTTAAAATTTTGATGTTTATTGTTTTAATAATTTCTTAAGTAATTAAAATGGAAAATTAATCATTTTTCTGACATGGTGAGGCATTAACTTTAATGTTAATTGTTTTAATAATTTCTTAGGTAATTAAAGTGGCAAATTACACGCCCGCACGCTCAATGAACGAACATGAAATGACAAAACAATCGGTCGGAACACCGCGAGAGACATTATGAACCTGTTTAAACATGTTCAGATCAACGTTTGACCGAGTTTTGCAGTCGCTTCTAGGATTGACTAGGCCAAAACCGAAACAGAATAATTTACTTTCGACGTTTGACTGAAAATACTTCAGGCAAAGGGCGAAATTGAAATGTATTTCGGGGATTGCCTGATGGCTTTGGCCAAACCTAGGATAAACCAGTCCTTCCGCGAAGAGACTGTGTATCGGACTTTGACTATAACATATACACTCATCTCATCCACACTGATCTCAAAAAAATTTTTGAACAACATCATTACGCCTGTATTCCCTGAAGGGGTAGCCAGAAGGCAGAGTCAATAGTACAAGCACATTTTGCTTTAAATGTTTAATTTTATTTATATTTATATTTGTTTAATTTAATTTTTCACTCAAATTTAAATGTGCGAAATTACAACGAAATCTCGCATTTCAAATGTCAAAATATTGATTAAGGAAAATTCATAACCTGCAGACAGATGTGACTTGTCAGAAGCTTTATTTAAATTAGGCATTCAGAAATATTGTCATAATCTCATAAAGATACTTTTAGAGATGCAGCCGAAGGCATGCGGTCAATTTTCAACTTTATTTCATTGAGTTTAAAGTTGATATTACATTGCCACTGAACAGTGCTGAGCTGCTAAAGTCCATACATTTACTCAAAAAAAAACTGTAACTAGGCAGCACAATGGTGGCTTGACTTATTTAATTAGAAATTACTTCCAGCAGACCTGCGACAGGAGAGTTGGATGAGAGACGTGACCACAGTGTGTAAAAAGACAATACCGGAAAACTTAAATGAGGCTATAGTAGTAACCTAAAACATACATAATTATATTGGCTTAAAATAAACATACATTCAAATAATATGTATACACAAAGGACCACGGGCAATTTTGTATGGAGTCTGGTCCCAACTCTCAACAGTGATGAATGTTTTGGGGTATTATTTAAATTATACTATGGCAGCTAAGTCGAAATTGAGCGCGAACATGGGGTTTTGGAACATTTTCAATACTGAGAAACCATAAAATAAAATTCATAGTAAATAGTAAAAAAAAAACTTGTTTTTTGGTGTACATGCGCGCGCGCTGTGCACGCAGGCACCGTATAATAAACTAATAGTAATAAGTCTCAGCAGTGACCTAACCTAACCTATTTTGAATGTTCCAAAACATGTTCACGCTCGATATTGACTTAGCTGCCATAGTATAAATAAAAAAATACCCCAAATGATTTCACATAGCATAAGTTTCATCACTGTTGAGAGTTGGGTCCAAAATAACGCATGGTCCTTTATATAGAAATAAATAAATGTATATTGTTATATACATGTATAATTCCTAAAGTTGTTACGTTTTTTTAACCTTATTTTAACTACATTATATCTTTTTCCTTTCCAGTTTAACCTCCCCAGCGGGCTTCATAACAGACGGTCCTGGGAATTACAGCGTTAGTACACAATGTTCGTGGCTGCTAACGCCGCCTCGCCTCGGGCCCACGCCTCCGCCTTTGCGCGTGCGCCTCGAGAGCTTCGCCACAGAGTGTGGATGGGACCATCTGTATGTTTATGACGGTGACAGCGTGAGGGCGGAGAAACTTCTTGCTGTGTTTAGGTGAGAATTGAATATAGACCTTAGGTTAAGTGAATAGAGTTCATACTTTTATTGCTGAGCGATGTGACAAGGCTGTGCTGGTCAGAGTCAGGGGCTCCGGACGCCCCAGCGTAATAAAAAATACTCTTATGATAAAATCATTCTGTGGTTCTGTATATGCAGACCAGAGGTCAAGCCAATGCGGGACTGAAATACAGAATGTGATAGTCGGTTATTATATAAATAAACTTGGTTGCTTCAAAATTTCAAAAACTTCAGATGTTTTTTTATTCATTCATGTTTTAACCTATCTGTTTGATATCTTGGTGTGAGGCTTATCTAACCAGTTCGTTCAAGCATGCAATCCTTTCCGAGGAACTGCTCAAATTCTGACCCTGGATAGACCTTAACGTATTTCAAGTATTGTTTTCATTTGGGGTCTTTAAATTGAGACTGACTGTTAAACTGAATAATATCGTTCAGGCTTCAGGCAAGTTGCAAAATAAGTAGGATCACAAATAACAAAAAATATAGCTCATCCAAAGGTGTTCTGGTAGTATGGCTATCGCAGATAAAACTGCCGCGAGGCACACATTCCTGCTAGTATCTTACAACGCACATTACACTTTTTATTTTGTATTCTTTCTTTTTACTTGTGTGCCTTTTAGTCTGTGCAAAAAAAATGTATTTTCTTTATTTCTTTTTCTTTCAAATAAAAATACGCAAGCCAATGTCAACTAAAAATAAAAAAATAAAATTAATCGGAAATGAACAATAAAAAATACAGATAAAAATAAAAGTTTAGGGCAAATATTTACAATAGTAACAATTTTAGTGTACAATAAAGTATATTTTATCTATGTATCTATACTCTACTTTTCCTATACAAATTGTGAAGGCCAATGGAAGCTGAAACACAATACTCCGTAACAAAATGTATCAACAGCTGTGTCAGAGTTCAGTATTAACTTACTTATTCAGTTTATTACATTGTTAACTTGCTGGTATTTTAGCTACCTAACGAATTGCTTGCTGTATCCACTGACTCATCCAATGAACATAGTATCATCAAGCCAGTATTTAGCTAAGGGGAAGGCACTGGTGGAGAGTACACCACCATGTAATAAAAGGCATTGCAGGCAAGCCCATTGCCACTACCAGGCATAAATTCATACTCTGAGGTGTTGCTCAGGGGGCTCGTGGATAATAACAGCCGCTCGGGTTGATCTTCAGTTTTCCGCAACACTTGCAGAGGTCGGTCCGTAGATGAGAGACCATTGTGCTTCAGAAAGCAAGTTAAGCCATTGGTCCCGGTGGTCATTCGTAATCTTTGAAAGGCGTTATGGGTAGTCAGAAGGCCGGAAGTCTAACAAACAGTTTTAACAAGGGGTATCATGGATAGATAGATAGAATACTCTTTATTGTACACCATAAAAATTAGATTTAGATTAGATGAGTTCAGAGCCTGAACTAAGAATGAATGACAACAGAATTTAACAGTTGTCCCTACTCCCGATGTGTCTGCCCATCCGAAAAATTGAATTTGACACTTGTTTGGACGGATCAACTCTGTCGGATGGGCCCGTATCTTCGTTGACGTAGTTAGAGAGAAGACCCCCAGATACCCATGTAAACTATAATTAAAAAATCACATCACATAAAAGCTAATTGTAATAAAAAAGCCTCTTCACCGATAGAATTTAGATTTCGATTTTTTACATAGGGTGACACAATGGGCGGTCTTATCATGTTATCCAGTAACAGGGTTGTGGAGGTCAGATAGGTAGTCGCTCCATGTAAAATACTGCTATTCAATTGGATTCAGTTAAGTCTAACCGGATGCAATTGAATAGCAGTATTTCCTAGCTTGCAGTCGGAAGCCGATCCCAACATAGTTGGGAAAAGGGTAGCGTTAGGCAGATGACAATTAATTCGCGCCGATACGAGACTGCTATGCAGTCGGAGCTGTGACCACTAAGCCCCCGTTCGCACGGACATAATAAAATCGCGGCGATTTTTTATCGTGCACTGGATTTTCGACGCTCTGCTTAGCGCCGAGCGTTGAAAATCCAACAGTGTGTTTTTTCAACGCGCTGGGACGAGAGTGCGTCCCAACGCGTTGGATTCTCAACGCTCGGCTTAACAAAAAAAATCCAGTGCGCGATATAATCCCGCCGCGATATTTTTACGTCCGTGCGAACGTGGACTAACAAGAGAGTTTGACTCATCCAATTAATCGAAAAGTGTTAAAATTATTATGTAAATATTTTTATGTTATCCGATAAACATACTGGTATTCCCCAGTATGTTTAAGAGTCCGGTTAATTAGCGTTGCTTATCCGGAGTCCGTCCGAGTTATCTCTGTTTCGGGGAAAGCCAGGTTCATTGATATGCATCAAAGTTTATCTCTGTAATTTGCGTGCGTATAGCTTTTGCTTCTAGATTCTGAATGCGTTATCAATTGAAATCTGACATAGTGAAATGTCAAGGTTGTGGGTATTTTTAACGTACTTCAAAAAGGTGGAGGTTCTCAATTCGACACTATGTTGTTTTTTTTTTATGTTTTTTACGCGATTACTCCGCCAATTATAAATTGATTTTGATGATTCTTTTTTTGTTTGGTAGATCATACTTCAGAGGTGGTCACATAAATTTAACTTTGCTTGGGTAGTTTTTGAGTTAGCTTCAATAATACGTATTTTTCCCACTTAGCCTATGTGGATGATATTATGATGATAAGTTCCTGTCACTGTTACATAGCGGTAGTGGTATTCGAATTTGTGTGGGGTAGATACCACAACTAAGACTTCGAAATTATACTTAACTTAATTTCGGAAGTCGGTGGTAAATGACGAAAATTCAAAACCAAAGACACCGACACCGACTTCCTTTGTTTGTTTTGGAAGTTTTTTTTTTTTGTAAAACCTTTTTTGGTCAGCCAATTAATACAACTAATGTGAGAATTGAGAGCAGATTGAACCACCCTATCACCTTGGTAACTCCTCATATCGACGGCGAAGTGCCAATAACACCTAACTGACAAAGTAAAACATTTTCATTTAGATTTCACTAAAACATTCGAATAACACATTTAAATTCAAAACGATAAAAAAGTGAATTTCTCGAAAAATTTCAGTTACGAGTTATTGGCACTTCGCCGTCGATATGATAGTTTGTGTTGTTAAAAATAAATTAATGTCAAAAGGTTGATTTTCTCTGAGGATGTTCAGAATCCGAGGCGGTTTCTGAAAATCAATTATGTTAAATATTGCATATTGGTGATATAATATTGTTTGACGAGATAATATTGTAAAAATCACCACGTCTGACCCGTGGGGTAATTGCGTTACACACTAACTATGGAAATGCCTTTCATTTTGACAGTTCAACAGTATTCATTACGTTATTTACTATTGCGTACTGTTGAGCAGACGAATTTTTCAAACCTATACCGCAATAGACTATGAATTTTCATTAATATCCTTCGGATTGTAATTGAAAGTGTTTTTCGCAATTGCGGTCACATTCAATGCACATATACACACTATCAATCAATTCAATCAATCAATTGCATCACAGACAATAACAATGGAATTACAAAAAGACTTGATACCAACAATGCGATATTATATTAAGGAATATTAGCGATCTTGTGTAAAGTTTCCCTAAGGAGTACCTATGCACTATACGGTTAGCCGGAACGCGGCCAGCCGTCCGGCTGATAGCAATCAAAAATATGTACGAGAAAATAGTTTTTATCCACACTGCGACGCGGCTGCCGGCCAACCACTCCGAGCACTGCGGCCCGACTGACGGCCAGCCGGGCGGTTGCTAAACGCACTACGCGGATAGTGCTAGTTTACACGTTTCGGTTGACCGCGTTCCGGCTAACCGCCTAGTGCGTAGGCACCCTATATTGTAACTTAACCGATTATCCTCTTATTTCCAGTGGTGTCCTAGAGAATGGAGAGTCAAGTTGGACTCGGCAAGTCATAGCGCGCTCAGGCAGCGCTTTGCTGCACTTCTTCAGCGATGACGCGTACGCGATGGAGGGGTTCAACGTCACGTACGCGGCCTACTCCTGCCCCTCCAACGATCATAGGACTAATTGTTCTAGTAAGTATAATATTCTAAGAGGAAATAATGAATTTATAGACAAGTAAGAAGTTTTCTGTCTGTAAATACTGCCGAATGGCGAGAAAATTGTATGGCAGATCAGACAGTAATCAGTTTATAGTGATAATTACTGTCTTTAATCTGTGGTGGCATCTATTACGCTAACTGCGAACTACGCATCAAAGATTTGATGCCACACAAATCCTGCATCGCGCAAGCAGTGTTTACCGCACGATCAACATATGTATGACTTCCCGACATCAATCGTCGGGCAGTTGCCCGCCAGACCCGACACCCGTCTGGTAGGAGGATTCTTCCTTTTCTAGTATGAGTGAACTTTACAGACTGTTTCACATTATTCTATAAATCTATTAAATTTTTTCCTCTTTATGAATATTACATTTCAATCCAAAACTTTTACCTATCATATTCCATTAAAAAAAATTGCGATATCAATTCGTTGAAAGTGTTCTCACATCCGATACGTGAAAACGTGATAAATTTAAATCTGGCCAATAAAGAGAACATATTTTTTTTGTGATAAGTTTCTACCTTAAAAAAAATCGTATCTTTTTTTATTTTCTTGTACCATTTAAAATGTTCGCAATGTATTTCAGATCATGGTGAATGTGAAGACGGCTCGTGTCGATGCGAACCAGAGTGGACAGGGGTCGCCTGCGACCTGCCTTTATGTCCAGGTAATTTAAGTTGGAAAACTATAAAAAACGCATTGTCTACAAAAGGAAGAACTATTGCTGATAACACTCTCTAATGATATGATAGTCATTAGATTGGCTACGGCTATTCAAGACTACCTACCAAAATTGTGTCTTGAGAACGCCTTTCAAAGCCTAACGCACATTTGGGTAGGCTGCAAAAATCCTCCAACACTTTCGTACATTTATATAAACCATCGGTTAGTGATCGGTTACAAAACATTTGTGGCGACATGCAAATACGCATCACACTGACGTCACTCGAAATCCTGCATCGCGCAAGCAGAGTTTACCGCGTGATCAGCATATGTATAACTTCCCGACATCAATCGTCGTTCAGTTGCCCACCAGACATGACACCTTTCTGGTCGGGGGATCCTCCCTTTACTATGAAGGATGAGTGAACTTTATACCCTATTCCTCATACGTCTTACATTTAAGTAACAATATAAAATAAAACAAATAACCTCCTGTTGACAGGCGTCTCACCAGAAAGAAAGAAAAAGTATTTATTGAGACAAGCACAGGAGATCTCAAATTAAACATTTTGTTTTACAATAATTAAGTACTTGATTAAACCATGTGTTCCGCATGAGTCACACATACCTTGAATAACATGCATGTTGCTAATGCAGTGCGGTGTTCTTAGATTACGTTAATTGGATTATAAATGTAATTTATTGAAGTTAATTAGATTATATGGTGAATGTTTTAGAATGAATATTTGTGATGTTTTAGTATTTTTGTATGATTATAGTTGGCAGCATTTGAAAAAATAAAATATGTGGACATTGGACATATAAACGATTGATTTCTGTATTATACTCGTATGGAGAATTTACTCAGTCTATATTATTTAGTTTTATTTATCTTTTATACATGTATCATCTTAAATATAATACACATCTAACACTAATATATATATAAATTATGTACAAGTATACAGAGGCAAAAAAAATAATATAAAAAAAATGAAGGAAGAACTCACTGGGCATCAAAAAATTCGTCCGCTTCGCTGTCAGTGGGAAAAGTGCCCAAAAGGCTGGCAGTATTGCCACGTTGGATGGCAATGCTGATTCTTTGACCTAAAAATTGGCCAGCCCTCCGGTCACGTGAAGATTCGACCAACCGCTTGGCGATGTCCCGAAATACTCGATGCGCACTGGGACCCCGCGGCCGTAGTGTTTCAACCCCAAACGGCTCGAAAATATAGCTACCAATAAGGTTATTATATTTGCGCCGTTTGAGGTTTATATATAAAATATTAGATTATTTCAATTAAAAAAATTGCATCAGCTGTGAAAATATGTGAATTTAGTATTTGTTATTTTAGTTAACCAGTTACTATAATTGCAGCAGGCACCAGCATCAGCTAACGTAACGTCGATAGTTGTTTTACTGATTATGGCTAAATACTGATTAATTAATAAGTACAGATAGTGTCATCCACGAAGACGCGCCCCACTCCGCGATTACTGTACGGTAAGCTGTACTTTGGTGTACGGAGCGGAGCGGGGCGGGCGCGTCTTCGTGGATGGCACTATCTATAGCGAGTGAAGGCTCAGAAACTTGTTCTTGTTTTAGAAAACTTTTGATAAGTCATGTACCTAAATGTTAAAACCGTTATTTCTAATTCCAGAGGAATGCAACGCAGCGTACGGCGGCGGCACGTGCACGGCCGCGGGCTGCGCGTGCGGCGCCCTGCGGCGCGGCGCCGCGTGCGCGCGCGACGCCTGGCGCGCCGGCTGGGCCGCCGCCTGGCCCGCCGCCGGGCCCGCCGCCGGGCCCGCGCACGCGCCGCCCGTGGCCGCGCACACGCTGCTGCCCTATGGAGACGATTTGTTGAGGGTTGGAGGCGAGACCTTCGCGTTTTCAGAGTTTTTGTACAGGTAAACTCTTGTTACTTAGGGCGAATTTCACCAATGAAACTGAACGCGATCACCACATGTAAAATGCGTTCAGTATTGCTGGATTAGCGCTCAAGGACTTGTCACACTGAATGCAGGACTGCGGTCCGATCAACTCGAACGCTGCCCACACCATATAAGAACTTCATGGTCAGGGCAACCGTCAGCGATCCGAGCCAGTCAACTGGTCAGCGATATGGGCACGGCAACCGGGCAGTGATCTTTCAAATTTTTCATAAAAATTAACTGCCCGGACCGCCGCCCGCCTGCCCGCAACGGAGCAGCCCTACAACGTCCTTCCCAGCCCGACCGCCTGCCCGGTGCGTTCTTTGTTTGTGCTCGCATAGTCAGATCGTAATTACATAAAATATTTATAAAGTGCAAATGATATTCACATAGGATGCGGGCTGCGTTCGTTTTGACCGGACCGTTTGACGCAGAATGCTTCCAGTGTGACAAGTTCTTCACCAAACAAAATTTTCGAATGATCGTGTATTCGCGCGAAGATCGCTTTTAAATAGGACGCGGAGTCCGTGTACGTTGAGTCGTGGGTCCCGGCCGTCATTCGTTAATAGACAGTCGTTACAAGTAGTCAAAAGCCCACTTATCATTGGTAAGCAAAGGGATTCGTTTTTGTTGATAGGAACCGAGCATAAGTGTACCGCGAAAAGCGATTATCCCTTTGCACAATTTGAAAGTTTCCTAAGATTAACCATGAATTTGCCTTCCTTTCTAAAATTATTCCGACTAATGTTTATAAATAAATGTTTCCAGATACAAATCAGCGGAACAAGAATGGCAAGTGGTACCTACGTACTCCAGCCCGGCGGCGCGGTTCGCGCACTCGGCCGTGCTGTACGGGCACGAGCTGATCGTGTACGGCGGCGTCGTCATCTCGGACGAGCCCGAGAGGGGGTAAGCAGACAATAACGACACGTCAAATTACAAAGAAAAACCGATGTGTAGAGGATGATTTCCACCAAACGGCTCGCATCGCATCGGATCGGAAAGGATACGAACGGATGCGGCGACAGCCGATCGCGTCCGGCAGGATGTCGACTCATACGATCGGCTCCGTACTGTCGCTTGCGAAAGTATCCGTTTCTGCACTAGTCAAATAGTTTCAATCCTACGATGATAGGCGAACGGAGCCGATCGCGCGTCGCAGTATACTTTCGGCTACGATCGCATGTCGCGGAAAATGCCCGCGGTCAGGCTGCTGTGCGCGGCTTAGTAATATAGACTTTAAATACTGTGTACACGATTTAATATCGTTTAAAGATTGTAAAAACCGTTCCGATACGAGCCGTTTGGTGGAAATTATCCGAACAATAGATAGCAGCGATCGGCGAATCGTATCAATCACTTTCGCGTGATACGAATGGACCTCTTGGATGTCATTCTGATCTGATTGTAGCAAACAGCTACTGATGATAACTATCCGAACATTAGGATCCTAAAATAATAAAATCCTATCATTTTCAAGCATAAAAATGCAAGCCAAGAGACCAAAGATGACCTCGTAGTTTGGCAAGCCTATCCGTTCAGTTGTTTTCGCATACTGAATTAATGAAGACGAATATTAATTCGTGTTGTGTTGCACTTTTTTGAGAATATGTTTCCAATCTACGACGGCATGTGAAGCCAAGTCAGAGGCCCATGGGCGGCTTTAAAACTGACACCAGGTTAGTCACTAACCACACGAAAAGTAGAAGAAGATCTACGATTTTATCATAATGTATGTTCATGCTTCTAAATCCAGTGGTTAAGGCCCGAACTTCACCAAAGCGGAGATGTGCAAAGATGTCCGAAAAGGAGACGAGAAGAGATGTTTTTCAGCTAGGTTGTAGGTGGATACACCATGCACCGAAGCTGTGCGGAGATGCGTACTGGCTAGACTGGAGCGGAGATGTGTGCTAGATAACAGCATTGGACGTTGAGATGAACGCACAGTTTAGCGCAGTCTGACACGGAAGGCAGACGTCTCAGTCATGTCATTATTTCAAAATGTTGTTTTACTTGAACAATATGTAACATCTTATGCTTGTACCTACATTCTTAGCAAATAAAGATTCTTGATTCTTGAAGACGAAGAACTAGAGTCTGAAGATGCAGGAACACGCCGCTCACATCTCTTCTCGTCTCCGCTGCCTGCCGTCGCCATTAAAATATGATACACCTCCGCTCAGTGGTATCCACTGAAGCTGAGTGGAAACGAGATAATAGGTAATAGCTAATATGGGCTGGTTTCCGCAACTCCACGTCAAAGCGCGTATTTTGCATACGGGTGGGAAAAATCTGTTATTCGATCCACCCCAGCTCTTCAAAGAAGGCCAGCAACGCCTTGGTGTTACTGGCCGTCTCGCGTGGGGTACCTGCGGCACCGAAGTACTGTGCCCTGTGCCACCACCGGGCAGTCGACAGCACATGAGCTGCTGGCTCGTCGTCCTCCATGCAGGCTCTGCAGAGCGGACTGTCTGTGACTCCTATAACAAAGAGGTGTTTATTAAATGACCCATGGCCAGTTATAGCTGCTGTAACCGTACGCAGCTGCTGTTTAGTTAATCGGAGAACTTCTTTCGTGAGGCCATCGATTGAAGGCAGTGCCTCCTTAGCCTGCCTGCGTGGAAACGAGATGTGTGAATAACGAAATTTTATTGGTTGTTATCTCTTGACTCCTCTCCGCTTGTCAGTGAATGAATTTAGGATTTTTATTTATTTATCTAAGCTTTTTAACTTTAACTCTTGTTTTTTCTTCTATTACAGAGGCGGCCTAGCCGGCTTAGAAGGCCGAGCTGGCGAAGTAACAAACGAGATCTGGCGAGTTCGCCTCAACAGTGAGCGACCGCAGTGGCACAACGCGACGCCCGTCACGTGCTCGCCGCACCGACAGCCGCCGCTGAAGCACTGCGGTAAGCGAATGTGCTCCTTGTGTAGTGCGTGTTAGGTATAGAGTCCCTTGCGGGATCTGGCGAGTCCTCAACAGTGAGTTAAAAAGCGACTTTGTTATCTATAGAAGAAATATAGCTTGATGACGCGCCCCACTACCGCATTTCATGTGTTCAGTCAGTGTGGTGCTGAACTTAAAGAATAGTACTACCCTATTTCTTACCATGGGTGTCGTAAAAGACGACTAAGATACTTACTAGAGAATGGGCGGCAGCGAAATGAAATGAAATTGTTTATTCTGTAAATAGGATATTGGAATCACTTTTACACGTCACCTTAAACAAATATATATTAAAAAATTGCTAGATGAGTTCGGCGTTTGAGAGAAAGAAAAGAAGAAAGAAAGAAAAAGTATTTATTGGGACAAGCACAGGAGATCTTAATTAAACTAAACTCACACTCACTAAAAATAAAAAATAAAAAACAAACAGAGTAAAAATTAATATGAAGTGCAAAGTCCTGTGCGAGGCCAAAAGGCTCCTATCTCAGCATGATGCTGCGACATTTAATAATAAATGTCACAGCGCTGGTATTCTGATAGGGCCTGCAGTGATGTCACGGACAGAAAGATTCATATACATAAATACAAAATAAAAGTATTTAAACATAATTATGTATTAAATAGGTACAAAAAATAAATCATAATGTTGTCCGCGTGTCAACACCGACGTTTCCTATCTGACTACTCTGAGAAGAAAGGCCGAAACAAAGTCAGAGGTCACAGTCTCTTTTAAAGTCCAGACATAATCTTGGTCAGGCCATATGAGAACCATTAGTGTCTGAAATGGTCTTTTGAGAAAAGAACCACACAGATTTGAGTGGAGCTGTCCTGTCAGTGCAAGCATTTGTCAGTCAAAAATTCAAGTCATTTATTCAAACTAGGCTGAGAATCGAACGTCAAAATCACATAAGACAGTCCCCCAAATCGTGGAGCTCAACTCAGAAGTTAAGGAGCTCAACTTGCTAACGAGCGTTCTCTATGCATTATTAACACCATAGTGCGATCGCCTGCCTAGAGTGGCGATTGTGGCAAGAAATGGCCCCTAGTGCCCTACTCTTGGCAACTTTGTTTTGGGGGAGGCTTATGTCCAGCAGTGGACGTCTTTCAGCCGATGATGACTACCGCATTTACGTATACGATAATGCGATTTCTATAGGCAATGCGGTAGTGGGGCGCATCATTTCAGAGTGGACAAGCTATCACATGTGTATTGTTTGGTGTTTCAGGTGGCCTCCACGTATCAGGTCACACTGCGGTTCTAGTGTATCTAGGAGTCACCAAGAAACCTGTGATGTTAGTGTTCTTTGGACACTCGCCGCATTACGGATATCTACATTTAGTTCAGGTTTGTATTTAGAGTTGGTTGACAAAAGTTATTATTATGTTGAAATGTTAATCTGCAAAAGCAGCATCTATAGAATGTTTAAATACACCTCACAAGATCGAAAATACATGACTTACTTACGTACAGCCAGCCAGCAGGCCAACCTACCCGAAACTGTCAAATTTTCCCAATCAACTTTGAACCTTATGCTTTAGTGATAAAGTTGAAAATCTATTAAAGAAATTTGCCAGATTGTAGTAGGTTGATGTGCTGGCCTCTGTACATAAATTCACGCCTTTTTCCCATGCGTAAGCTAAGCAGATATTACAGAACGCCACCTACTACGATCCTTACATACTCCTATTGAGATTTGTTTTTTTTTTTACTGAATTATTATTATTCTGCACGTGTAGCATGACCACAATAGATTCGGGTTTTATCGACGGAAGAATAGACAAAATGACAGACACACAATCGCAATCTGTCGTTTTGTCTATTCTTTCGTAGGGTCTTCTAGGTTGGCGTTGGGTTTGGTAACTCGGGTAGCGCTATGTGTTAATATTGTTCTTGGTTTTCAATTGGGCGCGTTCAATTTCAGGGTAGGGCATTATTTTTTAAGGATATTATTTTTTTATTTATATTCTCAGCTGCAATACCGAGTTAAACAGAACAAGAGAAATGTGGGTGTACAAAACTGTCCAGCCTACCCTATACAGGCGTGTGCAGAATTTGTAAAATATTTTTACCTCAGCACCTCAAACAAGCAGGTTTGGCTGTCTATAGACAGTGACCACAATTCGATTTTGCTGCGAGCGTGAGACAAAGTAATTTTTATATTTTTTATGCCTGTAGCTGGGTCTACTCACAAAATTCGAAAGATTTGAACTTCACTTTGCTCTGTCACTTTCTCTTCGATACGAAAAAATCGAGCGATAGAAACAAGTCGATTCGAAATTCAATTTCAAAATTCCATACCTACTTGGCCCAAAAAAGAAACAAACAATGAAACGTTCGGATACACATAAATCCGTAAAATTGCAAATCATCTGTTAAGGTTTTATTTAAATGCTGTTTTGTTATATTTTTTGGAACAAAGTTCTTTAACGCGGCATGCGGTAGGAGTGCACTGGCAGAACTCGTCACGCAAAAAGGCGCTTGCGACTGTCTTCTTCTAATACAAAGAGAAAGAAAGAGAGAAAGAGATATAAAGTGTGAATTTGGTCAAAATGTAAATCCAAGACGGCGGCAAAATTTTTCACATTTTTTGTCATGGGTGTCGTTTTCATAGTTTTCAAGGGTGCTAAAGCCGATCGTGAGGTTAAAATGCAAATCCAAGATGACGACTGCGAAAATTTTAAATCTTCTCTGCATGGGTATCGTTTCTATGGTTTTCAAGGTTGCTAAAGCCGATAGTGAAGTCAAAATCCAAGACGGCGGCTGCGAAAATTTTCACATTTTTCGTCATGGGTGTCGTTTTCATAGGTTTCGAGGGTGCTAAAGCCAAAAATTACATCAAAATGTTAATCTAAGATGGCGGCTGTGAAAATGTTCAAGTTTTTCATCATGGGTATTGTTTTCATAGTTTTCTACCACCGGGGAAAGATGGAGATATTATTTCTTTTTTTCCGAAAATTTTCACATGGATATACTCTCACGGTACCTAACAACACCCTCACGGATCGGTTTGGGTTTTTTTTTTTATATGTTTTATGTTCTTTCTGAAAATCAACACTTGCAGCAAAAAGCAACTTTGCTCTCTTGTTGCAAAAATGACTATTCTTCAGTTTGAATGAATCTTTCACCCCTCTATTTCCAGGAATACTACGTAGATGAAGGCGTGTGGTCGGTCGCAGCCACCCGCGGCTGGGCGGCGCGCGCGGGCTTCGCGCACGCGGCGGCGTGGGACCCGCTGTCGCGCAAGGTGTACGTGCACGGGGGGCTGGTGTCGGAGTCTGAGGCTACACAGGTATGTCTTCGCGCACGCGGCGGCGTGGGACCCGCTGTCGCGCAAGGTGTACGTGCACGGGGGGCTGGTGTCGGAGTCTGAGGCTACACAGGTATGTCTTCGCGCACGCGGCGGCGTGGGACCCGCTGTCGCGCAAGGTGTACGTGCACGGGGGGCTGGTGTCGGAGTCTGAGGCTACACAGGTATGTCTTCGCGCACGCGGCGGCGTGGGACCCGCTGTCGCGCAAGGTGTACGTGCACGGGGGGCTGGTGTCGGAGTCTGAGGCTACACAGGTATGTCTTCGCGCACGCGGCGGCGTGGGACCCGCTGTCGCGCAAGGTGTACGTGCACGGGGGGCTGGTGTCGGAGTCTGAGGCTACACAGGTATGTCTTCGCGCACGCGGCGGCGTGGGACCCGCTGTCGCGCAAGGTGTACGTGCACGGGGGGCTGGTGTCGGAGTCTGAGGCTACACAGGTATGTCTTCGCGCACGCGGCGGCGTGGGACCCGCTGTCGCGCAAGGTGTACGTGCACGGGGGGCTGGTGTCGGAGTCTGAGGCTACACAGGTATGTCTTCGCGCACGCGGCGGCGTGGGACCCGCTGTCGCGCAAGGTGTACGTGCACGGGGGGCTGGTGTCGGAGTCTGAGGCTACACAGGTATGTCTTCGCGCACGCGGCGGCGTGGGACCCGCTGTCGCGCAAGGTGTACGTGCACGGGGGGCTGGTGTCGGAGTCTGAGGCTACACAGGTATGTCTTCGCGCACGCGGCGGCGTGGGACCCGCTGTCGCGCAAGGTGTACGTGCACGGGGGGCTGGTGTCGGAGTCTGAGGCTACACAGGTATGTCTTCGCGCACGCGGCGGCGTGGGACCCGCTGTCGCGCAAGGTGTACGTGCACGGGGGGCTGGTGTCGGAGTCTGAGGCTACACAGGTATGTCTTCGCGCACGCGGCGGCGTGGGACCCGCTGTCGCGCAAGGTGTACGTGCACGGGGGGCTGGTGTCGGAGTCTGAGGCTACACAGGTATGTCTTCGCGCACGCGGCGGCGTGGGACCCGCTGTCGCGCAAGGTGTACGTGCACGGGGGGCTGGTGTCGGAGTCTGAGGCTACACAGGTATGTCTTCGCGCACGCGGCGGCGTGGGACCCGCTGTCGCGCAAGGTGTACGTGCACGGGGGGCTGGTGTCGGAGTCTGAGGCTACACAGGTATGTCTTCGCGCACGCGGCGGCGTGGGACCCGCTGTCGCGCAAGGTGTACGTGCACGGGGGGCTGGTGTCGGAGTCTGAGGCTACACAGGTATGTCTTCGCGCACGCGGCGGCGTGGGACCCGCTGTCGCGCAAGGTGTACGTGCACGGGGGGCTGGTGTCGGAGTCTGAGGCTACACAGGTATGTCTTCGCGCACGCGGCGGCGTGGGACCCGCTGTCGCGCAAGGTGTACGTGCACGGGGGGCTGGTGTCGGAGTCTGAGGCTACACAGGTATGTCTTCGCGCACGCGGCGGCGTGGGACCCGCTGTCGCGCAAGGTGTACGTGCACGGGGGGCTGGTGTCGGAGTCTGAGGCTACACAGGTATGTCTTCGCGCACGCGGCGGCGTGGGACCCGCTGTCGCGCAAGGTGTACGTGCACGGGGGGCTGGTGTCGGAGTCTGAGGCTACACAGGTATGTCTTCGCGCACGCGGCGGCGTGGGACCCGCTGTCGCGCAAGGTGTACGTGCACGGGGGGCTGGTGTCGGAGTCTGAGGCTACACAGGTATGTCTTCGCGCACGCGGCGGCGTGGGACCCGCTGTCGCGCAAGGTGTACGTGCACGGGGGGCTGGTGTCGGAGTCTGAGGCTACACAGGTATGTCTTCGCGCACGCGGCGGCGTGGGACCCGCTGTCGCGCAAGGTGTACGTGCACGGGGGGCTGGTGTCGGAGTCTGAGGCTACACAGGTATGTCTTCGCGCACGCGGCGGCGTGGGACCCGCTGTCGCGCAAGGTGTACGTGCACGGGGGGCTGGTGTCGGAGTCTGAGGCTACACAGGTATGTCTTCGCGCACGCGGCGGCGTGGGACCCGCTGTCGCGCAAGGTGTACGTGCACGGGGGGCTGGTGTCGGAGTCTGAGGCTACACAGGTATGTCTTCGCGCACGCGGCGGCGTGGGACCCGCTGTCGCGCAAGGTGTACGTGCACGGGGGGCTGGTGTCGGAGTCTGAGGCTACACAGGTATGTCTTCGCGCACGCGGCGGCGTGGGACCCGCTGTCGCGCAAGGTGTACGTGCACGGGGGGCTGGTGTCGGAGTCTGAGGCTACACAGGTATGTCTTCGCGCACGCGGCGGCGTGGGACCCGCTGTCGCGCAAGGTGTACGTGCACGGGGGGCTGGTGTCGGAGTCTGAGGCTACACAGGTATGTCTTCGCGCACGCGGCGGCGTGGGACCCGCTGTCGCGCAAGGTGTACGTGCACGGGGGGCTGGTGTCGGAGTCTGAGGCTACACAGGTATGTCTTCGCGCACGCGGCGGCGTGGGACCCGCTGTCGCGCAAGGTGTACGTGCACGGGGGGCTGGTGTCGGAGTCTGAGGCTACACAGGTATGTCTTCGCGCACGCGGCGGCGTGGGACCCGCTGTCGCGCAAGGTGTACGTGCACGGGGGGCTGGTGTCGGAGTCTGAGGCTACACAGGTATGTCTTCGCGCACGCGGCGGCGTGGGACCCGCTGTCGCGCAAGGTGTACGTGCACGGGGGGCTGGTGTCGGAGTCTGAGGCTACACAGGTATGTCTTCGCGCACGCGGCGGCGTGGGACCCGCTGTCGCGCAAGGTGTACGTGCACGGGGGGCTGGTGTCGGAGTCTGAGGCTACACAGGTATGTCTTCGCGCACGCGGCGGCGTGGGACCCGCTGTCGCGCAAGGTGTACGTGCACGGGGGGCTGGTGTCGGAGTCTGAGGCTACACAGGTATGTCTTCGCGCACGCGGCGGCGTGGGACCCGCTGTCGCGCAAGGTGTACGTGCACGGGGGGCTGGTGTCGGAGTCTGAGGCTACACAGGTATGTCTTCGCGCACGCGGCGGCGTGGGACCCGCTGTCGCGCAAGGTGTACGTGCACGGGGGGCTGGTGTCGGAGTCTGAGGCTACACAGGTATGTCTTCGCGCACGCGGCGGCGTGGGACCCGCTGTCGCGCAAGGTGTACGTGCACGGGGGGCTGGTGTCGGAGTCTGAGGCTACACAGGTATGTCTTCGCGCACGCGGCGGCGTGGGACCCGCTGTCGCGCAAGGTGTACGTGCACGGGGGGCTGGTGTCGGAGTCTGAGGCTACACAGGTATGTCTTCGCGCACGCGGCGGCGTGGGACCCGCTGTCGCGCAAGGTGTACGTGCACGGGGGGCTGGTGTCGGAGTCTGAGGCTACACAGGTATGTCTTCGCGCACGCGGCGGCGTGGGACCCGCTGTCGCGCAAGGTGTACGTGCACGGGGGGCTGGTGTCGGAGTCTGAGGCTACACAGGTATGTCTTCGCGCACGCGGCGGCGTGGGACCCGCTGTCGCGCAAGGTGTACGTGCACGGGGGGCTGGTGTCGGAGTCTGAGGCTACACAGGTATGGCTCCTCAAAAAGGCTTACTCTGTAGTTACCGAGTTCTATAACCCGCAGTTACTGCGGATCTTTGCCTCGAACTGTGTCTTGACTTTTTATTTTACCAGTGATCAATTACATTCTTTTCTTTTCTGAAAGAGACATGTCAAGATGTAGGCAACTCACTCGCTTCATGTAATACAAATGTTAGTTTTCAAGTTTTGAAAAACGCGCGCAGCGAAATGGCAACCTCGCGCCACATAAGCGTAGTAGAGCATGCTTGCCTTGTGCGCATGCGCGGGCGCCGCGAGAGTGCGCGCGCTCGCCGAGTCGCTCGAGTTAGTGCCCTCGAAACATCACTGCGAGCGGACGTGTGTCAAATCGCGCGATCGTTCCCGCCAATATCAGTTTAGTCTTAAGTCCTATGTTTAGATTATAGTTACCTTAGTTTCTATTGTGTTCTAAAGTGCGAGTTTTTGTGAAAAAGAATATACTCTGTTTACCGGTAACTTTGTATTTCTGTTTTGTGTTGTAATCTTGCCCTATAATTAAAACACTAGAACTAAATTATGTTATATTTTGTCAATTATATGGTTATATCTTTTTGCTTGCAGGCCCCATCGGCATCGTTATTTGAGTACGACCCCGAGTTAAGACTGTGGCGCCCTCTGCAATCAGCGCCGACACCTAGATATTTACATTCTGCTACTTTTATTACACCAGGTAAATTATTTGCCAAATACGTTTTTGAACAGAAGGTAGGACAACAAGTCCGAGGTGAACACAGGGATATTTCTGCCCCTTTGAATAATTTTCGAACCATTACATTTGAGCATTTTGGCACGGATGAATACAGACAGTTCACTCCGCATTTTAGGTATAAAGCTACAAGTAGGTACGCGGCGGGCTCGACTTGTCGAATTCAGTGGGCGTAACGTAGTCAGAAGATATAAGAGTTACGCGATAGAAAGAGAGGCAACTTCTAGGTGAATATAACTGCAGGTAATTAGCGCTGTGCGACCTGAATTGCACTTTATCGTGTCGTAGTAAGAGTCGCTTTTTATTTAAATGATATTGCGGAGTGAACCTGTCCCTGTACTAATCCATGATTTTGATTCAAGTTGGTTCAAATTGCGTCCTCGAAATTCATGATTTATTTTGAAATTGGAGTGGGGCATTTTGAAAAGAATCTAATGTCGGTGAAACTACGAACAATAATTGAATTATTTAAATTAAATAATAATTTAAGAATTGTTTATTGATACCCTATTTGTTGTTATAGGTGTAATGCTAGTATTTGGCGGAAATGCACACAATGACAGTGCCGCGGCGTTGGTGTCCAACCCTGCTGCTTCTAAATGTTATTCTGCGGGAGCATTGTTGTATGACGTCAGGTAAATAGTTTATTATTTATTTTATGTAAAAGTTAAGGCAAACGTGAGGGGACGGGTTCTGTCGACGGAAGAATAGACAAAATGACAGCTTGTCATTGTTTATCTCTAATTTTGTCTATTCTTCCGTCGACAAAACCTATTTCTATTGTGGTCATGCTAAGCGTGCAGTGGAGTTTCTTGCCCATTCTTCTCCATAAGAAAACTAACTTTTGGAAGGGGCGACCAGAATATTTTTTTTTTTTTTGTAAATGTTGACGTTCAAGTGCCTTTTTTGTGCCTAATTGAAATAAATTATTTGACTTTGACTTTGACTTTGAACGAAATTCCTTCTCACGTATGATTTAAAAGAAAAACAAAATTTTCGGTACCGGCCTCTTGGATTTACATTTTATCGTCACTATCGGTTTTAGCACCCTCGAAAACTATGAAAACGATAGGTATGACGAAAAGAAATTAAAAAATCGCGACCGCCATCTTGGATTTACATTTTGATGTCATTATCGGTTTTAGCATCCACGAAAACTATAAAAACATACCCATAATGAAAATTTGAAAATTTATCGCAGCTGCCATCTTGATTTACATTTTGACCTCACTATCAGTTTTAGCAACCCTCGAAAAGCATGAAAACGATACACATGATAAAAAAAACGAAAATGTTCGCAGCCGCCATCTTGGATTTTAATTTTGACCAAATACACACTTTAATTCGATAAAGAGAGTGAGTCTCTTTATCGAATTAGAAGAAGACAGCCGCAAGAATGAGTCTAGTAAAAATCGTTACGATTTTTCGCGTGACCATTTTTGCCAGATTACTCCTCCCGTAAGTCGCGATAAAAAACTTCGTTCCATAAACATTGATGGAATTAGAACAAATTTCTTATGGAACTAATTTAACTTAGAGATGTATTAATAACTCTAATGATTGTTTATAATTCTGTCAACACATATTTGTTAAGGTCGCGAATCATATTTAGATCAAGATACAACCTGACACTGTCCTGCAAATTGCAAAAACTTAAGAAAATTTTAATTTCGCGGGCAGATTCACCTTTAAACAAATACATGGAGTGATCAATCTGTATAGACGAACCTGCGCTTGATCGGTTCGATCGGATACGTGCCCAATGCACATCCACGAAACGATTTGATCAGTTTTTATACGATTCGCGTTAGACTGGCTGCGCGCACAGATTGCATCTGCGGCGCTTGAGTCGCTGACGGAACGAAATGTTGCCATTTTAAATATTATATAATTTAGGAAGTATTGTATTTATTTTATTTTTATTTTTGATTTTGTTATTTCACTATATGCTGCACCAGTTGACGTCATCACGTCAACGCCGGCTGTCGCTGAAAACCAGCGCTGGGGCTCTGTCTCGCATAGGGTCGCAGCATTATGCTGAGCGATGGCCGTTTTGTTTGGATGTGACGCATATTTTCCCCCAATTTGTTATTCTCGTGTTTTTTTTTCTTTGTGTCATATTTACCGCAAATAAACGTATTTTCTTTCCTTTCTTTCTTTCTTTCTTTCTTGGTAGCAGTGGCGTGCCTAGGGGTCAAAATTAGGGCAAGCCGACACATATAAAGAAAAAACTCATTTTAATATTATTGGCACACCAGAGCTCTTCGAGTTAATTCATATTACACTCGCTCGCACACAGTCACAACAGTCGCTATGGGCAAAATATTACAATGAATCCGGCTACTAGATGGCGCACAAATAATTGATTGATTTGTAATTTCCAACTACACATTGCTTACGATGTTGATAATATTTATAATTACTCACAATGTGAACAGCCGTAAGTCTTCATTCTTCGCTTCTTTACCACAGACAGATGACAAACATCAAAGTACACGGTTAGCCGCCGCAGGAGACGCCCTGGGCGTTGGGAATCCCAGGCCGATTCCCGGCCACCGTAGGCGCGGGCTTGCGGACGGTGAGCAATGGGTAGCTCGCCGTCCGATAAGGACCAGGCCCGGGTCGACGGCGCGTTGTGTTCCACACGCGCCTCAAAGAGATGTCAGCACAACGGAAGGGGTCCGATAGGACCGATGCCTGCCGGGGTTGCGGGAAAGTCCGAAAGGGATACCGTGGCCCCTGGCAACGTAAAGGCAACGGAAGGAACACGGGTGGGTTTTAGTCAGTAAGAGTCTGACACGCCCTCCCGCTCCACCCAGAACGGGAGAAGTTATTTGATAATTTCCCACCCAAAAAAAAAAAAAAAGGCTGGCATTACTAGATAGAGTTACGATACATATCAGCAATGACATACCTTCAGTGGCTTTGATAAAAACCGTTTGTTGTTGGTTGTCAATTCGTAAGAAAGCATGATTCTGGCGCCTGCTTTAATTTGTTCACTTAATTATGCGGACCTTACAAAATATAAAAATTACTTTCTGTATTCTAAATCAAATCTTCTATCTTTCTGTAAAATGATTTCATTACATCAGCGTAAAAAGTTGGTGAACGTTTTAATTCTACCAACAGCTGTTTTTCTATTGCTATAATCGATGATTCGGAAAGCCGCTCTTGTCCTTGAGTATTTCTTAAATATGTGTGAATACGTTTTAAAGATGAAAAAGCACGTGCCGCGGAACAACTTGTCGTAGGAATGGTGACAAATAAATAAGCTAACTTTAAAAGTTCCGGAAAGGCATCCTGAATGCAATTTTCTTCTATGAAATCAATTAAACTGAAAATATTGCGCTCCTTTAGTTCAGGTGATGGATACTCATACAAATTTATCAACTGACTCTTTAAAGTTTCCCAATCAAAATAGTTTGCATAAATGCTAAATAACGAATCTAATGCCACTGTTGGAAAAACTCTCTTATAATTATCAAAAAAATGTTTTTAAACAATTGGAAAAACTGTAATTCAAATATTTCTGAATATCTATCATTAATTTCGGAAAATATGTTATCAATTACTTGGACATAGATCCGTTTATATTCTGTCCGAGCGCAAGTGATGTTACGTCTTAAACGAGGACCTGAATTATTTAATGGACCTTCATAAATTCCGTTGAATTTTGGAAGGAATCGTTCATGTAACCATTACAGAAACTCCTTTATTTTATTACTAGAATAACCAACATCGACTTGTGATTTTTTAATTATGTTGTACAAGCCGTCGGTCTTTTCAAATATTGTGTGAAACAAGGAAGGAAAAAAATCCAAATTAAAAAGATGTTAGCAAATTAGAAAAGTTTTTTCGGCGTATTTACTATTACCATCCCATTCCTGTGTTGTCAGTCATTTCAGTAAACAGATTGATAAGATTAAGTTTTTGTTCAGAAACCGTGTGTACTATCGAAGAAGTTCATATCTAAGCAGTTTGAAAACAAAATCCCGTGAACACGATGATCACATCTGTTACCGTCCCGGTTCTATAGCGACCGAGCGCTGCAAGCAGAAATAGTCCTTACGGTGTATAGATATGAACTTCTTCGATGGTACAATACGCGATGAATATGACCAACGAGTTGCGGAAAGGTTAGGCAATCGTTTGCTACAATGGCTGTCGTAAAAAGCAACACGTCTCGTAATGTTACTGAAAAAAATTATCATTAAGTACCTGAAGGGCAGAAAAATACGAACTAACTTCATTAATCCTACCACATGATTTGGAAAGCATTAAGTTAAAAATATGAGCATTACACCAAACATAAGTAGCTTGAGGATAAATGTCCTTGATTTTTTATTGGACTCCATTTCTTAAGCCTGACATTACGCTTGCACCGTCGTAGCTTTGTGCTACTAATTTTCCGATGCAATTGTATTTATTGAGAGAATCTAAAATTATTTTAGATATAGTTTCCGAGGTACGGCTTTCAGATACATTAACGTACCCCAAAAAACGATCATGTATGTCGTTGCCATAATAATACCTAAAAATAACGCACAATTGCTCTCTGTTGCTAACATCGGGAGTTTCATGTCATCAACAATTCTGACGGCACGGTTGGCGCAGTGGTTAAGCGATTGACTGCTGCGCTGCGTGTCGCGGGTTCGATTCCCGCACGGAACAAATATTTGTATGACCTACAATTAGTTGTTCCGGGTCTGGCTGTTTGTGTATGGGCATTTTCATTTTAAATGGCGCAGGTTGTTTTTCAAAAATAAAATTAAAATTAAATACAATTCTATTAATTTATAATAATAATTTACATTAAAAATAGCAATCAATAATAATTATGTCATTTCAATAAAAAATTGCAAGAATAATCAACATGTTTCAAAATTATTTAAGTAATGTCAGTCATAATAATTATAATAATAAATTTTACATTTTACACTCAAAATATTCATTGATGGAATAAAAACATCTCTCACACAACCAGTTATATAACTTTCTATTAAATTCTAAATCTGTAGCACTTCTAAATTCTTTGGCTAAGTGGTTATATATTTTCACCGCCATGGTATAACAATTTTTGTTGCAAACTTTTAGTCTATTACGCGGGACAGTAGTCCCGCGTAATAGAAAAAAAAAGAGAAAAGAGGAAAGTAGTACAAAAGCCACTAGTAAGTGGCTTTTGTACTACTTTCCTCTTTGACATAGCCTTTTCATCTTTTTCAAAGAGCGAGTAATTGTTTCTCACAAATTTGCAGATTTCAAACACATATAAAGATGGGAGAGTAAGCAGCTTTTGCTTAATAAATACAGGTTTACAAGAGTCTGTCCACTTAAGATTGAAAATTGACCTTACACACTTTTTTGGGCTATGAATGCCCTCTGGGCATCTGTTGAATTCCCCCATAAAGTTATTCCATACCTTAAAACAGAACAAACATGACTGTGGTATACTAATAAGGCTGTTTGAACGTCTATTAAATTTTTGATCCTCCTAAGTGCAAATACGAATTTGTTATTTTTTTTACATACATTATCTACTTGAGCTTTCCAATTGCAATGTCTGTCCATAACTACTCCTAAAAAAATGATATTATTAACTTCTTCTATGTCATTATTGTTGTATTTTAAACTTAGTTTCATTTCATTTCCTATTTTTTTGTGGTTATTATACGGCAAAAATGTTATAAATTTAGTTTTATTTGTATTTATTTTTAAGTTATTCCTATCTAGCCAATTTATTAAATCTGTCAATGCTTTATTCGTAACAATTTTACTGTTATCTAGAGTTTTCTCTTTTGTCAACACGGTAGTATCATCTGCAAATAATATAGTGTATTGGTTCGTGGAGTTGGGCAGTTCGTTTATATAAATTATTTTTGAAAGTATGAGAACCAAAGTAATTGGTCTATAATTATTTGCCTCAGATCTAGGTCCTTTTTTGTGAAGGGGTTTTACAACAGAAAATTTTAAACTGTCGGGGAATATACCCTTTTCGGTGAAGTAACGAGATTATATTTGTCTGTAAAACTCAAAGTTTTTACCTTTCTGAGTAAGTATTGCACACACTTTAGTCCTTCACAAGGAACAATTGCATGCGTTTCCGAATTAATTTTAATGATAAGAAGTTTTTTAATCACTTCAAAACAAAGGTAATCACAGCAAAAATTAATTACAACATTTAAATTCACAGAAAATGAAAAAAATATCAAAGCGAAAAAAGTACGCCAGTAGCCGCTCAAAACAAATCTGAACTAATTTGAAGTTGTATTATTCTATAGAAATTCACGCACTGCGCAGCGTCTTGCGCAGCGTCTTGCAACGACAAACTTGCTTTACTCCTACTATTCATAATCAAACACACGATTCGTTCCATTCATATAAAAATCAAAAGCCGGGCTTAAAATTAGAACAATTTGCGAAATAAGTACATACTAATGATATCAACAACGTTACCAATTTCTATGCGAAAGATGAGAGGTCCAGAAGCCTCATAAAAGCCAGTTTGTGCGAGCGAGAAAGCTATGCAATGTACCACAGAATTGACGTCTTCATTCATCAATGCGATCTCGCGTCCTGCTTATCGCTATAGTGTTAGAGCGAGATCGCAACTGCGGCATCCGAGATGGTTTGGCAACGGTGCGTGATGCAAAACGGCGCGGAATTCAAATATTATTCTTTGAATACGTAAATCTGGCATCGTAGCTTTTATAGCGCGCGGCTGACACAGTGCTGCGCGGAGTTTAATGTTATTATTCTTATCAATGTTTGTGACATAAATGATTGACTTGGTTGCTTTACAAGTTTACAGGTGTAGTTTTTTTTTTTTTTGTGGGCTCACGTTTGAAGGCAAGCCGGGCTTTTCGGCTTTAATGAAAGGAACGCCACTGACTGGTAGCTTTGGCCGACGAAGTCTATCGATCTGATTGTCTTTTTTGTATTATTTTTAAGAGGGTTATGAATGTAATGCCATCAACAGATGCGGCGTGTGGTGGGCCGTGCCTGAACCGAGCGGCGGCGCGCGCGCTGCGCATGCGGCGGCGCCGCTGCTGGTGCGCGACAGGCGGACCGTCGTCATACACGCTGGGTATGTGGCCTAGCACTAACGTCAACAGGTGCGGCGTGTGGTGGGCCGCGCCTGCGCCGCTGCTGGTGCGCGACAGGCGGACCGTCGTCATACACGCTGGGTATGTGGCCTAGCACTAACGTCAACAGGTGCGGCGTGTGGTGGGCCGCGCCTGCGCCGCTGCTGGTGCGCGACAGGCGGACCGTCGTCATACACGCTGGGTATGTGGCCTAGCACTAACGTCAACAGGTGCGGCGTGTGGTGGGCCGCGCCTGCGCCGCTGCTGGTGCGCGACAGGCGGACCGTCGTCATACACGCTGGGTATGTGGCCTAGCACTAACGTCAACAGGTGCGGCGTGTGGTGGGCCGCGCCTGCGCCGCTGCTGGTGCGCGACAGGCGGACCGTCGTCATACACGCTGGGTATGTGGCCTAGCACTAACGTCAACAGGTGCGGCGTGTGGTGGGCCGCGCCTGCGCCGCTGCTGGTGCGCGACAGGCGGACCGTCGTCATACACGCTGGGTATGTGGCCTAGCACTAACGTCAACAGGTGCGGCGTGTGGTGGGCCGCGCCTGCGCCGCTGCTGGTGCGCGACAGGCGGACCGTCGTCATACACGCTGGGTATGTGGCCTAGCACTAACGTCAACAGGTGCGGCGTGTGGTGGGCCGCGCCTGCGCCGCTGCTGGTGCGCGACAGGCGGACCGTCGTCATACACGCTGGGTATGTGGCCTAGCACTAACGTCAACAGGTGCGGCGTGTGGTGGGCCGCGCCTGCGCCGCTGCTGGTGCGCGACAGGCGGACCGTCGTCATACACGCTGGGTATGTGGCCTAGCACTAACGTCAACAGGTGCGGCGTGTGGTGGGCCGCGCCTGCGCCGCTGCTGGTGCGCGACAGGCGGACCGTCGTCATACACGCTGGGTATGTGGCCTAGCACTAACGTCAACAGGTGCGGCGTGTGGTGGGCCGCGCCTGCGCCGCTGCTGGTGCGCGACAGGCGGACCGTCGTCATACACGCTGGGTATGTGGCCTAGCACTAACGTCAACAGGTGCGGCGTGTGGTGGGCCGCGCCTGCGCCGCTGCTGGTGCGCGACAGGCGGACCGTCGTCATACACGCTGGGTATGTGGCCTAGCACTAACGTCAACAGGTGCGGCGTGTGGTGGGCCGCGCCTGCGCCGCTGCTGGTGCGCGACAGGCGGACCGTCGTCATACACGCTGGGTATGTGGCCTAGCACTAACGTCAACAGGTGCGGCGTGTGGTGGGCCGCGCCTGCGCCGCTGCTGGTGCGCGACAGGCGGACCGTCGTCATACACGCTGGGTATGTGGCCTAGCACTAACGTCAACAGGTGCGGCGTGTGGTGGGCCGCGCCTGCGCCGCTGCTGGTGCGCGACAGGCGGACCGTCGTCATACACGCTGGGTATGTGGCCTAGCACTAACGTCAACAGGTGCGGCGTGTGGTGGGCCGCGCCTGCGCCGCTGCTGGTGCGCGACAGGCGGACCGTCGTCATACACGCTGGGTATGTGGCCTAGCACTAACGTCAACAGGTGCGGCGTGTGGTGGGCCGCGCCTGCGCCGCTGCTGGTGCGCGACAGGCGGACCGTCGTCATACACGCTGGGTATGTGGCCTAGCACTAACGTCAACAGGTGCGGCGTGTGGTGGGCCGCGCCTGCGCCGCTGCTGGTGCGCGACAGGCGGACCGTCGTCATACATGCTGGGTATGTGGCCTAGCACTAACGTCAACAGGTGCGGCGTGTGGTGGGCCGCGCCTGCGCCGCTGCTGGTGCGCGACAGGCGGACCGTCGTCATACACGCTGGGTATGTGGCCTAGCACTAACGTCAACAGGTGCGGCGTGTGGTGGGCCGCGCCTGCGCCGCTGCTGGTGCGCGACAGGCGGACCGTCGTCATACACGCTGGGTATGTGGCCTAGCACTGACGTCAACAGGTGCGGCGTGTGGTGGGCCGCGCCTGCGCCGCTGCTGGTGCGCGACAGGCGGACCGTCGTCATACACGCTGGGTATGTGGCCTAGCACTAACGTCAACAGGTGCGGCGTGTGGTGGGCCGCGCCTGCGCCGCTGCTGGTGCGCGACAGGCGGACCGTCGTCATACACGCTGGGTATGTGGCCTAGCACTAACGTCAACAGGTGCGGCGTGTGGTGGGCCGCGCCTGCGCCGCTGCTGGTGCGCGACAGGCGGACCGTCGTCATACACGCTGGGTATGTGGCCTAGCACTAACGTCAACAGGTGCGGCGTGTGGTGGGCCGCGCCTGCGCCGCTGCTGGTGCGCGACAGGCGGACCGTCGTCATACACGCTGGGTATGTGGCCTAGCACTAACGTCAACAGGTGCGGCGTGTGGTGGGCCGCGCCTGCGCCGCTGCTGGTGCGCGACAGGCGGACCGTCGTCATACACGCTGGGTATGTGGCCTAGCACTAACGTCAACAGGTGCGGCGTGTGGTGGGCCGCGCCTGCGCCGCTGCTGGTGCGCGACAGGCGGACCGTCGTCATACACGCTGGGTATGTGGCCTAGCACTAACGTCAACAGGTGCGGCGTGTGGTGGGCCGCGCCTGCGCCGCTGCTGGTGCGCGACAGGCGGACCGTCGTCATACACGCTGGGTATGTGGCCTAGCACTAACGTCAACAGGTGCGGCGTGTGGTGGGCCGCGCCTGCGCCGCTGCTGGTGCGCGACAGGCGGACCGTCGTCATACACGCTGGGTATGTGGCCTAGCACTAACGTCAACAGGTGCGGCGTGTGGTGGGCCGCGCCTGCGCCGCTGCTGGTGCGCGACAGGCGGACCGTCGTCATACACGCTGGGTATGTGGCCTAGCACTAACGTCAACAGGTGCGGCGTGTGGTGGGCCGCGCCTGCGCCGCTGCTGGTGCGCGACAGGCGGACCGTCGTCATACACGCTGGGTATGTGGCCTAGCACTGACGTCAACAGGTGCGGCGTGTGGTGGGCCGCGCCTGCGCCGCTGCTGGTGCGCGACAGGCGGACCGTCGTCATACACGCTGGGTATGTGGCCTAGCACTAACGTCAACAGGTGCGGCGTGTGGTGGGCCGCGCCTGCGCCGCTGCTGGTGCGCGACAGGCGGACCGTCGTCATACACGCTGGGTATGTGGCCTAGCACTAACGTCAACAGGTGCGGCGTGTGGTGGGCCGCGCCTGCGCCGCTGCTGGTGCGCGACAGGCGGACCGTCGTCATACACGCTGGGTATGTGGCCTAGCACTAACGTCAACAGGTGCGGCGTGTGGTGGGCCGCGCCTGCGCCGCTGCTGGTGCGCGACAGGCGGACCGTCGTCATACACGCTGGGTATGTGGCCTAGCACTAACGTCAACAGGTGCGGCGTGTGGTGGGCCGCGCCTGCGCCGCTGCTGGTGCGCGACAGGCGGACCGTCGTCATACACGCTGGGTATGTGGCCTAGCACTAACGTCAACAGGTGCGGCGTGTGGTGGGCCGCGCCTGCGCCGCTGCTGGTGCGCGACAGGCGGACCGTCGTCATACACGCTGGGTATGTGGCCTAGCACTGACGTCAACAGGTGCGGCGTGTGGTGGGCCGCGCCTGCGCCGCTGCTGGTGCGCGACAGGCGGACCGTCGTCATACACGCTGGGTATGTGGCCTAGCACTAACGTCAACAGGTGCGGCGTGTGGTGGGCCGCGCCTGCGCCGCTGCTGGTGCGCGACAGGCGGACCGTCGTCATACACGCTGGGTATGTGGCCTAGCACTAACGTCAACAGGTGCGGCGTGTGGTGGGCCGCGCCTGCGCCGCTGCTGGTGCGCGACAGGCGGACCGTCGTCATACACGCTGGGTATGTGGCCTAGCACTAACGTCAACAGGTGCGGCGTGTGGTGGGCCGCGCCTGCGCCGCTGCTGGTGCGCGACAGGCGGACCGTCGTCATACACGCTGGGTATGTGGCCTAGCACTGACGTCAACAGGTGCGGCGTGTGGTGGGCCGCGCCTGCGCCGCTGCTGGTGCGCGACAGGCGGACCGTCGTCATACACGCTGGGTATGTGGCCTAGCACTAACGTCAACAGGTGCGGCGTGTGGTGGGCCGCGCCTGCGCCGCTGCTGGTGCGCGACAGGCGGACCGTCGTCATACACGCTGGGTATGTGGCCTAGCACTAACGTCAACAGGTGCGGCGTGTGGTGGGCCGCGCCTGCGCCGCTGCTGGTGCGCGACAGGCGGACCGTCGTCATACACGCTGGGTATGTGGCCTAGCACTAACGTCAACAGGTGCGGCGTGTGGTGGGCCGCGCCTGCGCCGCTGCTGGTGCGCGACAGGCGGACCGTCGTCATACACGCTGGGTATGTGGCCTAGCACTAACGTCAACAGGTGCGGCGTGTGGTGGGCCGCGCCTGCGCCGAGCGCGCCGGATTCGATTTTGAACGCACTGCTTAGCGGCGAGAGTTGAAAATCTAATGTATTTTTTTCAACACAAGAGAGATGAAAATACGCGAAAAAAATTCGCTTTTGCGTACCTGCACTGGCCGTCTCATTACAAAACGAGTTCTAATTTGAGTCCTAGCTAAAACCTTATTATATTTTCTACTCGTCATTCATAATTGCCGTTTTGTATGAAAAAATTGAAACGAGCGGTTATCAAACAGAATCCATTTTTCATCGCAGGTAACAATGCGGTTCAAAATTCCTTCATTTGTGTGTCTGTTGAGCAGTGCAAGGCACGTCTCGACGCGTACTTCGCGCTGGCGATCATTGAGTTCGTGGGACACCCATTTGTCAAGCTTTTTTACCTTGCCAATTTGACGCAAATGGACCAATATTGTTTTGACGCTAACGTCGAAAGCTGCTGCTAATTCAGCCGTAGTCTTCGGACGACCGCGAGGTTCATTTTTCAGGTCGAAATTTCCAGAACGGAAGCGAGCAAACCAATAACAGGTGGTGCGTTGGTTTGTAGTGTTAGCTCCGTAAACGTCGTTGATGTTGCGTGCCGCTTGTGCCGCGTTGATGCCATGACGGTACTCATATTCCATAATTACTCGAATTTTTTACGTATCCATGATGACGAAAAAGATTGAATTGCGATGAAAATGTAACACTAATCAATAAACAAATGACTACTTTTGGAAAAAAAATCCATGTTTTTAAAATAAAATTAATTTGAAATTAGAATTCTTAGCTAAACAAAAATTATTTTGATTTGAAATGGCCAGTACTGCAGAACGGCAATTTCATAGGTAAAGACCTAATATTATCTACCACAAAAAGTTAACTTCTCTTCTCTTCTAATGAGCCAGTTTTTTTATTTCGAATTTATTCCTTAATAAACATTTATAGCTGAGTTCTTCCTCTATAATATGAGCCCATGAGTAATTGATTAAGAGTATTTATGCTAAAAACACACTAAAACAATGATTACAGGTTCGACGGCCGCCTCCGTTCGGACGCACTAATCTTCGAAGCAGGCGAAGGTTGTTCCAGACACACGAGCGAAGCAGCGTGTTTGACTGCCGCGCAGCATACTGCAGTCGCATGCGTGTGGAGATCAAGAGACAGAGCTTGTTTGCCGGTAATAATCAAAATAATACGAGAAAATTGTCGATTATTCATTTAGGGGATAAAGGTTCATGCACACACGTCAGTCACGTCAACGTCAAGTCACCGATCAGTCACGTCAAAAAATATAGTTACATTGAAGTTGTAGGACTATACACATCATTCACGTCACTACCGGCACGTCTCAGTCGACGTCGCGTCACCGGCAAGTCAAAACTTGTATTGCTTCGAACGAAAGAGGCGTTGCTTACTGACTGATTATCTGTTCACACACGTCCCTGAGATTGACGTGACTGATCGACGACTTGACGTTGACGTGACTGATCGACGACTTGACGTTGACGTGACTGTTCGGCGACTGGACGTTGACGTGACTGAACGGCGGCTTGATGCTGACGTGACTGATCGACGACTTGACGTTGACGTGACTGATAGGTGACTGGACGTGGACGTGACTGAACGGCGACTTGACGCTGACGTAACTGATCGACCGTTGACTGCCTAACCCTACGGAAATTACAGGCGTGATGTTATGTTATGAAATGTTATTTCAGTTAGAAGAAGTGGGCTGGAAGGAGTCGTTTGACGGCACGGTGAAGGCGTGCCTCACGGAACCTAGGTTTGGTAAGGGTAAGCACGTTACTACACTAAACCCTACTAATAGTGTGTTTGGGTGACTCCTCCAACTGTTCTCTAAAGAAATACCTAATACTTTTGAATAAAGGTCAAATCGGAATGTAGACAATTTTTTTTGTCCGTCAGATAGATAATAAAAAAATATTGGACACGTATTTTTTCTTCGTTTTATGTAATCATAAGATTACGGCAATACATTGAGTTGAAATGTGGCATGACGTCATTCTCCGGTAGATTGAATACTGAATTGTAACGTAGCGAGCCCCCACTCCCCAACTTTAATGCGTTTTAGCTAAATTATTTTTTTATCAATATGATAAAGCAAAAAATACGTGACTTTTATTTTTTTTATTATCTGACTGACGGACTAAATACTTAGTTTTTTTTTCCAGTCTACACCCCTATTGAATTAACCGGCGCGGCGAAGCGACACTCGCTCCGAACGTATTTAAAATCGTCCTATTACTTTACAGCCTCGGGTTGGGTGATACGTTCAACCAATCAGGATTGGTTCAAGTTAAGGGTGCGTTTCCACTGAAGCGGAGACGGGCGGAGACGTGTAGGAATCGTCCAATCCAGACGAGACGAGAGACGCGATGAGTATTGCAACCATTGTGATTGGTCGATTCCTGCAGGTCTCCCGCTCAGCTCCGCTCGTCTTCGCTTCAATGGAAACGCACCCTAAGTCCTGGCTGGTTGAATGCGTTCAAAATCGCGCATTAGGTTTCAACTTTTCGGACGTATGACTCAACTTTAGTTTTTTTTTCAATACGAAATATTATTGCGCTATCTATACCTAGATCTGCTGATGATAATTGCATTCACTGGTGTCTTGAAAACATAATAGCTAACTAGCTTCTGCTGGCGTAAATTTTCTGCCCCCGACCCACTGCGTCGGATCGTATCGCTCGCCCGCGCTATTAATTCGTTTTCACTTAGCGTTCTTTTTGACTTTTTTCTTTTGCTCGGCTCCTAAGGGTCGTAGCGTAATGTTACATGGCCTACCTTTCTCAAGAATTGGGCTATCCAATGCAAAAATATTTTTTGAAATCGGTCAACAAGTATTGAGTTTATTCATTACAAACAAAAAAACAAACAAACAACCATTTTTTTCTCTTTATAATATGATTTTGCATTATATTATATAATTAAGTATAGTTGATAATAAAGCATGCCGTGTGCTACAGACGAGCGCCGCTGCACGTCGGCGGAGTCGTGCGCGGCGTGCGCGGCGGCGCGCTGCGCGTGGTGCGGCGCGTGCTACCCGTCCGCCATGTACTGCGTGAGGCACACGCATCAGGTATGGGACTATTTGTTGCTATGACGAGTGATCACAACTGTCTTCATCACTGCAGCCCTATCAGAATACCAGCAACTTTAATAATAAATGTCGCAGCATCGTGCTGAGATAGGAGCCTTTTGGCCTCGCACAGGACTTTCAGCTTTACTTTAATTTTCACTTTGTATTTTTTATTTTTAGTGAGTGTGTGTGTAGTTTAATTAAGATCTCCTGTGCTTGTCCTAATAAATACTTTTTCTTTCTTTCTTTTTTCTTTCACTACGTTAAAAGTGGGTAGTTGTCCATCTTGTGCTTTCTTGAACAAGGCATAGGGATTTATTTTATTTTATGTAGTCTTTCAACAACACAACAGTGTGTCTGTACGTCTTTTTCTGTTTATATGTGTTTACATAAATGGGTGTGTAAATAAATAAATATCAGAAAGTCAAAGTCAAATCATTTATTCCAAATAAGCCCTTATAAGGCACCTTTGAACGTCAAAAATTTACAAAAAAAATGAATTCATTCTAGTCGCTCCTTCCAAAAGGTAGTTCTCGCATGGAGTAGAATGGGCAAGAAACTCCATCGTTACTCTTTTAAAATGTTTTACCATATTTTGTATAAGTACATTAGTAATATATGCGAAGACGATGCACCTAGAATAAAATACACAATAGGTAAAAAGAATTAAGAATTAAAAATGAAGCAACAACAGATAACTAATTATGTGATAGATACATGGTGCTCACATATTTTCAAACATTGTAAAAGTAAACGATTTTCCAAAAATTTTACATTTAATAAGTCAGTGTGCGAGAAATTAGGGTTAAAGGAAGAAACTTAAAGGGTTATGATCAGTGATCGGAGTAGGTAGATTGATTTTTGGTACTTGTATCATAAAAGCACTCAGAAAGAATAACATGGATAAGCCATTTTTCCGGAAAGCAATTCCGGTATTTCCAGATTCAATTTAAATGATGTTATTAATACGCAATTCAAAGTTGGTGATGGTATGTTCAACAGCTTAAGCAAACAAACACAATACTAAAAATATTTTTATAGTACATCCAAACGTGCTTTAAACTCCTTGTAACAAGTAAAATATTACTTACCAAAGCTTGGAATCGTGACTGTGTGCCAATAAAAAAAAAATATGAAGAATATAATATTGCTCATTTTAATTCAATTCCTACCTAAGTTCCGGTTTTGTTTTAAATAATCAACAAATTCCGGAGGAATGTCCATATTAATATATACGTTTCGGATCAATGACCCCAATTCAATCTACCTACTCCGATCACTGGTTATGATCCACGCGGGCGATGCCGCGGCTAGTTAAAAATAAGCCAGTAAACACTTAGAAGTCGGTTACACATACTTAGGTAGGTACTCAGTAAAAGCCGAATATCCTACGTCTGTGAAATACGATGTAAAATGTTCCCCTAGATGGCGTTATCAATAGAGGAGTGTGGTTCGGACAGCGAGTCACCGCGGGAAGCGTGCGGGAGGTACCACTCCTGCGCAGCCTGTTTAGCGCATCAACATCATCATACACATGTGAGTTATTGTCCTTATCACAATTTGTATTGTTTTTACGGTCTTTCAATACTATTCCAAATATATATTTTTAACATAAACTTACATGGGCATTTATGAAGAAGAGCCGGCAAGAAAGTCCCGGTTAAAAATAATATCGGGGTCAAGAGCAGGCCCATTTGGCGATAAAAAATAACAGACCCAACACCTGTCTGGTCGGAGAATCCTCCCCTTTCTATAGAAGATGAGATGAAATGTAAAAACCTTAAAAAAGTATAATTTTATTCCATCAGGGATCAGAGGAATTGAGTCAGCGGGCTTGTTTCTGGGACTACGACACGATAAAGTGTAAACCTGTCAATTCATCGGAAGATATCAGGTATGGCTCTAAGCCCACATTCGCACGGACGTAAAAATATCGCGGCAAGATTTTATCGCGCACTGGACTTTCAACTCTCGGCGCTAAGCAGAGCGTTGAAAATCCAGTGCGCGGGATAAAAATGGTCCATGCGAACCTGGGCTAACTCTTGAAATCTTTGATATACTTGTGCAGTGTTGCGCAGTCGCGCCATAACTTAGAATTCTTACTTGGCTTAGGCTGAGAATGAACTTCTAGTGAGGACCCCATTTCTATTTAAGCGTTCGTATTAAATCATTTGAACAGGCTTTCAGAAACCGGGTACCTATTATAGCCTTCAAACTCACTTCCCGGGAAAGCTAAAACCTCTCGTTTTCCTTAGGAGCGTGGCCGCGGCTGGTCCGTGCAGCGCCCCTTGCTCCACATTCCAGACGTGCGCCAACTGCACCGCTGAGGAGTGCATCTGGTGCGCGTCGGCCGGGAGATGCGTTGATAAGGTTGGTGCATACCTTTAATGATTTGAGAAGATAGAGTTACAAAATGCTTGCTTGTCAAAACAAAAAGAGATAGGAAACAACTTTTCGTTTATCTGTTCAGGTTTTTCAGAGCTATTTTACAGTGATTTTAACAGAAAATAAAGTCATGTTTTCAATTCTTGTTGAATTCATTTGCGTATTTTAAGTTTTGGGGAATGATATATACCTTTATTTGTGACTCATTAAATGAGGTTGATATACTTTATATTAACAAGGTGAAGTGTCAATAATGGAATAACTTTCTATAACTGGCTGCGAAGCCACAGACTAGAAATATAGCTGAAAAAAGTAAGCTACCCAAAAGCGATCGTAGCATAATTAAATACAAAAAGGTATCATATAAAAAAATTGGGTGAAAATTCTTTTGAATTCTCTCCTACTGCAGGCCTAACATGACGCACGCGACAATTACTCGCTCTCGCGTGAGCGATTTTTGTCTATTTTGTCTCTTTTCTCGTTTTCTTACAGCGCTTCCATACAAAATAGTCGACTCCTTCTGTCAAACTTTATGTTTTGTCGACAAACCCTAACATGGCACCTTAGTTATCTCGATTTTTGACAATTCAACACGAGATAATCTCCGATTCTTCTGTCATTAAGTCGTTTTTTTGCTCGTCCTCGATTTTGACGACGAGAACGTCGAGAAGAGTAGACAAAATTATGATACAAAAAATATCTCCAACATAACATGGCAGTTTAATAATTCTAATTATTTTAGTCATCATTTTATTTTACAATTTAATAATAATGAAAATACTTAAGTAGTTTTAAACTACTATTTATATTGGAACGACGTGTTTTATATGGATTTTTTCGTTTTTTGTATGGAAAATAGGAAAAATTATTACCTACATGTTGGGTATTAGGGGTTTATGGGTGTCATAAAGGGGGTTGAAATTTTCATTATTTTTGCGATAGGACACACCATTATCGAGATATAAGCAAAAGAAAAGAAAAAAAAGTCGAGGTGTTGGTGTGAATTTAAGTTCATGAAAATTAATTTCCACACCTTTTTCATCGCGATTAAATACTTAGACAATCAGAATTTTAGATGAAAAACGTAAAATTCAGAATAGCACAATTGCCATTTTCACTCAACTAATAACTCAGTGCCATCTTAGTGCCGTCAAACTAAAATATAGTTAAATTGTGTCACTTAAGTCTATTTCAGAATGGGAAATCGTCGGTTGACAGGAATAATCTAAATTTTGCTAATTTTTTGTCTATTTTAGAGGTATTTGTGACAAGGAAATCGGCACCATTGAATGAATGAAACGAAATCTCAAGCCGATGTTGCTATCATAAAAATCATTTGTTTTTAATAACTTGCAACATCGGTCGCTCGTGGCGAGATACAGAAGTGTCAAAATGCCTTTTTCGAGTCTACTCGTCGTTTACGGTCATGTTAGGGATTAGAATGACGTCAGAATCGTAGACAAATTTCGACAAAACGAGAAAAAGAGCGTTCTCGCGCTTGTCATGTTAGCCCTGCTGGATGAGTATGTTGAAATCCTAGTGACATCACGATCACGGTCTTCAGACTTATTTAATTATGGTTATACGCACGAGTCGTGGCTAAGTAATAACAGCTGCATGGGTCGATCCATCAGGTTAAGCTACGCTTGCCGGCGTTGGTCCGTGGATGGGTGACCATCTTTACATATGGAGACTCCTCCGTGCCTCGGAAAGCACGTTAAACCGTTGGTCCCGGCTGTCATTCGTGGATATTTGACAGTTAATGGGTCGTCAGAAGCCCGAAAGTCTGACAACAAGTCTGGGTTGTGGAGGTCAGATAGGCAGTCGCTTCATGTACAATTTTGGTATTCAGCTAAATCCGGTTAGACTGAAGCCGAACCTCAACATAGTTGGGAAAAGGCTAGGCAGATTGATAGGTTATATGCATGTCCGAAATAAAGTTGCTTTCCTCAAGTACTAATATCTGTTCCAAAAGTATCTGATGAAAGTAAATAAACCTTGTTGTGTAAAAAAAAAATAACTTTATATCTCACTACTTTTTTCAACAAATATTGTTAAATTTAAATAAGCCTTTATTTTCGTCCATGATTTTTTAATTCACCTGAATAGTCAAACATCTCAAAGGATTCGAGTTCAGTTAAAGTATACAAATAACAAAATCACTAAAGCACTCAATTTTTGAGTGGCATTACAAATAGGCGTTAACAGGTTCATTTTCTGATCTGTTTGTTCACATTTTAACACCGTCGTCGACTCACCCGCAGAACGCCTACGGCGCGTCGTTCCCGCTGGGCGGCTGCCGCGCGTGGTCCACGTCGGGCGGCGGCGCGGCGGGCGCGTGCGGCGCGGCGCGCGGCTGCGGCGCGCACGTGTCGTGCGCCGCGTGCCGCGCCGAGCCCGCGTGCGGCTGGTGCGACGACGGCGCGGGCGGCGGCCGCGGCCTGTGCCTGCCCGGCGGCGCGCGCCGCCCGCACGCGCCGCGCGTGTGCGCGCAGCACAGGTGCGTGGACACATCCACTAGCAAGCGTAGCACGACCGCGGGCCGCGCCGAGCCCGCGTGCGGCTGGTGCGACGACGGCGCGGGCGGCGGCCGCGGCCTGTGCCTGCCCGGCGGCGCGCGCCGCCCGCACGCGCCGCGCGTGTGCGCGCAGCACAGGTGCGTGGACACATCCACTAGCAAGCGTAGCACGACCGCGGGCCGCGCCGAGCCCGCGTGCGGCTGGTGCGACGACGGCGCGGGCGGCGGCCGCGGCCTGTGCCTGCCCGGCGGCGCGCGCCGCCCGCACGCGCCGCGCGTGTGCGCGCAGCACAGGTGCGTGGACACATCCACTAGCAAGCGTAGCACGACCGCGGGCCGCGCCGAGCCCGCGTGCGGCTGGTGCGACGACGGCGCGGGCGGCGGCCGCGGCCTGTGCCTGCCCGGCGGCGCGCGCCGCCCGCACGCGCCGCGCGTGTGCGCGCAGCACAGGTGCGTGGACACATCCACTAGCAAGCGTAGCACGACCGCGTAACGAACAGTGAATTAATCACTGCCTTTCCCATCTGGGCCTAATGCTGTTCGCAGACCAGAAGGCATAATTCGAGCAATTTATTGCTCCATCTGCAAGAGTCTGCAATAAATCCTGACTGCTTTTTTAAAACAAGTGGATAACAACTCGAACATAGATTTTAAACCATTGGATTGTAATGCAAGTATTATTCAGTTCATTAAGGGCCGATTTTTCAATCAGATTACTTTTATCTGAAGAATAAATATGATGGTTTGATATATTTTCAATACAAAAACTATCATCCCGCATGATTCTCGCGTCGACCGTAGACGGGGCCGCACGCGCATACGTCCGAACGTATGCGCGTGCGCCCCCGTCTACGGTCACTGTTGTCGTGTTTATTTCGAATGATATTATGATGTATAGTATCATGGATTATTTTTAATGATAGTACTAATTGCCTGCCAAATGACTCAGTCCGAGCGACATAGCTTGACCCTGTGTAATTAGACCCAGTGAAATTAATTATCTGTTTTGAATGCTGTGCATAACTTTGAAATATAATGTTTGCAATCGCGTCAACCTGACGTGGCTTACTTCGACAAGGAAATTTATTTACACGGCTGAAGACCGAGATAAAATTAAGAAGACTGCTAACGAGATTTACAAGAAACCTGAAACGGATAGCACCGAGACCGCAGACGAAGACATTGGAAACAGCAAAGACCGGAGGCACCGGTGAAGCTGGACCTGAACCAATCTGGCGGCGGCGGCGTCGTAAAAAAGATGCCCATACATAGATAAATATCACCTGTCTCTCCACTATTCCATTGCCTACTCTTGGATGCATATCCGGTGTGGTTCGAAAATGCTTCTATAACCTAAGGGCACGTCTTCCCTACCATTATAGCGTCCCCCGGTCTACTCCCTGATATGCAGTGACCTCTGTAGCCCCATGAAGTATGAGGCTAGATTTATCGAGTCTGATTAAACCACGCTGTGGTTGGTGCATTTCATTCATTCATACAAAGCTGTCATTCCACAATTTTTTTTAACGAACAATACTGAAATTCTACCGAAATCTCTCAATAACAACCTTTAAAAATATTCTTCTTATTTTTGTGTGGTTAGTGACTAACCTGGTGTCAAAGTTTTAAAGCCGCCCATGGGCCTCTGATTTGGCTTCACATGCCGTCGAGAAATATCTCTCAGGCATGCCGTTTCGTCACGATGTTTTCCTTCACGTCATTAATAACTATGCAATACGCACATGAATTCGAAAAGTCAGAGGTGCGTGCTTTGGGTTCGAACTCGAGACCTATGACTCGGCAGTCTGACTGTCACACCACTAGGCAATAACTGCACGTTAAAAAAAATTAAACAGTGCCATAAGCATCTCTATTGTTGTTCCCAGATGGCACTTCACAGCGTGTCCGGCGTGCCAGTGCAACGGCCACTCCGTGTGCGACAGCGCGGCGCGCTGCGTGCAGCCGTGCGCCGGCCGCACGCTGGGCGAGCACTGCGGCGCGTGCGCGCCCGGCCACTGGGGCAGCCCGCTCAACGGCGGCGTGTGCACACGTAAGTAAACGTGCTGGCTTCACTTCAGTTATGATGATTGGATGTTTCAATTAAGTTCAAACTTAAGTACTTGCGCAGATTTCCACAGTTATAACATTCAAACTCAAACTCAAAGCATGGCCGTTTTGCGTGAATGTGACGCATATTTTCCCAGAAACTTGTTTCCATTTTTTAATTTTGTTTTCTTTTTTTTTTTTGCGTCATGTTTACCGCAAATAAACGTATTTTCTTTCTTTTTTTTTTCTTTTTCTTTTATTTATTTCAATTAAAGGCACTTTTGAACTGTCAAGAAGTCGGTCAGTCAGAAATATGAAGCTGGGTGCCCATTCCAAAGCGTAGTACCACATTCAAACCTTCTGTTTTGTGTATCATATTTTTTGGAAGTAACTAAACTTGTGATACAATTTAACTATAAATGGCATGTAGTTGTAACGTTTCTCATACACGTTTGAAAGAAAGAACTTAAAAAATAAAATAAAATTCATTTAATTCAGACAATTTTAATCCATATTTTGTTAGTACCTATTACATTATCTTAAAACTATGTTAGTACTAACGAGATCAATATTATTACAATTAGGTAATATAATATAAATGAAAATAAATTACATTAATTAAAGCTTTTGGAAGTTTTATATAAATTAAACGAGGAAAAGCTAACGCTAATATTGTATGATTTTCTGTGCAAAGACTGTGTTTCTTATGACTAAAATCAATGTTGATTTATCAATGAGGAACATAATTCATATCACGTATTTATTTAACTAAAAAAACTTTTGTTACAGCTTGTGAATGCAACGCGCAAGCCGTAGCGTGCGCCCCCGATACCGGTCGCTGTTACTGTAGTACTAAAGGACTAGCGGGCGACCGATGCGACAAATGCGACAACACCAACCATTATCACGCCGATATCTACAACAAGGGAGCTTGTTATTGTAAGTTATAAAACACCGATATGATATGATATCACAAACTGCGATTTGCGACATATTTGCAAGTAAAATTGTCCCGAAATCATCATAAATACTGCTCCGATACGACGTATGATAGCGACACGAACACCTATGAAATAAATGTAAAAATTTTGTCGCGTTATCAGCTTATAAATCTGCGCTCCATTTGAACCGAATCTAGTTTCTAATTCGTATAACATTCATGTTGCTTTTGAGCAAAACAGCTTACTGAAAGAGAGCTAGCTACTATAAATAATAAAATAAAATAAGTTTATTAACACAAAAACCTTAACATACAAAGCTCATAGGAACATTAAACTTTGGGAAAAAAAGGTTGCCTAAATAGTGAAAACCCTGCCTCCTAAACTAGGGGGGACCCTGTGACTTAGGAGTCAGTATTCTACTGTAACTTCGTGTACAAAAATCCTTAATCTATATGTGATAACATTATGATCCTATAATGAACTACTATTTTCTCGTTGCTCTATCTTTAACAATTTAAATTTAATATAACTTTCTAACCAGGAAATAAAAGGTAAATTTGCCAAATTACTTAAGCAGTTCTTGTTCGGGAGTTTGTAAGCGATGTTTTTCGGAAATTGGTTTGCAGATTGTTGTTAATTACTTTTTGGAGAGTAAATAAGTAATTAAGTAGTTCTATAAGATATATAAGTCATTTGATCTCAGGAAAGAGATTTCCTTTATTATTGTTATATTATTGTTATATTATTGTTTGATACTTTATAAGTGCAATAAGTGGAAATTAAGTGTCCGCAATAATAATGGAATAATAATATGTAATGTGTGTTTTGTTCCCACAGACAAACCGTGAAAACGGTTTTGCGGGGCATAGTTCTTAAGTTAAGATTCTTATAAACTTTGTTCATGACAAATAAAAAAATTAAAAAAAAAACCGCCTCCGTGGTATAGTGGTTAGACCACCTGTGTCAGACCCAGAGGTCCAGTGGGGGCAAAAATTTCTACTCGGTTTGGTTGATGGTAGGGCTTGTTCTAAGTCCGCCTGGCTAGCTACCACCGTCTTATCTAAGTCTGTCGCCATAACAACTCAACATTGTTGATTCGGCAGTTAGAAGTAAGATAGCCAGTGTTTGAGTGCCAGTGCCAGTGGTTGAGGATTCCGTGTGAAGCTCGCTTCCACCTTCGGCCTGATCATCACTTACCATCAGGTGAGATACAGGCCAAGAGCTTCCCCGAGGTCTTAAAAAACAAAGATGTCGCCCGTCACATCAAAATGTTTAACGGTGGAGTCAAGCGGCCGCGGCCTGGTTGCACTCTTACTATTTCTGAAACTTCCCTAACGATCTTCTACTTTGTCCCACAGATGACCTCGCAGTAGACTACCAATTCACCTTCAACCTATCAAAAAAAGAAGACAGACACCTCTCAGCAATAAACTTCAGAAACGCGCCAGTCAAACCTGATGTGGACGCCGACTTTAGTATCACATGCTCTGCCCATGCCCGGATGAATCTCACCGTGAGGACGAGAAGCGATCCCGCTGAGAGAACGCTGTTCAGTGACGTTAATTGCACTAATTTTCGGTTTAAGTAAGTTTTTATTCATTACTTTTTAAATAATATGGGAAAAATTTAAGCCCACAAACGATCCAACGTAAATGTGTACAATGGTATCTTTTGGCGCGTGCCCAAAATCGGAACTAAGACCGCCATCTTGTTTTTTTTAACAAAATCTGTGACGATTTCACAAATGTTAACGAACAATGTCATTCAGGCGCCATAAGATCCTTGTAGCACTCTACCTGTTCTGTGCAGCGTCGAATCACCATTCATTCATCTTTTAAGCTCCGCCCCATGACCTTAACGTGACCAATCGCGTGCGAGCATTGACGTAAAAACAGTGTAGAGTTGTAGTGTAGATCTCACCGAGAGGACGCTGTTCAGTGATGGTAATGGATGATGCCTGGGTCAAAAAAAAGAAATTCTATTTAGTCCGTCAGTTAGATAATGAAAATATATTAGACCCGTATTTTTTGCTTTATCATATTAATAAAAAATTACTTAGATAAAAACGCATTAAAGTTGGGGAGTGAGGGTTGATACGTCACAAGTAAGGATAAAATCTACACACTCGTGACGTCATGGCACATTTTAACTCAATGTATCGCCGTAATCTTTTGAAAACGTAAAAAAAGAAAAAATACGTGTACGTAATTTTTTTATAATCCAAAAGACGGACATAAAAATATTTTTTTGTCATCGTCTCTATTGCACAAATTTTAGCTTTAAACAAGTTTTTCATAATATATTTTAAATTCCATTAAAACTGCCCTCGCAAAACGAATAACTTCTAGAAAGAGTGTTAAATAAAAGTCCTTATGCCTATACCAATAAAGGATATTTTTAAACAATGGGTTTTAGAAAAAAAAATTGTCCCACAGGCATGACTGACAGAAATATCGCCCTACATAGCCAAACTTTTTTTCTGAAAACTGATGTATTATATTTGCAGCCGCGAACTGTAAGTAAGAAAGCAATATACTGTACCACGATTTTAATGACACACTTTGAAAGAAATTGTGTTATCAAGTTTAAGTATCTGGAGTGGCGACCGCGTTCCGGAAGACGTAGCGTTGGAAGGCTTTTTACCAGGTGGACCGATGACCTTGTAAAGGCCGCAGGAATCCGCTGGATGCGGGAGGCACAGAGTCGGTCGAAGTGGCGGTGCTTGGGGAGGCCTATGTCCAGCAGTGGACGTCTTTCGGCTGAAATGATGATGAATGTTAAAGCTATCTATAATTCATTCATCATTTGTAACATCACCATACCATTCAGTCAGGATTTGTCCCCGGTTGATGATTCGCCCCCTATTACGTGGGGCGAAATGTGATTAAATAAAAAAACAAAAAGGTTTTATAGTCGCCAGTTAATACACTCGACTTATCTTAGAATAATCTAACATATGCATCGTATTAATGTATTGCACAAAAGGTACTGCTACTGATTCCCAAGATAAGCTTGAGCTTGTATTAGGTATGGGAAATAGTGTCCAGCCGCAGGAAGTATCACATAATAAAATAAATAAATAAATCTTTTATTGAAACTATGGCCTTAAAAAACTATTACAATGCTATTACAACTATTACAAAATACGAGTACATTTGTTTGAATGTCGCTGCTGTAGACTTACAATATTCTTTTTTTTATTGTCTTTTCTTATTCTTTCATTATTCTTTTTATCGGTATTATTCTATTATCTAATTATACATTTTATTTAAAATTAGATAATAGAATAATACCGAAAAAACTATACTAAGAATATTGTAAGTCTACTGCAGCTGGACTATAGGTACACCTCTGCCTAACCTTTCAGGGAAAACATGCGTTAAGTTGTTATGTATTTTATTTGTGGCCGTTATCTTACAGATTAATATTGTTCTCTTTTTAAGCTGATTACATGTCCTTTCTGGCTCATCAGATTCGCGAAATCGGAGCATGCGTTCGGTGTAGAAGACAATGTGACACTTACGACGTTCTTCGTCTACGTATACGACTTCCGACCGCCGCTGTGGATACAGATATCTTTCTCTCAATATCCCAAGTTGAATCTACAACAGTTCTTCATTACGTTCTCGTCGTGTTTTCTGCTTTTGTTGCTTGTGGCTGCTGCATTGTGGAAGATTAAGCAGGTTAGTCTGGTTATTATAAGTATTTATTTGTTTGTGAATGAGGAAAAGGATATATGTAATTGGTGGAAAATTTAGAGTGAACATATCTCTGAATAGAAAGGAGAGCAGTGGTGGCCCAGTGGTAACGGCCGCGACTTAAGAGGGAACAGGGCCTGCGATTCTCCATACAAATGGACTCCCCTTTTTTCTTCCTGAATAATGCCTCTAGAGCAATAATTGTTATCACGGTCTGCTGTAGACACGTCTCTGTTATTTCCTTTTTTTCAGCAACGTATTGGCAAAGAAAATATGACCCTCGAAAAATTACAAAAATGATTCATTTTTACCACCGTGTTTAGAGGACTACCAGACAATTTCGAAAAGTTATCAACATAAAAAAAAAAATGATAGGAACCTAGACATACTCTTCCCTAAAATTTTAATGTAAAAAACAATTGAATCGGATCAGTTTTCGAGGAGAAAAAGGGGGAATACGAAACGTCGATCTTGTCAATTTTTTTTTTGTGATATAATCGGTCTGAGGTGCAGCTGTCCCTATCGCACTCTACGGAGGCAGACTTGAGGTAAGACGACGGCAGTAGTTTCTTCAAATACGTATTTTTCAAATTCCTCGCAGGCCCTGTTCCCTCTTAAGAGTTGTTCGTCTAGATTCGAACCCTGACATGCGATTTACTTTGCGTAAATTATTTCATCACCACTGCTCTCAAAACGGTGAAGGAAAACATCGTGAGGAAACCGGCATGTCCTAGAACCAAAAATTCGAAGACATTTATCATCTACCAACCCGCACTGAGCCCGCGTGGTGGATTACGGCCCACTCCCTCTCGCAGAGAGGCCTGTGTCCCAGCAGTGGGGACATTATAGGCTGATTATGCTAGATACCAGCGTTGTGTCATCGCGCTTCTCTTTCTTTTCTATGCAGTCCGACAGTGACCGCGCTTTAGCTGTTGTCAGCGAGCGAAACAAACAGATGCAATAGCAAACTTAAGAATAAGTACAGACGCCAGCAGGTCAACCTACCCGAAACTGTCAAATTTTCCTAATCAACTTTGATCTTTATGCGTTAGTGATAAAGTTGAAAATCTATTAAACTGTTAAAGTAATTTGACAGATTGTAGTAGGTTGATGTGCTGGCATCTGTACCTACAATTATAGCTACAATAGAAAATGAATTGATTGACATTATAGGCTGATTATGCTTATATATCTCTGGAGCCAAAGAAATTGTCACAGTAGTTTGGCCAATTATGATGGGTAGGAGCGCATTCAACCACTTTTTTCACCGTTCACTCTTTGCTACCGAGTAGCTTCCTTAAACTTCGCGTGAAATATTTTAGGCCATAAATATAACCTTATTCCACATTAAAGGAACTAATCGCTGATAAATCTTATCTGATATATTGTTTTATTCTTTATTTAGCAATTGCGGATGAGAAAGTTACTCAAGATTAGACCACAACTGAAATAAGATTAATGTATTCTCAACTGAATTCGCCCGCAGCCATCACAAATAATATTTTTTGTTTAGAAATATGACATGTACAGAAGAAGGCAGCGCTTATTCGTGGAAATGGAGCAGATGGCATCGCGGCCTTTCAGTCAGGTGTGCGTCGAGCTCGAAAAGGGAGGAGCAGGTAAGTGCCGTTTAACTACGAAAATACAACTTTGTTTACAACTTCTACTTGTGTAACACTCACAAAAGTGGTGCCACCATACCCAAAACCCGACAAATGGGCGAGAACCCACAAATAGTCTACCTGGACCTGCAGTAGGGCGTTATTTACGTCATGAAAAATTTTTAGCTTGTCTATTCACTTTAAAAATTAAAGAAGTATCAACAAATAACACCATTTGTGTGTCATTATTGTAATTCATAATCAATATTTTAGTGTCACACAGAGTGAAATTTCATAAAGTAATCCGTATCACGCCGTACCTCAATGGAATGCCACGGCGACGTCGCCAGGTTACGCTGCTAACGAAACCTACCAACTCAATCCTCGGTGTGTTACCTGGCGACCGCTCGGTATACAATTGCGCCGCCGCGGCGTGTCGGCATGGCCTCTATAGTGAACCGCCCGCAGGCCCCGGCGTGCCGGCGCCCGTGGCGCTGGAGCCGTGCCGCGGCGGGCGCGCGGCCGTGCTGTCGCTGCTGGTGCGCCTGCCCACGGGCGGCACGGGGCGCGCGCCGCCGCTGGGCGGGCTGGCCGTGGCGTCGGCGCTCGTGACGCTGGGCCACCACGCCGCGCACGCGCCCGCGCCCGCCAAGCGCGCGCGCCATCACTGACGGACGCTCCACGCAGGTGTGCTACTAGGCTGAGAATCAGCACTTTTTGAGCGCCATCATTTCATAAAACAGCCCCCCAAAACGACCGCCCTTCGCCACTTCCTAGTGCTTTAGCTGAAGAGAAGAAGTGGCTCAACAAACTCCCCAGCAGTACAGCTGTCTGTTCAATTAAAAGAACTAGATTCTATACAATTCTATGCAAGGTAATCCTCATTACGAAACAAAAACATGATTCTAGATGTCCCAGAGTCTGTTCCATACATTTTGATCATGTAGGCATTTACACTTTTGTAAGGAACAGCAATTTTTTTCATCATAATGCTCCTTCCACTATGCAGCTGTGAAATGGGATTTGTTCTACTGTTGGGGGTCGGGTTGCCTCCTTCCCTCAAATATAGCGAGGGGGTAACAGCTGATCTTTGGGTTATGCTCGTGGACGGGTACTGCTTGTGGTGACTGGTCGTCTTGCTAATCATAGTTTTGTTGTTGTTATTAGTAATTAACTATTTATTTATTTTACCTCGATAGTCCTAGTTTATGATTTTAAACTTCCAGTTACAGCTATATATGTATGCGGGCACTAAATTGGGTATTTCATTCTGTTTACGCTTAATCTGTATTTTTTTGTTTCTACTTGAGTATAGTTCTCGATGTTTTTGGTTGGTATATTGGCGTGTGCTAGCTGACATATGGCTAATAATTTAAATTATGTTTTGTGTTGCTTAATGTAAATTATTTTGCATACTATTATATAGAATCAATTTTTCTAACTGAACAGACAGCTGTGCTGCTGGGGATTTTATTGCGCCACTTCTTCTTCCCAGCTAAGCACTAGGAAGTGGTGAAGTAGGGGCGTTTTGGTGGACTGTCTTATGTAATATTGACGTTTCAAAAGTGCTGATTCTCAACCTAATTTGAATATATGACTTCTGAATTTTGAATGTTATCGCGTAACAACGACGCAACGGATTTTTCTTTAAAATTGTTGATAACCTAAATAGTGATATAGGACACGTTTTCACAATATTAAACTAACAGCATGCAGACCGACGCCTATATATATTTTTTTCAATAAAATGGATTATTCAAAATATATCCTAGTTATCACAGAAAATAATAATTAGGTTAAATAATTTAACTCACTCGCTGAATTTCAAATCTTTATTTCCGAAGAATAATAATAATATTGAATTGTTTCAGATACGGACACCGATGTATATAGAAAATGTATGTATTGAACTTTGTACATAGGACACAAGTAGTGCATTGCTCAAAGTGTAACATTTTATAAATAATATAATACTCAGTTAATGTATAGTATCGTTTGTATGACTTATGTCCAGTTTGTCGAAGAAACATGTGGTCTTAACTTTGTTTTATAACGATACAATTTTATTTTTGTGCTGTATTAATCCGAAAAGAACTTATTTTGTGAAGGTACAGTCGGCAATATTTGCGGTTGACCACTTTTATACTTTCACTAAGGGCATAACGTGAAAAGTGATCAACCGCCAACTTTGTCGAGTGTACGTGCAAAAGTGGTCAACCGCCAACTTTGTCGAGTGTACGTGCAAAAGTGGTCAACCGCCAACTTTGTCGAGTGTACGTGTAAAAGTCTTCGATGTAATATTTAATAGATTTTACAATATGACTTTCGTAGCCAATATTTATAATAATTGTTCATCAGTGTTAAAGCAAGATTAATTTAAGACTGCCAAAAAAGTTAAATTAGTCTATATCGCAATAAAAATAATGTCTAAATTCACCTAATACACTATATTCCGCATTTAAAATACAAATTGTATCGTTAAAATTACAATCTAAATCACGCTACAAAATACATCAACGACGTTGATTCTTTTTGTATAAAAAATACTAATAAAAAAACAGTAGTAATAAGTACCTAACCGTTACACTTCCATATAAGAAAAGTTGCCAAAATACTCTAATTTGTATCACTTTTAAACGTTTTGCACGTTTAGGGAGCTAGTTGCAATTTATTGGGTGTATTGTAAAATTATTGGGGCTTAGACATGTCGGGAGGAGACGATATAAAAAAACCATTTTGATTATTAGAAGTGTAAACTTGTCTAAGCGCCCTTTGCGCTCTTTTTGAATACTGAACGAAACTAAACCGTCACGCTTGGGTCGGCTACGCTGAATCGGGTATACTCGGCTCCAGTCGGTCAGTGACGCTGAATCGCGTATACTCGGCTCCAGTCGTAAGTTTCTCTTTTTTTCTTTATCTTTTTTCCGCCTTTTGGCTTCTTGATCAATGGCTAGTGTCGGCAAGCTGTATCTGAATGTGCCAACTGGAACCTAGGGTTGACATCTACGTCTTTATGCAAAACCTCAAACTGCTACAAGTAAAACTTCCGACATATTGATTTCCAGTATTTTTAGTTTATATCTATTTTCGTGACCGAGTAACATTTTCAATACCTACTCAATGTTGTTACTACAAAATACTTTTGTTTTTTTATTTAAACCTAGCTGACCCGACAGGAGAACGTCTTCTCCTGTCCAGACAAAAATTCCATAGAAAATAGAACGTGAAAATTCCGGAATTTAAAAAATAATCCGTAAAAACCTAATTCGAACTATTACGAACATTTTAAAACTAAAGATATAGCCATATCAGACCAGCCGTTGTGTGAGCTCAAGTGATGTGTTTACCAACAAACAGCATTTAATAAAATTTTTCAATTTTCTTACCAAGTTTAAGGTACCTTTACAACCAGTTTTGTTTTTTCCGGCTCTCCTTCCAGACTCAGATTTTCCCATTTATATCGTCTTCTTTCTACATGACTTAAACCTCTTTGCTTTAAAAATTTGGACTGCGTTAGTAGTGTTAGACTTCATTGCATTTTTTATTTATACTTCGTAACATTTATTTATAAGGGCTTTTAATAAACTGTTGTGGTTTGCAGATTTCATTGGTGACATTTAACTTACGTGTGTAAGTTGAACTAACTATTTAAGCTGTGATAGGAAAGGCAGCTCATTCGATATTCGATACATAAAAGCAATTATATCTCTATCGATATTTTTTTTATCGATTATTAAAACGAAAATAGTGTGTATAAATTGTGTGAATGAAATAGAAGTAGTCTCATTGTCGTAACGAAATAAAGGTGCAACTAGATTGCGGTCAGTTGACGTCAAATAGTCGGTTAATCAGTGAATCAAAGACATAATATTTAGACTATTTTGAAGTGAAGATGAGGATTGTCATGGTGCTTAAAGGTGATTAAATAGCAATTACCTTAAATTATTTTGCTGCCTTTATATAAATGATCGATTCTAGTATGAATTGAAGCGAAAATTAAATAAATATATACATTCTTACAAATAAAATACAAATCAACAAACCACACCAGTTAAATCGAGTTTAGTCCTAGTGATGTCGCGAATCGATTCCAAGCCAATGGTTTAAGTATCGATGTTTGTAATAAATTTAATATTTATTTTTCTCAATGAACTTAGTATATTTTAGCTAGCAAATGGAATGCTTGCAAGATTATCTTAATACACGGTGTTTTTAAGGGTGATGTCAATCTTGAAATAGTAGGCATATAAAGATGTACAAACAAACAATTTTGACTCCTATTACTCCTACACCAAGTGAGGCAATTTTTTTTGTGATATTCCCAACTATTGATTTGACTAAAGCAGTAAAATAAAACTTGAAAATTAAAATGAATTTGTAGAAATCATAAGTGAGGCGACCGGGTAAACATTAAAGAACTGTCGAATCAATACGTTTTTTTTTTAAATTGGTTTAAATTTATTGTCAATTCTACTGTAGCGAGACTTTGTGTCGATGTAATTTGGATTAAAATGATTTGTCTTAAGCACTCACATATTCCCGTTAACAATTGACATCACCCGACCAAAGACAGCCTATAATAAAAGACAATTTTTCACGTAAAAAAGTTTCGCGTAGCGTTTTTTTATGATAGTTTTTATAATGCGTTGATCTGTGTTGAATATAAGGAGACAACGATGTAATATTATATGCGTATCATCACAATGTCGGTTAAAAGGTTTAACTTAATAAAAAGAGGTTTAAAGTAACGAAAACCCAGTAAAAGACGTTTACTTAGAAAAAAAAAAAAAAAAAAATGAAAAATTGTTGACGTCGATAAAATTTGGTTGCTGAAATCCCTGATCAGCAAACCTGCTGTTAAATTAATTATGAGCTTTTCTGATCGTTCGAAGACAATACGACCAAGGATAATTGGTTGAGTTGTGATTTAAAGAGTTCGTGACTAAATAATAACAGCCGCACGTGTCGATCGAAGGTTAAGCAACCCTTGCCGCGGTCAGTTCGTGGATGGGTGACCATCCATGGGTGAAACTACTTTAAGCCGTTGTTTCCGGCTGTCAGTCGTAGATCTTTGACAGTCGTTACGAGTAATCAGAAGCCCAAAAAGTTGACAACCAGTCTTACCAAGGGGTATCCTGTTACCCAGTAACTGGGTTGTAGAGGTCAGATGACAGTCGCTCTATTTAATATTACTGCATTCGGTTAGATTGGAAGCTGATCCCAATATAATTGGGAAAAGGCTAGGCAGATTGATTGGAATTAAGAATGGAGTAAATAGAGAAATTGTATTGTTCAAAATATTTTCCAGTTTTACACCAGATCGTCCTCGAATTAATTCGATTTTATTTAGTTTTTGTCTCGTTTTGAAAAGTGACATAATTATGTCAAGACTAAACCATAAGTATTATCAACAAGATAGATGAGTAACCAGGCAGCTATATATATAACACAATGTTTACATCTTCTGAATAGTAAATGCTTTTACTGCGTATTCCTCAAATTTTCATGTTTTTTTTATGTGAAAATTTATTTTAGCACATTTTGTGCTTTTTCTGAACCGTGAACGAAACTGAACCATCACGTCGGTTACGCTTAATCGAGTATACTCGGCTCATATAAGTTTTCGTTTACCCTCGTTTTCATCGCTTTTCCCAGTATTGAATTTTTTGTGTCACTTTAAAAGTTTAAGCCATTTTTTAATAAGTTTAACCACTAAACCGGCGCTTAAAATAAGAATAAGTAAAGTTATCTATACGTAAAGTCACTACTACATATAATAATTAGATGTAAATAGTGCAGCTTTGTATAAGACTCCGATAATCATATTTTTATTACGACTGACATGTAAATGATGTAAAATATAATGTTTTTTTTGTTTGTGTGAACGCATTTAGTTGGTGAATGTTGTGTTGGATTTGGTAGGACACATGTTGCAAAATGTTTTTTTTGTCACCCTGTATTTCAACTTGTGTCAATTTTAAAATGAACTTTTTTGAGTGTTAAAGTAAAAGAAATAATGTTTAAATGCAATTTATTTGTTTATCTTTCCCAGTAGTAAAAACTGGGCGTATTTTTTTAAATAATGTTCTTTGGCAGCAATAATTTTATAAAGTTTAAAAATACTGTTAGGTCCAGACACAACATTCACACACATTTTTGTATTATAGCCTTAGATATAAAAGACGTATTTTATCTAAATAATAATTATTAATAATACGAGCTAACTTTGTACGCAACTTAATAAATCGTTTTTAGTCCAACATAAATATTTTTATGCCTTATTTAGTATTAATTATAATTAAATATCATCGCGAATTTGTAAAAAGTATCGATATTCAGAATATTAGTAAAAATAAGTGTACTTTTTTTTTTTTTTTTTTAACTTTTTTATTGCATCAGTTAAAATATTTCTTATTATGTAATGGTAATTTTTCGAAACTCCAAAATTCTATGTATGTCAGAATGAAATGAATCATTTATATATAAAGTCATGTGATCTCAATGTAAGTAGAAAATTTACATTCTCTAGAAATATGACATATTTGTACTAATATATTAAAGCTGTAAGGTTTTTTGTTTGAAAGCGCCTATCTCTGGAACGACCAGTCGGATTTGAAAAAATATTTTTGCATTTGATAGCCCAATTCTTGAGGAAGATTACAGGCTATTTTACATCACGCTACGGCCATTAGGAGCCGAGCAAAAAGACGCTAAGCGAAAATGGGGTAATAGCGCGAGCGGGCGCTGCGATGCGACGCAGTGGGTCGGGGGCTGAGGACAGCCACCCGACGAGAACCGAGGATAGCCGAACTGTGCATACGCTTTATTATATTAGTATAAATATTGTGATGTCTTACGACTGCCACGCGAACGAACGAGCTGCAGCTACTTTTGAATAAACAGCAATGGGATTTAATATACATGTAACTAACGTGGCGCTCGGTATCAGCGGTATTTGCACAGGCGAAATATTTTATGACGTGTATTTTATACGATTATAAAATATATAATCGTATTTTTTTAAGTGAAAAATACTTTTTTAGCGGCGTCGTGCATTTTTTTTGTGATGGGTAAAAAATTTTAAATTCGCGTCAGGACAAGTGACCTGATCGAAAATTCGTAAGATTGTCATGTTTGTGTACGATAGCGCAATAAATGAATATTGTATTTTAACACATAAATATAGTGCTTTTATACTGATAATTAAAGCAATTCGTGCAAAATTATTCCCTAACCATTCCAAAATATCAAAAATGCACAACGTTAATATTCAAGTTTTCACTTCTGCCGGCACTCCCGGAGTGCAACCCGTTGTTTTTTTTTTACTAAATAACTGTCAATTCGCAGCTAAGCAATGTTTAAAAAAAATATATATGTAAAAAAATCAGTTGAGGGATGTCGTGGGACACCAGGTTAGAACTAAATTCCTTCGCTTTTGCACACCTAGCGAATGAGAGCTAGACTGAAAAATGTGTAACATTTTGATCGTTACGACACTTTGTAACGTAACAAACACGACACTTTTGTTACGTAACTAAAGTGTAGTAACGGTCAAAATGTTACACTTTTGTCGGTCTAGCTCTCATTCACCAAGTGTGCAGAGTATAACATGCGATAAGGAACTTCGTTCCAAAACTCAATCGAATAGATATTGTGAACTTATTGACCTTATTGGGCAAATAAAAGCTCTCTACTGCATGCCATTAATGTATAATGTATACCCTTCTGGTTGATAAGTACACTATCTGTTAATAACGTGCCCACACTGTGCAAGTATCTTCACACGCTCGTACAGTTCGCGTAAAATAACTTTGTCGCTCTGAAGTAGGCTACAAATGACTGCGCAGTAGTCAATCTGACTTATAAAACAGTAGCACGCATGCGCAACAGAGCGGTAAAGTTATTTGACGTGAACTGTTACCGTATGTATTCACAAGCTCGTAACCATATTATGAATACACTCCCAAACTCTTAAATTACTCAGTTTTTTTTTTCGTAAAAAGCTTTGTATCTTTTTAAATATTCATGCATTTAAATTTAGAACTATGATTACACCAAAAATACGGCTAACATGTCGGCTTCAAAACTGCATCAACAATTTTTCTTTGACTCGTCACTATTTTGATTTTTTAGGCCTTTATACTTTAAGAAGGAAATGCACGGAGGCCCGATTGATTTAGGAGTGTGGGAGTGTATATCTGTAAATGTAATTCTGTGTAAAATTAATTACATCGACTATAACGAAAGACCAATGCCCGTCTGCACTGAAATTTAAGTTAAATATCAAATACATCGGACAGCATTTAGGCAGACGCTTGGCCCGTCGTTCACGACGCTAGTCGAAAGTAACCAGTTACAAACTCAACTCAGACTGTCGATGTCGCCGCAAATACTAGTATTTCAGAGTCTTTGAGGGATCGAATCCAGAATGAGGTGATCCGGCAGCAAACCAAAGTTGTCGACGTAGCTCACAGAACAAGCAAGCAGAAGTGGCTGGCCATATTAGCTGTAGAACCGATTACCGTTGAGGTAGACGTGCTCTTAAGTGGAGACCGCGAATCCGGCAAAGGAACGGTAGGTCGCCCTCAGGCTAGGTGGAGCGACGATCTTCACAGGGTGGCTGGTAGCAGCTGGATGAGTTGCCGAGAATCGAGCTGAATGGCGTGCAATTGGAGAGGGCTATATCCAGCATTGGACTGCTTCAAGCTGATGATGATGATTTGAGTTTTGTAACACGTTACTTATGAGTAGCGTCGTGGACGATGATCCTTAAGGTTGGTGCATATTTGTCGCTGTCAGTTTAGTTCAGACGGCTATGAGCCGTCGTTGATGATCGAGAAAATAACAATCAATGTTAGCCATTTGATAAATACTAGGTGGCGCATAAGTAATCACTTGATTTCCTAAGGCTATAACTTTTTTTGTAAATAAGCAAAATCGTTCTGGTTATTGTTAAATTGTTTGTATATTCGGACTTATAGTTTTGTTCTTTTTAAATCGAAAAAATAATATTTGTTAAGTGACCGCCGCCATAATTTAGAGCATTTTACATTAATTTCGGTTTCAGTCCATTTTGCGGTAGATTCGCCAGTTCTACGGTGTTATCTTCTTGTAGAGTATTATAGCACACCATGATTTTACAATGTGCAAGTATTTTACATTTATGTTATTTCAAAAATATCTAAGTCGCAATGACTAAACATTTCATTTTCTAAAATGATGAGCCTTTTCCTAACAGGTGATAACTTGTACGCCACCTAGTATAATTATTATGCCAGTTGTAAATGTAATTTATAATTTCGGTAACTATGACCAGCTATTTGACAGCTATTTTTGGTGACATGAAATTTTAATTTTCTATGATAATCCAATGATTTTAACATGTTATATGTACATGCATTTATTTAAATGTAATAATTAAAAATCTCACTTAATGATAATGTTTGATTAATTTAGATATGACAATTTAATTTAATCTGTTTTAAAAATTTAAATCTTTCATTGAAAAGAATCATTGTTGTTAAAATATTAGTTTTTATTTTATAAAAGTATAATATTATTTTTTGCTTTAAGTTGGTATTTTAATTTATAAATATATAGTATTGTACCTTTAAGTGAAAACAGTGTTAAACAGTTATTTTATAAGATTTATTTCAGTTAATAAAAAGATTTAAATTATTAAAACAGCTTTATTTACTTGTGGGTTTTATTGAATAAAATATAGTAATATGATATCCTAAAACCTATGGCAGCAAATACTGAGCTGAGTGATAGATACAAGTGATAACTTTCTTCTGATCGTCGGTATATCATTATTCATAAAAAAATAAAAATATAATTAAAATACATCTTTTTTTATTCGAATCTTGCAAATGTAAGGATCACATAATTTCCTATTAAGAACATCTGAATAATATGACCTAGTGGTCAACGCACAACCTCTCATGCAAGAGGTTGTGGGTTCATGTGAGGAGAGGGCCCATTTTTTTTTCTTACCAAAGTGAGACTTATAAGGAAATAAGTTAAAAATAGTAAAAACTTAAAGAAAAGGTTCATAAATTTCTTAAACGTGAATTAAAACTTTTATGAACAAATTACTTGGGCTCTCAGTCCAGACGCTTGCATAAAGGGGTTATTCGCACTTCTTCCCATTCGAAAGTAGCATAGCATAAATATGACGTTACAGAACCATGGCGGTATTACTGGGTCCCTCAGTCTGTACTGAAGAATCTTCAAAAAATGAGTTTAACTGTAGAAATACATAAATATTCCTTTTATATCTTGCAGTTGAACATCTCTGTGAATTAGTTAAAAAGAATCAATGGTCAAAAGCATATGGTTGAAAAGTAAATGAAAGTTGAATTTTCTTAAAATGTTTGAACTGAGAGCCCTCATTTTCGGCTTTATTGACTAGGTTCAACGTGATAGATTAATGAGAATTAGACCAAGTATTTTTACTAAGTATACGGAGCGTGGAAGCGGAAAAAACCGGCCGCGGTCCGGTCCGCACAGTCCGCAACTCCGTTCCGCATCAATGGACAGACAGTCTGCAACTCCGCTGCCTCGCTCCGCGTCAATGGACGGGCAGCCGTAAAGTTGAGGCTTGACATACCACGTGGTTGGACTTGCGCAGTAGAAGAGTTATGGGTTTCTTTAGCGGTATGAGGTACCCACCGGGGCGGGGGAAAAAGCGGCGGGACGCGGTCAAGTCTCAACTCTTCTACGTACGATGAACAGAAGTATGAAAAGACGCGGAGGAAAGCACTTCGTTCCCAGTACGGCCTGCGCTTGAGGCACTCTTGTCTTGCTTTTTATTTAAATAGGTCAAAAAGCGCTTCAAAAACCCTTCATAGAGCTAAAACCTTTGCTAAAATACAAAACTCCTTACAAATAATCTCTGTCACAATCAATAGTAGTCCATGGTCACAATAATATATTACTATACTCTATGGTCACAATAGCAATATGTCAGATTTGTAGGACTCGTAATCAGCCGGCTGTCCTACCGCTGTTATATTTTTGATATAATTTTATCTGAAACTCATGTAGTATTGTCTCATTTTTGTATCTAATATTACATATTATGTGCTATTTGACTGCTAAGGTGTCTCAAATGTAAGTGGTGAGTTCTTTAGAAAATTGATTTTTTTGAAATATGCAGCGCAGTGGTCTGGAAAGTTGGTGAGTTCCAGCCTAATCTAGCGATAGGAGTGCCCACTGCGCACCGACCCACCAGAACAGACGAAGAAATTTCTATTCTCCTCTAGCCACCACCAGAAAATAGAAGAATGAGTGTGATTTACCTTCATTAGTACAACGATCTTCCACCTTTGATCTGCCACACTTCCTCCGTATCCGCTGGATGCAGGACCTGAAACCGATCGATAAGAAACCGGTCCTGTGCTTCCTGCCAGGAAGTACAGAACCGGTTTTTTGTAGCCATGCTCCAAGGATGTCTTCGGCTGAATAAGAATGTATTACTTTCATATACTTAGCTCTGTCGATAATGTACCTACTGATGACCCTGTGGTTAAGGCCTCTCCTCTCATGCACGAGGTTCCTTTTTAATTAATTCATTTTTCAAGTTTTTCTTGGGCATCACTGACTGGCTTTATCTGTGAAGGAAAACATCGTGGGGAAACCTGGTCTTATAATCCTAACTAATATAATTATTCCCAAATTGAGTTTGTTTGTTTGTTACGCTTTCACGGTAAAACGGCTGAACGGATTTGGATAGAATTTGGCACATGGGTAATCTATGACCTGGAATAGGACAGGATACTTTTATCCCGGTAGTACGTTCCCGTGGGATTTCCGACATGCACGAGGGCAAAGCCGTATATCTGAATTCTCTTTGAGAAGAAGCTTTTGCCCTGCAGTAGGACAATAACAGGCTGGTATTATTAGTTAGTATCCTAGCTCTGTAAGTTCTGTCTCCAGCTTATCCAACCATGGGCCGCTGGATGTTACTGTGGGTGTCGATGACGAGCCTGGTGGTGGCCGTTTCTGAGGAGTATCAGTACTGCGCCGTCAGATACCGGAGACTCTGCCAGGGGAAAGGACGACATATAGCCTGTCAGTTTCCTTATGTAAGATACCTATTAGTGATCTTCTTCATATTTTATTTGAATTTATATTTGAGGTAGTTTCAGCAGCTTGCGGACGGTGAGCAATGGGTAACTCGCCGTCCGACAAGGACCAGGCCCGGGTCGATGGCGCGTTGTGTTCCACGCGCGCCTCAAAGAGATGTCAGCAAATGAAGGGGTCCGATAGGACCGATGCCTGCCGGGGTTGCGGGAAAGTCCGAAACCGTGGCCCCTGGCAACGTACAGGCAACTGAAGGAACACGGGTGGGTTTTAGTCAGTAAGAGTCTGACACGCCCTCCCGCTCCGCCCAGAGCGGGAGAAGTTATTTGATAATTTCCCATAAAAAAAAGGTAGTTTCAGCAGGAAATTGAACTGACCAGACAGGAAGGGGACAAAACTTAATATATAACGTAACATCACACCTGTAATCCCGAAAGGGTTAGGTAGAGGTGTACCTACCTGTAGTACACCCACATTTCGCGTGTTAGTTAAGTCCCATATAGGTAATAGGGGCGAGCCTATTGCCATCTCAACCGGGCAAATATCCAGACTCCGGGCTGAGAAATTCCAAAAACACTGCTTCTGAAGTCGAACCCAGCACCTCATGCTCAATAGTGACCAGTAGACCAACATGGCAGGCCAAAACGAAACTTAATCGTATTATTTTATGGCATCTTTTCAGTCGGACCCTGGACCGTCGTGCGAACGCTATACACAAATTAAATTCACAAATGACTTGAAGCACTTTATCACACATTACCTCAACAGGTAGGTAACTTTATATAGGTACCTACTGATATGCTGCGGCCGCATATGCATGTATCGTGACAAAGCAATGCGTTCCGAAGCTTTATGTTTTGCTGGCAAAAAAGTTATCGCGCTAATGCGCTGGTCACAATATACTCGCCACCCGGGTGATGAGTGCTACGCAGCCCGAACTATCGCGACGAAAGCCGATAATGATTAGTCACATTTGCGTGTATCGTATTAGTATCGTATCACTGTGCGAAGCTTCGCTACAATAGACGCAGATGCGGCCGCAGCATAAAGGTTACATGCAAAAGGCGACCTTATGTCATAAACTAATATTATAAATGCGAAAATAAGTTTGTTTGTTAGTTTTATTACGATTTCACGCTAAAACTACTGAACGGATTCGGATGAAATTTGGCACATGGGTAAACCATGACCTGGATTAGGACATAGGATACTTTTTATCCCGATAATTTCACGGCATCGATACTTACGCGGGTGAAACAGCTAGTTTGGAAAAAAATCTATAAATTTATATACATAAATTTTAAATAAAAAATAATATGTTTGTACAAGAAAAAAGAGAGTGAAAAATAGACGCGTAGAAAAGTGCACGTGTCGCTGAGATAAGATGACAAATATAAAATCAATAGAATATAAATTGATCATCGATTATTCTATGTCCCCACACAATAATACTTTACAAGCTTTATAGCGTTCTTTAAGCGCTAGTTACTGTCAGTACCAACCAAGGTAGGTATCTACTGTAAGATACCTAACTTGGTACTGACAGTAACTTTTTTCTATAACAGGCTGGAGATACCTAGATATTGCCTAGGATTTGCCCCAGATTATCCAGTTCTTAGGTGATTTATTTCAAATAATCGAATCAAAGCACTCAATTTGTAAGTAGCGCTACAAATTGTCATCCACAGGTACCTACGTTTTCTGATCTATACTGCATTCGCGATTTAGTTTCCAAAAATGTAAACAAAAATCTGTTCTTTTTTTTAACCACTATAATATCGACGCATAAAGTTCAGTTTCCGCTACAACTTCAAACATTTTTTTATGACTTTTTCAATAGTAAGAGTCATTCTGAAATCAACTCAATTTATACTCTATAAAGTATAAATTGATATTCGTTTAGGTAAATGAAAATAACAGCAATTGTAAAAAAAGGATTTTGTTAGACTTTATGTTTACATTTTCATCAGAGAGTTATGGTTACAAACGATAGTGATTTGTGTGCGTTTATGTTTTCCTATAATAATCTCTTAGGGGTCATAAATTTCTGTGTTACGTAAAGCTCTTGGCGTTCACAGACGTCGTCAGCGTATCGCTGCCGGCAACGAGAGAGTACGCGGTGGCGTGCACCTTCCGAAACCACAAATTATGATGCTAGTGGTAAGAGACCTATCGTATACTTTGGTATATTTTCCTTACTTTTTACCCGACTACGGCGAAGCAAAAAGGAGGGTTATGATTTTGACCGGTATGTATGTTCATCTTTTACCTCATAACTTCTAAACTACTCATTATAATTTGACAAATGAAGTATCGTTGGAAGCGTCTTGATCGTCCGCTAGTAGATTCCGGATTTTTTATTTGTCGGTCTGTGATGTCTTGTATATATATCTTTTTAGTCGGCGTTTTTGTCGTTGTTGGGTTTTTAGTTTTTATAACTTCTATTTTTTTATTAACAGGAGAGCTGCTATTGCAGTATTAGGTAACCATAGATGAATATAGATGGGACACTCCACATTTTTGGTATGAAATTACAAGTAGGTACGCGGCGGGCTCGACTTGTCGAATTCAGTGGGCGTAACATAAGAGTTACGCGATAGAAAGAGAGGCAACTTCTAGGTGAATACTCGTATAACTGTAGGTAATTAGTGCTGTGCGACCTGAATTGCACTTAATTGTGTCGTAGCAAGAGTCGCTTTTTATTTAAATGATTTTGCGGAGTGTCCCATCTGTATTAATCTCTGGTAGGTAAATTACTATAATGTTACAGGTATATGTACAGGGCCTGCGTTATTCCTAATTGGTCTCTTGACTGTCTCGTTGGTCTCGTGGTCGCAAGCGCGACTGCTGAGCGTGGGGTCCTGGGTTCGATTCCTGGGTTTTTCCATTAGGAATTTCTTAGTAACAGCCCGGAGTTTGGAAGTTGGCGGTGTGATACCCCCGTGCCTCGGAAAGCACGTTAAGCCGTTGGTCCTGCGCCTGATCTCTCTCCGGTCGTGTCGGATTGTCGTCCCATCGGACTATGAGAGTGAGGGAAGAGAGTGCACCTGTCTGCGCACACACTTGTGCACTATAATATCTCCCGCGCCGAAGGCTAGTCTCCTTTAAGATTGGCCGCCGTGGCCGAAATACGGTCTGGAGGACTATATTCCTAGTTATGCTTGCACCTCTTATAAAAGTTCACATTACAGGAATGGGACCGTGAGCTGGCTCTTTTAGCTCAAAGACTAGCAGACCAGTGCCACTTTGTACACGACGACTGCAGAGCAACAGGTATGAACTGTGATCGTTGGTTTACTACTTAACTCGGAATCAATGCCAGTAAGATAAGATAATATAATCATTTATTTGTTCAAACATGAGTACAATGCATACAACACAAATCGTCAATGCAAGAGATGTTAAAACTAAAGATATAAACAGATCATCACATTTGCCTTAGGCCTCTGCCTCGAATTTTGCGGGCAGCGGGGCGGCAGCGGCGGCGGCGCGGGAGCGGCAGGATCTTATGCGTAAAATCAAATGGACCGGTTGTCGAAAACAGCGGCGTGGCAGCGGCGCGGGGGCGGGCAACGAGCGGTGCACTTCAGTCAGTCAAGCGGTGACCGCCCGCATTGCGCGTTTGCATTGTAGTATAGTGTTGTACATTTAATAAATCGAGCGTTAGGAATAAATTTGAATCAAAAAGATGTTGTCGCCGTTTTTCAGACATTTCGTTCGCGAATAAAAACAAATATCTCGACAACACAACCACGAACACAACACTACACCGCTATAGTGCCGCGCGATCTGCCCGCTGGTTTGGAGAACAGGTATGCGTTGCCCGCTCCGCTCCCGCGCCGCCGCCGCTGCCGCCCCGCTGCCCGCAAAATTCGAGGCAGAGGCCTTAGACGATGGCATGCAAATATTTATAAAATAAAGATTAATGTCTCCCTGAGTCTAATTATTAAGATCTTTAAAAACAATTTAATAAATTAGTAAAACATGCCAAAATTTCTCATCTAAAAACTCATTAAAATGTTAATAAGCTTTATCTGCTAGAGAATGTATAACTTTATTTTTAAATTCTACGTCACGTAACTGCTTCCAGCTTTTAAGGAGTTTATTTTAGTTTAAATTTTTTGGACCCATGCAAAACACACTTTTCTGCAAAAGTGTACACGCGGTTTCGATGCGGCGCGGGCGTCGGCGTCGGGGCGGTGCGGCCCATGTTCGATATTAATTCGTATACAAAACACAAGCTTGCGGTCCGGTGCCAGTGTGACTCCGGCTTCACGTACAGGAAGTCTTAGAAGGCTGAAATATCAGCGTATTTCCCTTACTACTCTTTTATCACCGCACTCTCGGTGCTCTCGATTTAACTGCAGATTTATTTATTTAATACCTACTTTAAGCACACAAATGTACAGTGACAGATACACAAATGTACAGTAGCAGATACTTGACACTAGGAGGGCAATTCACGTACCCACTTTAAAAAAAAACGTTCTAATTCGAGTCGGAATCTCATCTTAGCGACAATTAATGTCATAAACTTTAAAAAAAATCGGTAAATTTGATTGTTTTTCTTTAACAGATTAGAATGAGAACGTTCATAAAAATACGGGAATTGCCCCTTTGAGTTTGTACAGCTTAGCAAAAAAGAGTCAAGAAAAAACGTGGCCGCCACTATCGCACTTAGGTCACTTCGAATAGGAAATAAATTGTTAAAATACATGTGCAACAAAAAATAGGTCTTGTTGGTGACTCAAATCAAACCTACGAGCACTTGTCGGAAAAGTAGTACCATTATCATAGGTCTGCATTAAATAAAATATTTAGTTCCAAATGTCATCACGTCACTCTTTTATGTCGAGTTAACTGATCCTTTAAAAACTTTTCATATATCATATGCCATGCCGCCATACGCATTGGAAGTGAACCCTCCGGGAGGGTTACCGGCATTACGTGTACGCTAAAGTTAACCATCGCGGACGATCAACGGCATTAAGTTTAAAACCGTGTTATAAAACACTGTAAAACGAAGTAAAATTGTGTTTTCAGGGGGTCTTGTCGCTATACGTAATTTTCCACCTTTTACATTTTTTGTGAATATTTGTAAATGTGAACAAAAAAGAAAAGTTTGGTTTTTAAAACCAACGCATATACTAAATAAATCTTGTTAAAATATACATCAGATTTTATTTTCACGGTTTATAATGCTGGATTCTCTAAGAAAAACCTATATTTAAAATGAGCCCTCTGTGTGGGCTCCCGGCATCCCATATGCGACTAGGTGAACCCTCCAGGAGGGCTCCCAGCTCTGAACGTGTTAATAATCCTCTTAAAAGTTTTTGGGCTTCTTATGATGCAAATTTTTTTACGAGTCTGTTGACTAAGTTTCAATTTTGGGGACGCCAGTTCCCATCGTCCTTTCTGGCCTTTTCCTTAACAAAGCTAGGATACCCCGATCAAACTTAGGTTAGAACTGTGGATTGTGGCGGGCTGGCGCCAATCGGGGGCTGCTTTGAGGAATGCTTAAATGCCCCCGTAGACACCGGTGAAAGTGTCCGAGGGAACACGGGGTGGTTTTAGTCAGTAGAAGTCTGACAGACCTCTCTGGCCGCCCCAGGATCTAGGACATCCATGAGGACATTCACACCGGCAACAAAAAAAAAAAACCTTAGGACTGGACTGTGATCACGCGCAATCTGAATTGGTCACAGTTACTAAAAGGTTTGCTTAAATAATAATACCTGGGGCACTGGGTCACCGATAGGCTGTCGGATGACGCCGATTTAGAGAGGGAACGTAGAGCATTGGCGGTCAGGTGTAACATGCTGGCCCGCAGGTTTGCACGGTGTACGCGACAGGTTAAAATAACACTGTTCAGGGCCTGCTGCCAGTCGCTGTACACCTGCGCCCTGTGGGTCAGTTATACACAGGGTTCGTACAATGCTCTACGAGTCAAATATAATAATGCGTTCCGGGTAATGCTGGGATTGCCGCGCTTCTGTAGCGCGTCGGGGATGTTCGCGGACGCACGTGTTCCGGATTTCGGCTCGCTGCTGCGTCTGCGAATCGCATCGCTGACGCGTCGGGTGCGCGACAGCCCCAAGAGCCTCGTACTGCTACTGTAGCCGGCAGGGTGGATGGCCTCCTAGTATGCCACTGGATGACGGCATACAGACCGGCATTCAGATACGTGAGATAGTAGGAGACCCACATGATTGTGTGTGTGCCTAACTGTTATACTAACATAGATTTAAAGTAATTTGTAATACTAACACGCTATGGGCCTTTGAAGTCCGAAAATAAAGTTTATATTATTATATTAAATACAAACCTTTCAAAGCACCAAATAGAATTACCGATTTACTTTACGTCACGTACTTTCCTTCCAGTTCGTTACCCGTACGCGGGTCAGACAGTCGGCGAGGTGCGGTGGCGACGCTCCAGCGAGTCCGACGAGCTGAGCGCGCAACGTGCAATACGGCGCGTGCTCGACGCGTGGTGGGGGGAGAGGCGGCGCGTGCAGTCTAAACAGCTCACTGCGCCTTTTAGGCTTACTGCTAAGTAAGTACAACAACAACACGCACAAGACTCTAAGACTACTACTCTAAGCCGACGGCGCGCTAGTCGATTGCTGACTTAACGGAAAGTTGCCATTTTTAAATATTATACTTTATTTATGTAGAATTAATTATTGTATATTTATTTTATTTTTGTATCTTAATTATATTTCATGGTATTCTGCACCGGTCGACGTCATAACGACAACGCCGGCTGTCGCTGAAAACCAGCGCTGGGGCTCTGTCTTGCATAGGGTCGCAGCATTATGCTGAGCGCTGGCCGTTTTGCGTGGATGTGACGCATATTATCCCTAAACTTGTTTCTTTTTTAATTTTGTGTTTTTTTTTGCGTCATGTTTACCGCAAATAAACGTATTTTCTTTCTTTTTCTTTCTAAGATAACAACAAACAACAAGAACAGCACAACACAACTGAACGCCTTTTAAGGCAGAATACGTCTTGTAGTTTTCCAAAATAATAGAAAAGCTTTGCGTGGTTCGAACTTAGTGCTGAGTCACAGATTAGTACAAATGGGACACTCCGCAAAATCATTAAAATAAAAAGCGACCCTTTGCTACGACCTAATAAAGTGTAATTCAGGTCGCACAGCGCTAATTACCGACAGTTATATTCACTTCAAAGTTGCCTCTCCTTCTATCGCGTAAGCCCAGGTTCGCACGGACGTATTTTTATCGCGGCGATTTTTTTTCATACACTTGTTTTTCAACTCGGTACTGAGCCGAGCATTGAGAATCCAACAGAGCGCATCCAGCGCGTATCCCAGCGCGTCAAGAAAACACAATGTTGGATATTCAACTCGCGGCGCTAAGCAGAGCGTCGAAAATCCAATAAACGAAAAAATATCGCCGCGATAAAAATACCCTCAATAATAAAATAACTCTTACATCTTCTGACTACGTTACGCCCAATAAAAAATTAAAAAAAAAAAAAAAAAAAAAAATTCAAAAGTCATTTATTCAAACTAGGCTGAGAATCAGCACTTTTCGAACGTCAAAATTACATAAGACAGTCCCCCAAAACGCCCACCCTTCACCACTTCCTAGTGCTTTAGCTGGGAAGAAGAAGTGGCGCAACAAACTCCCCAGCAGCACAGCTGTCTGTTCAGTTAGAAAAAAATGAATCTATATAATAGTATGCAAAATGATATTTACATTACGCAACACAAAACATAATTTAAATTATAAAATTAGCCATATGAAAGCTAGCACACGCCAATATACCAACCAAAAACATCGAGAACTATACTCAAGCAGAAATAAAAATAACTTAACGAAACAATATCTAAATAAAAGCCTCCAGGCATAAAGGGCGTGCCCGCTTACAAATAGCTGTAACTAGAAGTTATAATTGATAAACTAGGACCATCGAGGTAAATTAAAAAAAATATCGAGGTCGCTAGCTAACATATTGCAATATGTTAGCTAGCGCAATATGTTAGCTAGTTATTATGTCAACAATAAATAAAGTAAAATTAGCAAAATTATAAACAATTCACTGAATTCGACAAGTCGAGCCCGCCGCGTACCTGCTTGTAGCTTCATACCTAAAAGGCGGAGTGTCTGTATTCATCTGTGGCTGTGTGAAAAAAAGTCGCTCGTTAAGTCATTACTTTCTTTCAAGACGTATTTTATGATCCTTTAGAGGTGAGCAACATACTTAGTTTTGCTTCTAGATTTGTTCAAATACCTAGTTCAAACAAATTCCATCATACACGACTCATTAGGTATGTTGAAACTGTTTGTACTCCCCGTCACTTACTCGTATCACTAAGGGTTCATTAGAAAACCAGCGTCAGACAGCTTCTGTCTGGCATTAATGCTGTAATGAACCGTTTTGGCGCGGTTAGGCATGGCTGTGAGGCACACACTATTGTATTTTGTTATTTATATTTTGTGTTTCACGAACTGTGTTCAAATAAACGTTATTCTTCTTCTTCTCTTCTCTTCATTGGATCTAGCTGCCTAATTAAACCACCGACATCTTTCCAGGGGCACAGTTTGGGGTCACTTCAGTCAACTAGCAGTGTGGAACCTCCAGGCGGTTGGCTGCGGCGCCGTCCGTCACGGGGCCCATCATTCTCGCTTACTCCTCGTGTGTGACTTCTCTCACACCAATATGCTGGGTCAGAGGACCCTGGTGTCGGGGTCTATGGCACCCTGTCCTATTCATACGAGTAGGAGACAACGGACAGCATACCCGTTACTTTGCGCGCCGGTAATATTCTTGGATATTTTTTTATTTCGGTTATGGATTTTTGTTTGTTTTTCATAATTATAGAGTGACTGTGCTTTAACGCTTTGATCTGAATAAACATATGCTGAGCTAGAAATATTCCTGCAGATAGATCTGAACATCCAATCCATATTGGACGACAGCCTGCTTCAGATGACAACATCCGGATAAACTTATAGACAAGTTGTTCTGTATAAAACTGCCCCCTAGTGCCTAACCCTTGTACCATTTACTGATGAAACCCTGCTCGGTGCTTGCAAGAATAGGATTTTAGGAATGTCACATCAAGCATTTGAATAAAAAGTAAAATACCAATCCTATGGACTCTGTCTAATTTTGTATTACGCTTTAACGCTAAAACGGCTAAACGGATTTGGATGAAATTTGGCACATGGGTAGACCATGACCTGGGTTAGGACATTGAATACTTTTTGTCCCGATATTTCCACGGAATCGAGCCTTATGCGGGTGAAACCGCAAGGCGCAGCTAGTTTGAAATAAAAGTTTTCTATCTTATAGCCTTGGCAAATAGGTACATAAATATTATAGACTATATCTTCCAGGTACGCCAACCTGTCTCCGCGGAACGAGAAGAGGTAGAAATGGAGGACAATTACGAAGATTATTCACCAGAAGAGGAAGAAGACAGTGACATCGCAACAATTGAAGTGGGGGACGTTTCACCACCAAGACTTTGGCTTTCCAAGTCTGACAAACAATGGTTACATCCTAAGATGAAGTCTACGACAGTCAGAGACTTTCCCGAAATGACTAGGAAAGTTGATACTCAGATGTATCGAGGTAAGTGCGTAAAGAAAAAGTAGTGTTAGGAGCTCGTTTGGGGACTACCTCGAACGAGCTCCTCTCAAATTGGTCGTCATCAAACTCCAGCAGTCCACTGCTGGACATAGCCTCTCCAGTTGCAAGCACCTTGCTGTCCGCACGGATACCCCTCACCACCCGTGAGCCACCCTAAGGTCATCACTCATTATAACAGTTCGATCCGACACGGCAAATAACTTGTCATTCAAGTTAGAATTTTAAATCAAATGCGTTAAAGTCTATTTTACGATGGCTATATAGAATAGTGGACAGTTCGTAGGCAGGGCGCGGCCCGTGATCCATCACAATGACAGCGCGCTTCAAGCGAGTAGCCCGCTCCGCGGCGAAAAAACGCCCGCAGGCGGTATACATACGTCTCGTCGTCCACGCGGGGACGTCTCGCAGCCCGCGCGCGGTCCTCGCGCCTCTCGCACGGCTGTCTCCCCGTCGCCTGCGCACCATTCCTTCTGTAAGTTGACAATTAGGCGCGTGGACGGTGAGCTACCAATAGTAAGCGGCACATGAACAACAAGCTGCCACCTCACCTTTGCGTGCCATCAGCGAGCGGTCGTCTTGCTGACGGCGCGGCGCGTTGGCGACAAGCGGATGGATATTTTTCGAGGCGGTGCCGGGCCGTAACTGCGCTGGAGCCGTGCGGTCATAATGAGTGATGACTAGAAATCGGATATTCGGATGCATATTTACCTAAAGTGAATGTTTGACTAAGAAATTATAGAAGTGGCTTCTTAATAAAAAAAACCCGGAATTTCATAAAATCCGGGAATGCACAACTTATAGGAACATGGTAGGATACGACTTATCAGCCCTCTAAGGTTACTTTTGCAGTGTTAACATAAAAATTTATGTACAGATGCCAGCACATCAACCTACTACAATATGTCAAATTTCTTTAATAAATTTTCAACTTTATCACTACAACATAAGGTTCAAAGTTGATTGGGAAAATTTGACAGATTCGGGTAGGTTGACCTGCTGGCGTCTGTACCTACTGTAAACATTTTTTAACGAAACTCAAGACACCGAGTAGTTTGTTGCTATGTGCTATGCCAATTTCGCAACCTACTTTATAATATTAGCTAGAATTTCTGTAGTCAAAAAGTACTAAATGTATCAATTCTGGAATCGCGATCCATACAAAAGTGCTTTCCATATTAGCCAACACCTGAACGTTAGTAAATATACATTCGATTCTATAATCAGAACTCGAAATTTGTCGATCCCGGAATCCCGGGATTTGTTCGATACAAAAATGCTTTCCATAATAGCCAACACCTCAACTTTACGTAAATATGCATCCGAATATCCGATCTCTATTGATCAACTATCAACTTTATAGTGATTTAGTCTCGGTTGATTTTTGAGTACCTAAAGGAATATGAACTTTATCATGCACGACATTGCGTTTGTTGTTCCAAAACCCAACAGTCCTCTGAGATTCCGAATTGAAGTTTACAATAACCTATTTCCTCGTAGAATTTCAAACAACTCCAGCGACACAAAAAGATTCGGTAATCCAGAAGTTAGAACTAGAGTTGGAACAGAAAACGCGAAACACAGTGCAAAAGTCGAATGTGAACCGCGAGCAGTCTCAAGACACGTTCGATAGCAATCAATTCGAGAATAACGTGAGGGACGACTGGAGGACCAGGAAGAAACCTAACTTCGGACAATGGCGGTATGTGAGACTAAATTAACGCCAGCACGTCAACCTACCCGAAACTGTCAAATTTTCCCAATCAACTTTGAACCTTCTGCTTTAGTGATAAAATTGAAAATCTTTTAAAGAAATTTGACAGATTGTAGTAGGTTGATGTGCTGGCGTCTGTACAACAGCTACTGGATTATCTAAAAATAAAAGTTATAAAACTAAAACCCAACTACGATAAAAAAGTCATCTAAAAAGGTACATCACAGACAGACAAATTAAAAATTCGGAGTCACACGAGTCATTTGGTCTAAATAGCTTTTTATTTTTATTTTTATTATTTGATTTTGCTTTTATATAGATTCTTTTCTTTTAGATTTTATGAATGTGAGAACGTTGTAGGCTTAACAGACTGTAGATCTGTCGACCATTTTCTATCTGGCTAAGTACTTCACGATGTAGGGACTTCACGATGCGCCTCGCAACGTCGCGCTGCGTCTCGCGAAACCACTGGCCTCTTCAAGCATCGTCGCGTTGCGTCCCGTCTCGGTGTAAACTGACTCTTAGGCATTAACATACATTAAGTGCCTGCGTATAGGGCGCGGGTCTGGATTCCTTGTATTTTATGGATACGAAACAAACACGAAACGCGTGCGCAGATCGGGAGCTGAGCTCGCACGCTTTTCGTGTGCTGACATCCCTATAATACAAGAAATTACAATATATAGAAGCCCGCCGTACTCCCGTATCGACCCGCGTCCGACACGCACCCGCTTTGTGTGTGCGTTGAACTTAAGTCCGCCTTTGTACTTTAATGTATGCGAGAAGTTTAAATAAATAAATATGGCTAACAAACAAGCAACTTTTACTGTTTCCAGTAAAAATCAAGAAAATCCAGAAAACTTGGAGGAAGTGATTCCTCTGACGATACCTCGTCGTGAGATCACGGAGACTTTGGAACCCACCGAAGTCTACCGCCCCGTCGTAAAAGATAGTGTTAGTAACTACCAGTATAATAATAAGAATAAGAATAAGTATAAGAAATTTTATTTGCTCAAACATGTGTATACATACAGAATTAAAATAATACATGCATGCAAGATCTTAAATAAGAGCGGCTCACGACATGCCTGCCATATCTCATGGCGTGCAAATATCTTAGGTACACACAATTATTATTATTGAATTAATGATTTTTAAATATTACTCTTTAAATACATTAAATATCAGTCATTACATATCATAATTTTTTATATTCAATCATTTACATTATCAATTATTTATTTTCCTTGTCCAATATTACAGATTACAACTATCACAATGAAGATTTATATTACTTTAACAGGCATTCAATTATTATTATTATAAAATTCACAATATAGGCATGACCATAATACTACAATCTTAATTATATTTATTTATAATAGTCACCATGAGTCGTTTAAAAATTCTGTAATGCTATAATATGCTTTTTGTGCCAAAAACAATTTCATTGTTTGTTTAAATTTAGGTATAGGTTGCTCTTTCCAACTTTTGGGCAATTTGTTGTAGACAATTGGTGCCATGCAAAAAACACTCTTGCGCATAAGTGCAGTTTTCGATGTTCGACTATCAGTTTGCTATCATCACGTCTATTTCTTGGAAATTTGTCTGCCATACGAGGAAACAAGTGTGGATTTGTTTTTACGAACATTGCTATTTCTAATATATAAAGCGCAGGTAATGTCAATATATGATATTTAGTGAAATAATTTTTGCAACTATCGGTAGTTTTGAGGTTAAACATTGATCTCAAGCAGCACTTTTGTCTTTTAAAGATGATATCCCTATCGGTTGAGTGACCCCAGAAGATAACGCCATATCTAATGACAGATTCAACTAAACCATAGTAGGCCGTTAATAGCGCTTCTATATTTAGAGTACGTGATACTTTATATAACGCATATGCACCACTGCTTATTCTTTTGGCTAGAGCCTCGATATGCGCTTTCCAATTTAAGTTTCTGTCGATTGTAAGTCCTAAAAATTTTGTAGTATTAGCTGTCTGTATTTTATTATTACTATATTCAATGTCAAGATTAGAGAATAATGATGATCGTTGGCTAAAGTGCATAATCAAAGTTTTATTTATATTAATTTTCAAATTATTATTATTCAACCACGTTACCGCGTCAATTAATGTATTTTTAATACCAGCCTATTAGGCGTGGTCCTAATTGCCTACGATCGTACGAGCAAGCGCTACGATTCCGTCGTATGACGAGATTAAACACACACATTTCTTTAGAGAAATGGACCTTGTTGTCCTACCTAGTTGTCCTAATTGAAGCTTGCAAGTCATCGCTCGAGCACAGGAAATGCTTAATAAAAATCAAAGCTGCAAGTATCTTTTGAGTGTCCTAATTGGTCACGCGTTTTCGCACGAGCACAGTGACGCGGCGACATCGCATGATGCCCATCGCGCGAGCTATTAGGATACCTGTTGGACCATCGCACGATCATTTTCATAGTGTGACGAAATCGCATCGTTAGCTCGTACGATCATTAGCCAATTAGAACAACGCCTTACAGTCCCACTGCAGGGCAAAGGCCTCTTCTCATACAAAGAATGCACGAGCAATCACCACGCTTGCTCAAGATGAGTTGGCGATATCAGACAAAAATTGAAATGAAATGATTTTATTTTCTGTAAATAGGTTTGTACAAACACTTTTACACGCCAATTAATTGACGCTGCTTTATGCTATTTTCCGGATTTAGGACAGTTTCCAAAATGATGCCGAAATTTTGGCTTTATTAAAGCTGCATCGAGAAACTGGGAATCGACCGCCAAAAAAAATGAAAATTCTCGACAAACCAATGCAAACTCTATATCCAGCCAATCATTTAGCACACGTTGAGGTTTTATGGAGGCTGAATGTATGATAATGCTGCACCATGAATTCAATAAACTGACTGGCTTGTGTTGCAGATACCGCGCTCTGCTAAAGAAGTTTACCGGGCAACAGCCACGGAAGACAACACTGATCAAGATGTAAGTGTCAGCTACCTAATCTAGATAATATGCGATCGGTCGCGTGCAATGTCATATTTTTGTTTGGAAAACCGGAAAGCACCCTGTGTCGGCGCGACCACGCGTTCAGGTTCACCGAACAAAAAGTTCGCTTTTAAATAGGACGCGGGGTTATGGCTCATGATCATGACATTATAGGACCTATTGTCAATGAATAACGAAACAAATAGCGAACGCTGGCCGCACAGCTGCTGGACTAAAGAAGAACTGGGCAAGCCACATCTGTCATATGTTGGAGCAGCAATACGCAAAAACCAAATAGCAGGAAATGTCTACGCGGCAGGCCCTGAAAGTGATGATGAGCTGGACTTCTTCTTAAAGGAAGAAAGAAGGAAAATGAGGCCTTTGCCCAGCAGTGAACATCACATATTTTTTTTGGGTGGGAAGTTATCAAATAAGCGGGAGGGCGTGTCAGACTCTCACTGACTAAAACCAGCCCGTGTTCCTTCAGTTGCCTGTATGTTGCCAGGGGCCACAGTATCACTTTCGGCGGAGGACAACACAGCCTTATAATAATAATAAAAAACGTCAATGGATTGTCGCTGGATTTTTGTGATTGATTTCTGCAAGTATCAGCTATTTGGGTGACATATTGTTAGTAAAAAAAAACTAGGTTCTTCTAGAACAGTTCTGATTATAAATGAATGTCTTTTTCGTCGTATGGATTATTCCATTTACATATCTGTTTTAAATAAGCTTCGACCGGAATACGGCCACTTCGACAGCTTTATCGTTGGTCTCGCAAAGATCTTCCATAGGTGTTATTGCATAGAGAGCACGACAGTGAATGTTAACTTTGCTGGTGTTTATTTTTATTTTCAGGAAACTAATTTCCGTCCGCGATGGCAACAGACAAGGGTAAGGCCTCAAAGGTAAGACTAAAAGGTTCTTGCACGCGTAGATCAGTATATAGTATGACAACCATAGAAATAGGTTTTCTAAGGGTTTTGCCGACGGAAGAATAGACAAAATGACAGATTGTGATTGTTCATCTGTCATTTTGTTTATTCTTCCGTCGACAAAACTTGTTTCTATTGTGGTCATGGTACGCGTGCTGGTGAGACTGGTCAATGGTTACTGATCAGTCTCTGATTTCCGTTTCATAGACCTACATATAGACGCTGCTCGTGGCTAAGTAATATAACAGCCGCACGGGTCAATCCATCAGGTTAAGCTACGCTTGCCGGGGGTGGTCTGTGGATGGGTGACCATATTTCCATTCCGAGACTCCTCCGTGCCTCGGAAAGTACGTTAATCCGTTGGTGCCGGCTGTCATTCGTGGATCTTTGACAGTCGTTACGGGGTTGTCAGAAGCCCGAAAGTCAGACAACCAAGGGGTATCGTATTACCCAGTTACTGGGTTGTGGCGGTCAGATAGGCAGTAGCTCCATTTTTTCTACTACATATTTTCCTCAAATCTCCAGGGTTTTTGAAAGTTGGCAGCTCTATCTGTACCAAGCCCTTAAATTTGACCACACCTTCCAGGCATGCTGTATATTAGGGGACCTGACGCCTCCACAAACAACACTTTTGTTCGTCCGGATAGTATTTTATTTATTTATAGTTAGGACAGTTTTCACGAGACAGGAGTTTCTTTAACATAATGCTTATTGTTTGCAGGCCAGGTGCAAATGCTCTACTCTCATTCTCATCCACAGTCAAATACTCTAAGAAAGAATTTATTGTAAGTTTTATGAATCTTCATCAACCTCCGCCCTTTTATCCTATTTTTTTAATTTCGGAGCAGTATGTCCTTTCTTCCTCCATACATCTCAATTAGCCGTCATCTCATAGTTGCTCCCTTTCTAGCCATATCAACTTTCACAAAATCCAACTTTTGTTTCTTTGGCCTCCCTCAACTCTTAAGCTCAATACACACACAAGGCGGGTGCGTGTCGGGCCCGACCCGCGCACGGGTTTCGTGTGCTGACATCTATATAATACAAAGGAATTACAATTTAAACAAGCCTGCCGTACTCCCGTCCCGACCCGCACCCGACACGCACCCGCTTTGTGTGTGTGTTGAGCTTTATAGCCCATTATTTCTAATTTAGATAGATACCTACTTGATGAAAATAGTATAATTTATCAGATATAGGTAGGTATGATGATCATCGCTCCATGTAAAATGTTGGTATCTGGTCACACTAGAAGTCAACACCAACATAGTTGGCTTGACTTCTATAGTTTGACCGAGATCGCTGCACGCCTTTGAAATGCGCGACAACGTGGGGAGCAGCGTTAACGGATGAGCGGCGGGACGCTGGCGCCGTGAGCGTTGACGAATGAGCGGCCTGCACGGCCCCTCCGTCTCGCCGCGCTCATACCTAATACGCGGTTCGCGGTTTCGGTCAAACTATATAATAGTCAAATGAATAATGACTTAATGACTAGATGAAAATGAATGTTTTTGTTCAGGCATCACTGAACCTGGACAAAGAAGATATTGACCAGTTATTTCGAGACACCGGCTTTAACGTTCACTGGAGAAAACGTACCACATGATCTACAATATAATCACTCTTACAATTATGTTGTTTTATTTATTAATATAATAAATTAAAATATAATATAATAAAAAACCCGATTGCAGCAAAATGAGTCTAAACAAGCTCACTTTTCAAGCAGTCTAATGCAGTTCGTGGCAGTTATTTTGGTTCAAGTTCGATGCCACCAACTGCATCAGACTGCTTGAGAAGTGATCTTGTTTAGAACTTTTTTTAAACTTATGTAAATTGCGGTGTGGCTCTCGATAAGTGACTATTACGATACAAAATCGGCAGAGAAAGTATCGTTTCAAATGTTACAATACCCGAGGGTATCTAATAAATTGTTACTATTAGTCATCTAGGTACTAAATTAGTATTATTTTGTCATAATTTGTGGAGGCACATAACTTTGGAAGTGGGAATCGTCTACCTACGGCTATCAAAATAAACAACACAGGGTTGCAGTGTGTGCAGCGCACACGGGCGCAGGGTAATAGGGGGCGCCGAGCGCCACTCGTGACAACTTCTTTTTTATCAAATCCCAAACGACCAAAACATGTTCAGTAAAAAAACAGTTTGTAGTTGGGGGCCCCCTACGCAAGATATAAACGTAATTTCGCATCCTACATTTTCAAACTATCTGTATATTGTCAACAAAGTAATTCCTGTTTCTGTAGGTATATTTCAAAAGAGAATTTACAGTGCAGTGTAAAAAATTTCGTCTTTCCTAAATTCTTGTGATCCTCTAACTTTCCTGTTGTCGATAAAGTATTTCTGTATCAATGGTTAAAAGAAAACCTAACCTTTCGAGGCAGTGTACTAAATATTTCAACGTTCATTCCTGGGCACCCCCCGACAGGTTTAGTCCGCCACTGTAGGGGGCGCCAGGGTATTGATTGCACACGGGCGCTACATATGCTAGAGCCGCCTCTGATTAACACAAGTTATTATTTGTCTGCTTTGAATATTTAAAAACGTTATTAGGTAAATAATTTAGTCTTTTGATATTATAATAATACTGCGACAGAAGCAAAAAATTAAGTTTGTGTGAAAGTATAGCAGTCACTCGAGCCGCCATGACAGAATGCCCCATTTTGACATTCATTATTAAATTACGAAAGATAAATGAATCATTCGTTCTGTTAATATGTGGCTGAAATACCTATTCATATTTTCAGGTACATACATAACAAGGAACATTACTTTTTGGTGTTCAATTAAAAACAGTCAAATTCCCTATAATAAACTTCAAAGAACTTTAAAAGTACCAAAAGTAGTTACCTAATTGAACCTCATTTTAGCTGAAGCTTGAAATATAGAATTTAAGAATCTCTGGATTTCTTCCATCTCATCTGTCCTACCTACCGATAGTTCGTTCATGTGATTGGTACTGTTCTGTCAGTCGCCATCCATACTTCCATACTAATATTATAAATTCGAATGTAACTATCTGTCTGTCTGTCTGTTTGTATGTTACCTTTTCACGCCTAAACCACTGAACAGATTTCGATAAAATTTGCCAAAGAGATAGATAGCATCTCTGGGAAGGACATAGGGTACTTTTTGTCCATACAAACTTTCGTCCCCTATATCCATAGGGGACGAAAGTTTGTATGGGAAACCTATCATTTCTTAAGTTAGGCATATACAAATTTAAATTTATGTTTTTGGTAACAAATAAAGAATTACGTATTTCAAAAATCATCCCTCAAGAGGGTAAAATAGGGGATGATTTTAAAATTCACATGTTTCGTGTCTTCTTTTCAAGAGATTTAAGGGATTGGAAATATAGTTATAGTCCGTATCTTGAATTAACATTTAGTCTTTATTTCATTAAAATCGGCCCACTCGGTCAAAAATTATTACAAATTATATTTATCTTTTTTATTTATTTATTCATATAACAATTCGCATTGTGTTTGAATTTTGTAGTACATTAATTAATATTTTACAGCTAAAAACAATAAATTATGAATATCAAACAGTAAATTTCACCAAAAATAAAATCAATAACTTATATGATAAATTAATATGTCAATAGATTGTAAATAGTAATTATATAAATTATTGTAAATATTATCATGTCAAATTCTTATAAATCTATTCTCTAAAATGCAAAAAATGGAACAATGTCTTGAATGTATTTAATGTCAAAAAGGTAAATGACTAAATATAAAAACTATTCACCATCATTTGTCACCAATTCAGATATAGAATATAAACATTTATTCAACAGGAATGCTTTAAGTTTGGCTTTGAATAGTGTACCTTTGTAAATCAATGATCTTAAGTCAGTAGGCAACTTATTAAATAATTCTACTGCTTGGTATTTAGAGCAATGTTCAGCAATATTAAGTTTCGGCGCAATTTTATTTTTTATAACGTTTCTTCTAGTTTTCTCTCTAAGTTCACGTTCTTCCTGTGATTCGTGCTCGTGTATGTATTTCGCAAAGTGGCTGAGTAGTACTAAAACATATAAACTTGGCACTGTTAGAATACTTAATTTTTTAAAATATCCTTTACATGACTCTTGTTGTGGGATTCTGACAATCGTTCTTAATGCACGTTTCTGTAGAATGAATGCTCTTTGGCAATTATACCCGTAACTGCTCCCCCAAAACATAATGCTGTATCGTAATCTGGATTCTACTAATGCATAATATACAGATTTAAGTTGCTTAAGATTAATATCGTCCCTGAGGCTTCTTAGCGCGTAACAAGCTGAAGATATTGAGGAATCAATGGCGGTGAGCTCCTTTTTCCAATTTAATAGGGAATCTATACAAACTCCTAAAAATTTAACTTCGTTCACCAGTCCGATATTTTCCTTTTTAAGCTTGACATCTATACTATCTTTGTTGCGTGACGTTGTTTTAAATAACATTACATTGGTTTTGCTTGGGTTTATTATTAAATTATTTGTTGTAAACCAAACAGAAAGATTCCTTAAACACTTATTTACATTTTCTGTCAACTCATTTAAGTTTGGTGACCCGAGTATGGCATTCGTGTCATCTGCAAACATTACAAGTCCTGCGTCGGGTTGGGTATTATTCATAAAATTTAGTAAATCATTTGTAAAAATTAAATATAATATTGGTCCTAAGATTGAGCCTTGAGGCACTCCGCGGCTTATGTTGGTCATTTTTGACTTATATATTACTTCATTTACACACTTTCCGTCACAATTGTTTGAGTTAATGTCTTTTATTTCTACGTACATTCTACGGTTTTTTAAATAAGATGTCATAAGTTTTAACGCTTTTCCTCTAATACCATAATGCTCTAGTTTAGCCAGAAGTAGCTCGTGATCTACTGTATCAAACGCAGAACTTAAATCAATAAATAAGCCAGCTACCTTCATTTTGTCATTCAATTTATTAATAATGTCATTAACAAGATTATCTATCGCATCTGAGGTGCCTATCCCCTTTTGGTATCCAAATTGTTTATAATTTAGTATTCTATTTAAATGTAAGTGGGTCATTAATCTAGCTTTCATTATCTTTTCGAAAAATTTTGATAAAATTGGTAGTAAGGATATTGGCCGGTAGTTTATGGGATCCGTTCTTGTACCCTTTTTGTGTAGCGGAACCACCTTTGCCAATTTAAGTTGTTCAGGAAATACAGACTCTTCAATACATTTATTAATGAACTCAGATAGGGGATACGCTAATATTTCTATATTATCTTTGATCACCGATATTGGTACGTCATCGTGTCCACAAGACGCTTTGTTTGCCATCTTACGTACAATTTTTGTTATTTCCTGTGGTGTCGTCATATTGAAAGTCATCTCACTTTCTACTCTCAACGTTGAGTTTCTTAGGAAGGACATCGCACTTTCTTCTTCTGTTTTTAAAAGTGATGATTTATGCACAAATTTATCAACAAACGTATCTGCTATTTCTTGCGGATCTGTAACCACCTTGTTGTTAATGTTTAGAACAAGTTTTCTTCTAACTTTGTTTTGCTTTCTCTTTGTTTGATCATTTACAATTTTCCATGTCTCCTTTATTATATTTTTGGCTTTGTTGAGATGACATGATATGGCTAACTTTCGTGCGTGCTTTAAAACTCTTCTATAGATCCTTATGTAATTCATTTTATAGTTATAGACACTAGAATTAATGGTGGTGCCCGAACATAATATTCTTTTCATTTTGCTTGACACCTTAATTCCCCTGGTAATCCACTTTATCTGATTATTGTTCCTCAGTTTTACTTTATTGGTTTTCTTTGGGTAGCACTCACGAAATTTTTTATTAAAATAGTTGAGAAATGTATTGATACCTACGATATTATCATTTGTATATTGAAAACACTTTTTAAATGCAGCATTATTTTTTGTGTTGAATGTTCTTTTATTAATCAATATGATATGTTCAGATTCATTTGTCTTTTTATCAATCTTATCAAGAAGTATGTTACAAAGAAGGCCGCCATGGCCATCTGCTAAACCATTATGATCTACCAAACACTGCTCTATATCATCGTCGGAAAGATTAGTCAATACATTGTCAATGCAAGAGTATGATTTGTTTCGAATAAAAGTTGGAGTATTTATAAGATGCCTAAAATTGTACGACGTTAATAAACTTATAAATTCTAAAGATTTTTTACTTTCCGCAAGTATGTCAACATTGAAATCGCCACATATAACGCACTTCCTGTCAATAAAATGTTCTAACAATTTTTCTAGGCTCTTTAGGAAACTGTCAAAATTTTTGTCATTTGGACTTCTGTAACAACAACAAATATTCAATCCTGTCTCAATATCCTTTACACCACAAACCTCAAAACTTTCTGATCTGTATAATTTCTGTATTGCATCAATATTTTCACATTTTTTATCCATATACGATAAAATAAGACTACCACCTCTTTTTTTGTTTGTCCTTGTGTTATATGATACTAAGTTATAATTGCTTAATTGAAATAAGTTAATAGATTTATCATTCAAAAAATGTTCTGTTATACAAACATAGTCTAAGTCTTTACAAAAAGTTTCAAAATATGATTCAAGCTCAAGTTTTTTATTATTTATACCACATACGTTTTGGTGAAATAATTTTAAACACATCGTCTCCGATAGCAAGGGTTCTGAAAGATTTTTGTGATTTCGTGATTCTACTTTATTCTCGAAAACAAACGATATTGCCAAAACTAGGGGAATTATTAATATGTGTAGAAGTAGAAGAATCTATTAATAATCGGGGTGTTTTATCATCTAATTTTTCTTTGCCATCATAATTACAATCTGTTTGTATGCATGCATCTCGTGATTGTATTTTTAATGTGTTTTCCTTATTATTGAGCACATTTTTCCTGTAATTTGAGTAGGTAATTGTATATCTCACATGGAGTATCTCCCTATATATTAAGTTGCATGCAATTTGCTTATTAAAAGTTCTGCGGTAATTATCATAATCATTGTCTAATAAAATAAATTTTGAATTATTGCAATTACTACAGATAAATTTTAACATATCATTTAGTTTCAAAACATTTAAATAATTGTTACGATAGACCCTGCCGACTAAGATATTTGTGTTTGGCATATTCTGCAAAGTGTGATGTAGAGAGCTTAAAATTTGTAGGGGATTGTTGTCATTGGAACCTGCCATAAATAACACGAAATCTGAATCGGTAAAATCCGTACACATAGACAAACTTGAGCTTAATATATCACTAAGAGGCGCATTTGATTTAATGAATGACGTCACATGAAATGCATCTCCCACCAAGTCCTGTAAATTTTCTCGTATTCCGTATCCAGTCTGATCGGCGAATAAAGCAATTCTGTGTTTCGATGTTCTAACAACATCTGTTAGTACTTCTCTTGAATTCTTGTCGATTTGGTCTTGTGTGATCTCTATACTTCGGTCGAATGATTGTTCGTTTTGTGGATTAAAAACTGATACTGTAACACTTTTCTTAGAACAACTCAGTTTTGTTGTAGGTATATTGCTTTGTGATGAATTTTGTGTTTTTTCTTGTGGGACTAGTGAATGAGCGTTGGTAGGAAGTTTTTCATCACTTGGTGAGCTTTGCATCGTGAGCGGAGAGTTCCCAAATGACTCAGTAAGACGTCGCTTGACTTTATGTTTCTGCATGGTTGACTGAAGTAAAGTTGTTCGTGGACTTCGGCAAATCTGTTTTAATATGTCAACTTCCTGAGATAGTTGGGCAATTTGTTTTTTCTGTTCCACATTTTCGAGAATGACATTTTCTAATTCATTTTGCGTAGATTGTAAGTCCGCCTTTAATTTATTTATTTCGGTGTCCATTTCGTCTCGGCATAAAGCTGTAGTATGTGAAGAAAGGTCAAGTCTTCTACTCAAGAATTCATCCGAATAAGACGAGTTAGTGGAAATGTTCATATCCAGTTTTTCTAGCGATTTACACTTTTTTAAAGGTCTTCTAAGAGTTACGTTATTCAGGTCTTCCATCATTATGCGCCCTTTATAATTATTAAAGTGGTGGAACTAACGTAATGCAATGCAATAGGTACCTACTTATTGAGAGGTCTTCCTATTTGTCAGCAGATATCGTGTTTTAGAATGCTTGGTAATAATGGTAATCGATGAAGAATGTGGCGCCCGTTGTTTGCGATGATCTTTCAATTACGTGTGATGTCAACTTTGAGTATTGCTTTCAAAGTCCGTTTTTACCGCCCTCTTCTGTGGTGTTTTATAATTATAATAGTTGGTGACTTTGGACAGAATGGCGAACGTTATGTAGAAGTTTGGTATTTTAGAAAACACAAAAAGAACCAACTTTTGCGGGAATCGAACTCGGGTTTGGTTGATTAATGTTTCGACCCAACACTTAGTGCCACTGAACCAATTGTGCTTAACTACTTATCGCGAAATTGAGCATTGCAATGCACATATGAAATATTTAAACGAACGAAAACGGTTAGAAATTACTCATTGAATTGGAATTTTTAACAATGTCGAACACTTGAGTCACTCTGTCTTTGTTTATAAAATCTATGAAATAGACACTTTCTTGCACTTTTTATGTTTTGTTTACTGGAGGAATTAGGATATAATACTATTATGACAATTACACCGATAGTTTAATCCACTTTTTATTTTATTTAAGTCAAACGTTTTTGTTGTAGGCGTATATTTTAATGTTTTTCACTCAATAATAAAGATCACTGTTTTATAAGTCACTGCTTATACTGCACTCCATTTCCAGTAATAATATTGTCCTTATTGTTAATTAGATTTTTCTTAGTTTGTTGAAAGTTTGCTTTTTATAATGAATATATATGTTTATTTTCCGAGATAACACTTTCACTTATTGATGGCAACTATTTAAACAAATTAGCGAAAAAAAAAGGCAACAAAAAGTAACTTTTACTATTTTTAGTTAATTTAGACACGGAGCTGATTCGAACTCATGTATAGTCGCGTGGCGCATCTAATGGCTTGGCACGCGATGATGGCAAGAGACCGGACGGCATGTCTTTATTTCCATGGAAGGTGGGTAGGCCTTTAGTGTGGGATGCAACGTGTGTCGATACTCTTGCGCCATCCCATCTACCTGGCTTGGCGTGCTGTGCTGGCGCTGCCGCTGCGGCTGCAGAAAACCTCAAGCGGCGAAAGTATATTAACCTTATAGGTAACTATATTTTCGAGCCGTTTGGGGTTGAAACCCGGGCCGTGGGGTCCGAATGCTCGTGGTTTGTTCAATTAAATCTCCAAACAACTGGTTGACACTTCCCGTGACCCAAGGGCTGGCTTTTACCATGGCCAGAGGCTAAGCATTGCCATACAACGTGGTAATGCGGCCAGTCTCTTGGGTACACTACCAGTCGACAGTGATGCGGATGAATTTTTCGACGCTATATTTTAGTTTAGATTTAAATTACCTAATGTTAGAAGTAGCGAATGTGACATCATATTGAACGGAGAAAAACTGGAATTTATTAATCAAACTGTTTTCCTGGGAATCACATTAGACGAGAAATTACAATGGGGACCTCACATAACATCTCTTGCGGGGCGGCTAAGCTCGGCCGCTTATGCTGTTAGAAAGATAAGACAGTTAACAGACGTAGAAACCGTGCGATTGGTCTATTTTAGTTACTTCCACAGTATTATGTCGTATGGCATTTTACTGTGGGGTCGGGCTGCTGACATTGAATCCATCTTTATTTTGCAAAAGAGAGCTGTCAGAGCCATTATAATCTACGTCACCGCGAATCTCTCAGGGAACTATTTAAAAGGATTAATATTATGACGGTACCTTGCCAGTTCATTTATGAAAATATTATGTATGTTAGAAAAAATCGACATCTTTTTAATAAAATAAGTGATAGACATAATTTTAATACTAGAAATAAAGATAAAATAGATCAACCATTTTTCAGATTATCTAAAGTACATACATCTTTTATGGGGTACTGTGTTAAATGTTACAACAAAATACCTTGTGATATTTTGCAATTAAATGAAAGAAAATTTAAAGCTCATATTAAAAGTACACTTTGTAAACAAGCATATTACAAATTAGAGGAATATATCCAAGATAAGAATGCTTGGAAACATGCTGGTCCTGCTCCATAGGATAATTTAGAATCAAGACAAAATCAAACTGGTTGCAAATTTAAGTGTATATTTTATTTTATTTTTTTATTATATGACATTGATTTTACATTCTATGACCAATTCCTCGGACTTATTAATTGTGGAATCTTAGGAGGATCGTCTACTTTTACAATGTTTGTAAATATGTGAGCACCATGTATCTATCACATAATTAGTTTATCTGTTGTTGCTTCATTTTTAATTCTTAATTCTTTTTACCTATTGTGGTATAATAATTTTATTCTAGGTGCATCGTCCTCACATATAACTATATAACTAATGTACTTATACAAAATATTGTAAAACATTTTAAAAGAGTAATGGTGGAGTTTCTTGCCCATTCTGCTCCATACGAAAACTACCTTTTGGAAGGGGCAACTAGAATCAATTAATTTTTTTTGTAAATTTTTGACGTTCAAAAGTGCCTTATACGGGCCTATTTGAAATAAATGATTTGACTTTGACTTTGAGTTTGTATAATACTTAGTTAGTTGTATACACATAGTTTAGATAGCACCTATTGTTTATGTTAATTATTTATATTTATAAACTAACCTTTCTAACATCTAGGTATTATGTGTTTAATGGCGGCAAGAGTAGGTATTACAAATCAATGGTGATAATAATAGTAAAATAAATAATTAGTATTCTATGAAAGGCATTTAGAACCATATAAACCTGGACAAGTGTGAGTAGGACTTGCACTCTGAAGGTGCCGTCTCAAAGCTGTGCTTGTTACTAAATGTTACTTCAAGACACGGCTTATGAATTTTTGATCCCGGATTGAAGAAAAAATTAACTTTGCAGTTCATATATATAACTATAAATTACCAATTTTCTGATTTTCTTCTTTATTTGACCTTACTTCTCGCCAAATAGACTAGTTTATTTGCGAGTGTCAAAATATGCGGCATAAAAGGCCATATTTTTTATTGCGTTGACTTGGAAGTTTGATTTTCGTTACAGCTCCAAGAGACTATTTCAACTTGATGCCTCCACGCGTTCCTGAGAAAAAAGGTCTTGACAGACAAAGAAGTTATCCTTTTCATTTTGGTTTCAATTTTTCATTTTGAGGTACGGAGCCCTAAAACAGATTTTTTATCTGCCTGTTACCTTTTCATGCCGTAACGGCTGAACGGATTTAGATGAAAGGCGGATAGGCCATGACCTGAGTTAGGACATAGGATACTCTGAATCCCGGCAGCACGTTCCTGTGGGATATTTTCCGACATCCACGCGTGCGAAGCAGCGGGCAAAAGCTAGTCTTTATATAATTGTAGTCTGTGGTCGCCATTTCGAACTCTAATATTATTGAGGAACGTTCTGTGTTAACCTTCGTGCAGACTAGCGCGACGCGGCACCGGTTATTGTTATACCGTGAAGATTTTTTAGAAATTGTATTGTTCGAGTCGCGTCACGCTTTTCTGCACGAGCCATTATTCTATAAGGGACTAGGCGCGCGCACAGTACGTTGCGGTTTGGACGCTCGTCAAACGCAACAAGATTTCCATATTTTGTTTTCCACGCGCGTCCTTTGACGGCAGTGCTTGCTATTCGTTACATAGATATTCATACAATTTTATTGAGTGCACAAAACTCAGCGTACCTTACAGACGCCAGCAGGTCAACCTACCCGAAACTGTCAAATTTTGCCAATCAACTTTAAACCATAGGTACGCTTTAGTGATAAAGTTGAAAATCTATTAAAGAAATTTGACAGATTGAAGTAGGTTGATGTGCTGGCGTCTGTACAAGACGCGCGGCTCTGGCGCTTGTTAAGACTAGTCCCATAAACGGACCTGAGACTGCAAAATTCAGTGCTACCAACCTCGTCACGTGTCGAGTTTTAATGAACGCACTGTACTGGTCCTACGCATCTGTCACATTTCCAAAATCAGTCAATTTGGTGAAATCTCAAAGTTCAATCTTGAACTCAGTTGAAACTGTTTATAAATATTGATTTAGATTAGGTACCTATTGAGGTACTTACCAAATAAAAAATTCGTTCTTCTATAGACAGTTTTTTTTTTTACTTAATTTATTTACAGCAGTTGCTGTCGTGATGTGTTGTTGTTGTTAGTGTTGTGTTGGTGTTGTAAGTGATGTGTTTTTGTTGCCCATCAGACAACATCTGTTGCCGTTGCCTACGTTGCCTCTGTTGCATCTGGTGTTGTGCACAGTTGTGCCAATTGTGTGGATGTGGAGAAATTTGTGAAGACGTATGCGACAGCGATTAAAATTTCGACTAGACGCGTGAACAAAATGATGAACGTAAAAGAATATCCATCCCAGTTCCCCATCTTACTGGGATTTAGGAATATTCGATTCTGTGATTCCGAATATTGTTGTCTTTGGGCCAGAAATTGTTATGGTTTTAAAGAAATAAATATATTGGATAACTGGATAATTGTTTCTTTGTATATGTCGCACATGGATTGTTGAATCCGCTAAATTTATATAACCGCTAGCCGTTATTCAAAACTTCTTCGTTCAATCAATCGATGAATCCCGAATATAGATATAATTATCGAATTTCTACGTTCGTCGTTTTTGTTGTGAAGTTGGTTGGAAATAACTTAGATACCTTCCAAGAATTCTTAGGTCAACTGCCTCTAGTTCTATAAATGCTTGCACCAACGAGATTTAAGGTACTTACTATAAAATATAATAAAATGTTTTGGCTTGCACTAATACAAACAAGCACTTCGGATGGATTTAGTAATTTCTCCTACAAATTTCAAAACTGCTTCCACCTCTTTAGTTTACAAAAATGTATGTAGATATTAATTCCAAGTTCTCAAAGATCCTCAAAGGAATAAGATATTTCATATAAACTGTAAGTACCTATCGGGGTCTTGTAAGTACCTATCTTTGCTGTTACGCTACTAAAGCGCAACTAAATTTAAACCAACAAAATACAGCAGTATATTTTGATGTAAGTGTGCAAAGTTTGCCATTACACTCGAGGCGGGACCGCAGACCGAGCAGGTGGCGGGATTGCAGGCCGAGCAGGTGGCGGGATTGCAGGCCGAGCAGGTGGCGGGATTGAAAGCCGACCTTAAGGCGAAATGGTGCCAAGAGTGCAATGACGCTCGCGCGTATCAAACAACATTTTTGAACACGAAAAGGAAAAATAAAACAATATATGGATTGATTAAGTATCATCACTAATACAACAGTGGCATTTCCAACATGCACAGTCACACTCGATCCCAATCAAATGAAACAAGTACGCAATCCCGGTGAAGCAGAATATACATCTTAGACTACCACAGAAGTTGCAGCAGCACATTTATATCTTCCCACAGGTCTGAAGGGTCATCTTTTGGTTGATTGTGGTGACTTGGAGGACCCTGGTGGTTGGGAACGGAAGGCTGGTTGGATGAATATTGAATCATTACTTTGAATTTTATGTCATAGGTAATAGGATCACAATTTCAATGGTGCAGAGGCTTTAAGAGAACCTCACTGCAAATATTTAATCTTGCCGTAATGGCTCTCACTTGGGGAGCCAATAAGCAGCGGTAGCTGGTGGAGTTTCTTTTTACTTTGTTGTTAATTTGTTATTTCATAATCATAATTTCACCGAGGTTTTGAATGCTTAACGTCAATAGACTTGACAATAGTTTGACAAAGGTTCCACAGTATAATGCACACTGCACAGGTAATCCAGAAGAAAGAGGGTGCATTCCGAGTTACGCTGTAATCGATTTGAGCGTGCTAACTCCCATACCGAATTAACGTGGGCGCGATAACGATGTGTCTAGAATCGTCATAGATGACGTCGTGACATGCGCCATCTTGCGATAACGCCGACCATGCCTTTTACTAATATCACCGTGAGCGCTGTCAAAAATGACAGCTGTGCTGTTTCGTTTTGACTCGCATTCTATCTTTAAACTAACGTGGCATTTTCGAAATTGTGCTTCTGGCTACCGTTCGCCGCCTAACCAAAGAAGAAGAAGAAAATTGTGTTTTAAACACATAGAAATATGATATGCAAGTTTTGACGTTGATGAGCGAGTACTGTGAGCGCGTTCACGAGCGTTCCGAATTGTTGACAGCCCTCAGCTGTCATAATCGTGATATCTTAATCGGAACGCCAATTATCGATGTCAGCGATGTGAGCGATTATGTTCTAATTCGGAAAGCGGCCAGAGTGAGCTTGCATTTCAGATCAGAGGATTCATAAATAACTGATCAAAAGAGTTTTTTTTTATTTTTTATATTCCAACTTACCATCTACTATTACGATAGTGTAGTGTGCAGTTAAAAGCTCTTCTTATTAGGCTGCGCAGGTTACTAGGTAAACGCGTGCGCAGCCCAAGATTCCGGGGGTTCCACATGGTCGCCATTATCACATTACATAAAGAGACATAGCTACAGCAGATAGCTAGGTATAGCTTTTACATGGAGGGCGGGGAGATTCGAAAATTTAGCATTCCGTTTTGTGTCATACAGAAATAGGAGTTATTTTGTAGACATCATAATATCACGCCTATATTCCACAAAGGGTAGGCAGAAGTGTACCTCAGTTATATTTAAATCCCTTGTAAGAGGGGGCAAGCCTATAGCCATCGACCGGGCACAAATCCAAGCTCCAGGCTGCTACTGAGAAATTCCAGATGGAAAAACCTAATAACACTGCCCGACCCAGGCTTCGAACCCAGGACCTCATGCTTAGTAGTAGAGCTTGCGACTACTAGACCAACCAGGTTATTATTTTTACACCATGTCGGATAGGATCGTGTACGTTACCCCAGCAGGAAAGTGTCTCCTAGAGTTATATGAGTGGAACGTTTAATTTGTGCCTTAGCTGCTGTATATGTGCCCCCACATAAAAAATGTGTGCCCCCTGTCGTTTTGGAAAAAAACGGAAAAAACGATTCCTGCTGGGGTAACGTTTTTCTAGCAGGAAAATTCTAAACGAATGATCGGAGAGAGAAAAATTTTGCATGGCCAGAGAGCTTATATGTGTGCCAAAATGTGCCCCCAAAAATAAAATCTGTGCCCCTTCAGGTTTTCGAGATATTGCATTTCCTGCTGGAGTAACGTTTTACAGAATCGTATATCTCTAAAACCATTGCATGTGCCCCTGTAGAATAAACATACACGAGTAGCTCTTAATGTGTGCCCCTTAGTGCCCCAATTAGATTTAAGAAAATATTTATAGTTTTCAAGTTATCGCGGTTTTATGAAAACACGAAAAAACATCGTAGCGCCTAAATGAGACAAGGTATAAGTTCGCTGAAAACTGTATTCGGTCCTTCTTGACGCTAATAATAACCATACAAAGTTTCAAAACTGTTCATGCATGCGTTTTTGAATAATCTTGCTAAAAGTCAAAACGATGGTGTCATAACTTTGACGGCAAAATACAAGGAACCGGCTCAATCCCAGATGTGCAGGTGTAAACCAAAATCATGTGCCTTTAGTCAAAAATATAATGGTGAAAATATTCAGCCTGGAATGTTTTGCATTAAGTAAATATTAACAAAAAACCAAAAATGTAAACAACGGCTGGTTATCCGACCAAATTCGAATGACTACTAAAAAGCGACGGATTCATACATATCGATGACCTTCTTTATTGGACGTATTATACCTAAGCTGTTGTCCGTACAGTCGCGTTCAAAAGTTTTGGGGGCTAATAAAAAAATATATTAAATGCACCTTGTGACCATATTAAATTAAACAGCTTGTTGATGTGGAAATTATTATTTTTATTCATATACAAATAAACACATATATATATATATATAGACAAATACGGGCTTTTTATTTATATACAAAAAAGAGCTACCTCTTTTTCGTAGTAGGTATTCATCACACATTTCATGAACTATATTTTTTTTAAACATCGGGACCAATCAAATTTTGGGTCAGTCCTGGGAAATATCTGGATGTATTTTTTTCGTTCACACATAAATTACTGGATGTATTTTAATTAAATTTAGAATGGAGAAGATAGCTTACCTTGGAATAGCACTTAGGCTACTATTTATAATGTACTTAATCGTGTGTAAAGACACAGAAACAGCAAGAATATAATCCAATAACAACTTTATTTTATTACTTTTCTACTTCAGCGTACTCAGGCACAACACGTGTGAGCCGGCTAGTGAGTAAAGTAAAGAAGGTCATCGATATGTATGAATCCGTCGCTTTTTAGTAGTCATTCGAATTTGGTCGGATAACCAGCCGTTGTTTACATTTTTGGTTTTTTGTTAATATTTACTTGAAAGAAAGAAAGAAGAAAGAAAAATATTTTATTTGGGACACGCACAGGAAATACAAACAGTAAAAAAAAATAAAAAACAAAATTATATAAAAAATAAAATAAAAAAGGAAGCAAAAAAAAAATCACGACCTGTGCGAGGCCAAAAAGGCCCCTATCTCAGCATAATACGGCGATAATAAATACCACCGCGCTGGTATTCTGATAGGACCCACTGTGATGCCACGGACACATCTACGGACTTAATAAAATCCCATTAGGGGATTACAAAAAACTTAATACAAAAATAATGATACAATTTAAAATAAATATATATATGTAAATAAAAACCGAAACTATGTACTCGTACAATAAATAATCTAAGAATCTTATGACGCCCGACGTTCCAACATCACTTGTCCATGGTATAGACTATTATCTATGGTGACAAGCGAAGGGACGCGGGCGCACTGCGAATCTGCGAAGCATTTGGCTGTCAAAAAGTAAATTTTGGAAACAAATAGAAATTTTATATTATGGATCAAAGATTTATGCTACTTTTTAACGAGAGGTAACGATACAAATAAAACAATAGGTGAATAAATATGAAATAAGGCTAGAAAGTGGTGCAAATGAATAATGTTGGTATCGTTGTGTTGTGACTGACTGTGTTGTGTAAATCGGAAGAAAAAGATTCAGTCACCGAGTAAAACAAAGCGAAAGAAGCAAAAAACATGCTGCTAAGAATATAAGACTCCGCCAAGATCACCAATACCAAACGCGTGCAGTCCCCGGGTGAGTTTAGGAACTGGTTTCTTTATGTACTCGTAACAAATGTTGCTTATATTTAGTACTAAAAGTTCCAACTGTTTTTATAGCACGAAAAGGAGGTGGCAAATCGTTCCAGCAGCGAGAGGCAGCGAATTTAAAGCTTCCACGGAATGCAGCAGTTTTGTGCGTTGAAGCCAACAGAAGGTAAGAAGATGCTCTAGTTTTAATTTTATTTATGTCACGTGACCAGGTCAATTTCTTATAAAGATATTCTGGTTTTTTTGTGAGAATGGTGCCAAAGAGTAGGGTAGCCAGATGAAGCTTTCTGCGATCTGACATTCTCATCAAATTACCCTTGATTAAAAATGGAGTTATGTGAGATCGGGGAGGGATGTTGAAACAAAATCTCGCACAAGCATTCTGTACTCGCTGGATCAGCTTTTCACTTCTACCAAGGATGCACGCACCATACACAGTGTCAGCGTAGTTCAGCTTGGATAAAACAAGTGACTCACACAGCATGACACGCATATCCACACTTATGTAGGGCCTTACACGGTACAAAAGCTTTAACCGATAAAAACAGTTGCGCACAGCCTCCATGATGTGTGTCTCAAAATGCAGGTGCTCGTCAAACACCACCCCAAGATTACGGGCTTCTTGCACCCTATCAATAGAACACCCGTCAATCCTCAAGTCCAGATTATACCCTAACATTTTATTGTGAAAATCTCTTGATCCCATGATAATGTACTTGGATTTAACTGGGTTCAGAACCAGAGAGTTTCTCACTGACCATGCTGAAATCCTATCTAAATCCTCATTCATTTTTATTACAGCTTCGGCAGACTGCTGAGGACGGAATGAGAGATACATCTGCAGATCGTCAGCATATAGGTGGAATTTGGTGTTGTTCAGACAGTTGATGATGTCGGCACCGTACAGAATGAAGAGTAGCGGGCCCAGGATCGATCCCTGAGGTACGCCGCGGTTCACTTGCCTGGGACTAGAGGATATAACATCCCCAAAACTGTCACTTGCTACCTGGACAAACTGAGAGCGATGACTCAGGTAACTCTGAAACCATTGGACTGTTTCCGGCTGACATCCGTAGTAAGACAGCTTGGAGAGGAGGAGGGACGTATTGATAGAGTCAAATGCACGTGAAAAATCTAGCAGCACAAGCATGGTACCCATGCCTTGTTCTCTGGCTTCCAGGATATTGCCAACTACATCAAGAAGAGCTGTGGCTGTGCTGTGCCCCTTACGAAATCCTGATTGAACTATACTTAATGCAAAACATTCCAGGCTGAATATTTTCACCATTATATTTTTGACTAAAGGCACATGATTTTGGTTTACACCTGCACATCTGGGATTGAGCCGGTTCCTTGTATTTTGCCGTCAAAGTTATGACACCATCGTTTTGACTTTTAGCAAGATTATTCAAAAACGCATGCATGAACAGTTTTGAAACTTTGTATGGTTATTATTAGCGTCAAGAAGGACCGAATACAGTTTTCAGCGAACTTATACCTTGTCTCATTTAGGCGCTACGATGTTTTTTCGTGTTTTCATAAAACCGCGATAACTTGAAAACTATAAATATTTTCTTAAATCTAATTGGGGCACTAAGGGGCACACATTAAGAGCTACTCGTGTATGTTTATTCTACAGGGGCACATGCAATGGTTTTAGAGATATACGATTCTGTAAAACGTTACTCCAGCAGGAAATGCAATATCTCGAAAACCTGAAGGGGCACAGATTTTATTTTTGGGGGCACATTTTGGCACACATATAAGCTCTCTGGCCATGCAAAATTTTTCTCTCTCCGATCATTCGTTTAGAATTTTCCTGCTAGAAAAACGTTACCCCAGCAGGAATCGTTTTTTCCGTTTTTTTCCAAAACGACAGGGGGCACACATTTTTTATGTGGGGGCACATATACAGCAGCTAAGGCACAAATTAAACGTTCCACTCATATAACTCTAGGAGACACTTTCCTGCTGGGGTAACGTACACGATAGGATCGATCTCATTCAAACAGAAATCATTTTGACAATTTATGCAGAAAATGTGAACGCAGAATGGAAGAGTGAGCAAAGTGAGCACGAAATTTTTTATCTATGTCATTAAGGGTACGGTAGTCGGTCATTCTTTCATACAAACGTAGTATGGTGAACACTTACCTTAACATTGATTGTCCTATCGATGTAATAAACCAATTTGCTAGAAAGAAGCCTATTCTTTCTAGCAAATTATGGAATTCGTCATCTAAAGTAGAGAACTCAAATTGTTCCTTATTATATCATAAGATGGCATAGTCTTGTATGTGTGTATAAACAGTTTTAATAAAAAATTCTTAAACTTTGTATGTGACTTGATTATTTTTTTATCACGTTAGTAGTTAGTTATAACACAGTATAACGCCCATAGCTCACGATGTCTTTTAGCCCCCCCTTGATTTTTTTCTGTATCCGCTTTTTTTCTGCAGTCGCGCGGTAAATGCTGCTTGCGCGAAGTCAGTGTGATGCGTAGTTCCTATGTGGCGATGTAGTTGCCGCCACACTTTTGTTGACAATGGATAACAGAATAACGGGATAACGGAACGGATAAAAATACATGTACAGTATAACTATTTTCTTAATGTCCCTAGGCAAAATTCGTGTTTCGTCAGTCGTCGGATTTCTATCAGTTGCCCTATGCACTTGGTGCAGACCGGACGCTCTCAATCGACTTGGAAGTATATGTATAGAGTTGTTAATACTCTTTTAACTTACTGTGTATATATTTATTTTAAAAATGGGAGTAAAGCTGCGAAGTATTCGGAAATGCGATGATTCCCGAGGTACATTAAGAAAATAGTTGTACTGTACCTACTAATGGTATATATGTCTAATGTTCATTTATGGTCTCTTCTATTGTGCATTTTTTTTGCAGGTAGGTATCTAATAGTAGTTAGGTAATCAATGAATCATTCATGTTTTGTGATAACTAATCATTTGAATTCATAAAAAGCCTAACTCTGATCAAGTAACTACAATATGGTATGACCTTGTAAAATGTGTTTTGTCGGTAAAACAATCATAAAAAATACTGGAAAGGCAAATAATCATCGCCTACCTGTACCATATCAGTTGTTTACCTACTTTACCTATAGATAGCGCCACTGATAACCGAACTTAGTAATACTAGCACAAACAAATGAATGCGTCATTCCTCCGCGGTTCGCGCAATCGTCACCAAGTTATTCTATTCGAATAAATGTTCGTGACGAATTAATTAATTATTCACTGAGTCAGTCAGTTTACAGTCGACTACTCGCATTAACGTTGAATTCTGCAAAGTTTATCAAACTAGGAGTGCAACAAATTCTTACTTTCCTAAACGCAACAACAAAGTTTAGGTGTGAAACTGTGCTAATTCCTGGACGCAACAAGTTTAGGGGTGAAAAACTGTGCAAATTCTTGGAAGCAACAAGTTTAGGGGTGAAAAACTGTGCAAATTCAACACTGAAATTCTGTGCAAAATCCTACTACGCGTTACGTTTTCTGTTTTGAAGCAGTGTAAGGGTTTTGTAGTTTTCAACGATGTGTTGTTCGTGCAGCTGTGACTGCGGTTCCTGTGGAAAAATTCTGAGATGTCTCCTGTGTGTGACCTGTTTCGTGTTTCTGTTGAGAATGTGTGGCGTGGAGGTTGATGAGGGATGCTGCGGGTGTGGTGATGATGAACAATAATAATAAGTGTCCTATTAAAATAATAATCAAAATAATTTATTTGCATAAATAAGGTACCTACATCTCATATTATGGCGTTAATGTCGGAGTGCACATACTTAATGATGATTTAATAATAATATTTTTTGCGTGTTACTGTTGATGGGAGTTTTATTTTGTATTCGAATCAGTTACCTCTAGTCACCCATATACTAGAGGAGTTATCGAACCTACTAAAGACCTTCATACGCTCCTTCCTTGGTGCCTAAAATGGAAACCTTAGAAAGCCACTTATGACATTTAATTATGAAAAAGAAAAAAAGCAGTTTCGAGAACTGCTTTTTTTCTTTGTTTAAACCCAAGGTTCGACCCACTTCTGACTTTTCGGATTCACTTGCGTAATGTATAATTATCACTTGCTTCAAAAACGGTAAAGGAAAACATTGTGAGGAAACCGACATGCCTGGGAGATATTTCTCGACGGCATGTGAAGCCAAGTCAGGGCATGTGCGGCATAAAAACTCTGACACCAGGATAGTCACTAACCACACGAAAAAGAAAGATTATGAATAAGAATAAATTAATTGTTCAAAAATATACAGACATTTTACTACTATGCTGATACACTTATAATCAGTAGGTACACTTTATTCTATGATCAGATATTGAACATCTGTGTCAATGTTTAATGCAATGATATTCCGTTGAACCTGTGTACCAGCTTATGTATTACCTGGATAATAAGTAATTTTGAGGATTGAACCCGGGTCACTAAGGTCAGCAGACGACTTGTAACCACTAGCTAGGTATATCGTAGGTCCACACCGTCCTGTCCATATCGTAGGTACACACCGTCCTGTCCATATCGATGGTCCGCACCGTCCTGCCCATATCGTAGGTCCACACCGTCCTGTCCATATCGTAGGTCCATATCGTCCTGCACATATCGTAGGTCCACACCGTCCTGTCCATATCGTAGGTCCATATCGTCCTGCACATATCGTAGGTCCACACCGTGTTGTGCATATCGTAAGTCCACACCGTCCCTGTCCATTTTGTATGTCCAAACCTGTCTTTATCAGTCAATAGGTCATCATCATCTGCCTAGCCTTTTCCCCAACTATGTTGGGGTCGGCTTCCAGTCTTACCAGATGCAGCTGAATACCAGTATTTTACATGGAGAGGCAATAGTACCTACCTATATTTTATAGATTTATTCAGGTGAGTATTTAGATTATCTTCCTCACGTCCCTGCTAATATGTAGGTAGTAGGTAGGTATTATAAACGCGAAACTAAGTTTGTTTGTTAAGCTTTCACGCTAAAGCGGCTGAACGGATTTGGATGAAATTTGGCGCATGGGTAGACCATAACCTGGTTTAGGTATACTTTTTATCCCAATATTCCCACGGGATCGAGACTTAGGTATGCGGGTGAAACCGCGGGCGCAGCTTTTTATACTTACATAGATAAGTAACTAAACGAGATATTGTAGGTATTCTCTGCCTATAACAACACAAGTCAGGTACTTAAATGAGTAGGTAGGTAACATATTAGTCATACATTATAATCATTAACTTTATATTAGTTATTGATGATCGTTAATTAATTTAAGTACCTATTACTTATAAATTACCCAATAAATGATGACTGTAGATTAACAGACAACTATATTGGGGTCAGATTCCAGTCTAATAGGATGCAGCTGACTAGGTACCAGTATTTTACATGGAGCCTATCTGACTTTCTCCCAGTAACTGGGTACCTAATACTTTCGGGTGTCTCACGACCCGTAACGACTGTCAAAGATCCACGAATGACAGCCGGGACCAACGGCTTAACGTGCTTTCTGAGGCACGGAGGAGTCTCGGTATGTAAAGATGGTCACCTATCCATAGACCAACCCCGGCAATTGTAGCTTAACCTGATGAATCGACCCGTGTGGATGTTATTACTTAGCCACGATCTCCTCTATTGTAGATTGTAGTAACTTACTCGAATTAGAGTATTAATAATAATTAATGTTATTTCACTTCTATAATGCAAAACCTTATAAAAACTGACACGTCCTTGTACAACTTTACTTCTGATTTTTCGCTGTCAGAATCACAGTGATCTTTATTCTCATTGAAATAAGGTTCTATCATATTCCATTTTCTATTAAATGGCAAGCTAAGTCGATGTCTGTCTCAACAGGTAAAATAACCGTAAAAGCGTAAAGAAAATATTGCAAAACTTTGGTTATGACACTGAATCAAATTACACACAATGTGAACAAATACGCACAGATACACACTCATATCACACATTACCTTCACAAGAGAACCAGATAAGTAGGTAAGTATTTCATACAACACCTGAATTCACCTCTCTTGTGTCCACTCTGGAATTCGTATCCTAACCTTTTTTTTTTTTTTTTTTTTTTTTTTGTCGCTGAGAAATGCTTTATGCATTGCCGCTCGTGGGGGACGAGACGGGGTATGTGGGACTCCTGTCAGAATGACAGTATACCCACTAAAACTCAGCGGTGTTCCCACATCGCCGTGATGGGAGGGCCATGGGAAACCGGCTCAGCCTTTACATCCACAACCCTCCTGGCGCATGCCCGCCTAGCTGGCGGGCCCCGCATGCCCCCCAGGTTGGGGGGCTACGGGAATGGCCGGGAACACCTGGCCATTCCCGTCCGACGCTGGTGGAGGCCTGTGCAATACAGGCAAGGGTGCCCCCGCACCCGTTGCCTGCTGGCCTCCACCTGGGAGGAGTCGGAGATGACTATCAAATTGACGTCTTCTTCGACCCCTCCTCCGCCTTCGGAGCGGCGCCGCGTGAGGATCGTCCTCCCGCGCGCGCTCTGCCGACTCCTTCTGGGACATGACATGTTCGCAGAAGGAGGCGACTGCCGCCCAGGACCTTTCATTCCCCAGCATGGCGTTGACCACGCCGGGGAGTGAGAGGTCCGGTCCTATCACCGCGATAAGACCTTGGCGCGTCTCGGTCCACGACGGGCACACCTCGAGGGTGTGCTGCGCCGTGTCCTCCGCCGCACCACAGTCGTGGCACGAAGGAGTCTCCTCCCGTCCGATTCGGTGCAGGTACGATCCGAAGCAACCGTGTCCGGACAGCACCTGCACCAGACGGAAGGAGAGGAACCCGTGTGACCGCTCGAGCCAGTCTCGCAGGACAGGCCCAATCGCGTCGAGGGTTCGGCGGCCGAAGGCTGCGGTGGCGAGTTCCCCCGTCCAATGGACGACGATGGCGTCCCTCGCCTCCCGCCGGACGGCCTCCCGCTCTTCCGGGGCTGGGCGTTCTCCTCTCGCCCTCCGCCCCGCCGTCCATTCATACACTCTGGCGAGCACCCACGCCTCGAGTTCCCAAGGAGGGGTGCTGGCCAGAGCACATGCTGCCGCGAAGCCCACCGTGCGGTAGGCCCGCGCCACCCGCTGGGCTATGGCCCTTTGGGGCGCCCGCAAGGCGGTGGCGTTCTCCCTCCTCTGGAGGGAGTCCTCCCAGATAGGAGCCCCGTAAAGGGCCATACTCCTCAAGATGCCGGCGTAAAGTTGCCGGCATCGCGCGCTGGGCCTCCCCAAGTTGGGAAGCAGCCACGAGAGCGTACCTGCGGCCTTCAGCAGGCGCGACGACAGGCCGCTAAAATGCGGACCGAAGCGCCACCTGCTGTCGAGTACAAGGCCCAGATATTTCATCTGGGCCTTCACCTCAATTCTGACGCCCTCCACGAAGATGTGGGCGTCAGGTGGGGGGCGCTGCCGAGGTCCGTGGAAGAACACAGCCTCGGTCTTGTGCAGCGCCACCGTTAAACCTAGGCGGCGAATCCTCCCCGCGACCAAGGATCCGCCCGCCGAGGCCAAGTTGGCCGCCTCCCTGAAACTCCCCCCCCGGGCGGTGAGGAGAGTGTCATCCGCATAGCAGATGACACTCGTGCCCCGGAGGAGAGTTCCCCGCAAGAGCCAATCATAGGCGATGTTCCAGAGGAGAGGTCCTATGACTGACCCCTGCGGCACGCCGGCCTCAACGGCGTATCGCCGGACTTGGCCAGTCCTATTTACCAGGACGATCGCTCGATCCTCCAGGTAGCTGGCCAGTAGATCGCACATGTATCGAGGCACTCCGTGGAATCGGAGCGCCTCTAGGATGGTGGAGTGGGGAACGGAGTTGAAGGCATTGGCTATGTCGAATGACACGGCCAACACTCCGTCCCCCACCTCCATCGCCCCCTTCACCTGGCCCTTAAGGCGGGCCAGCGCGTCCACCGTGGAACGCTCAGCCCGAAAACCGAACTGAGCGTCCGACAAGTCCGGCCCGATACACCGCAAATGGCTTTTTAGGCGGGCAGCGATTATCCCCTCGAACATTTTTTTCCGACCTCATCGAGCAGAACGATGGGCCGGTATGCCGAGGGGGAGTCTGCTGGGCGGCCCTCCTTGCGAAGGAGGCACAACTGCCCCTCCTTCCACGGTTTCGGGAACCTCCCAGATGCAAGACATGCGCTGAAGAGGTCCCGAAACCTCTCCTCCATTTGAGTGGCAGCGATCGCCACCACTCTTGCTGGAACACCGTCGGGGCCCGGAGCTGTCTTCTTGGCGCGGATATGGAGAATCGCCGCGCCAAGTTCCGACTCCGTGACAGGAGGGGCCTCCTCTTCTTCCTCAGCTGGCGGAGCTATCCCCAGCGGTGGGTCCATCACTGGTGGGGTAAAGTTGTCCCTGCACGGGAACAGGGACTGAACCACCCCATCCAGTAATGAGGGCTCCAGGGTCTCGGCCACTGGGGGACCAAAGGGGCGCAGTTTGTTGCGCGCCGCCTTATACGGTCTCCCGTATGGGTCGTTGTCGAGACCCTCCAACATCTCCGCTCTCGCCGAGTCTCTGGCGGCGGCGATGGCCCTATCGAGGACCGCTTTTGCCTCTATGTAAACCTCATAGAGGTGGTCCTCGTCGGCGTGGTCTCGTCGACGCCGCCGCCGGCTTCGCGTGTAGGCCCTCCTTGCCTGCACACACGCTGCTCGAAGCCCCGCCAGCTCCGCCGACCACCAATACACGGCGCGTTTGGGTAGTGGTCGGCAAGACCGAGGCATGCTAGAGTTGCATACCTCAGTGAGAGACTCCCTCAGGTGCCCCGCCACGGTGTCCACATCCAGGCCCGATCCTAACCTAACCTAACCTAGCCCCAAGATACAGACTAACGGTCTAGTTTGGGGCTCACTGGTTTAGTAAATAACTTTGTGACCGAGCTGTAGGTAATATTTGAAGCCCCTACCTACTCATTCGTCTCAACGCTTATAATACTAAAAGTTGGCAACGTCGCAAATAGTTGTCAAATATTTTTACTGTTATTTATATATTTACTGTTTTGATTAATTTGCCAATATTACTTTATGGAAATATGAAATGTGGCTAACATACTGCACTCCTTATTCCACAATGGCTTTCAACCACAGCGTATTGCTTCAACTCCGGGGGTGGGCATAGAACTGTTCCACACCAGACACTGTTCCACTGAGTAGACATGGACTCCCATATATTTACTGTTTTGATTAATTTGCCAATATTACTTTATGGACATATGAAATGTGGCTGACTAGTGAACTAAAATATTGTTAATGAATTTAAAGGCTCCCACAAACAGACGCGACGCGACTGTAGTAGAACAATTTCTATGAAAACTGTTCTACCTACTAGAATTGCGTCGCGCCTGTTTACGGGAGCCTTTAAAGAACTTCGTTCCAAAAATGTTTATCTAAACAGGAATCTTAGCATAGACTAGCTTATCTCGACAATAATCTTCCAAAGCATTGCTACAGTGCTATCGATTATTAGAAAACGTTTTATCTGATATTATTTAACTTCGTTTCTATCAGATAAGTAACTGTAACGGTTATTACCTTCTTTTTTATCAGTCTCGTAACCATATGATAGGAAAAACCACTCAGGTGTTGAAGCTAGGGTACACTATAGGTAGGTTTCTAGATCAAAAACCATATAGGTAGTAAAAACTTAAGGAAGTAGGTAACTTTGCCAGTCCCTGGGATCGTACTGAGGATTTCACGCTCAGCAATCGTGCTAGCGACTACTAGACCCAAGAGGCACACTATTACATAACATAACACCACGCCTGTATTCCCGAAGCGTTAGGCAGAGGAGTACCTGTAGTACACCCACATTTCGCCAGTTATGTTTAAGTCCCTTGTAATAGGGGGCGAGCCTATTGCCATCAACCGGGCACAAATCCAGACCTCCGTCTCCAAAGGCAAAGATAAAGTCAAATCATTTATTTCAAATAGTCCCTTATAAGGCACCTTTAAACGTCAAAATTTACAAAAAAAAAAAAAATGATTCTAGTCGCCCCTTCCAAAAGGTAGTTTTCGCATGGAGAAGAATGGGCAATAAACTCCACCGTTACTCTTTTAAAATGTTTTACAATATTTTGTATAAGTACATTAGTTATATAATTATATGTGAGGACGATGCACCTAGAATAAAATTATTATACCACAATAGGTAAAAATAATTAAAAGTGAAGCAACAACAGATAAATCAATTATGTGATAAATACATTGTGCTCACATATTTACAAACATTGTAGAAGTAGATGATTTTTCAAAATTTTTACAATTAATAAGTCAGTGTGTGGGGAAGTAATCACAGAATGTAATATATTTAAAAAAATATACAAATTATACAATTGAATTAGCAACCAGTTTGATTTTGTCTAGATTCTAGATTGTCCTATGGAGCAGGACCAGCATGTTTCCAAGTACCGAAACACCCAATAGTACTTTACCGGATCTGGAATCGAACCCAAGGCCTAGTGCTCAGCGGTAGCGCTTGCGACCACTAGACCAACGAGGCAGTATCGGTGCCTCCGTCCTTCAAAAACCAAATATATAGTAAAAATATAAGTAGGTAAGTTTGCCGGACCTGGGTATCGAACTGAGGACTTCACGCTAAGCAATTGTGCTGACGACTACTAGACCCAAGAGGCACACTAGCATAATCAGCCTATAATGTTCCAACTGCTGTGAAACAGTCTGTGAGAGGCCGTAATCCACCATGCGGGCCAAGTGCGGGTTGGTGAATGCCACGTGTGCTCGAATTTTTGCTTCTAGGACATGTCGGTTTCCTCACGATGTATTTCTTCACCGTTTTGATCGCAGTAGTGATGATAATTACACAAATTAAAGTGCATGTCTGAGTTCGAACCTACGACCTACAAATCGTAAGTTACGGCCGTTAACAGACCATTACTGCTCTCTCTAGAGGCACACTATGAGTAACTAAAAATACGAATACTAATCTTACGTAAGAATCTTCTAAATAGTAAAAAATTCAAGGTACCTAACACTTTCGACTCCACCCACTTTTCATAGAACTCATACGCCATACCGCCATACATATTGGCATTGAACCCTCCGGGAGGGTTGCCAGCATTATGTTTGCGCTAAAGTTAACCATCGTGGACGGTCAACGGCATTAGGTTTAAAACCGTGTGTTATAAAACACTATAAAACGAAGTAAAATTGTGTTTTCAGGGGGTCTTGTCGCTATACGTAGTCTCCAATGTTTTAATATTTTTGTGAATATTTGTAATAACGATAAAAAAAAAAAGCTAGCATTTTAAAACCCACGCATATATCTACTAATAAATCTTGTTAAAATATTACCACGGTTTATAATGCTGTATTCACTAAGAAAAACCTACATTTAAAATAAGGCCTGCGCGAGGGCTCCCGGCATCCCATATGCGACTAGGTGAACCCTCCAGGAGGGCTCCCGGCACTGAACTTGTTACACAAACCTTACGTAAGAATCTTGTAATAGTAAAAAATTCAAGGTAAGTAATTAACTAGGTAATCTATTGTTTGTTTAGTAGTCACGCGAACTCACGTTTATTCAAGAAAATTAATTACACACTTTTGCTTTTATTTTAATTCTTCTTAGTGTGTCGATGGCAAATATAATCTAAAATTTCCTGTTTGGCCCAGAACCCGGCAACGCTAACACCTTTCGCTGACGTAGACATAAGGACACAGACCTACAGAGATACATGCGGGCGCAAGATGATAGGTGGGCCATGGTCTGTGGCGAGACGCCGCATATATACTATCGAGGAAGTTCATATCTTGTTTAGATATGAACTTCTTCGATAGTACCTACAGTTTGAAAACAAAATCCCGTGAACACGATGACCACATTTGTTACCGCCCCGGTTCTGTAGCGGCCGAGCGCTGCAAGCAGAAATAGTCCTTACGATGAACTTCTTCGATGGTACATTGGGGATTTATTTTAATGGACAGGAAAGAACTGTTGGCCCACGTACGCACGGACTTAAAAATATCGCGGCGGGATTTTATCGCGCACTGGTTTTTCAACTCTCGGTGTTAAGCCGTTGAGAATCCAACAGAATGCATCCCAGAGCGTCAATAAAACACTGTTGGATTTTCAACTCTCGGCGCTAAGCAGAGCGTTGAAAATCCAGGGTGCGAAAACATTCCGCCGCGATATTTGTACGTGCGTGCGAATGTGGGCTTTCAGCACAGATTACCTGTGCTACATCTATATGTACCTTAGTTCCGATTTTCACCACGGCCCAAATGATCATTGTACCGTGGTACCTACAAAAATAGTTACACTCTGAGCGCCTGCCCCACTATACTGTCTAGGTGATAGATACGAGATACGATCTGTCTGCAGTATCAAATATCGATGTTGTTTTTGGACTACCTAGAAGCTACTACTGATCGACAAAATATCTTATCTTATCAATAAAATTACTCAAAGGAAATTCACTTGGAGCGTTTTCCTTAACTACTTACTTACATAATGACTCATTGGCAGTGACATAGTGAATTCAACTTTATCACGTTTGTTGTATACTTGAATTTCGATTGACGTCACTGTCAATGGTCATGCTAATTTGTCAGGGTTTCGTGAAGATGACTCATTGACTCATTGTTTAAGTATTGCTGAGCATAGTTTAATTTGTATTCGAGCTATGTCAACAACAATTCTGTCGCGATGGCCCAGTGGTTAAGACCTTCGCCTCATGAATGAGATTGTGGGTTCAAACGCGGTCAAGTACCAATGTTAAAGCAAATTAACATGTTTTGTACTTTTATTAATTATCAGATGTAAGTTCTAAATTCCATAACCTCATCATACTTATTTTATCTGTATTTATATGTATCGAAACCTTCATTCGCTACTTGCAACACTGAGGAAAAGAGATTCATGTCGTCGGTGAGAGGGGCTTAAAAGCGGCTCCTGGGGCCTTATTATGAAGTATTAATGCCATCATTATTCCACTGCGAAAAAAGGATGGTGCTAGCGGCCTCGTATAGCTCCGTCTCTCACTCACACTGGAATAATGGTGGCATTAATACGTCATCATACGGCCTCTGGTTCATTTATTAAATTTCATGTAAAATACGGAATTACTCATCAAATACTTCAAGTTACGGTCAATAGTGAATGTGGAAACATTAAATCAAGATATCAAGTTAATTCATTTTTTTTTTCATTTGCCACTAATGTTCACAAAATTCTTCAACATTCCGATTGCGATTCGAACCCGCCAGCCGGAGTGAACAACCAATATAGTATAATCAGCCTATAATGTTCTTACTGCTGAGAGCACAGGTCTCCCTTCTTCGAGAGGAAGTGGGCTGTAATCTACCACGCGAGCCCAGTGCTGGTTGGTAGTAGGGGTGGGCGTTGCGACGGCGAACCCTTTACGAAGACCGTTTTATGTTCTGAGACGATGAAACCGGTTTACGTCCTGGGTTCAAATAGTCTTCGTTGCACAAACCAGTCTTCAAATTACTACGACTACATTCGAGAACGCAATGATTCAACTATCTATCACACTCGTCGCGTCGACGTCCTTAACGTTCCGCGTTCGTTTACAAAACAGTCCTTACAATAAAAAGTGAACTTTTCGTCAACGAAATAGAGTCGATAATGTATTACCAGTTGTCAAACTCAAACTCAAAGCATTTATTTCAATTAAACCATTTACAGGCACTTTTGAATTATCAAGGGGTCAGTCAGTCAGAAATATGAAGCTAGTTGCCCATTCCAAAGCGTAGGTTCCTATGGAGAAGAACGGGCAAGAAACTCCACGGACACTCTTTTAAATCATAATATTGTTACAAAATATTGATTACATCATTCATGTTGAAATTATACATGTGAGAACAATGTAGAAAGACGTGCACGTAAAAATGTCCGTAATAAAAAGATAAAAACAATTCAAAAATTAAAATAAGCCGTGGCAGATAAGAGATGACCAGTCCCTACTGACGGCGCCCGTTCACGAACATGACGCATGGATCAGCACCGTTTAGCTCAACCATTTTGAAGGGAACTTAATGATCCAACACACGCGCCACCACCAGCGAGACATTTGAGTGAGCATGACATACTCTCAGCCGCCAGGGCACATTCAAGTCAATGAAAGACGTACCCAGTAAATGGTAGCTTTATAGAAGGTCACAGTGCTCACACATGTGCTATGCAATTATACAATACTAAAAGATTGAAGTTATACAATTCAAAGATAATTTATGCAATCTTCAGCAGCTCCAACAATATTTTCGTTATGCTAAAATTTAATTAGTTTATGCGCCCTTGTGGAGCTGGACCAGCGTTGAGCCAAGCATTTTTGTCACCGATATAATCCCAATATGTCAATGCTGTCGTTCGTGATGCGACGAAACCATTTAATACATTGCAAATCGTTGATAGTTGTAAGAAACTGCAACTATGTATTTCGACGATAACTTTCGTTCTATAAGCCGTCTTCAAACAAACCAGTTGCAACGACGACCGTTTATTGCAACCGTTTGCGTCGTCGGGAAAAAATCGACAACGACCACTAGGTAGATGTCACATGTCTTCGAATTTTTGGTTCTAAGACAAACGGCCCCGTCTTACGAGTTGTTGGTCGTGGGTTCGAACCCAGGCAGGCGCTTTACTTTGTGTAAATAATTTCATCACCACTGCTATCAAAACGGTGAAGGAAAACGTCGTGAGGATACCCGCATGACCTAGAACCAAAAATTTGAAGACGTGTGACATCTACCAACCCGCACTGGGCCCGCGTAGTGGATTATGGCCCTTTCTTGTCACAGAGAGGAGGGCTTTGATCCAGCAGCAGGAACATAATAGGCTGTTATTAATTATGTGTATAATATATAACTAAAATATAATAAATAAATCATAATCTTAATGTTTTATCAAGTCGTAAAAACCAAGCAGGGTCGCAAGATAAAAATAAAAATAACAACAATTTTTGAGATTGTATTTAATTATAATAGCTTTTTTTTTTCAGTCTGGCGACAATATAATATGTTAATATTTTTAAGTATATTCATAAAAGTTCCATAAGAAATAATTTAACAAATAAACGAGTTATGTGACATACTAAAAACTATCATACTTTATACTTAAAAACTAAATGATTAGGTACAGATTTACAAAGTAATACAAAAGCTGAGCTATAGTGTCATGTTCCTTTTTAGGGTTCCGTAAACCAAGAATACCAACCGGACCCAATTACTAAAGGTTGATTTAGACGGAGACTATTTTGAGACGCCTAAATAACAGCGCCAGTGTCTACCGTACAGCACATCTTCACACCGTTTAGACAATGACTATTTTCAGCCGCCTAAATCTCGCCGCCAGTGACCGGCAAACTGACACTAGTCGTTTACATGGTGCCTTTTTAGTGCCAGTCATTAGCACGCCGCCACAGCCGACGGTGCTAGTGCCGTGAGAGACGCGGGCGGAGGTCACAGGCGCTAAAAAATAGGCGCGTGTTCCATTCCGTGCCAGCGCTGGCATGACGCGAAAAAATGGTACTGAAAGTGTTTATACCGTGCCTTTTTTAAGCGGCTGAAAATAGTCTTCGTCTAAACCTACCTTAAAAAGCTCCGCTGTCCGTCCATCTTTTAAATCGTAATAGGTAGACACTTGAAATTTTCCACAAATTGTATAGCAACAAATAATAAAAATAAAATAAAGTTAAACATTTTTTTAAACTTGTTTTATTCTATACAAGAAACGTGTATTTGCGGCGGTTTTTGCTCGATTTTAATCTTAGAAATTGTTGTACGGTGGTACGCGGAACTCTTCGGGTGCGAGTCCGATTCGCACTTGGCCGCTTTCCTTGCCGGCAAAACGATAGTCTGTAGATCTTCATACTCCACTCAATTCTTCCATTTTATCGACTGCAAAAAAGTATAAAATACAAAATTTATTGACCATACAAAATAAGCTATAAATAAATAATAAAATAAATAAATTCTTTATTTCACCAAAAGCCATCACAGTACAAGAAACAAAAACTAAGAGCATATAAAGCTTATAACTAGGTCACAATAATTTTAATTCCCTGACTCCTAAACTAGGTGTATGTGCCTGTGTCTTAGGAGTCAGTGATTCTCCGTAACAACCAAGACAAAGCCACAGTATAGTAAAACGGGCGGTTACAACAATAAGCAAATGGTGTAAAAGAAAACAGGATTAATCTATGTAAAGAAACAAAAAATGAAAAACGTTTAACTGTGTGTTTGTGTAGTGAGTAAGTGTAGGATGTGTGTGAGTGCGTATGTGGTGTGTAGGTGTAGGGTGTGTGTAGTAGTACTATGATCGAATGTAATAAGTTTATTATTTTGCTTGAGTACGATGGATGTTCTTGCGTCGATATCAGACGCTTCACTCGTGTGAAGTTTCATTTTTATTTCATTTCACTTCACGATCACATGATCACGATGACAATGAAAAAATAATATAGGAATGAACGATCATCTGCTTCTTTCATTTTATTTTTGGATCATTGGGTGGGCGAGTGAAAAACAGCGAGTGCAGAAATCATTGATTTCTATTGCTATTTATTACCAATTAATTTATTTTAAGTATTAAAAACATTTGTACGGCCTCTGGCGTAAAATAGCGCATTCTTTATTATCTGTATAAATCATTATTATTGTACAGACGCCAGCAGGTCAATCTACCCGAAACTGTCAAATTTTCCCAATCAACTTTGAACCTTATGCTTTAGTGATAAAGTTGAAAATCTATTAAAGAAATTTGACAGATTGTAGTAGGTTGATGTGCTGGCGTCTGTACCTATGTTAAACAAATGATTAAATGACTTGCGGCTTAAATCCCACATTGTAGGATCGGTTCACTAATGTATTATATTTTTTCGTTTGATTTATTTATGTTCTCACGTTTTATTTCAAGTGAAGGATGTCGAATGAAAGGCAAAAATGAATTAAAAGTGAAGCGTTTGGTATCGGTTTAGCACTCAGAAAAAGACATGAGAACTTTGCTCTGTCGAATCAATAGTTATTGGGAGTTTAACTAAAGGTGGATTTTAAGATCAGGCAGTCTAAAGACTATTTCCACGCAAGCTCCGCCCCCATGCATCCCACCACTCTACTATGTACTAAACGGTAACACCTCAGTAATAAAGTTGAATATCGCGTGCGCTCTTTGACCGTGTTAGAGCACGAAACTGAATGACGTGTCTCAATTTTTATTTCGTTTTTAACTAAAGTAATAATTGATCTAGAGAAAATTTTTCTTATATCTGGATAATAAACTATATTTTCTTACTGTGAATACTTATTTTAGACATGTAAGCCGAGTAATCTTGATTGTATTTAAATAATCTTTAAGAAAAGACATGATATTCTAATTAAAAATTAATCGAGCGAAAATGTTACAATTACGTAACTGTCTTGTACATGGAAAGAAAAAGATCCAATAAATAATTTACTAAAAGTACCATTTTGATTGTATGCGTGACTGTTTCAGAATATTAATGCAAATTAACATACAATTTAGCGAGCCTCCTCTTAAGGAGGGATGTGTGGTAATATGTCCTTCTGCACATGTGGCTTCCGTGGTACCTCATTAACAGCATAATTATGTAAGTAAATTACCATGTTTATTTTTTACATTCTTCCTTGACATAATCACCCTATTATTTGACATTATATACTTACAATTTAATTTCAACTCTTTATTAGTGGCTTTTGTGGACCTTAAGTAAATTGGAATAAGGGTCAGACTCGATTACAGTACTTACGTTATCTCTCAGAGTATTCTCAGCTAGGATGTACTCCTCAGACTGTGGGTTGAGAGTCATCTTATAGTTAGTGAGAGCTGCTCTGTCCTTCTGTTTAGCTAATGTTTCTATTACTACGGCATGGATCTGCGAAATAACAAAATAATAATTATTATTTGATACAGTCTAAGGCACCTGTCCCACTGTCGACGAGGAAGCAACTATGTAAGTGCGCATTTCACCAATGAAATTGAACGCGTTCAGCACATCTAAACGCGTTCAAGTGCTATCAATGTACAGTATTCCATATTTTTTTTACACTGATAGCTCCTGAACGCGTTTAGATGTGCTGAAAGCGTTCAATTTCATTGGTGAAATCAGCCCTTACTATCAACTATTTTTTCGGTCAAGAAACGTACAATAGATTGTTGGTCCCGTGTAAGTTAAAAGAGATACAATAGGATCGCTGACTGTTGACACCACCGGGGAGGTCTCTGTCAAACAACTCGTTTTTAGTCGCTAGCTCTACTCACTTCTCGCTCATCGCCGGTAGTGGGGCAGGTGCCTAAGGAACATAGCTTACATTTTTATAAGTATCTAAAAACAAATTCAAATTCAATACTGATTATGACTGGGTATCACTTTCTTGCTGATGGTGGCGCGTGTGTTGGATAATTTAATTCCTTTCAAAATGTTTGAGCTGAATAGTGTTAATACATCAGGTTCGTGAACGGGCGCCGTCAGTAGGGGCTGGTCGTCTCTTATCTGCCACGGCTTATTTATATTTAATTTTTGAATTGGTGTTTTTTATCTTTTTAATACGGACGCTTTTAACTTTCTGTATCGTTCTCATATGTATAATTTCAACATGAATGATGTAGGTAACCAATACTTTGTAACCATATTTTGATTTAAAAGAGTTTCTTGCCCGTTCTTCTCCATAGGAACCTACTACGCTTTGGAATGGGCAACTAGCTCCGTCTTTCTGACTGACCGACCCCTTGACTATTCAAAAGTGCCGGTAATTGGTTTATTTAAAATAAACGCTTTGAGTTTGAGTTTGAACCCAGGACCCAGGGTTAGAATCTGGCAGAGTTAGTCAGTCAGAAATATGAAGCTAGTTGCCCATTCCAAAGCGTAGGTTCCTATGGAGAAGTCAATCCACACGCCCCTTTTTTTTTGGGTGTGAAATTATCAAATAACTTCTCCCGCTCTGGGTGGAGCGGAAGGGCGTGTCAGACTCTTACTGACTAAAACCCACCCGTGTTCCTTCCGTTGCCTATACGTTGCCAGGGGCCACGGTATCCCTTTCGGACTTTCCCGCAACCCCGGCAGATCCACACGCCCCTTGTAACATAGGATATATAACACAACTGTCGATACTGTGGTGTCATTTGGCCCCCTCTGCCCCCACTTCCGCGGTCCCTGCATGGCGGCTAATCTCAGCGGAGACCATCGACGGCCATCGACGCGGGAGATATTCTAGTGCACAAGTTTGAGCGCAGACACAGTTCCACTTTCCCATCCCAGACTCCCATAGTTACACATAAAAACAACATTTCATATTTACCTTATACATATGTGCCAGCCGCAGCCGGTCGTCACTACCGGCGACTTTGTTGACGCAGGTCGCTAACAGCTGCTTGCTCGCGCGCAAGTCGCTCAGACGAGCCAGTAGCGTCTCTATAGGGATGTTGGACGATACTGTTGTACGGCCGAACCAGTCCTGTGGATGACGAAAATAATTTTAAATTGAGTTTTAAAGGTTGAACTAAGCAGGCAAAGCAATATTTTCTTGTATAAATTATACACGGCTAGGCAGAGGCTGTGTAATTTTTTTTTCAATATGCATCTTCTATATATATATATATAAGTCCATTCATATAATATATAAAAGTCCAAGTCATATTATATAAGTGGATTTCGCTAATTCTTTTTTTGATGTGTTCGTTATTCTCAGGACAAGGTTCTTAGGATAAGTAGGTGAAGGTAGGGTAGGTAGGTAGGTAGGTAGGTAGGGTAGGTAGGTAGGGTAGGTAGGTAGGGTAGGTAGGTAGGGTAGGTAGGGTAGGTAGGGTAGGTAGGTAGGTAGGGTAGGTAGGGTAGGTAGGTAGGGTAGGTAGGTAGGGTAGGTAGGTAGGGTAGGTAGGTAGGGTAGGTAGGGTAGGTAGGTAGGGTAGGTAGGTAGGGTAGGTAGGTAGGGTAGGTAGGTAGGTAGGGTAGGTAGGGTAGGTAGGTAGGGTAGGTAGGTAGGGTAGGAAGGTAGGGTAGGCAGGTAGGGTAGGCAGGTAGGGTAGGCAGGTAGGGTAGGCAGGTAGGGTAGGCAGGTAGGGTAGGCAGGTAGGGTAGGCAGGTAGGGTAGGCAGGTAGGGTAGGCAGGTAGGGTAGGCAGGTAGGGTAGGCAGGTAGGGTAGGCAGGTAGGGTAGGCAGGTAGGGTAGGCAGGTAGGGTAGGCAGGTAGGGTAGGCAGGTAGGGTAGGCAGGTAGGGTAGGCAGGTAGGGTAGGCAGGTAGGGTAGGCAGGTAGGGTAGGCAGGTAGGGTAGGCAGGTAGGGTAGGCAGGTAGGGTAGGCAGGTAGGGTAGGCAGGTAGGGTAGGCAGGTAGGGTAGGCAGGTAGGGTAGGCAGGTAGGGTAGGCAGGTAGGGTAGGCAGGTAGGGTAGGCAGGTAGGGTAGGCAGGTAGGGTAGGCAGGTAGGGTAGGCAGGTAGGGTAGGCAGGTAGGGTAGGCAGGTAGGGTAGGCAGGTAGGGTAGGCAGGTAGGGCAGGCAGGTAGGGTAGGCAGGTAGGGCAGGCAGGTAGGGTAGGCAGGTAGGGCAGGCAGGTAGGGCAGGCAGGTAGGGCAGGCAGGTAGGGTAGGCAGGTAGGGTAGGCAGGTAGGGTAGGCAGGTAGGGTAGGCAGGTAGGGTAGGCAGGTAGGGTAGGCAGGTAGGGTAGGCAGGTAGGGTAGGCAGGTAGGGTAGGCAGGTAGGGTAGGCAGGTAGGGTAGGCAGGTAGGGTAGGCAGGTAGGGTAGGCAGGTAGGGTAGGCAGGTAGGGTAGGCAGGTAGGGTAGGCAGGTAGGGCAGGCAGGTAGGGTAGGCAGGTAGGGCAGGCAGGTAGGGCAGGCAGGTAGGGCAGGCAGGTAGGGCAGGCAGGTAGGGCAGGCAGGTAGGGTAGGCAGGTAGGGTAGGCAGGTAGGGTAGGCAGGTAGGGTAGGCAGGTAGGGTAGGCAGTATGCAGGACGCCTGCTTTCTGCCGCGATCGCGGGAAAGTCCGAAAAGAATACCGTGGCCCTTGGCAACGTACAGGCAACTGAAGGAACACGGGTAGGTCTTAGTCAGTAAGAGGCTGACACGCGCTCCTGCTCCGGCCAGAGCGGGAGAAAAAAAGGACGCCTGCTTTCAGTGATAACCACAAGACTATGGTATTTTTATGCGAAAGGGTGATACATTTTTTACTGTAAACTCGCAGACTTTTTGTGTAGGTGCAGTAGGCCGCAAATCCGTCAATGGTAACAAAACCAGTATAAGTTGGCCTTTTATTATATTGGAAATCCGTACTGCGCTAGGCCAGCTCAAGGTCAAAGTGTTGCCACCGACATACGATCAAAAGTAACTGTTAAAAAAAAAGAGTGGTCTGCGCGTGCGTTGCTTTTTATTTCAAACGTATGTGCTGTATGAACACTCAGTTACTTCGTATTTAAAAGTAGTAACTTACCTTCTTAGTAAACAGAGATTCAACTATGTCCCACTTGCCAGATTTGGCGTGAACATTCAGCACCACCCAGTCGTATTGTAGGGGAGTTATCTGTAAAAATATTTAATAAATAAAATAAGCTAGGACCACAAAGGAAAGAACAAAGATCTGAAGGGGGGGGGCGTTGCAGTTTTAGATCAAACACGATAAATCAGCGATGATAGACTGCCATCAGACCCGCAGCGCTGGTAAAAACATATTATGATTCTAAAACAGAATATGTTTTAGAATGATAAAAATTAAAATAAAAAAAAACACCGGTCTGGCCCCGCGGTTTGACATTGACGCGCGCTTTACGTCACTATCAACATTTTTCTGAATTTTTTGGTTACCTGCAATTTTTTGGTTATTTTAGGTCTAATTGACGAAAATATCCGTCAGACCACACGTTGAAACAGCCCACAGACGATAATAGCCATTGTGTAGCAATAAATAGTGATTTAAGCCGCGTGAGTCGACCGTAACCAATTGGTCGCAGTGGGACTTTGTCGGTTTGTAATTTTTTTATTATTTTATTTCTATTTTCTTTAAATTATTGTAAAAAGTAAGTGTGAACTGTATCTAGTCTAAGCCTTCTCATGCTGATCAATGTAGGTAACTGGAGAAACCTCGACCTGTCATACAGGATGTCCTAGTTCAGGGGCCGAGACCTCATTGATGTAATGTGTTCTGAAGTTTGGAAATAAATTACTATATGATAGATATGTTAACACCATTTTATTGTTCAGTTCTGTAGTCACCATAAACCCATTCAGGAAATATTGCAACTTTAAGCTGAGATAGTCTTTTTGGCCTTGCAGAGATCTTTTTTTTGTCAATTCGAAAAAATATATGTGTTTTTTAAATGTTCTTTTTTAACCGTATGTTGAAAAACTGTCGGCCTCAGATGAAAATTCACAAGAATATCTATGGCGCTCGTTTTTTGTAGTCAGAAGTCCGCTACCAGTCTAACCCTAGAAAATCGGAAAGGAAAGTAATCTGGTACTTAATTTCCTGCATGTAAAATATTGATTTTCTTGTGATTATACTGAATCAATCTGCCTAGCCTTTTCCCAACTATGTTGGTCGGCTTCCAGTCTAACCGGATGCAGCTGAATACAAGTATTTTACATGGAGTAACCACCTCCACAACGCAGTTACTGGGTAACACGATACCCCTCGTGATAAGTATGCGAACGTAGGGACAAGTGAAACAACAGCTAGCTAGTAGTACACTGAGTTTATTTGGCAAGTGACATGGGTTATATAGGAAGGATTGCAGCCACCCTCATATTCATTAATAACAACATAACATCTCCCCTAGCTTGACAATATAAACTTTACATATTTTTTTCTTTAGTAAAAACGCTTATAATCTACCCTTGGTATAGGTCGCAGTTGTTTGCCTTCGTTTGTTAGCCTTTCTGGCTGCGGTATCTGACCTGAGCCAGACGCTACGTCATCTTCACCATGAGGGGCTTCTGTGGTCTCATAAAATTCTTCATTTTGCATTGTAGTGTTACTTTCTGTTTCCACTATTTCTTCCCTCTCTCTATTTCCCTCCCCTATAGTGTCTGATGTATTATCATCTGCTTGGGGTGTTGGATTTGGTGGCGAAGTTCCTTGTGGCGTAATATCTTCAAATTCAATAGGGCAATCACCTGACCCAGGTGTAATTCTTGCTGTACCTTTATACGCTAATAGTTGGTTTTTATCAGAACAGATGGATATTGTTGGTTTTTTCAGAGTACTGAACCGGTTTGAGTACACCTATACGTATCAAACGATCGAGCTCACCGTTAACCTTATCTTTAAGTGCGAATGCTATTGGACGAGCTTTGAAAAACACCGGTTTTGCATCATCTTTTAATTGTAACTTGACCCGATACTTTGTAAAAACACCCAGTTCGTCTGAAAAAACAGATGGATATTGCGATTTTAACTTTTCGGCAATATTATTAGATTTAAAATAATTTACTTGCATCATTTGTAATTTAAACAAACAAATAAAATCTCTGCCTAAGATTGGCGGTCCACCATCACGTATTACTCGCACTTTAACTACGTGTGTTTTATCCATATAAGTTATAGGCAATTGAACTATACCTAAACAGTGGATAGCACGCCCTGTATACGTAAATAGTTGATCTGTCGTTGATAATAATGGCATCAATTCAAAATGTTTTTTGTACATTTTCTCCGACATCGCTGTGACTGCCGATCCGGTATCAACTTCGAACTTTAGTTCCCTATTTTGTATCGAAACTACCAAGGTCATAGGTTCACCACTATAAGAACATATTTTTTTTATCTTACCGTCATCGTCACTCGCCCGACCCGCCAGTTCCTACGAAATTTAATCTTTTGCACATCCGGCGTAGATGGCCTTTTACATTACACTTTTTACAAGTATAGCTTGCAAACCGACACTGAGACGTTTTATGATTTTTGTACCCGCACACGGAACACTTTTCTTTGTTAGCACTGGATTCGGTTGTGGTGGTCGCGATCTTGAACAGCGGCTCGCTTGACGGTGGCACTAGCGCCGACGACGCCGATGATGATGCTGCTGCTCCCTTGCGTGCACTGCGCACGCTCTCCGCCAACTCCACTGCTTTTGCCAGTGTTAACTCTTGAAGGTTACGTGCGAAAAGTTTGTCCTTCTCCGGTCCCGACAGCATACCCATAACAAACCGGTCACGTAGCGCTTCTTCCACGTTCAGAAACTCGCAATGTGTGGTGAGCCCACGAAGCCTCGCAGCCCACTGCGAGAATGTTTCATCCTGACCTTGAGTTGCCGCATAGAATTGATACCGCTCGCCAAATCCACATTTCTTTGGCGTAAAATGGCTGTCGAGAAGTGTGAGAATGTCTTCGTATGGCACCTGCGTTAGTTCCTTCGGTAATGCTAAATCAGCCGTGAGTTTGTAAGTGCTGTCGGCGAGTGCACTCAGCAATATTGCCCGTTTTTTCACCCCCTTCGGATCCTTTACATTGTCAATGTCGTTCGCAATGAACCATTGTGAAATTCGTTGCTTATAGTTTTGCCACGTGTGAGTTACATGGTCAAAACTCGACAAAATTCCAAAGTGAGACATTTTTCTTGTTTTTGAATCGTGGGTAGTCGTCGCCACTGATAAGTATGCGAACGTAGGGACAAGTGAAACAACAGCTAGCTAGTAGTACACTGAGTTTATTTGGCAAGTGACATGGGTTATATAGGAAGGATTGCAGCCACCCTCATATTCATTAATAACAACATAACACCTCGGTACTAGTTGTCAGACTTTTGGGCTTCGGACTACCAGTAACGACTGTCAAAGATCTACCAATGACAGCCGAAACCAACGGCATAACGTACTTTCCGATTACCCATCCACGATCCGACCGCGGAAAGTATAGCTCAACCTTCGATCAGCTGTTATTATTTAGCCACGAGCGATTTTACTGAATGTTAATGATTTATATATGCTGCAACCCTTAAGAGGGAACAGGGCCTGCGATTCTCCATACGAATGTATTCCCCTTTTTTCCTCCTGAATAATGCCTCTAGAGCAATCATTTTTTTTCATAAAATCAAGGTCTGCTGTAGTCACGACCCTGTTATTTCCTTTTTTTCAGCAACTTATTGGTAAAGAAAATATTACCCTCCAAAAATTACAACAATGCCCTATTTTTACCGCCGGGATTAGAGGACTACCAGACAAATTCGAAAGTTTTTAACATAAAAAAAAATGATAGGAACCACTTACTTAAAATTTTAAGGTAAAAAATAATTGAATCGGCTCAGTTTTCTAGGAGAAAAAATCCCCTTTTTGCGAAACGTAGTTCTCGTTATTTTTTTTTGTGATATAATCGGTCTTAGCTGCTGCTGTCCCTATCGCACTCTACGGAGGCAGACTTGAGGCAACACGACGGCAATAGTTTCTTCAAATACCTACTTTTCAAATTCCTCGCAGGCCCTGTTCCCTCTCAATAACATAGGCTGCTTAGTAAGATGTATCGGGACTTTGGTACCTGATGCCGTTGGCACAGCGTGAGCGGGGACATAGCATTGCCAGCGCCTTCATGCCAATGGTTCGTACAGTTGTGAGCCAGCCACTGTATTACTGATTTGTACGCTAAATCCGGCTTGTTTACGTGTTTCTGCCATTCTGTAGAAAAATAACTAAATGAATGACAGAAAATAGTCTCATTAATTAATTACAAACCGAGTTCTATCTTTGATCCAAGCTTTTCAGTCAGTTTTGGTATTTCGAACTTTATTCCGATTGAGATAAAGTTCTTATCGCTAAGGTAGCCCGCGAAATTAAAATTTTATAAGTTTTCTGTAATTTGCAGGTCAGTATCTGTATGTTGACAAAAAATTAATTTGCGACTGTAATAAATATATATGTATGTAATTACAGAATTTATTACAGTCTTTATTATTTTACAGAATGTATTCAGACATTATAATTATTAAATCATCAACTCTAAGGTTCAAATTGCCCCGTTGAATGACTATTTAATTTCGCGGGCTACCTTACCACATCCCCTTCATACTAAATTGGCAACTTAGACTCAGGTTTAAAATCAGTTCTTGTATTCAGAACTATAACGTTGTCGGAATAAAGTAACAAAATTTAAAAACGAAGAAAATGAAATTTAAGACTTTCAGACTTATTTTCGCATTTATAATTGTATATATTAAGATTCCATAATACCTCAGCTCAAATTCACTAATTATCTCGCGGGAAGAAGGCTCCAAGGCGCCAATAGTTTAGGTAATTTCTTTTTACGGCGAAAATAATGGTAAATAAAAAAAACACATAGTATCTATCTGCTCTATAGTTAGTTTAGTTATTATGCAGCTTCATGATCAAACTTTAAGTGTTTTTTGAATACCAGCAATTTAGTGTTCGGTTTGGAGGTCAGCTTGTCCACTCTGAAATGACGCACCCCATACACGGCGTACCGCGGCGTGTACGTAAAATGCGGTAGTGGGGCGCGTCATTTCAGAGTGGACAAGCTATAACTTTGTATTTGTTTTCTATCGAGAAAAATGTATTTATTATTGTATTTATTTATGCTCCTACTGGAACGCCATACAGCATTTATACCAACGGAGCAAAAAATTACTTTATGTCCCGGTTTCCATCCATTGTCCGCGGTGGACATGGAACCGGCGGCGTTGGATCACGCACACTCATGCAGCATCAAGACACTTCTCCATAGATATTGCGCACATTCTTTGTAATTTTTGAGTATCAATTAATTTTAATATTTTCAGTGAAAAAACAGAACAAAATTATGTGTCATGCTGCCTGACTGATGAATTTTATGGAATAGTATTTTCGTCACACACAGTACTTAACATTAATCGTCAACTTTACCATATATTTATTCCAAAATTAATGCTGCAGAGGGTCATGCTAAGCAATATGAGGTATTATAGACTTACAGGCACGCACCGATCACCGATGACTATTTCTCGACGGCACGGCCTGTGAAGCCAAGTCAGAGGCACATGCGCGGGAAAAGAAAAAGAAGAAATAGTATGAATTACCTAATAGCTTCACATAATCAGCAATCATCTTAGCCTGATGTTGGTCAACCCCAGGTTGGTTGAAATGGTTGGCCAACAAATTGGACAGCTTTCTAAATAGGGCGTCGGCATTGTTTCCCTGAGTCTTCACTGCGTGTTGGTATTGATACATCTAAAACAAAATGCAGATGGTAAAGAAAATTAGACTGAGTTTTAAATAAAAAATAGTGGAAATAGTTTAGTGATTGACAGGTACTTACAGCTGCCTCAGGACTCCTCCCCAACATTCTGTAAACACCGAAAACAGTTAGATTTATTTAAGTTTAACAGAAACAGATAGATTAGAACAGTTTAGATTTATTATTAAAATAAAATGATTACTTTCTTATCGCGAGCAGGGACTTTATTTTTTTATTTCCTGCGTGTTTTGTGAAGGAGTTTGTCGGGACAAGCAATATGATGACGTCTTCTAATACATGCGTTAGGTTTATGAACGGGCGCCGTCAGTAGGGACTGGTCGTCTCTTAGCTCCTACGGCTAATTTTAATTTTTTTATCCTTTTTTTACGGATGCTTTTAACGTTCCGCATCGTTCTCACATGCACAATTTCAACATGAATGATGTAACCGATATTTTGCAACCATATTTTGATTCAAAAGAGTGTCCGTAGAGTTTCTTCTCCATAGGTACCTACTACGCTTTGGAATGAGCAACTAGCTTCATATTTCTGACTGACCGACCCCTTGACAATTCAAAAGTGCCTGTAATTGGTTTATTTGAAATAAATGCTTTAGAGTTTGAGGTTCTGGGCTTGTTCCAGTTTGTGGGTATGTGTGCCGGTGTCACTACAGGCACATTATGCGACATTTCAGCTTTATCTCTGTTATTTCAGATGTTCGTAGGCGGAATTGCTGCGCTTACCGTCAGCTGGACCGCCAGCTTGATAATAAAAAAAAAAGACTTACGTCAACAGATCAGTGAGCTCCGTAATCTTCCCCTCATTATGTAAGAAAGCTATGTAATGGTTCAGAGCCACAGGTCTTGAAGATAGTTGCTCGTAGACTAACTTCTTGTTTAACGTCTGGATTAGGAAGAGAACCACCTGGAAATTAGGGTAGGAGAGGAATAATTAAGGCTGAGAATCAGCATTTTTCGAACGTCAAAATGACATAAGACAGTCTCCCAAAACGCCCACCCTTCATCACTTCCTAATGCAATGAAGATGAAGTGGCGCAACAAACTCCCCAGTAGCACAGCTGTCTGTTTGTATTGTTGATTTGGAGCTGTTATGATTGTGACAAGCTGAACAGTTTTTTTTAAATTATTTGCCTGACCAGCCGATCTATTCTGTAAAAATCTCACGGTGAAAACTTGGGTGAAGTGAGCGTGAAGTGAGCTGTCATTCCACGTGCTGCTAGGGACTGACACCTCACTCCGAGCTCACTTCACCTAAGTTCTCACGGTGAGATGGTTACAGAATAGCACTACAGTTATTATAAACTCTTTGCTTCTATAATGAATATTGTTTAATCGTTGACCCAGGTCGGGCGAAGTGTTATTGGTTTTTTCTATTAAGAATTTCTCAGTAGCAGACCGATTCATGGCATTAAGTTCGCCCCCTATTATATAGTCCTCCAGACCGTATTTCGGCCACGGCGGCCAATCTCAACGGAGACTAGCCTTCGTCGCAGAGATATTGTAGTGCACAAGTGTGTGCGTAGACTTAGGTGCACTCTCTCTTCCCTCGCTCTCATAGTCCGATGGGACGGCAATCCAGCACGACCGGAGAGAGATCAGGCGTAGGACCAACGGCTTAACGTGCTTTCCGAGGCACGGGGGTATCACACCGGCAACTTCCAAACTCCGGGCTGTTACTAAGAAATTCCTAATGGAAAAATTCAATAACACTGCCCGACCCGGGAATCGACCCAGGACCCCGCGCTCAGCAGTCGCGCTACGGGGTAGTTAGTTGCCCCCTAATTCATGGGACTTAAACGTAACTGGTGAAATGTGGGTGTACTATAGGTATATCTCTGCCTAACCCTTCGGGGATTTCAGCCGTGATGTTATGTAAGTGGGCGGAAGTGGAGAAGCGCGAAAAGGTAACTAAGGCATTGGCTTATTATCCAGTGCTTTGCCTCCATTTTCCGACACTTATAATCCGCCTGACGATCTAGCGTTAGCAACCGTCTGTTGACAGGCAAATCCTTTATTACTGCATGAACTATTTCCACATGGCCAAAAATAAATCAATATGCCTGTTGGGGTCGGCTTCCAGTCTAACCGGATGCAGCTGAATACCAGTATGTTACATGAAGTGACTGCCTATCTCCACAGCCCAGTTATTGGGTAACATGATACCCCTTGGTAAGACTGGTTGTCAGACTCTCAGGCTTCTGACGACCCGTAGCGACTGTCAATGATCTATAAATGACAGCCGGGACCAACGGCTTAACGTGCTTTCCGAGGCACGGAGGTGTCTCGATATTTAATGGTCATCCACGAACCAACCGCAGTACCCAGATTAGAACAAAAACCCTCGGGTCACCCAGATCATACACAGATGTTCTAAACAGACCAGGAGACTTAATCAACTTCTGGAGGGAGGTGGGCTGGTTGGAATAACCACCAAACGGCCGCTATGGCCCACGCACAATGGTCCACCTGACGGACTAAGTGCGGAAACCAAACCCCTTAACATAGAAAACAACCGCGGTAAACGTAACTTAACCTTTGGTCGACCCGTGCAGCTGTGCCACAACCAGGGGCTTGTGTTGGCTGGGGGTTGATCAGGGGATCAACCCTACAAAATTGTCTACACAAGACAGGAATACTTCAAATAAGTAATATTTGAACTCACAGTAAGCACAGCATTCCCATCTCCAATAGCGAGAGCTCCATCAAGCAGTTCAGTCTTACTCTTCATGCTGCGGTGAACATGCAAGGAACAGCTTCTACCAAGAATCAGTCTCTTCAGGGTCATGGCAACCGTCTCTTCTGATTCCTGCTTATTTTCCTTTGAAGGATCCTTGCCTGATTGAGCGAGGAGAACTGGAAAAAAGATTAATAAATTGAAGTAATAGATTGATTGTTCAAGTGCTGCTGCTGAGCATGAAGTCCTTATTTTGATTCCAAGGTCAGGCAAAATGTTTTTGTTTTTTTTTTCATCTGGAATTTCTCAGTAGCAGCCCCGTGTCTGAATTTGGGCCCTGGGAGATGGCAATAGGCTGGCCCCCTATTACATGGGACTTAAATCACCCACGACACAGGAGAAATTCCTAGTGTGGGGCAAAGTTTAAAAAAAAAAAAAAAAAAAAAAAAAAAAAAAAAAAAAAAAAAAAAAAAAAAAAAAAATATATATATAACTGGCAAAATGCGGGTGTGCGGTGTACTATAGGTACACCTCTGCCTAACCCGACAGGAATTATAGTGATGATGTTATGTTATGTTATATGAAAAATGACAGTATTTTTTTACTTGTTGTAATGCAGCAGGGCAGCTTAGGACTTATTCACATTCAGTTTGTGTCTGCAAGAAATTGTTGAAAAGCTCACACTGGCAAAACACTATTATTATATACAGTGTAAACTCTATATGACGACACTCATGGGACTGTGCATATTTTGACGTTTTAGAGAGTTGTCGTTAAATGGAGAGAAGAAAATCTGTATTAGACAACAGTCTACACCTGCAAGCAATTCCAATATGTAAACAAAAGAACGGATTTCTTAGAAAGTTCGTATGTATGATGCCGATAGTCGAGTTTATTACGGGCTAGGATAATAAAGTGACAAAAGAACAAACGGCGACAGTGGGTGTAATGCTATATAGAGTGTATCATTGTATGGAAGACAAGCTAAACCAACCAAAGAGTGAGATCGACCCTTTAGAGAGTTTGTCATTAAATCGAGTGATGTTACATAGAGTTTAAACTGTATATTAATACTACAACTATTACTCTGAAATAAGGCTACCTATAAATAAATAAAATAAACATGGCTATTTTAATTGCTGACTAAATTTACAAAACTGAGTATAATTAAATAAAAAAAACAGTGAAAATGACAACCTGGTGTGAACTTGCACAATAAAACATCATGCATGGAGCTAGAACTCACTTAAATCCAAAACCTTTGAAGACACCAAACTGTTGAGGGGCACGGCAGCTGACTTGACACTGGTAATGCTGAGATTACTGAAGATGCTTTCATCATTCTGTCCCGATGACTTCTGACCGATAGCCAGAATTTCTTGAGTTGATAACTGGAAATAAGTTACAAAGAATCAATGAAATGAGAGATTATAAAGAATGTTATAATTTATTTATTAAAGCTTCATGGTAATAGAAGATTTTCGTAAATTAAAAGTCAACATTAGCAACGGGCTCCCTGATAAACGGGCCGCCTACTAAACCTGTAAGTACGACTTAAAATTGAAACTGAAACACTATTTTTTTCTTACAAGCACTTTTATGTTTTGCGTATTAATTATAGCCATGCTTAAAATTTTGGATCTGCAGAGATTAGCATAATTGAGGCCAGTACCTAACTCCTTTTTGAAAGAGTTGTGACGCCTATTAACCAGCAATAAGCGATAGTTTGATGACGAAACGATTTAAATCTTGGTGACGAAACTGATATTACAAGAAGATTTTTAATAAATTGGATATACGTACAACATCATCATCAAAACTGAAAGCCTTGGCCTTTGTTTCACTCGTATTCCAATAGTCATCGTCTTCCATTGATAAAAAAAATGTATTTTTTAATAATTTAGACCTGCACAAGTGCAAATTGTAAACAAACAAGTTTTGTAACTGTCAATGTCAGTGAGAAAAGTCGTCAAAATAAGTAGATGACGGGTGCATTCCGAGTTACGCTGTAATCGATTTGAGCGCGCTAACTCCTGTACCGTATTAACGTGGGCGCGATAACAGTTCGTCTTCAATCGTCATAGATGACGTCATGACATGCGCCATCTTGCGATAACGCCGACCATGCCTTTTACTAATATCACCGTGGGCGCTGTCAAAAATGACAGTTGTGCTGTTGTGTTTTGACTGCATTGCGGGGGACATTAACAACGCGTTTCGATATTTGCTTTACACGTCGATGTCCCTAACACCGTGTATAGTACTTACTAATTCTATGATAGAGATGTATGTTTTTAAGATGTAGGTACAGACGCCAGCACATCAACCTACTACAATCTGTCAAATTTCTTTAATAGATTTTCGAATTTATCACTAAAGCATAAGGTTTAAAGTTGATTGGGAAAATTTGACAGTTTTAGTAGGTTGACCTGCTGGCGTCTGTACTGAGCTTGCCAAACTGCAGCTATAGCATCATTGATATGAACAAGGAATGCCACACAATGCCGAGACCTGCAGATAGTCAAAATTGACGGTTGCCATAGCAACAAGCTGCCTATTTTATTTATAATAATATGTAGTGCCTCAAGGCAGTGTTTTGGGCCCTACATTGTTTCTGGTGTTCATAAAAAAACTGGCCAAATGTATAGGTGCCTAGATACGGAAAACTCAAGCGTGATCCTAGTATGCGCGGGCTTGCGGACGGTGAGCAATGGGTAGCTCGCCGTCCGATAAGGACCAGGCCCGGGTCGACGGCGCGTTGTGTTCCGTTCGTTGTTCGTTGTGAGATGTCAGCAACTGAAGGGGTCCGATAGGACCGATGCCTTGCGACCGGGTTGCGAGAAAGTCTGAAGGGATACCGTGGCCCCTGGCAACGTACAGGCACCTGAAGGAACACGGTTGGGTTTTAGTCAGTAAGAGTCTGACACGCCCTCCCACTCCGCCCAGAGCGGGAGAAGTTATTTAATAATTTCCCAACCAAAAAAAAAAAAATCCTAGGTATGCCAATGATGACATATATTATATCATCTTCACCAAAAACCTGTGTTTGTATTTTGAGACAAACTAGAATTCCAGTTCAGTTAGATAAAAACATATGATTGACTGGTAACTGGAAAACTTAAGAGAAAATCTACTTTTAATTCATAACCATTTAGGTACAGTCACCTGCAGGTCAACCTACCCGAAACTGTCAAATTTTCCCAATCAACTTTGAACCTTATACTTTAGTGATAAAGTTGAAAATCTATTAAAGAAATTTTACAGATTGTAGTAGGTTGATGTGCTGGCGTCTGTACCTATACCTCAGGCCGCAGGCCACAGGCCTGTGTCCCTGTTTGGCCTGTGTCCCTTTCTGGCCTGTGTCCCTGTCTGGCCTGTGTCCTTGTCTGGCCTGTGTCCCTGTCTGGCCTGTGTCCCTGTCTGGCCTGTGTCCCTGTCTGGCCTGTGTCCAGTGGCTGTAATCCACCTCGCGAACCCAGTGCGGGTAGGTAGATGTCACATGTATTCGAACTTTTGGTTCTAGGACATGCCGGTTTCCTCACGATCTTTTTGAGAGCAGTAGTGATGAAATTATTTAGACAAAGTAAAGCGCCTGTCTGGCTTCGAACACACGACCTACAACTCGTAAGTCGGGGCCGTCACCATTGAGCCACTACTGCTCATAGGCTGGTATTATTATTACTGACTGCCTCGTTGGTCTCGTGGTCGCAAGCGCGACTGCTGAGCGTGGGGTCCTGGGTTCGATTCCCGGGTCGGGCAGTGTTATTGTGTTTTTCTATCTGTCTCAGTAGTAGCTCGGAGTCTGGATTTTTGCCCGGTTGACAGCAATAGACTCGCCCCCTATTACATGAGACTTAAACGTAACTGGCGAAATGTGGGTGTACCTCTGCTTAACCCTTTGGGGAAACAGGGCGTGATGTTATGTTTTGTTATTATTATTGTTATAAGGGTATAATAATAATATGTGGTTTGGCATAAATGTTACATAAATCGTTAATAGGATCCTCACATCAACCATTTTTGGTAGGTAGGTAGGAAGCGTATCGTGATATTATCATATGGTATCATAATATTAGTATCGTGTGGTATCATAATATTTTAGTACAATTAAATACCTGCATACTTAATTTTATATTTTAATTTATTATGCTGATAAAATCATAATTAAGTAAGATAATTTCGTCTTCAAATCGGATTACGTTGCACCGAACGATTGTTGGTACACACGGCTACACATCAAGCTATACATTTCCCGTATAAACTGACCTCGCATTGTAGATTTGTTACAGCTGTAGTGGCAATCATGTAATTTGGTTTAAATAGCTTTTATTTTTATTATTTTATTTTGCTTTTATATAGATTCTTTTCTTTTAGATATTGTGAATGTGAGAACGTTGTAGGCTTAACAGACTGTAGATCTGTCGACCGTTTTCTATCTTGCTAAGTACTCGTACCTCGTTGATAGGATTGTCCTCTCATACCTATTAACACTGTAATTTGAAAACATTGTAAATACCATTTACTTTTAAAAGAGTAACCGTGGAGTTTCTTGCCGGCTCTTCTCCATAGGAAACAACCAATTGGAACCGTGCACCTAGCTTCTGACATTTCATAAGTGCCCTTGTAGGTTTATGTGAAATAAAATATTTTGAATTTGAATTTGAACGGAAATCCTATACAATGCGAGATCAGCATATACTGGAAATGTATAGCTTGATATGAAGCTGTGTGTACCTAATCAGGTTAATTAACATATTAACGTTCAGTGCCGGGAGCCCTCCTGGAGGGTTCACCTATGGGATTCCGGGATGATGATGCCCACGCGGACGGCTTATTTTAAATGTAGGTTTTTCGTAGCGAATACAGCATTATAAACCGTGAAAATAAAATCTGATGTATATTTTAACAAGATCTATTCGTTTAAGCGTTGGTTTTAAAATCCAAGCATTTAATTTTTTTTTGTTCACGGTTACAAATATTCACAAAAAAATTAAAAGGTTGGATACTACATAGAGCGACAAGACCCTCTGAAAACACAATTTTACTTCGTTTTACAGTCTTTTATAATCCGGTTTTAAACCTAATGCCGTTGCCGGCATTACTCCAATAGGCTTCCAATATGAGTTCTATGAAAAGTTGTTGGAGTCGAAAGTGTTAAAAATGATAAATTACAATGTTTTCGAAATAGTCCGAATTAGTTTTCTAAGGAACGGAAAATTGGAAAATTTTCCCGGAATTCTGAAAAAACAGAACGTCCTTTTTTCTATGAACTTCTTTTGAGATTTTTGTATGAACTATTTTTGGACAGAACAACGTCAGTCAGCTAGTAAGTAATAAAAATAAATCTACTACAGTCTTAAAGCTCGTACAGACTGGCGCGACGCGATAGCGAGACGCGACTCTAACAAAACAATTTCTAAGAAAACTTCACGGTAGAACAATTACCTGTGTCGCGTCACGAGCCTTTAGCCCAGGTTCGCACGGGCGTATTTTTATCGCGGCGATTTTTTTTCGTACACTAGATTTTCAACTCTCGGTATTGCGCCGAGCATTGAGAATCCAATAGAGCGCATCCAGCGCGTATCCCAGCGCGTCAAGAAAACACACTGTTGGATATTCAACTCTCGGCCCTAAGCAGAGCGTCGAAAATCAAATACGCGAAAAAAAATCGCAGTATAGGTAGGCAGGTACTCGTGATGACCATGTGATTTAGTACCTACCTACTTAGATAATCCTTTAGATTAGGTCTTAGGAATTGGTGATGAGTTAATGACAACCTCAAAAAGTTCGGAGAAGTCGTTACGGATCACAAATCCATAGGTACTAATATTAAATTTAAATGCGAAAGTAAAAGGGGTCCCAGAAACGAACAATTGTCATAAATTTATAAACCGATCAACTTCGCCCATTGCAGTCCACTGCTGGACATTTGCCTCTTCTAAGCTGCGCCAGAACATTCTGTCAGCCGCCTTCCGCATCCAGTCTGTCCCAGCTACTTTCTTAAGGTCGTCAGTCCATCTAGCTGGACGGCGTCCCACGCTACGCTTGCTGATACGCGGTCTCCACTCCAGGACTCGTCTGCTTCACCGGCCATCGGTCCTCCGGCAAACATGGTCATTTATGCTATGTCAATCAATTTGTATTGTAGTAATATTGTCAATCGCTTCAATTGTATTTGGTAGACTATCAATTTGCGCATCAATGTTTATCAATCACGTAAAAACGGAATGGAGCATTTATGTTATCTTATGTTCGATTAGACCGTGAAAAGTCTCAGGGATCATTCTGTCTATCAGTTCGTTCCCTTTTCACGCTTTTATGGCTGAACAGAGGCACACAAGTAGATCATGACTAGGGCTAAGACAGAGTAGGTAAGTAAACCTACTTGGGTATACTTACATGGGTCATTTAATAAACACCTCTTTGTCACAGACAGTCCGCTGTACAGGGCCTGCATGGAGGATGAGACAGCAGTTCATGTGCTGCTAAACTGCCCGGTGTTTGCCACATACAGGGCAAAGTACTTCGGTAACCCAGGTGCCCTACGTGAGATTGTCATATCAGTAACACCAAGGCGTTGCTGGCCTTCTTGGAAGAGCTGGGGTGAATCGAATAAGCGATTCCCACCCGTACGCAAAATACGCGCTTTGACGTAGAGTTGTGGATACCAGCCCTTATTACCTGTATACCTACTTTTTATCCCGGCAGTGCGTTCCCGTGCCGTGGGATAATGTCCGACCTAAACGCGGCGAAGTCACGGGCAAAAGCTATAAATAATAAATATTTACCTGTCTATTCTAATAAAATTGACTGATAAAAGGATTTTGCGTAATGGATGATGATTATAAAATTATCAGAATCAGATGAAAACATCGATAAACGATTACAGCTACAGTCGTGTCACAGTCATTTTACCTCTGACAGAAGCAACACTCGACCTTATTATTACGAGATTGTAGACCATAGTGATTTTGACAGACCTCTCAGTGACTGCAACCCAACTGCAACCTTATTACAAGGAGATTAAAGATGAGTGTGACTGTGACAGTGATGTTTTTTGAGACGGATCGGGACGTAATCCACCTCGCGTGGCTGGTGCGGGTTGGTGGATAATACCTAGAGGTATGTCACGTGTTTTAATTTTTCCTCATGGTTTTGGAACAGTGGTGAAGAAATTATGGTACGAAATTAAGTGCATTCTTGCCTGTGTTTGGTTCCCCACCGATGATATGCCGCAACTGTTCAACTGGACAAAAAACTGACAATAAAAGGCTGAGGTCTAAATAAGTACACTCACATATCACCAGTAATAGATGGCGAGCCTATGAATAGAAACACATAAGGAAAAATCGAATCTTAGTTAGAACTATTGGCACTACGAAAACAAGACAAGATCTTGATTCTTATCTTTTTTGGCTTTCAGATGATTATTTACTGTATCCTATTATTTATTAGGTTTTATCTTGATACTGTCGACCGGTGGCGAATATATTTTAGGTGGTTCCGTACAACAGAAATCAAAGTTTTTGGTATAATCTATATATATAGTTGCTTTATGTTCGTAACCGTTATGTGGTATAACTTCCAAGTTGATTTTTGAGTCGCTTTTTGTGTCTGTCTGTATGTCAGCGTTATTCTTCTAAACTACGCAACGGATTTTGATGCGGCTTACACCATCATTTAGAGAGTTTATTCCGGAAGGATTATATTTATAATACATTAATAATAAATTAACATAATATTGAAATCTCAATGTTTTGTCATTTCGTGACAACCGTGCGGAGTAAGGGCGGGACGCTAGTAAAAAATAATATACAAATCAATAGGTAGGTGCTGTTCTGCATGTTATCTACGGGTACCTATCACTTTAATACCGTAGGTACCTCAGTTGCTCGCTTCCGGTTTTACGGTTTCCGGTTTCGCCGGAACCATTCCGGTTATCACAAAATTATACGTCATGAGACATTTCATCTTGTCTTCTTGGTATTTTCTTTCTTTTTCTTTAATCTTGGTGTCTGGTTTGGTGATGGCAACGAACCTGTGATACCTCTGGTGTAGCAGATGTCTATTGTCTATAGCCGCCGTTAAAAGTTTATCATCATGTGGGTCATCTCGCTGGTTCTTACCAAATTACAGTATACCAATTAACTCTATTCAATTTATTCACTTTACTATGTTTGAAATCATTCTACATTTCTCTTCATTTTTCTCTCATCTTTCTTCTTTTTCTTTATTATTCGCGTTTTTTTTTTTTTCTTACTTTGTATATTAAAAAAAAAAACACTCGTAATACAAGTAATACATCGGTATCGGTGGCCCAGCCACCTGAGCTTGTTTGCATCAATGAAAACCTGAAAAGCCTGACGTCATTCTGACGCGCAAAATGTGGTTTTAAACATTCTATATTTGTCACTTACCCCTAAACGCCTCTAGATACCTACACCTATATATAAGATATGCGTGAAACATACGGATAAGTCTCAATGCAGTGTGCAACATAACGGCGATATCTATTTTATATATATCATCAAAATATATAATATAAAAAATAATATTTTGTAAATATATACAGTGTGAAGTAGAACAGTATCATGGGGGCCGAATCGAATACAAGCATAGTAAAACAATATTTAGTCGCAGCATGCTGTAAGTACTTTTGTTTTTAATCATTATCTTCCTGCCGTTGTCCATTTTACGTGGGGTTGGCGCACCACGTTGTCTTCTTCCACTCTCCCCTGTCGACCGTCACGCTATAATTCACTCTCTTCTCTTTCATATCATTCCTCACACAGTCCATCCATCTTTTCTTTGGCCTCTTCTGGAACTATGAACCTCTAATAAAGATATAATCTTGAATAAATCTATTCTTATATAAGTAGCATCATCTTCCTGCCCCTATCCCATGTCAGGTACGTGGGGTTGGCGCACCACGTTGTCTTCTTCCATTCTCCCTGTCAACCGTCACGCTATCATTCACTTTCTTCTCTTTCATATCAGTCTTCACACTGTCCATCCCTCTTTTCTTTGGCTTCCTCACACTCTCCCTCCATCAACATTTATATTCATCACCCTTTTAGTCAAATGCGTTTCCTCCCTACTCATCTCCTACTTTTGGAGAAAAATAAAACTGACGCAGGTCTGCCTGTTCAGTTTGGCCTCCCCATCTGTGGCAGACTTTAGAATCAGAATGTATACAGTGTTATTGGTTATACATTTAGGGGATGTAGGAGAGGTCATTTGCAACCAAATCGGCTTCCAGTCCTACCGGATGCAGTTAAATACCAGTATTTTATGTGTTCACACTGCCTATCTACCTTCTAAACATGTTTACTTTTATTAACGCATATGCTTTTGTCATTTCAGTATACTTAGGCCAGTTATCAATAGGTTTCACAATGGGCTGGACAGCACCAGTATTGCCCATACTGACGGATCCTGACCAGACACCCTTGGATAGAGCCATCACTGATGGAGAAGCATCCTGGGTGGTGTCCATTACATTTTTTGGAATTATTGGAGGTATGGTAGTAGAAATATTCAGCTAATACCATAAAACTGATACTAGACTACCCTGATACTACTCGTACATACTACAGAATCCAGGCGTTATTATGTGCACATAGAATTTGAGAGAAAGACACTGCTACAGGTTAAAGAGAAATTAATATAATATATTTATTTACTTTAAAACATGGGACATTAAGGAATATATATAGAATTATTGTCTAATATTTTTTCATGGCTGGCTTATAAATATTTCAGCATGTTAAATGCAAAAAATGTATAAAACGAATTAATTTGTTAAAATTAATATTGTGGCATGTCTAATAATCGAAAATTAATATTGTGGCATGTCTAATAATCGTATCTATTTGAAATCTCCAGCTCTTAGCCTACGTTCACATGGATGTAAAAATATCGCGGTGGGATTTTATCGCGCACTGGATTTGCAACTGTCGGCGCTAAGCAGAAGGTTAAAAATCCAGAGCACGAAAAAAAAATCGCCGCGATTTTATTACTTCCGTGCGAACGTAGGCTAACTCAAGAGCTCTACAAAGCCGATATTTTTCTGAAGACCCGAAGTGTAAATAACGGCCGCTGAAGTGTAGGCCGTACGTCAGTGGTAACAACACCAGATAAGCTGGCATCTTATTCTACTGAAACTGTATTATACTCGGCCAGCTCAAGGTCAAGCACCACTGGCGTGTGACCTACGGTACTTACATATTAGCTACTAATTATCTCAAACAAGTGAAAAATACTCATCAATAACATCTTATATTATCTTTATGTTTCAGGTCCCTACATCTCAGGCTATCTCTGTAACGTGGTAGGCAGAAAGCCATGCCTATACCTCGGAGGAAGCGTGTTCGTACTGTCCTACATTTTGCTAGCAGTTGCCAAAACTTTGCCTTTGCTGTACGTAGCTCGAACTTTTGTTGGAGTTGGTTTAGGTGTGTTGTTTGTTACACATCTCGTCTACATTGGAGAGTTTTCGTAAGTATCTTTCGAATATTTTCGTCAGTCTCCAGCCTTCATCCTAATGTTTTTGAAGTGAAACGGATTTGATAATTGGACGAGATATGAGCGTGAAATTTCAAGGACGCGGCGCGTTTAGACACATTCAAACTTAAACTCAAAGTATTTATTTCAATTAAACCATTTACAGGCACTTTTGAATTGTCAAACAGTCGGTCTGTTAGTCAGAGAGTTGAAGCTAGTTGCCCATTCCAAAACGTAGATCTCTATGGAGAAGATCGGGCAAGAAACTCCAAGGACACTCTTTTGAATATAGAAATTATAAAATCCTGGGTACATTATTCTTTTTGCTTCTATATGTGAGAACAATGTAAAAAAAAAAACGTTTCAAAATAAGCCCTGGCAGATAAGATATGACCAGTCTCAACTGACGGCGCCCGTTCTCGAACATGACGCTTGGATCAGCACCAATCCAGCTCAACCATTTTGTAGGGAACCGAATGATCCAACACACTCGCCATCAGCGAGACATTTAAGTGAGAATGCCATGCTCTTTCAAGTCAACATACAACATAATAACATAGTAAACAGCTCCATGGTACTCACATTTACAAATTTTATAAAAAAATGCTTCGAAATTATACAAAACTATAGTTTGCAATGTATTTGTGAGATTAAAATAATTATACTACCAAAACGAAAGAAAATCATTATTATCTATTGAAGTATTCAACAATTAAAACTTGGATATATAAAAAATAAAAATAAAACATTGTGTTCGTAAAGTCAGACAAAATAAAAAAGAGGAAGCAACTCTCGCAAAAAAAAAAAACTAGTGAACCATTTCATTACATGAGACAGAAGAAAGATATAACTCTCTCTTTCTCTCACACAAAATCTCTCTTTTTTTTTGTTTTTTAAGGAGTTTCTCTTCTACAACGTGTACGATGCTGCATGCACATTTTTTTGGAATAGTAAGAAATCCCAAGTATATTTTGTACAAAATGGAGGAGACCTGTACTCAGCAGTTGCAGTGGGTGGAACAAGGCTGCCAATGATGGTATTGATGAGGCTTAGCAAATCTTAGCTTCTATGGTTACCTACATCTCTATATTAGCCGTCATCTCGCCAACTCAGGGTTCACTTCCTTCCTTGTCCTAGCCTGCATATCGTCTTTCACACAATCTATCCATCTTTTCTTTGGGCTTCCTCTTTTCTTATAGCCACGTTTCAACCCTTCACTGCTACATTAGTGCGATCACTTTCAATCTAGAGAGGTTTACAAGACTAAAGTAGAGATTAAATTTAAAGAATCACAACTTCCAAGCTACTGATTTTTGCGGAACATAATATGTTGCGTTAATCGGGAATCAAATCATCGTTCTAGACGCAAAAATTTTTTTTGGGCATATATTATAAATGGGCCATCCTGAATATGGAGAGGTTTGTTTGCCAGTAGCGTGGTTGTGTAGCGTTGTGGACGATCCCGCCTACGTCCTAGACCAAATATAATAAATAATATTAATATGATAATATTATAAATTCGAAAGTGAGTTTGTTTGTTTGTTACACTTTCACGCTAAAACGGCTGAACGGATTTTAATGAAATTTGGCATATGAATAAACCAAGATCTAGGTTAGGACATAAGATACTTTTTATCCCGATATTCCCACGAAATCGAGACTGATGCGCGTGAAACCGCGGGACTCAGCTAGTTTCATATAAAGCGAAGCTAAATATACGTGCGTACTGCTGTGGAGCGGCGCCTTAACGCTTAAGAGGGAACAGGGGCTACAAATCTCCATACAAAAGTATTCCCCTTTTTTCTTCCTGAATAATGCCTCTAGAGCATTCATTTTATTTCCAAAAATCAAGGTCTGCTGTAGACACGTCCCTGTTATTTCCTTTTTTTCAGCAACTTAGTGGTAAAGAAAATATGACCCTGCAAAAATTTTAAAAAATGGCCTATTTTACCGCCGTGATTAGAGCACTACCAGACACATTCGCAAAGTTTTTAACATAAAAGAAAATGATAGGAACCTAACCTCTTTCTTAAAAAAAATGTGTAAAAAAAAATTGAATCGTCTCTGTTTTCGAGGAGAAAAAAGGGGAATACGAAACGAGTAAATTTTTTTTGTGATATAATCGGTCTGAGCTGTAGCTGTCCCTATCGCACTCTATGGATGCAGACTTGAGGTAAGACGACGGCAATAGTTTCTTCAAAGACCTATTTTTCAAATTCCTCGCAGCCCCTGTTCCCTCTTAACACAAAACTTTGTTGTCACGTGTAAGTATAAAGAGTGTAACATAGAACAATCAGCTATTTTCTACTTGTTTCAGGTCGCCTAGAGTTCGAGGTACACTGCTAACACTGACTGGGTTCTTTGCTACTACAGGCATCCTGTTAGTGTACTCAGTAGGACCGTTTATATCATACGTAGCAATTAATTGGATAGGTGTGGCTTTATGTGCTGCATATCTTGTTGGAGTATTCTTTTTTGTACCTGAAACGGCTGTTTATCAAGTTATGAGGGGTAAGTTGTTTTTTCTTAAAATTTATCACTTACATGTATGTGATCTCTAGTATCTGTCATACACACATCTTACCCAAACATTACCAACGAATGAACTATCCTTACCAGAATATGATAAATGCGAGTTAAAACGTGTTTTCGGATTTGTGCTAGCATCCAGCATCGGAATTCGAGAGACTGTCCATATAATGATGATGCTAATCGTCGAATACCCACAGAACATAATTTTTTTAATATAAATTGTAAGTTATTTGTATTGCAAGATTAAAAATAACATCTCATATTTCAGGCAAAACTGAAGAAGCAATAGCCAATCTCACATCACTTGGAAGACAAGATGACATAGACGAAATAGTAGCACAAGCAAGCGAAAAGCCGAAACCAAAAATGGCTCAACTGACTGAGATATACACAGTCAAGACTAATAGAAGAGCTGCATTTATAATATTATCTTTAAATATTTTTTCACAATTCAGTGGAATGATGGCGGTGATCGCCTTTGTTACTGTCATTTTCGAAATGACAGGATCAGATATGGAGGCACATATATCTACTATTATAATTGGTGTTACTCAAGTCTTTGCGGCGGTGATTGCGCCGGTACTTGTCGATAGAACTGGAAGAAAAATACTAATGTTGGCATCTACAGCAGCTTGTTCATTGAGTTTGGTAAGTTCATCTTTGTTTTGGTTGTCTTTCAAAGTATTTTCCTCTAGCTCTATTAATTTGTCTCTTTAGATTTGCTCATGTCTAACAATATTGATTATTATTATCATAGGTCTGTAGTTATTGTTCCACTTTAACTAATTCTCCAAACAGATCTTTTCTAGTTTTCAAACGTCAGTTGGTCCGATAGACTTTTTTATTGTTATAAGAAACAGGATTGATTGGGATCAAAAAAAGTTTTTTGTGGAAAACGCCTATTTTCTTGCGGACTGTATCTTTTTTCAAAATTTGCGTATTTAGATAAAAATGTCTCAAAAAGTTAAGAACAGTCTCCTAAGACCGTTATCCTGTAACTATAACGGTTAAGGTAGTTGCCCTTACTGTTCCATCTCAAAAATCCACTCTGTATATAATCATAGCGCGGTAATGCTTGCGCAGTGCTGTATTTTGCATGACATAATTTTTATTGTTTTTTTGCAGGCTGCTCTCGGAACCTACTTCTACCTGTACGACAATGGTTATTCAATCGCTGACAACTTACAATGGCTTTCGCTAGTATCAGTGATGATATACTGCGTTGCGTATTATAGTGGTAAGTTTGTGCAAATTAAAACTTTGCCATTGAAACTTTAGGGTAGACAACCGCATGTCAGAATAGCTATTCACAACCATTCGACAGGGTTCTGAGACGGGTTCTGTAAATTACAAATTTTCGGTTACCTGATTCGATTAGTATAAACAGCCAAAAATATTAGTGTGGGTTGTGGAGGTAAGATAGGCAATCGCTCCATGTAAAATACTGGTATTCAGCTGCATCCGGTTAAACTCGAAGCCGACCCCAGCATAGTTAGGAAAAGGCTAAGGACACAGGCTTCTCTGAAAGAGACAGTGCGGCGTAATCCACCACGCGGGACCAGTGCGCGCCCATATGTAACACAGACGTGCTGAATAAAGATTGCGTAAGAGCTGTCATCAAGAGCATATGCTGAATACTAAGCTGAATAACATCTGACTTACCGTCTATTCAACTGTTATTCAAGCAAAAAGGGCCCCAATTTTGAATGCTTAACGCTGAATAAATTCTGGGCAACTTCTGAGTAGGAGCTTAATAACGTTTCAATTAGCTTAATAACTTTTGAATAACAGCTCACATTGTTTTTATTAAGCTCTTACAACTCAATATTTCAGCTAAGTCCAATTGGTTTTATTATTCAGACTTTATTAAGTATTTAATTTATTGTTCACACTTTTGCAAACAATATTCATACAAATTGTGAAAAAAAATGACTTTGATAGATATTTTTACGTTGGTGACTTTAATGTAATGGTGAAGTTTTAAAATCGGTAAGTAAATATATATTTTAACTAAGTTACAGTCTGCTTTAAGTTAATTGATAGTGCGCAAGTAATTTTGTCGTGAAAAGTTATGTTTATTTGTCATTATTTTTGACGCGCCGTAAGAATAAATCAAGATAACGATTGTAAACAGTATTTTCATGTATTCAAACTAGGACTGACAAAAGTACTTGTGACAAAATAGCTAATTCTAGCAAGTTTCATCCAACAAAATAACATGAATCGAGATGAAAATGTTGTAATTCTAAGATTAGGCATTTTGGTGATCTCGTAAATTCCTTGTAAGTATAAATTATAAAGATGTTTAATGGTGATCGATGGTTCTCTTTATAATGCTGAATAAAAGTGCACACACGTCTTGTTACTAAGATATGACTTGAAAAGGAGTAGTCTCATTACACTAACTTCTGAACAACAATTTTATAGTTGACCACATTTCTCCATTACTCAGATTTTTAGAGTTCTCTAATCGAATGAACAAAAACCTTTTTCCTCCCTGACTTTCACTAATGATGGAAAACCGTTTGACCTATCCAAAATGAAACTAACTCATAACATTCATAGAAAAATAAATAAAAATAAAATAAAAACAATAATAAAATACCGGTACTTTTAGATCATACAGCATATTTTGAAAACTATGAGAGCGAGGCCCGTGGGAGTTTTACTCTTGCGTTAGTGATATATTCCATTCGATAATTCAATAAAATTAGGCAGTCCCAAAATAAGGGTAAAAAAAACACTGTGCGTCGTCATCAAAGATAATATACAGGTTGACAGAAAAACATTAATTAATCTCGCAAAAATTCGAAAAAATCGCTTCATTCGCCCAAAAAAATTAAAAAGAAAATAGTAATGCTTAATTTTTTTTAAAACGAATAGGTGCAATGGATTGTATTCAACGTATACTACATGTGGTTTACAGGTTAATGAATATTTTTCTGTCGCCCTGTCGCGCCATTTAAAATTCTAATAACTTGGAATTTTAAATGGCCCGCGCGCGTTTAATCCCGCGCCTCTGTCTCCGCGCTCGCCCCTGCTCTCACGGGGAAGTCCCCAGGCCCGCGCGCTTGCTACCGCTTTACCTACACGGCGCCACGCCAGCCAGTCAGTCGGTTTGGTAGCGAGCAAGCTAGACGGCATACGCGTCCGGAGCGTCATGCGAGTTGAGTCCTACAAAAAATAAACAATAACGACCGTTGGTAAGACGCGCGCGACAGGCTAAACTTTGCAGTATGTGTTCCTTTATTTATATAAGTCATTTACTATGTTGCATCTACATTAAAATACATATCAATGCATCGTAACGATAAGTTATATTTCGTTTCAGGAAAATGTCGTTTAAAATTATATCGACACGTCGACAGGGTCGTCAAGAATTGTGCACTGTACCGTCCCAATGGGAGAAAAAGGACAACTTCGATGGCCAAGATATAATGCTAATTTATTAATTAAAGATAGCACAGTCCAACCTCGTGCAGATTGGCTTACGATGAGTTGTTCCTTGAAAAGAAAAAAAATTCAAACCTTTGAAGAGGCTGAAGAAGAATTGGCAAATATGCTTAACAAAACAGACACCGACACAGATCTTGATCAGAACAGCCGTGTTCTGTGCTATCATTCAGAACTGAATTCTACTGCTGCAGGTCCAAATTATACTTACATTTTACGTAAGCTCTAGCTGGAGAGTCGCAAATAAAACATCTTATCGCAACGTTAATTTTATTTTCTTGCACTGTAATACCTTCTGCTAACAAAATAATCATTTCAGAAATTAAATCTTCTAAATAGATTTTTAAATCTTTCGGTTTTCCAGTCCCATAGTATATACCGATGACAAATGGTGGCTCATTTATTTCATGTATGTTGCACAATATTGGTTCAAAATTCTTTCTTGGAACTATTGAAAATTGGAAGGCCATCCATGTTTATATTAAGTGATATGTTTTCTGGCACAACTTTTGTGTTAATCATTATGTTTTTAAGCGTCTCAATGACGCCATTGTGCCAGTATTCACCTTGCATAATAGGCTTTATGTGGACTTGTCTCGGTGTATTTAAAAGTGTCCTTGGATCATTAGGTAAAATATCTGGAATTCTTTGATTTAATATTATTGCCAAATCCTTAAGTGCTACTTGTGTGATGATTTTTTCAACAGCCCATTGTCTAATTTTTTCTCGAAATATCAAATTTTTCATGTGTTCGGTATATTGTTCTTCTTCGATATCTGTACAGCTGCCATCAGATGCACAATCTTCTTGCATCAATCCCAATGCTGTTTGATTATATTGGGGGACGGAACCCTGTTCATTGCACGGCAACCACGCATGCTGACTGGGGCCGGGAGCAGTTTTGGTCAAACTATTTTCACAAATCCTTGGATGACTAGGAACACTTAAAACACCAACTGGACTTAAATATTCTTTTAACAATTTTCTTTTTATATTACCGGATCTCTTACGTTTTTTCCACGACTTTCGATCCATGATGCAAAACAACGCATAAAACAAATACCTACGTACAATAGTATTTAAATTAAGCTGGTATTAAGCTCTGGGCGCTATAACAATAGAAATGTGGTCTTTAATTTGACTAAGTTAGTTTGATACCTCTATTAAACTGAAAAAAGCTTAATAAAAACACAAATAATACCGTTTATTCAGCAGCTGAATAATTAGTAAAACATAGAATCTTATCCAGTTTGAAGATAAAATAAAAACAATTATTCAGTATCAAGCGCTATGATAGAATTATGTAACAATATTATTCAGAAGGTGATACTTTATTCAGCAATTAGCTGTTTGAAACGCTACTAGCTGAAAACTGCTTTAATAATAGCAATACATATTATTGTTACTCGGATAAATGCTTCCGACGGAGCTGTTTTTCAGTTTTAAGTCACCTGGAATGCGTAATGCTTAATAACGTCTGTATTATAATCTTACGGAGAGTGGTTTTTAAGCTTAAAGAAGGGAAGGGCAGAAATACAGAATTTATTAAGCGTTAAGAATTTTAAGCATCCGAACTCAACCTAGTTCAGCATTTGGCTATACCCAAAGCTCATAGACAAACGATATTCAACTTTAAACTGTAAAATTGTTCTAAATGTGTACTGTTATCCTGCTTACGTGTTACTTGGGCGGTAGTGGACGGCACAGTCATATTTAAAATTCAAAAGTCATTTATTCAAACTGGGCTGAGAATCAGCACTTTGCGAACGTCAAAATTACATAAGATAGTCCCCCAAAACGCCCACCCTTCACCACTTCCTAGTGCTTTAGCTGGGAAGAAGAAGAGGGAGGAAATATCGAGATCGCTAGCTAACCACATATTGCAATACAACTCATAAAAAAAACATTGTAATGCGTAGATTATGTCTACAATAAATTAAAATAAAATAAATTGAATTATAAAGTAAAATTATAAACAATTATATAAACACATATAACCTGTCAGTAAGTAAGCTAATTCTGGAGAAAGAACATTTAGACATTGTCTTGAGTTAATCACAGCGACCAGCTAGCTATTCTTATCATTTAAGTAGTCGTTGATAGAATAGTATGCCTTTGAACAGAGGTTGGATTTTACTTTAGTTTTGAACGCATTAAAAGGCAAATCTAGCAAAGAAGCAGGTAGTTTGTTATAAAAGGTTATACCAAGCCCAACAAATGAGTTATGAACCTTATCCATGTCTTTGAATCATTGGTTCTAGTATTTGACGGTTTACTACGAGATAATAATGACTCATATCTTTCTTCTCCAGGTATGGGCATCATCCCTAATACATTTATCGGCGAGATGTTCACAGACACCTGCAGAAGCTTCGGTGGTACGCTCGTGGTGTCCATCAGCTTTATGTTCGGCTTCGGAATATCAACCGCATTCGGTTACTTGTTGGCAGCATGGGGACCTAGTGTCATCTTCTGGATATTTTCCTGCGCTTGCGCTTTGGCGTTCATCTTTACTATAGTTGTTGTACCAGAGACAAAAGGAAAGAGTCTTTCGGAAATTCAAGCGCTCTTGAGTAAATGATTAGCTGTAAGTCTGTGATATTATTATTAAATTTTTAAGTTTACTTTTGATTTTGATTTTTAGACCTGTCCTAAAATATAGACTAGCACGGTGCATGCGGGGTTAACGGAAAGATTTGATTAAAATTTGTTCGAAAACCTAATTCCAAAAGTCAATTCAATAATGTTTCATAATGTCCGAATAGACATTATAATCCAGACATGTGATACCTACAGAGGAATACGAAGCATTGAAAAGAAAAGTGTTAAGTAAGTATAAACAAACAGCAAACTGCCTCTGTGGTCTAGTGGTGAGACAGGTGTCTCAGACCCAGAGCTTCCGGGTTCGATTCACATGTGGGGGCAAAATGTTCTGCTCAATTTGGTTGGTGGTAGGGCTTGCTGTAAGTCCGCCTGGCTAGCTACCACCATCTTATCTAAGTCTGTCGCCATAACAACAATGTTAACAGCATGGTTGTTTTGGCAGTCAGAGGTAAGATACGCTTCCACCTTCGGCCTTATCATCACTTACCATCAGGTGAGATGCAGGCCAAGAACTACCTTGCAGTGGAAAAAAAAAACTGTTTTGGAATAAATCCATACAACTGAATTGAAGTCAGGTGAAATAATGTCATGGTAAACTGGTTTCAAACCTGATAGGCTGGAAACAATGCCTTCTTTCACTTGTGGAAACTCAGGCTAATGTTCTTATATAATGAATGAAAGAAAACTATAATTATAATAGTTTTTAAGTAGGTATTTAAAATAGGTGTATATGACGTAGAATGATTTGATAATTCGAATTTTCGCTAAAACCCTAGGGAAATTGCGAAAACACGGATAATTAGACAATGGTGAAAACATTTCCGTTGCCTCGAACCATGCCATGAACATGCAACCATGACATGAACGTAACGGCAGCAGGTTGTGGTTGGTGAGCTATGTCGCCAACTATGCTCGACGCTGTGTAGGTGGTGAAGTTTTGGGCCCACAAGATTAGAGGCCCTAGTGTAAGTTTCTTTTAACCATCTCGATTTTACGTATCGACCGCGTTTGGCGCTCCGATTGGCCGTTCACTGGTGAAGGCCGGCCGGCTGCCAATTGGAGCGCCGAACGCGGTCGATGCGTAAAGTCGAGATGGTTAAAAGAAACTCACACTAGGGCCTCTGAAATGGCAGCAGGTTGTGGTTGGTGAGCTATGTCGCCAACTATGCTCGACGCTGTGTAGGTGGTGAAGTTTTGGGCCCACAAGATTAGAGGCCCTAGTGTAAGTTTCTTTTAACCATCTCGATTTTACGTATCGACCGCGTTTGGCGCTCCGATTGGCCGTTCACTGGTGAAGGCCGGCCGGCTGCCAATTGGAGCGCCGAACGCGGTCGATGCGTAAAGTCGAGATGGTTAAAAGAAACTCACACTAGGGCCTCTGAAATAGTCGTGCCAGCGACATAATGAAAAAGAACACAGCTGTGTAGAAGTGATCAATGTTTTAATAATCTTTAGTTTGGCATTGGTAATGTAGGTATTCATTGCCTTTTCCCAACTATGTTGAACTCGTCTTCCAGTCTAACCGGATGCAGCTGAATACCAGTATTTTACATGGAGTAACAACCCAGTTACTGAGTAATACCCCTGGTAAGACTGGTTGTCTGACGACCCGTAACGACTGTCAAAGATCTACGAATAACAGCCGGGACCAATGGCTTAAGGTGCTTTCCGAGGCACGGAGGGGTCTTGGTATGTAACGATGGTCACCCATCTATGGACCAACCACGGCAAGCGCAGCTTAACCAAATCGATAGACCCGTGCGGCTGTTATTACTTAGCCACAAGGTGGGTATTATGTATTATTTATTCGTAATGCGATGACAACTGCAATTATCTCGTAGAGAGACAAATAATTATTTATTTTTAACAGGATTAGAAACATAATAAGAATCAACTTATTATACTTACTTACCAATTTGTTCACACTCACTGCTGAGCCCTCTCTGTGAGAGGGGTCCCCCCTTTATAGCAGAACTTTTTATGTCATAATATTATTTTGCATAACAGCGCATAGCATAAACTTCATTTCGCAGAAAATCGTTTGGCATACACTCATTTATAATACATTAAAAACGCATAATTTTGTAAGTCAGAATCATCTTTAGGCATAAATTTCATATCCATAATAATTAAAAAGTAGAACCATCATATTGCAGAAAGTTCACTGTCAGAATCGTCTTTTGGCATAAACTTCATATCCATAATAATTAAAAAGTAGAACCATCATATTGCAGAAAGTTCACTGTCAGAATAGTCTTTTGGCATACATACATTTCATATCTATAATCAATCATTAAAAGGTAGAACTATCATATCTCAGAAAGTTTACAGTTAGAATCATCTTTTGGCATACTTTTCATATCCATAATAATTGAAAGACTCATCTATCACATTACGGAAAATTCATAGTTCATGCATGGTGTAAGCTTGTTTGCATTCAAACAAGCTTACACCATGCATGCATCAAGCATGTAGCATGCAAATATGCAAAAAAGCACACACCATGCATATATGCATCAAGCATGTAGAATGCAAACATGCAAAAAAGCACACACCATGCATGCAGCATGCAAGCAAGCATGCAGCATGCAAGCAAACATGCAGCATGCAAGCAAGCATGCAACATGCAGCAGGCATGGTTTCTGTCACGGCTCCGGCGCTGCGGGGCTCCGGCGATCCCACGCAAGCTTCTCGTCGCAGATGGTTGTAACGCTCACCACAGCAGCTTCGGCTTGCTGGCCGGCAAAGCCGGCCAGCCTCAGCCGCGGCGGCGAGCGTTAAAACCACCTGCTCCTCAGCTCGCGGGCCGCCTCGCCCCTCCGCGCCTACGCGGGCTTAAATTACACTCTAGGGGTAGGGCAGACAAGACTACGTGCAGTCGGTTTTGCAGCGATTCGGTTCTGTCACTTCACTAACTTTTGTAGTAAGTACAACTTATTGACTTTTTAAGACAATATTTTAATTTTAATTTAAGGTTAAGAATATGATTACATTTTATAGAAATGACAATAATTATGCCTAATAAAATTATTCCAAATGAAATTCTGCCATCTTCTTAATATGCCAAGTGAAATTATTCTAAATAATCGTCGCTCTAAATAAACGTTATGTGAAACGAAAATATGCGAAATTAAGCTTTGCCAAAAGTAAATTATGCCAAATAAAATTCTGCCATCTTAAAAGTATGCCTTTGTAAATTCGGACATATAAACATTCGGCCAAACAATAATTATATTAAATGATTTTTATGCCATATATATATTCGTTTAAAGAAGATTATGCCAAGTGTGTTATGCCAAATAAATTTCGGAGCATCAAAATTCTGCCAGATAGAGGGAACCCCTGTGAGAGAGAATGAGTCGTAAATCGTAAACTACCACGCGAGCCCAGTGCAGATTGGTGGATATCATGTCTTCGAATGTTTGGTTCTAGCACAATGATATAAGTATCGAAGTCCACACAATGTTCCTTCGCCGTTTTAGACCATTGCTGATGAAATAAATAAATTGCACAAAGTTGGGAGCATGTACTTGGTTCGATTTTACATACATGGTGTAAATAAAAGGAAAGGAAATAATAATATTTATTCAAAAAAATTACAAGGCATCATTTTTTTTTTTTTTTTTTTTTAAATCAACGCACAAACTGTTAAAATTTGCTGCTTCTCCACTCTGAAGTGTCGCGCTCTTCCACCGCATTTTATATACACGCCGCGGTGCCTTGTAGTAAAATACCGATAGTGGGGCGCGTCATTTCAGTCTGGACCAGCTATACCATGAATTCAGCACACAATTCTAGAAACCCAGCGAAAAATGAAAAAAATCAGCTGTTGCATACTAAAGGGCAATAGCTACACTGCCAAAATTTATGGAATAGCTGATTTTGTTTTGATACCTACGAAAAATATACACTTAAGTCACCGTCGCCATGGGCCATAGTGCCTAGCCTTTTCCCAACTGTGTTGGGTTCAACTTCCAATCTAACCAGAAGATGCAGCTGAATTTTATTGTGTATTTAACACGTCGCGTCTGTCTCCACAATCCAGTTACTGAGTATAGCTCGATTCAAAGTTAATGGCGGCACGGAAGTTAGCTGCTCGCTGCGCAGTAATGCACCCCTCACCCCCGCTGACCCATGAATTTGTTATTGCGCAGCGACTCGCCTCATGTTCTGAGCCGCCATTGAGTTTGAATCGGGCTGTAACACGATACCCCTTGGTAAGATTAGTTATCAGACTTTTGGGCTTCTGATTACTCGTAACGACTGTCAAAGATCCGAATGCCAGCCGGAACTAACGGCTTAACTGACTTTCCGACGCACGAAGGGGTCTCGATATATAAAGGACCGCGGCAAGCGTAGCTTAAACATCGATCGACCCGTGCAGCTGTTAGATAATAGACCAACATTGAGATTAGCCTTTGGTAATAACAATCGGCTCGATGAGTCACGATACTTGATTACTTTATCTTTTTTTGATATTTTAGATGATTCTTTGTTTATCCTATTACAATCTTGATATAACGCCCGATGAGTCAATTGTGAATATAAATTGAAAGTGGTTCCGCACATCCTAACTTAATAATAATATTATAAATGCGAAAGTGAGTTTGTTTGTTTGTTACGCTTTCACGCTAAAACGGCTGAATGGATTTGGATGAAATTTGGCACAGGGGTAGACCATGACCTGGAAAAGGACAACAAGGGGCTATGCGATCATAAATGTAGGGAACAACAGTTTTTTTTTCTTGATTTCATGTTTGTTGCTATAGTGAAAGTTGTTCATAATGATGAGTACAATGACCCGTTGGGAGGATGCCCATTAATTCAATTTCCTCCTGTATAGGATATAACGAGCTTTGAGCTTTTAAGAGGGAACAGGGGCTGCGAGGAATTTGAAAAATAGGTATTTGAAGAAACTATTGCCGTCTTCTTACCTCAAGTCTGCCCCCGTAGAGTGCGATAGGGATAGCTACAGCTCAAACCAATTATATCACAAAAAAAATTGACGAAATCGACGTTTCGTATTCCCCTTTTTTTCTCCTCGGAAACTGAACCGATTCAATTATGTTTTACATTAAAATTTTAAGACGAAGTACGTCTAGGTTCCTTTTATTTGAAATTTTGTTAAAAAAAATCGAATTTGTCTGGTACTCCTCTAATCAAGGGGGTTAAAATGGGGCATTTTTGTAATTTATGGAGGTTCATATTTTCTTTACCGATAAGTTGCTGAAAAAAGGGAAATAATAGGGACGTGACTACAGCAGACCTAGATTTTATGAAAAAAAAATGATTGCTCTAGAGTCTAGAGGCATTATTGAGGAAGAAAAAAGGAGAATACACTTGAATGGAGAATCGCACGCCCTGTTCCCTCTTAATAAGGTTGTCATAATGATGAATCATTGAAAATAGACTTGGCTTTATTTTTTTTTTTTTTTTTTTGGTTGGGAAATTATCAAACAACTTCTCCCGCTCTGGGTGGAGCGGGAGGGCGTGTCAGACTCTTACAACCCACCCGTGTTCCTTCCGTTGCCTGTACGTTGCCAGGGGCCACGGTATCCCTTTCGGACTTTCCCGCAACCCCGGCATAATTGCCCTGACTTGGTGACTGGCTTGAGTTATCTGGTTCCTCGAACAGTACATGGACGGGAGGTACGCACCAGGCGACTGTTCGCTACCAGCTTTTGTAGATCCAATGCTGGTATGCGCTCGCCGCTATACCACTTAGTCGACACATAGAACACGCGTTTTGGTGCAATAGACATATTATTCCTAAGCAGATATAAATTTAAAAAGTATTTTATATTTTCCGCGTACCCCTAATTGCCTATCGTATTGTGTCGCATTCATAAGGTAATATAAGATTCAGGAGTTATACTGTTTATCATACAGATAACTCTCACAGTTCAATGCGGTGTGCGAAAATATAACTGAGATATTTTATTGATAGGACTACAAAATAAGAAAAGAAAATTATTTGAAATTTTACCTAACGTGTAAAGTGAGACTGTATTATGGCGGCAGAAGTTAATACAAGTATACGAAAACAATATGTCATCGCAGGATGCTGTAAGTACTTTTGTTATTATTAATAATGAAAACAAAAAAATAAACACCCCAGGCTCAAACTGATGGAAGTACGTATGTTGAAAAAGTCGTTTATTCAAAACAGGCTGCGAATCAACACATTTTGATCGTCAAAATTCAACCCCCAAAAGCCCGCTCTTCTCTACTTCCTAGTGCTTTAGCTGGGAAGAAGTGGTGCAACAAACTCCCCAGTAACACATCTTCCTAATAAGTTAGGATAGAAAAAAATTGTTTTTAAACAATGGTACTTTATTTTAAAATATTTTTTGAAAGTAAAAAAAATATTTGCTGCATGTCACACGCCAATATTAAGGTATGTTTCTGAACAATGCTGCTGTAACAATGCGATTCCGAGCACCACTGCGCGGCACTGCTGTTCGTGGTTTACTTCTCAACAGTTGTCAACATCCATCACTCCAAAGACAATTTCCATGCAATTTCCGCCCCCATGCACCCCGCCACTCCACTATATGCTAAACGCTAACACCTCAGTAATAAAGTTGAATGATTTTATTTTGACCTAAAATAATAAATGGCATTGGCTAACCAACATTTTTATTTATTTATTTATTTAATACTTCAAGCACAAAAATTTTTAGTGTATTTTCGTTGGCTGATTTATTTTTCTAATGCGTTTTTCTTATTATTATTTTACTATTGTCCTTATTTTGGTGGTCTGAAGGATTTCTAAAAGTTTGTCCATCTATTTTAATGGGACCTTATATATGGAAAGAAAAACATCCAATAAATCATAATACTGTAGTACCATTTTGATTGTATGCGTTACTTTTTCAGAATATTAATGCAAATTAACATACAATTTAAGGAGCCTCCTATTAATGCCGCACTAGTGTTCTGCCGTGGCAGCAAGGCGACACTGTCGCGCAGCATTGCTGCCGTGCTTGGAATGTAATCTCATATAAGCAGAAAATGACTGAACAACACTGCACGCGGCCACTGCCGGTCCCCATAGGACCGGCAGTGGCCGCGTGCAGTGTTGTTCAGAATCATACCTTTAGTCAATTCAGTTTGACCTCTCCATCTATAGGAGTCTTTCCTTTCGGGCTCTACCACTTTTATTAACACTTATATTTTTGTAATTTCAGTATATTTCGGACAAATGCTAGTGGGCTTTGGCATGGGCTGGACAGCACCAGTATTAGTCAAACTGCAGAATCCTGACGAGACACCCTTGGCAACTGCTATAACTGATGCAGAAGCATCCTGGGTAGCGTCCATTACCTTTATTGGGATTATCGGAGGTATTGTAGAAGAAATATTTTATAATTCCACAGAATAGATACTACGTACAGCAGACTGCATGCGGTGGTCATTTTGACCTTCAGCTGGCCTAGCGTAGTACAGAGTTTCAATAGAATGCAAGGCCAGCTTATACTGGTGTACCACGGACGTACGGCCTGGCCTTCTTTGCTAAGGCGTTCATATGGCATGTTGAGTTTTAAAAGGATAGATACTGTCATAGAGGTATGATTAAAGGGAAAGGCAAATAGCGCTTACATATTCGAAGACTCGATGTGTATATATTAACGCCCAGATTCTGCACACAATTTTTTTTTTTCATATAAGTAAAAAAAAAACGAGCGGGCAAACTCAAACTTAAACTCAAAGCATTTAATTCTATTTTTTTTTTATTCTATTCCATTTACAGGCACTTTTGAATTGTCAGAGTCGGTCAGTTAATCAGAAAGTTGAAGCTAGTTGCCCATTCCAAAACGTAGATCTCTATGGAGAAGAACGGGCAAGAAACTCCAAGGACACTCTTTTAAATATAGAAATTACAAAATCCTGGGTACATTACTCTTGTTACTTCTATATGTGAGAACAATGTAAAAAAAAAACAAGAACGAATAAAAATATAAGATTAAAAATAAGAACCTTACCGTAGTCGCACATGATGTGTAACATCAGACCTCATGGCTGATCTATATATGATATAAACAATATTCATTATCATCGTCATCCTCATCATCATCATCATCATCATCATCCTGATAACAACCACTCGGAAAATGGTTTGGTACCATCTGACGGCCAACTGTAGCACCGCGCGCGCTTATTGGTCCCTTTTCACGAAATCACTCCCACAGATTGCAGGAAAGCGAGAGGAAAGATGTTACACATCAATAAAACAAGCCTATTAATAATAAAACAATAAGTATTTGTACAGCCAGAGAAACAATCAATATCTATAGTATGATTAAAAAAAAAGATTTCGCAACATAGCCACCATCACTGCTTGACCAATAACATCCTACATTATCTTTATCTTTCAGGTCCTTACATCTCAGGCTACCTTTGTAACGTAGTAGGCAGAAAACCTTGCCTATACTTCGGTGGAAGCATGCTTTTACTGTCCTACCTTTTGCTAGCAGTTGCCAAAAGTTTGGCTTTGATATACGTGGCCCGAACCCTCGTTGGCGTTGGTAATGGAGTGTTATTTGTTACAAATCTAGTCTACATTGGAGAATTGGCGTGAGTATCAGAATGTTGTACATATCATACCCCTGCCCTTATGTCAATTTATTTGACGTCTGCACAATACGTCTCATTCTTCCATAGCCGTCATCTCAGTGTATCATCTTGATGGTGCTTGCAAGAAATGATGCATGAACCTCCTCTTTTCTTATAGCCGTTCAAATTCATACTTTTCTTGTTACATTAACATCTTCTTATTTTATCAGGTCAACAAAAGTTCGAGGTACTCTGCTAACTCTAACAGGATTGTCTAATACACAAGGCATCCTGATGGTGTACTCAATGGGACCGTTTATATCATACGCAAAACTTAATTGGATGGCTGCGTTTTTATGCGCCGAATACGTTGTTGCAGTATTTTTTATCGTACCTGAAACTGCTGTTTATCACGTTATGAAGGGTAAGAGTGTAACCTTAAGAATGTTTCATCACTCCGTAATTATCAATCACCGTTCCATTAATAATGACGTAGACGCAAACTGTCGAATGCCTGCAGAGCGAATCAATAAATTGCAGCAACAAAAAAATGCTGTATATATATTATGAAATACTACAATATTAAAATAAAACACTTATTTCAGGCAAAACAGAAGAAGCATTGACTAATCTAAAATCACTTGGCAGACAAGATGACATAGACGATATGGTAGTAAAGGCTAATGATAAGCCGAAACCAAAAATGGCTCAATTGACTGAGATATACACAGTCAAGTCAAATAGAAGAGCTGCATTTATAATAATATCTTTAAATATATTTACACAATTGAGTGGGATGACTACTGTGATCGCATTTGTTACGGTTATTTTCGAAATGACAGGATCGGTTATGGACGCACATATATCTACTATAATAATCGGTGTTACTCAATTCCTTGCGTCAATTATTGCACCAGTACTCGTCGATAGAATAGGAAGGAAAACCCTATTGTTAGCATCTTCTGCAGTTTGTTCATTGAGCTTGGTAAGTTCATATTTGTTTTGCTAACTTTCAAATTGGTCGCAGTTACTTGGCGTAGCTTCAAATACAGGGTGTATGTAAAACGTATCGCGAAGCCGCCATCCAAGCATTGTGTATTTATGTCGCGGCCAGGTTTTAGAATTGATCATTTAATGAAATGAACATCGACCGTTGGTCACATCATGATGTGGTCTGGCCAGATCATTGAATACTCAACGTTTGACGATATTAACAGTTAAACGCACGACTACGTCGCTTTGTTTTTGTTGTGCATCATGGCGGCGGCATACAATAAATCAAACATAGTGGGGTGACCACGCAAAAAAGTTTAAAGACTTTTATTGGGTTTCCAAATATGATATTATGGAAAACGATCAACTTGGATGTAGCGCTCGCCGGCCGCTGCCACGGCGTGAAAGTAACATAGCATTTAAAATTAGTCTAAAAATTAAACATGCACCCCGACCAGAAGTGTTAGGGTTGGTTAGAACTGTGACTAACCGCGCTAGCCGAGCTAGCGAAGTGAGTGGTGAGGCGGCAGCGGCCGGCGAGCGCTACTTCCAAATTGGTCGCAGTTACTTGGCTATTTTTACTAAGTACCTACACCTTAAACCACGGGTACCCTACATTAATGTTTAAACGATATGGTCACTTTTAGCTGGCCACGAGGTAGGAGGAACAGGTTGTAAAGTTTACTGAAAAGGGAGGATCCTCCGAACAGACGGGTGCCATGTCTGGTGGGCAACTGCCCGACGATTGATGTCGGGACTCGTCGCGCAGTAAACCCTGCTTGCGCGATGCAGGATTTGTGTGACGTCAGGTCTTTGATGTGTAGTTCGCATGTGGCGATGTAAATGCCACCATGACATGTATATCAAACTAAGTAACATTGTAAAAAAATAATATTACACACTCTGCTTTATTATTCCACGTTGGATTCAATTACCAAGTTGTTCAAATTGGTTATGCTATTATGGCCCTATTATGGGCAGACACGATACTTTAAGAATTGGCAATTTGTCGACTACACCAAAGCAGCTGTATCGCGTTTTGGCGATTCTTTGTATTTGGTTGCCGACTCCAAACCGATTTTAGTTTTGCTCTCCTTTATAACTTTATTGTTATTTTTCAGGCTGTTCTTGGAACTTACTTCTACCTATATAATAATGCTTACCCAATCGCAGAGGACTTTCAATGGGTCTCGCTAGTATCAGTGATGATATTCTGCATTGCTTATTATTATGGTAAGTTTATGAAAATTAAGACAGTCGCATGTCATGTCCAATCAATTACTGTCTATCTCAAAGCTGTAATATTTAAAATTTATAGAGAAATGATAATGGCATTGTAATCCACGTGTTTGACAACAAACCAGCTACAAAATTGCATAATTTGCATAATCAGACACAAGCCTGTAGGTCACCTCTCTGTGAGAGAGAGTGGGCCGTAATCCTCCACGCGGGCCCAGTGCGGATCGGTAGATTTCAAATGTCTTCGAATTTTTAGTTCTATTATTTTTGCCGGTCAGCTAGAAAAATATGATAAATGCCTAATTTCTTTCTTCTCCAGGTATGGGTATTATTCCCAACACTTTTATCGGTGAAATGTTCACCGACACCTGCAGAGGTTTCGGTGGCACGATCACGGTAACCATCTCCTGGGTGTTCGGTTTCGGAGTAACCACCGCATTCGGTTACATAATTACTGCATGGGGACCTAGTGTCATCTTCTGGATGTTTTCAAGCTCTTGCGCTATTGCGTTCTTCTTTTCTATAGTTTTTGTACCTGAGACAAAGGGAAAGAGTCTTTTGGAAATCCGAGAGCTCTTAAGTAAATGATTGGCTGTGAACCTGTGATATTATTATTAAGTAAATGTTTATTTGTTATTTTCGTTTTTATTTTATGTACATATCCTAAGACAATGGCGGACGAAATGACCTGTTTCATATGTTTAACTACCAGACGTAGTGATGAAGAGAATATAACAAAAAAAGGGTATAAATGTCGATGGCAATAATAAGAAAAAAGACAGGCAGAAAGGATGGATTGTGTTGAAGATGATACATGTGGTTAAGTAGGAAGTTAAATATCAGACAAGGGCTAACAAAGAATGTAAAATTATGCATAAGAAAAACTGCAGAAAGAAAGCAGAAGAGCTAAACTGATCCTAAGTAAATTCGGGCAACAGAATGATATGCACACCAATTAGCGCGTACTTACGAGATTAAATACGATTATTTTTGTAAACAATTAACACTTGAGCTTTATACAAACTGAATTAGTTACAACTTTGACTGTTATATTGTTTTACATCTATACTACATATATTAACTTCTGATTTAAACTTTATACGAGTTTGTGCATAGATCACTAACTATGAACTGAAACAACTTTAGATTATAATTTAACAATATATTAACTTCAAACCATAAAGTACATGAAACAGTCGTTTCGACCTTTTTAGTATAGTTGCTCCACAGGTTGCACATATATAACGTTTGGCAATAGCTTTTGAATAGTGTAACTTTAACAACACCTGAGCATCGCGCAAACCTGCGAGAAAGCATATTACCCCTTACCGACAATATTTATTTATTTATTTATTTATTTAACCATTTATGTACACACATTTATATAAACAGACAAGAAGAAAAGAACAGAAAAATACGTACAAAGGTGATGCTTATTTCTAAAGAAATCTCTTTCAGCATACCTACGATAGGACAGAGGGTAAAAAGAGATGTAGACACCGTGTGTAAGAGTAGAGAGAAAGTAAAATACATAAAATCAAAACAATTCACTTAGTAAGATAAAAAATTATATGAGAATATACTTACATACATACATACATACATACAATCGTACATACTAAAATAAATAAAATACAAAATAAATACCAACGCAACTATGACGAAGTGGAAAGATAGTGTTCTTTCACTCTTCTTTTAAATACTGCAACAGTCTGTTCAATACCCTGCGCTCTCTACCCATGTCTATATCATCATTCAATTTCTCATTGACCCAGTGACCCAAGTACTTGAATTTGGACACTTGCTGTAGGACGGTTCCATTTAATGTGATCGAAGGAACATGGTAGGCTTTAGTCCCCGCCTTAAAAACTAGCAGCTCGCTCTTCTGCACATTGTACTTGAGCCCATGGGTCATTGCATACTGTTCACATATGTTCTTTATGTTCATATTTTATTATGTAGTTTCTGAGCTAAGTAATAAGAACAATGAAATATCAAACGTAGGCATAAAACCTTTCACTCATACACCCCAATTTAGACGTAATGGTGGCTCGGGACATGAGGCGAGTCGCTGCACAGTAACGAATTCAACGGTCAGCGGGGGTGAGGGTTGGGGTACTTCACAGCGAGAAGCGCACTTCCGAGCCGCTATTAAGTTTGAATCGAACTGTACCATCTGGGATCTTTTATAATCATTGCATAAAACTTAAGGAGTTTCGGGCGTGTTTGTCACGGAACTGACTGAGGGGCCCAGCAGCACCATGTCATCAGCATAACTAACGTTATTCGTAAAAATACCATCCACTGAACAACCGACACCAGCACTGCTGAGCTCTCCAATCAGTCCATTTACATATAAATTAAATAGAGTAGGTGAGGTTAACCGCCCTGCCTTACTCCACGCTCCATCCTATATTCATCCGAGCATTCGCCCATCCACCTGACAAAATTGCTTTGATTATCATACCAATATCTAAATAAATTGATGATCTTTACAGACAGGCTGGTGTTGAGCCTCATCTTCCTCCACAGAGTATTGTATGACACCATGTCAAATGCTTTTAACAGGTCCAGGAAGCAGGCGCATACGGGTGTTCTTCTGTCAGTAGTACCGGACAGTATGCTTAAGATACAGTACTGCAGATTCTCTGGACAGCCCAGGTCGGAATCCGAACTGAGCGTCATGCAGAGGCATGTTGGGTTAAATGTCTGTTAAGCTCACCATCCAGCACCTTACCCAGGGTCGTGGCCAGAGATATAGGTCTATAATTTCCCTTTTCTGATGCGTCACCAGTCTTATTTTTAATTAATTGTCTCTAGGAATTATGGTCTTCATGAGATCGTCTGGTAGATAGTTATGACGAAGACAGAAAGTAAACATCATGGGTAGGACCCAAGGCAAGTGACCACCCGCATGCTGCAGATGCTCGATGCTGACACCACCGTGGCCCGGTGACTTTCCTCTGGTCATTTGCTTAACAACCTTATCAACCTCCGCATAAGTTATTTTAACTGAAAGCTGGGAAGCGCGGTACCGGTGACCGGTACCGCGCTTCCCAGCATCGAGCATCATTTCGCCATCTTCCGGTTTCAAAAGAGGTTCCACTCTAAAGTGGTTCCTAAATAGGTTAGCCACATCACCGGGAGCACCAATCCCCTCCACACTGGCTGGGAGACTCACCTTTGGCTTAAGTTTATTTGTAGACTTCCAAAACTGACTGAAATTTTTAGACTTATGATGTTTGGCAATTATATCCATCATTTTGATTTCAGTTTGGCTTTAAAAAAAAATCTATAGTCATGCATGGCCTCATAGAGCCTACCCGACTTAGGCTTACCATACGAACAGCATTCTTGGAAATAAAATCAAGCCTTTCGTTGTGCATCTATTCCAACCCGCGATGTGGCGCCGCCTCACAGGTTTGCTTTTATGGCCGTATACAGAGGCTTCTATAAGCACCGTTAGAACAGCTCGGTACAACCTATTAATCACATCTCTATGCTCAATATTATCACAACTTATCCGCACAACTGTTTTACTCATCAGGAAAATCAATATGTAGTGACACCCACGAACTGGCTTTGAGACGGATTTCTGAATTGGAACTGGAATTAAGCAGGACCCACAACACAATAACCTGTTTGGAATCTCTCAAAGCCAGTGAAGACGCTGCGATCACCTGCAGTCTTTATGATGAGTTGGTTGGTAGCGGGTCTGGACCCACATGTGTTGAACCAATTGTAACAATAGACTTAACTGATGATACTATCACTAAATGCAATTTGTTTACTAGCCATAATAAGTTAAAAAAATATATTAAAATTAATAGATTAATTAAAAAAATTCAAAAATCACTAAAGCGCCAAAAAGTTAACAAATTAAATATAAAACTTAGGCAAAAAAATCTAAATTTAATTAAAGAATTAAAGATGTGTAATAGTGAATTACAATTATGTAATACTATGTATGATACAGACACTCAGCACCTACAGGATGAATTGTTTGTTAGGGAATATGCTCTAAAGGATATCTTTAGTAAATATGAGGCTTCTCAACAAGACCTGAGTAAGCGCTTGCAGGAGGCCAATGAACTGGCAGACCTGGTCAAGTACAACGCCGAGAGGTATGAGTCTCTGACAAATAACCTCTCTTTTAGCTGTGCCTGCTCCCATGAGCCCGAATCTCAACTGGTTACACCTTCACCCTCAGTGGCTCAGCCTGTAGGTAGCTGTTTGGATGGCATACAAAATAATAATAAGAATAAAACAACTTATGTATTTACTGACATATTTGGTCAAGGTTTTGGAAGTATATTTAATCAGTGTTCGCAACAATATGTAATTAATAATTGTTTACCCGGTGCCAGTATTAGCCAATTAATTAATAATATTAAAATGACAAAAATAAACCCCAGTTCCACTGTTATATTACTATACGGGGACAGTTTAACTGTAAGAAAAAAGGACATAATTGAATGTGTCCATTTGATGTTACATCTCAATGAAACAAATAATTGTAAATTTATTTTCTGTGCCTTGCCATATTCTCGATATTTGTCTAATGAGACAAATAGGCACATTTATAAATTAAACATGTTAATTTATAATAGGACTTGTCGTCACAGTGACGCTATTTTATATTTTGATTGTAATCAATTTATTACTGATTACAAACTGACAAATTATACAATGTATTTGCCACCTAGTTGTAGAAGACAAATTGCTAATCTTTTAGCATACAATATACACAGTGACACTGGTACCTGTACTGTACCTTCGATTACTGTTAGTAGTGGTACTAACACCACTTTTGATACGCCTTGTAGTTTAAACTATTAGGAGCGACAACGGATGAGCCGCATACATTGAATGTTGTTCATCAAAATATGCAGGGTCTGTCCGGCAAAGAGTTAGAGTTAAGTTTATTTATGGAGAACTATGATGTTCAAGTGTTATGTTTGACTGAACACTGGTTGAAAGAACATGAAGTAGTATTTATCAATGATGATAATTTTACCGTACAAAGTGCGTTTGTAAGAAAAAGCGCCATTCGCGGTGGATCTTTAGTTCTTGTTTCAAACAAGTTGAAATGTAAACAACGTTTAGATTTAGTTAATCTTTCCATTGAGCGCACTATTGAGTTGTCTTGTGTTGAACTCGAGCGATACGTTATAATTTGCGTTTATCGACCCCCCTCTGGTGATTTTATTAGTTTTGAATCGGTAATGGAGGATTCACTCAATAGGTTAAAATCAAGTAATAAAAGTATAATTTCATGTGGAGATTTTAATATTAATATTCTAGATGTTACTCCTTTAAGTACTAGACTTCTTAATCTCTTTAGGTCTTATAATTTAATTAACTTGTTTTTTGAACCTACTAGGATCACAGCAACTTCGTCAACTTGTCTTGATAATATATTTAGTGATTGTGATGCCAAAAATAAATTAGTGTCATGTGACTTAACCTCAGACCACTGTGGTTTATTAGCTAGTTTCCCCATGCCATTACATAAAAAGCCGCATAAAATAGAATGTAGGCCTTATACAGCTAGTCGTTGCAATAAGTTTAAAAATAATATAGCTCATAGAATTACACCATCTATAGTAGAACACGAGAATCCGAATGAAATCTATGGAGCCCTTTTTGATGTTGTGCAAAAAGAGTACCAATCTACTTTCAAGACTAAAACTATTAAAATAAATGGCACCTCCGTTGGCTTTAACCAATGGGCCACTCCAGGTATTTATAAAAGTAGAGCGAGACTATACGAGTTATATGGTTTGAAAAAATATAGGTTTGATACTCCTTTCGTAGAGTATGTCAAAAATTATTCAAAATTATTTAAAAAGGTTAGTGCTTTTGCTAAATCTAAATTTTTAAGCGATAAAATTAAAAATTCCAAGAATAAAGTAAAAACCACTTGGAACATTATTAATAATGAAATGGGTAAATCGGTTAAGCAAGATAAACAACTTGAGATTATGGTCGACAGTAAATTAGTTACTAAAGCAGCTGACGTAGCTGAGGCGTTTAATGAGTTTTTTGCAAACATACCTATAACCACGACTCGCTCCTTAAATTCGTCCCCGTCTAAAGCTGAAAACCTTTTGTTTAGTAGTGTGTCTAAAAGTAGTCGCTTATTCAGCTTCGAACATGTTACGCCGCGTGATGTAGTTAATGTTTTTAACACACTCAAGTCAAAAAACACTGGTGATTACTGGGGCATCTCCATTAAACTTTTAAGCAATATAATAGACATCGTAGCCCCATATCTAGCTGTTACTTTTAATAAATGTGTTGATTTAATAACTTATCCTGACCTCATGAAGAGTAGTAAAGTCATACCATTATTTAAATCAGGTAATAAAAATGATGTTGGCAATTTCAGGCCTATTTCTATCTTACCAGCATTAAGCAAAATATTTGAAAAGTTAATACTCAAGCAGTTGCTAATCCATTTTAATTTAAATAGCCTCCTCCATAATGAACAATATGGCTTTACAAAGGGTCGTTCGACCACAGATGCGGGTGTTGCTCTGCTAAAACACATATTTAACGCATGGGAGAACTCGCAAAATGCTATTGGGGTTTTCTGTGATCTCTCCAAAGCCTTTGATTGCGTGCACCATGGCACGCTTTTGCGTAAACTGCGTCATTACGGTGTGCAAAATGAAGCTCTCAACCTTATAAATTCTTATTTACATAATAGGTCCCAATGTGTAGATGTTAATGGTGTGAAATCTTCCGGGCTGCCAGTTCAGTTAGGTGTGCCTCAAGGCTCAATACTGGGTCCATTCTTGTTCTTAGTCTATATCAATGACTTACCATTCTATTTAAAGGGTATCTGTGAAGTTGTACTGTTTGAAATGAAATGAAATGAAATGAAATGAAATGAAATGAAATGAAATGAAATGAAATTGTTTATTCTGTAAATAGGATATTGCAATCACTTTTACACGTCATATTAAAAAAAAAATAAGAAGAAAATGCTAGATGAGTTCGGCGTTTCCTATCTGACTACTCTGAGAAGAAAGACCGAAACAAACTCAGAGGTCACAGTCTCTTTTAAAGTCCAGACATAATCTTGGTCAGGCCATATGAGGACCATGTAGATTAGTGTCTGAAATGGTCTTTTGAGGAAAGAACCACACAGATTTGAGTGGACCTGTCCAGTCAGTGCAAGCATTTGTCAGTAATCGTAGAGCTCAACTCAGAACTTAAGGAGCTCAACTCGACGAACAATACCAAAGAAAGGACATTTGGGTAGGTCGCATAAAGTACTCAAACTGCCAGACCATCATTTAAACTAACTGAGAAAGAAAAAATTAAAGAAAGGAAAAACAATAAAAATAAAATATCCACATAGTCCTCACATTCACAATAATTAAAACAATATAATACTTTACAAAGTAATCATGTTATTTTGTATATAAATTTCAATAATGTCAATATGTATATAAAAAACTGGTATTTTTAATGATTTACATAATAATTAAAATGTCAAATTTTATAGTTTTATCACAAAGCTTAGCAGAGCGAGCAGCTCAATCCCACGCTTTTTTATCTTCTAAATAATCTGAAATTTTATAGTACCCTTTTTTACAAAGTTTGGTTTTAATACAGCTTTTAAATCGTTTAATGGGTAAGTTTCGAATATCAATGGGAAGTTTGTTGTAAAAGCGTATACATTGACCCATGAACGAGTTGCCTACTCTGTGGAGACGTGTGCGATGTACAGCAAGGTTGTGTTTATTCCTGGTATTTAAACTATGAATATCGGTCATTTTCTTAAAATTTGATATATTTTTGTGTACATGTAATAGGTTTTCAAAAATATATTGTGAGGCTACAGTCAGGATGTTTATTTCTCTGAATTTTTCTCGAAGGGAATCCCTTGGACCTAGGTTGTAAATGGCTCGAACAGCTCTTTTCTGTAGAACAAAGATAGTACGAATGTCCGCACAGGTTCCCCAGAGAAGAATCCCATAAGACATAAGACTATGAAAATAACTAAAATAAACAATTCTGGCTGTATCTACGTCAGTTATCTGTCTAATTTTTTTAACAGCATAAGCGGCCGAACTAAGTCTTCCTGACAATTTTTCTATGTGTGGGCCCCATTGTAATTTACCGTCAATAGTTATTCCAAGAAAAACTGTTGACTCTACAGGGTCCAACTCTATTCCATTAACTTGAACATTAGTAGTTAGCTGCCTGACATTTGGCGTTGAAAATCTAAGGAGTTTAGTTTTTTTTTCGTTCAGGAGAAGATTATTTACATTAAACCAATGCACAACTTTAGAGAGTGCATCGTTAACTTGTTCATAGTTGACTAACTGACGTTTGATTTTAAAAATGAGGGAAGTGTCATCTGCGAATAAGACGATCTTGTGATTATCCCTTATGTGGTAAGGTAAGTCATTTATATAAATTAGAAATAAGAAAGGACCTATAATTGAACCCTGCGGAACGCCCATAGTGACCGCAGATCCTGCAGATCTCTTGCCATTAATATCGACCCTCTGAATTCTGTTGTTCAGATAAGAAGTCAGAAGGTCAAGAGCCTTGTCCCTCATACCATAGTGGTACAGTTTCCTGATGAGTGTGTCATGATGTACGCAATCGAAGGCCTTGGACAAGTCGCAGAAAATGCCAAGAGCATCTTGCGACTCCTCCCAGGCCTCGAATATGCTCTTCAGTAATTCCACGCCCGCGTCTGTAGTTGAACGACCCTTTGTGAAACCAAACTGTTTCAGATGAAGTAAATTATGTGCATTGAAATGTCCTAACATTTGTTTTAAAATTATTTTTTCAAAAATTTTGCTCAATGATGGTAAAATCGAAATAGGCCGAAAATTTGTGGGATCAGTTGTGCTGCCAGATTTGAACAGTGGAATCACTTTGCTAAGTTTCATCAGATCAGGAAAAACACCAGATGCAACACAAGAGTTAAAAACGATTGCTAAAAAGGGTGAAATAACATCAATTATTGAAGACAAGGTATGTACTGATAATCCCCAAAGGTCAGCAGTTTTCTTTACATCAAGATTTCTAAAAGATTCTATAATGTCTTTAGCAGTAATAATTGTGAATTCAAAAAGTTTGTCACATTCTGGTACACATTCTTTAAGTATTGAGTAAGCAGAAGTGGAGGATGACGATGACAGAGTTTTGGTTGTTAAAATGGGAATATTAGTGAAAAATTTTTCAAACTCAGTGGCCACCTCCACGTCTGCCTTAATATCTACATCATTGATTTTTAGATGGAAGTCACGATTCCGTACTGTCGTTCTTCCCGTTTCTGAATTAATAATATTCCAAGTTGTTTTAATTTTATTTCCAGAAGATTTTATTTTATTTTTAATGTGTATGGCTTTTGCTGAGGAACAGGCTCTTTTAAAAGTTTTTGAATATTTCTTAACAAATTCTTTAAAAGTTTCATCATGGTTATATGATTTTTCATGATACAATTCAAATAACCTCTGCCTACTTTTATAAATACCTGGTGTTGCCCAATCACTTAATATAATGCGGTCACTAACAGGCAATGTTTTTGAGGTGAAAACCTTCCTAAACTCACAATTGATGAGTTTAAATAGTGAAGCATAAGCTTGATCCGGGTCATCATGATAAGGCAAACCCGGTAGCTTTTCCATTAAATTATTTTTAAATTGTCCTAAGCGACTTTTATTTACAGGAACAAAACTCACTAGTTTTCTTTGAGCTCTGACTGTTTTCTGAGGGAAAGTGACTAACTGGCCACAGTGATCAGAGTCCAGCTCATTTATAATTAAATGGCTAGAAGGTCTTAAGTTTGTAAAAATATTGTCAATACAGGTAGCACTAGTGGCAGTTATTCTAGTCGGCTCAAAGAAAGTATTGTACAAATTATACGACTTTAATAAAGTTATAAATTTATTTACTACAGCAGATTTATCCAGTATATTAATATTGAAATCTCCACAGACTACAACTGTTTTATTATTGTTACAAGTCTTTAACAATACTTCTTCCATATATTTCTCAAAAATATCATATGAAGCACATGGGGGCCTGTACACGCTCATTACAATGAACTGCTCAAGCTCAATGCAAGCTATTTCAATAACTCGCTCAACAGAGAGGCTCACAATATCCTTACGTTCTTTAAATTTCATATTGTTACGAACAATTATTAAAGAGCCACCACGTATCATATTAACTCTGCTGAATGAGCTGGCAACCTGGTGGTTGTTAAAGCTGAACATGAACTGGTGGGCTTTTAGCCAATGTTCAGTTACACATAGGATATCAATATAACTACAGTTCATGAACAGCTCCAATTCTAATTCCTTACCTATCACACCCTGTATATTTTGATGAACAATTTTAAGAGTATTATTATTACATTTATTTAGATTACTACTATTTGACGGGTGAGATATTAAAGAAGATTTTTTTTTTACATTTTGATGATTTAAACCAGTATTTAATTTTTTTGCATTTATTAAGCAAGAGGTTTCCTCTATTGTCCTAATTTCTAATTTAAATGATAATTCATGTCATTCGTTGTTGCCAAATTATTGGCAGAATTATTTAAAATGTCATTGCATTGCTCAAAAGAAGCAAGTTGTTTAGCCAAATTTTTGGCTGAAATAGAAAAAAAATATGATAGCGACACAGCTATCTGTCTTTTACAATAGTCAGAAAGATAGTACATAACAATATTATATCTATCTCTTGTCAATTTTAAATTATTACCAACATAATTGTTAGTATCAATTAAATGGAACAGATTATTATTGAAAGTCCAATTATACAATGTCATATTTAAATCAAATCTTAAATTATTTTCTTCCTGTGGCAAACTGTTACTATATGGGAATGTAAACAACACAATTTTTCTTAAACTAAGATTACACAAAGTTCTGTAATATTGGAGCAATTCTCCTTTGTTCACATTTCCCCTATTACCCATAAAAATTAATAATGTAGTATCCTGGCTAAAGTTAAATTTAATAATTACTTTCATAATGTCAAATAAAGAACAACCAGGCATACAGTAGTTTATTATGGAGTGTCCTGGATATTCATCTGTCAACAAGTGGCCTAACTCCTTTCCAATCTCATCGCAAAATAATACTACATCATTTTTTACAATTTGCTTAGATTGTTTATTTGAACCAGTGATAGCAGGAAATGACAAATCAACACAGGGCTGCGGTAAGGTGGTATTGCGAGTTGTCCATGAATGATCTGGCGTAAGTACTTTGGGTGGTGTTTGACACTGCTCACAGTTGTTTGTTTGTGAGTTTACCAGCTCATTCATTGCCAACACATATTCCCTCATTAGCTGTTCAGAGGTATTATATTTGTTAGTCATCGAACTAAGTTTCTCCTGTAAATGGTCAAGTTCAGATTGCAAGTACTCTGTGTCAATGTTGTACCTCCTAGTACTTTGTTCCAAATTAAGAGAATACATATCTAATTGCTTGAGTAAATTTAGCCTTTCTCTATTGAGTTTAACATTTTTAATAAAGAACTTTTGTCTTTTAACCATCTTTTGTGTTTTAACAATGTATTTATTGATTTTAATGTATTTTTTAAGTTTGTTTTTACTGGTGACTACCCTCACTGAATGACATGACTTTGAATCCTCATCACCTGTTAAATCTATAGTGTAAGAGGGGTTTATGGCAGAAACCATTGACGGGGCAATAGGCATCAACTCATTGAAGAGACTTTGGTTCAGCGAGGCGGTGATGTTATGTTGTGTAGTCTGAAGTTCTGTTATTTGACTTTGAGCCTCATGTAGCTGCTGTTGTAATAAATGTTTGTGACTAAGAGCTTGTTCATACTCTATGCTACACTGGCTGAACCCGTCCACAACAAGCTGAAGTCTGTCCCGTTCTTCTATGGCATCAGTGTATTGAGTATATATCTGAGCCATTTCAATTTTCAACTTCCTATTCTTTTCATGGACATCAAAGAGCACCCTTTCATTGTCATCTATTTCCTTATTCAGTTGGTCACAGGACTCCTTTGAAGCTTTTAATTCGCTCAAAGCCTGATTGAGTTTGGACTCTTCGAGGCGAGCACGGACGCTGCGAGTCATAACCATGATTATAACTTAATAAGTTTAATAAGAAAGCGACAAGAAATTGGAAAAGAGAAGATAGTTTTGGGCAGTAGTGTTGGAGATGATTACTTTATAAGGAAAAAAAGGAAATTTAGATGTAAAAAAGAAGTTCTGTCACCAAACCAAACTAAGGTTATGTTTACGTTTGAAGGTCATTGGCATCAATAAGTAGCCTTATTAAAAGTAAGCTATATAATTGCTAGTGAAATAATTGTACGTAAACAAACGAATAGCAAGTAAAATATAAAGAATTGTACCTGATATCAAGATGACAATGCAAAAATTCACTTGTGCCGGTAACTGTCACCGATTCAATTGAAAAAAATTACACTTATTTTGCACTTTGTATGTGAATCTAATATAAAAAACACAATATTATCCTATTTACTTGATGAGTAATTGAAAATAGGCCTAAAAAACAAAGAAATTTAATATTTAAGAATAAAATTACAAGAGCTAATTCAAATCAGCTGTTAGCTGTAGTGTTGCCACAGGAGTTTGCAGATGATACGTCACTTATTTTTAAAGTAGACAGGAATAGACAAGACTTTGACGATGTAAACAGTGCACTCTCAATGGTTACGGATTGGTTTTCGTCAAATAACCTAGTTCTCAATAGCAAGAAAACCAAATGTGTAAAGTTCGCCCTTCCAAATGTTAGAAATCTAGGACCCAACATCGTCTTAGATAAAGAGTCACTTGAAACTGTAAACACGGCAGTTTTTCTGGGCATAACAGTAGATGCCAAACTTCAGTGGGGCCAACATATATCGAGCCTAGCGGGAAGGCTCAGTTCGGCCGCCTACGCCGTCAGGAAAGTAAGACAATACACTGACGTTGATACAGCTCGGTTAGTCTATTTTAGTTATTTTCATAGCGTTATGTCCTACGGTATTCTGCTGTGGGGCAAAGCTGCTGATATTCAAAATATATTTGTCCTTCAAAAACGAGCTGTTCGAGCAATTTACCAGCTCGGTGCCAGAGTTTCTCTGAGAGATTTTTTCAAAGATATCGGTATCCTCACAGTGGCATCACAATTCATTTTCGCCAACATATTATATATTAGGCAAAATATACACTTATATACTAAAAACAGTGATATTCACAATGTTAACACTAGAAGTAAGTACAAACTACGTACTCCCTTTCACCGGCTTCATAAGGTTCATAACTCATTTGTTGGGCTTGGTATAACCTTTTATAACAAGCTACCTTCTTCTTTGCTAGATTTGCCTTTTAATGCGTTCAAAACTAAAGTAAAATCCAACCTCTCTTCAAAGGCATACTATTCTATCAACGACTACTTAAATCATAAGAATAGTTGGTGTGATTAACTCAAGACAATGTTTAAATGTTCTTTCTCCAGAATTAGCTTACTTACTGACAGGTTATATGAGTTTATATAATTGTTTATAATTTTACTAATTTTACTTTAATTATTGTTGACATAATCTACTCATTACAATGTTTTTTTTTATGAGTTGTATTGCAATATGTGGTTAGCTAGCGACCTCGATAATTTTTTACTTTACCTCAATGGTCCTAGTTTATCAATTATAACTTCTAGTTACAGCTATATGTAAGCGGGCACGCCCTTTATGTCTGGAGGCTTTTATTTAGATATTGTTTTCGTTAAGTTATTTTTATTTCTGCTTGAGTATAGTTCTCGATGTTTTTGGTTGGTATATTGGCGTGTGCTAGCTGTAATATGGCTATTAATTTTATAATTTAAATTATGTTTTGTGTTGCGTAATGTAAATATCATTTTGCATACTATTATATAGAATCTTTTTTACTGAACAGACAGCTGTGCTGCTGGGGAGTTTGTTGCGCCACTTCTTCTTCCCAGCTAAAGCACTAGGAAGTGGTGAAGGGTGGGCGTTTTGGGGGACTGTCTTATGTAATTTTGACGTTCGAAAAGTGCTGATTCTCAGCCTAGTTTGAATAAATGACTTTTGAATTTTGAATTTTGAATATATTTTAATTTACTGTGACATATTTTATGATAATTTTCTATTTTCATCTGATCCCTATTCCCCCATATAACAACCTTTATTACCTTAATGCTATTATTCACACAAATATCTGCTAGCGTCTTGGGTGTGCAGTTACCTAGATTAATTACAATTTCTATCGGCAGATGATCAGATCAAAAAACAATTGTAATGAATTTTCGCACTTTCTAGAGTTTTTCTAGCCACTAATGAGGTCATACAGTGATCAAGCCACCTCCTACATCTGTGGCTATCGCTAACATAAGTATACGACACATCAGGCAAGAGTTCAGTGTGTGTCTATACCCAGTTGTTGTTCAGTACAATATTCCTTAAGCTCATTATAAAAGGGCATGCCAGGATGCGCATTAAAATCACGGGTATCAAGTAAACCAAGTCTACATCTTCATTTTCGATAATCGCAATTATATACAGAATTTTTGAACCTCACCTGGAGGGAAAGTACTCTAAATACTGGAAAATTTAGCAAATTTTCAACTCTCTAGCTCAACTCAACCGAAAAATTCCTTTATTTTTAAAAAGAAACACCTCTGAATTCAAAGATTTTCGAAAATTGGCTTGCTTCACTCGGTAATCGAGTCGGCTAAAATTCGAAAAATGGCATCAATCGATAGGGTCAATCATAAGGATCAAATCTCTCTAACAAACATGATACATTAAATGAAATGAAAACCATAACATCTTAATTTATTTTAATTGATATGTAACTCTGGTCGCGGGTCGTGGTCTACCGGTGTGCCAAATTTCATCGAAAACTGTTCAGCCGTTGGGACGTCAGTCAAAGCGTACAAAACAAACAAACAAACTCACTTTCGCATTTATATTATTGATTAGGATTATAACATTTATTTGTGTGTATGAATGTATCTTTACGACTAACTGTTTATGGTGTCCGTTTGTGTATTTTTTTATTATCATTTATTTATTAGTTTATTGTGTAGTATGCTTTTTAAATTAATATCGAACAAGGCGTCTGTGTTACTTATTTGACATCATCTAGGAATTCCACACGCTGTTGTTATTAATATTATGTTTAACGTATAACGTTGCGTAACACATCAACTGTCATGCGGCCAATTTATTGTCTAGTTCTTAGCAGCATTAGCTGAACACTAGCTTAAATAAATGCTTATAAATATTCACTGTATATAAAAATCAATGTTAACATTGTGAAAAACAATTCATATCATTCAATCATTCATACCTACATTCATTCATTAATTCATACATTCATTCATTCAAAGATACTGCTTCTGACAAACAGGTTAAGGTTATTTTAGGAATGTATCCTACAAAATGTTGCTCTGGCTCCTAAACTAGGGTATGGTAATGGTAAATAGGAAAAATATTAACAATTTAAATAATAAAACTCCAAACAAAATACACAGACAATCATTTACTTAACATTTCTTGTATCTGCAATAGATTCTTCCCTTTCGTTTCTGGTACATAGCAAAAAGTGAAGGTGAAAGCAAAGGCGCAGACAGCGGAATACATCCAAAATGTCGAATGAGCTCCCCAAGCCGGCACCATATAACCGAACGCGGTTGCTACTGCAAAACCGAAGATCCAACCGATGGACACTGTGAACGATGAGCCGAAACTTCTGACGTTGGACGTGAACATCTCTCCGATGAATGTGTTGGGGATGATGGCGAAACCTGTAGACGATGAAATTCTGAATGAATGGAAGAATGGTAGTGTGAATGAAAAAAATGAAGTACCTACACTGACGAGCTATATAAAAAAGTGAAATATCTCCTAAACCACACAAGTTAGCTAAATTAAGCAACAAAAAAAACCTGAAAACAGTTTTACTATAGGTGTTTTTTATGCGCTATTAATACACTAAGAATGTTGCTTTTAACTTCAATAAAACATTCATGCGTGGTTTCCGAAATATTTCATGATACATAAGCTAGTGGCTTTTTTATATCGCTCGTCAGTGTAGTATCTATGTTATCATCATAATACAGTCCACCGCACATCAATGATAACACTTGCACGTCTTGCACTAGAAAAACCACTCTTACTGTAAAGGTGTGTTCAAATATTGAGCAGCAAGAGCGCGCCAGCAACACGTGGCGTTTGCAGGAGACATGTACGGTGCAACCGCACATTCTGCAATTCAGCAGTTTACGCAACACATTAATTTCAACTCATAATAATCAGTTCAGTTCGCGTTGGGCTATCAATGCAGCCAGGCGTTCTCGTTACAGCCAACAAGGGCCGCGTCACTCACTTCATTTCCACACCATCAGTCCATTAAGATCATTTTACTTTAAAGTACCTACCTTTGAGACAATACAGTAGTGTTTTGATAATTTACCTTCTTTCATTTCATTCATCCCTCATCTAAAAGTAATGTATAGTCTAGCAAGAGACCATACAAGACATTTCTGCCGCGCTCTGGTAAGGACCAAACCGAATGTTTGCGCGGCAGTACTGTGCGGTACATCCGAGGCACGCCGCGCACTTCAGTTGGAAATATCAATCTACCTAGCGTTTAATACGTCCGCAGAAATACGTCCATACACAATTAGTGACGAATGTTTCCTAAAAATGTTTGTGCGCGGCAGCTAGACAGAAGCGTTCGCGCGCGGCAGTCGTCCAAACACAGCGCGGCGGGGCGGGCCGCGCGCGGCGGTCGCCGCACGATTTTCGCTCAATATTTGGATACACCTTTACGGCATGAAGGCGCTGTCTATATCACATGATCATCACTCATGTGCGGTTTTCTGTACAATGGTTCTGATGCATCCTGTCCTATTTATAGCTTGCAAATTTTAAGGCTATTTACACCACACTAACTTATAGCTGTAACTCGCACACTGACTTATTAATTGTGGAATCTTAGGAGGATCGTCTACTTTTACAATGTTTGTAAATATGTGAGCACCATGTATCTATCACATAATTAGTTTATCTGTTGTTGCTTCATTTTTAATTCTTTTTACCTATTGTGGTATAATAATTTTATTCTAGGTGCATCGTCCTCACATATAATTATATAACTAATGTACTTATACAAAATATTGTAAAACATTTTAAAAGAGTAACGGTGGAGTTTCTTGCCCATTCTTCTCCATACGAAAACTACCTTTTGGAAGGGGCAACTAGAAACAATTTTTTTTTTTGTAAATTTTTGACGTTCATAAGTGCCTTATACGGGCCTATTTGAAATAAATGATTTGACTTTGACTTTGAACTGCTTCAACCCAAATAGAAAAATCACGAGAAAAGCAAGCCAAAAATAATACAGTGCAAAGAGATAAAGAAGAAAACAAACTTTTTAAACATGAACTTACCAATATTAAAAGATATGAAGAAAAATATTAGTGATGACAACGACAGCCATTGTAATTTGTCAGCGGCGGGATTTTTAGTGTTGTATAGATAGAAATAAATACCAAGTGCAAGCTGGAAAAATAAGGTCTGCTACGTGTCTACCGTTTAAATTAGAAGGTGCCTGAGGTAGCTGCGCGTTGGGTAACAAAGTGCTTGCAATAATGTTTTTCAAATCATATTTGGACATTTTGTTTAGTAACATTTTCTGTTCGTTAACGAGGCGCCTGTCATATTCCACATCATTTTGCAACTTTACGCGGTTTTGTGCAACGTTGCTAAGGCATATAAAATATCATAAGGCTTTATATTGCCTAACATACATATGACCCGGCTTCTTTCTTTGCCCAGTCAAGAACTATTCAGCTTGGAACAAAGCTGAGCCCATCACCACACCCGTCGAGCACCGCGCAGCTACCTTAGGCAACGTCTCAGTTAAACGGTACAGTTCGCGTCAAATCAGTTTGCCGCTCTGAAGTTGGGTTGCGCATGCGCGCTGGCATGCGCGCTACTGTTTTATAAGTAAGATTGACTACTGCGCAGTCATTTGTAGCCTACTTCAGAGCGGCAAAGTTATTTGACGCGAACTGTAGGCGTGTAGAATAAAAGTGTATCAATATTAAAACAGATGTTTTCATTATTCAATCTGGGTCGGTTTCCAGTCTAACCGGATGCAGTACCAGTATTTAACATGGAGCGACTGCCTTTCTGACCTTCACAACCCAGTAACTGGGTAACACGATACCCTTTCTTAAGAAGGCTTCTGACTACCCGTAATGACTGTCAAAGATAATATGAATAAATGACAACCGGGACCAACAGCTAAACGTCCTTTCCGAGGCACGGAGGAGTTTCAATATATCATTTAGCCACATCGTTGAGCAACATTTCAAATATACAGAGGAGCGATATTTTAAAAAGCGGATATGAATTCGTATCGAAGCAAAGACGTGATTTAAAAATAATATAGTTCTTAAAAAAACAAATTAAGAAAGAAATATACTTACTAAACTTATTGAACAGCCTGCCGTAGAAAATAACAATAGAGATTTCCTTCCAGTTCTATCAACGAAAAATGGAGTAATAGAAGCCGCTATTACTTGAGTTATACCAACAATAATTGTAGATATATAAGATTCTAGACTTGACCCAGTCAAATCAAAAATAGTCGTGACAAAGAAAATCACAGCAATGAATCCACTCATTTGCTGTGTAATATTTAATATGATTATTATAAACAAAGCTCGTTTGTTACTCTTGATCGTGAACATCTCTGTCATTTGAGCGGTATTTGATTTTGGCCGATCACTTGCTGTAGCAGCAATAACGTCATAGTCATCTTTCCTGCCCAGACTTTTGAGATTTACAATTGCGTCTTCCTTTTTTCCTAAAATATGAAGGTCTTTCTTTTAATTTGGTCGAGTGCCCTATTTCATTTAGGGAGTTGATATTTGTCATTGTTACAGTTGATGATCTCTTGAAAAGGCAATAATCAAATAATTAGTTTGTGGGGAACAATAATTACAATAATTTCTTGGACGCGTTAACCCCGGTAGCACAACTTCGCCGCGAAACCATAGCAGCGAAACCGCAGTAGTTAAATTCAATAGACTCGCGTCATATTCCACTAGGTACTCGAATCGGATGCAAGTAGCGGAAAATATCGTAAGTCTATTGAATTTAACTACTGTGGTTTCGCTGCTATGGTTTCGCGGCGGAGATGTGCTACCGGTGTAAAGGGTTTCAGTCACTGTGTTTTTCAAGTCGGTAGAAGAAAGTTAATTATTTATTTATAACTTTTCGCCACTAGACGGCCAAATAATAATTTTCTCACGATATAAAAGCCTTCCTCAAAGCTGTACAGTAGGCTGAACGACAGTGGTAAGGAAAACAGTATAAGCTAGCCTCTCATTCTTTTGAAACTCCGTACAACACTATGCCAGCTTAAGGTCACATTGTTACCATCGACGTGAGGTCGACTGTACTAGTAATGGTATTTTGTTAAAGAGCCATTTATGCACTGATTAGGATAGTTACCTTGTGGTTGGACACTTGGTAGACATTTAAGAGTCTATACTACCTCAAATTGCTTAGCATGATCCTCCGTTATATCAAAAATACTGCAGCATTAATTTTTAAATAAATATATTATGTTAAAGCTAAGGATCGATTTTTGACGAAAACACGATTTCACAAAATTTTCCCTATAGAAAAAAAATGCAAAGATACCTCCAAACCGAACAATAAACCGCTGGTATTCAATAAATACTTTAAGTTAGATCATGAAACTTTGTATAATAACTGAACTATTATAAAGCAGATACCTACTATGTTTTTTTTAATTATTATATTTTCTCCGTAAAAAGAAATTACCTAAATTATCGGCGCCTTGGAGCCCCAAGCAATCCACTCGCTCTCACTCACTCCTCGAGTAGTATGGTGCGAGCGAGATAAAAAGTGAATTTGAGCTGAGGTAGTATGGGCTCTTAATGCAGGACAAAGCAGAAATGGTTAATGTAACTGTTAACACTGCTTGTAGGTGGTTGGTTATATAATTATGGTGGTGGATGGTTCCATGAATAAATAATTCTTACCCTTCATTACTTGATACACAGGTGTTTCTGGTACTATGAAAAGTAATAATAAAAGGTAGGTACCAGCTGTGACCACAGCCAGCCAACATGTCACCTGGTAAGGCACAAATGGACCGACCGAATATATTAGTAGAGTGCCCAATGTTGTAAATAATCCTGTAAGAGTTAGGAGTATGCCTCGGATGTGTGTAGACCTGGAAAAAGAAGAAAAAGAAACAGTTATTTGGTATAGTGAACGCAGATGCGTCTACATAATCAGTCTATATTCTTGCCACTGCTGAGACACTAGCCTCTGTTCATGAAGAAACCACAGCAATAATGTAAGATTAAAAAAAAATGATGTCAAGCTCGATAGATGGCGTTGGCGTCGAGATAGATCTCGCTATGGTTTCGTTACCACGATTTGGTTAGTCTCGCTCGCAACTTTAATGAAATATATCAGCTTAGAACACAGTTCGTTTGTTTTATTTTCAAACTTAATAGTGTTCACTTAAGTTCATTAGTCCAACATTACCAACTCGGTAATAAAGACCTCTTCTCTATGAGAGGCCGTAATCCACCACGCGAGCCCAGTGCGGGTTGGTGGATGTCACATGTCTTCAAACAGCAAAGAACAAAACTGATGCCTTTTTATCGGCGGCTTTAACGAAGCTTTATACATTTAGTAAAAAATAACACAATAAAAGAACATATTGTATCTAGGTAAAACTTAAAACCATTCTGAGCCGAGTTTAATCAGTTTATACCTATATGCTGCTTTTGGAGAGAAAGAAAATCAAAGAGATGGGAGTTCAGGTCATAATCCAAAACTACGCATGTGTAGTAGAGCGAAGTGGTAAAAAAAAACATGACCTCGATTTCGGGGGAAAATAAAATAACATTTTTATTTTTTTGAAAAAGTTTCTCCTAGGGCCAGGAATCGAACCCGCAAAACAGCATCCTGCATTTACGGATAGTGTAGCTGGTAAATATGAACATAATTTGTAAAATCAAAGGGAGTGCATCGAGTAAATCGCTAGAAAAGAGCCATTTCTTTTGATTTGACACAATATGTTTATTCGCAGCATTTGATCATCTATGCTAGAGGAACTTACGCAATCTCGCCAATATAAACCAGATTTGTAACAAACAATATTCCATTACTAAGTCCGGTCATAACTCGTCCTAGAAATATCCATCCCGCCTCCATGCCGATCGCTAGGACCGCGAAACCCATTAAACAAATGACACCTCCAAGGCCAAGACATGGCCTTCTACCAATTACGTTGCAGAGATATCCTGAGATGTAGGGACCTGAAATGAGGGCCATGTATTAAACAAATCACCAACTGTGATAACCACCACGGCCAATTAAGGCACCATCGGCAGGCCACACTGGGAACGAAGCTAAGTTCGTTTAGCTTCACTCATTTAGCATCGCTTCGGTTCACACCGCGAACTATGAAACGAAGAATGAAAGCACGCGATGCTATATTAGTGAAGCTAAACAAATTTCGTTTTCAGTGTGGCCTACGCTTAATAAACTCAAATCATCAATGATTAGCCAGAATGTTTTATGTTGTTGTGTGTTGTGTATTGTTGTATGTTTGCATTTCAATGGTGGTCCGTTTACGACGCATTCAATCACAAACTAGTTAATAAGGCCTCGTTCACGGCTTTCGACGCGATTTGCGGCACCTTTACGCTCTGCGAGATGCATCACGGTGACTCATGGGATGTTCTATAAAGACAACTTCTTGCATTTGTTTTCTTCGCAGTCGCTGTCTCAAAACGCGTGCCGCTGGAGCGTATGGCCACAGGGTACCGCGTAAGTAAGTTGCGTCGTGTACCGTGTCAAGTGAACTCACTCCAGAATCCGGATTTTTAAGAAAAATATTCTCAAGATGTTTTTATTTCTGCGTAAGTGGTGTCAACATCGATGATGTGGCTAGGAAGTAAGAGAATTCTGATGAGGGCTATATTAGATGTATGGTAGTTACAGTTATGCTGTGTCGATCCCATATCAATTAGGATAAGGTCAGTAGGGTGATGATACATATTGGTGTAAAAAGTAAGTATTCACATAAAATGAAGAAAAAAAGGATTTCCGTCCGTAGTCGCATATTATGTAGTGTAACATCTGAGATCTTGGCTGTCGTATATATGATATAAACAATATTCATCATTATCATCATCATCATTCTGTTTACAACCTCTCGGAAAATGGGTTCGTACCATCTGATTGCCAACTCTAGCGCGCTCATTGGTTGAATCAAATAGCGCGCGCTTCCCCCGGCTTCCCGTAACACACTTCCGTCCCTTTTCACGAAATCACTCCCACAGATTGCAGGAAAGCGAGATGAAAGATGTTACAAATAAAAAAAACAGTATCTGTTCTGTTTTTGAACGAACAATTAATATAATAGTAAATATAATACCAATGATGCCTCCAAAGTAGAGAACGGATCCAAGCCAAGACGCCTGGGGATCAGTTAGGACGTAGTCCAACGGTGTCTGGTTAATGTCTTGGAGTTTGGGAATAATTGGTGCTGTCCAACCAAGCGCATAGCCAACTAGCAACTGTCCTAGGTACACTGGAATTGGGAAGACCTTAAATGAATTTATTTGTCGTATACTAATAATCTATACGAATAATATAAACTTCAAAATTAATATTATAAAGAGTTTTTTTTTTAAATATTTGTATGTTTGTTTGTTTGTTTGTAATAAATAAATTCAAAAAAATACTTAACCGATTTAAAAAAACCTTGCACCTATATAAAGCTACATTACCGGCAATTAACATAGAAGTATTTTATTTTTCAAAAAAATTGAGATCTCTGCGAAAATTGCAATAATGTAACCCAAGATATCAAAAATCTGCCTATAAAAATCAATATTTGGCGTGCGCTGCGAAAACTATTGATGATACATGTTTATAATACTCATCATTACCCACAAAAATGTCGAGCCGATTCTCTTGCCTCTAAACTAGACTAAAAATCACCAAATTTTTGTTTATTCCTGTCAAACGATGATTTCCCATTCTGAAATAGACTAAAGTGACGCAACATAACTATATTTTAGTTTGACAGCACTAAGATGGCACTGAGATTTTAATTTAGTGAAAATGACAATTTTGCTATTCTGAATTTGACGTTATTCACCTAAAATTTTAATTTTCTAAATAACTAAATACTAAATCTGACCATTTTTAACCGCGATTAAAAATGGTCAGATTTAGTTAGAAAATTAAAATTAAAAAACAACTTTAAAACATGCGCGTAAGGTTGAATTTACAAAAAAGTATGTTTATATCATGACTATAACTACATATGTATAGTTGGAGACAGTTTAGAGTGTTACTTTTGTTCGAGACTGTGCATCTAGGGTTTTTTATATATCAATGGTATAGATATTATAATATGGAATTATGGATAGATTTATCGACTTTTAAGACTTCCCCAAATAGAACGCGTACTTAGCGCGCTTTAGAGCGCTACCCTGACGCCGCGCTATAGCGCCGAATTGTGTTGCACTATGATGTACGTTTACTGTCAAACAGAGCGCTCGCGCTGGCGCTGGCAACGCCGCGACACTAGCGTTGCGTGCTGCGCTGTGTTTAGCGCTCTAACGCACGCTAAGTATGCGTTCTATTTGGCAAAGCCTTTAAGGTAGTAAGGAAATGTTCGTACTCACAGCATCCTGCGATTTTATATTGATTAGTGATAGACCGGATTGATGGATCGCCTGAAGAAGATCTAGAGCTTGGCCTGATTTTCATGTCAAAGTAGTCAAGACATTGTTATTATCAGCGAACATACCGTTAGTAAAAGTTTTAACACCAGAAATAGATAGGTACAAGTAGACAAAACGTGTTAGCAAAGAGTCACATTACTTCGACTGAAAATCAAAATAAAAGTGATGGAAGATTGCCATGGTCTGGTTCAAATACAGCCCAGAATCAACTTGACAGTACCTACCAAAGGAGTTAAGGAAACTGATCAATACTTATTATAGCAAAATGAGTAGGTATACATACATATATACGTACATAAGCCCTTCTTCCCATGAGGTAGGCAGAAACTACAGAACGCCACCTGCTACGAACCTTACATATTCCTTTTTCTTCGCTTACGTTTCAAAGTCAAATCATTTATTTCAAGTAGGCCCGTATAAGGCACTTTTGAACGTCAAAAATTTACAAAAAAAATTAATTGATTCTAGTTGCCCCTTCCAAAAGGTAGTTTTCGTATGGAGAAGAATGGGCAAGAAACTCCACCGTTACTCTTTTAAAATGTTTTACAATATTTTGTATAAGTACATTAGTTATATAATTATATGTGAGGACGATGCACCTAGAATAAAATTATTATACCACAATAGGTAAAAAGAATTAAGAATTAAAAATGAAGCAACAACAGATAAACTAATTATGTGATAGATACATGGTGCTCACATATTTACAAACATTGTAAAAGTAGACGATCCTCCTACTCCTTTATACACGCACGTCGGGTGCGAGTACTACGCACCTGACTTTTCTGAAAAACATCACCAAAAAAATCAAAGTTTCCACTCACATCTGCCTTGTAAATGCCTGAGTAGGTATACTTATCAGATTTCAATCAGTTTTTATATGGATAAAGAATGTATTATCCTGTGAAAATACGACTGATGGAAGATGAAAATAATACCTTAATCAAAATGTTAATTATAACACAATCCTCAGGTCGCCGGGAGTGGAGGCCATAAAAGGACATTATAGTGTGTATCTTATAGGTGATGTTCTTCAGAAAGGTCAGGTGCGTAGTACTCACAACCGGTGTGCGTGTATGACCAGATGTATGAACATAAACGAAGCAAAAGGAGAGAAAGCCTAAGTAGGTTGAAGAATACGACTGATGGAAGATTAAAATAACAAATTAAAATGTTAATTACATCACATTCCAATGTTGCAGTACAGGTCATTGACCTCCAGGCGAAAATGATTCACTTCCTTAATCATTGCACCCATATCTTTACGATAAAGTAATAAGTACCTTACTATTCCCAGAGGCTGTCTTTTTATTTCCCTACGTTTTCAGACATCCAATTCTGGGCAGCATTTGGACCAAATACCCTGATAAAAATTGTATTTTTCCTTCAGAAGATAATACAAGTTCCATTATTTATTTAATTACCTAGTAAAACAATGTTATTTTGCTATTTTCTTCGTTTAACGTATCGCGTTGTCGTTATATTCCTATTTAAGCTTTGCAAGTCGAAATCTGGTAAAATAACACTATTTTGACCACAGATTTTGGCAAGGATCATGAAATTGGCGGAATAAACTTGACGTAAGCTTGACATTTGCTTGACGTTTTAACAGAGTTTCCATCGAAAAAAAAGCGGGGATATTCAGAGAATGGTATAGGGAAGAGGTTTCTTGAATCAGAATTGAACCTTCTTTTAGCAAGATAGGGTCTGGTCTGGATCTGCCAGTCTTACCAAGGGGTGTGGTATTATCCAGCAACTGGGTTGTGGAGGTCAGATAGATAGTCGCCCCATGTAAAATACTGGTATTCAGCTGCAACCTGCTAGACTGGAAACCTTTTTTTTTTTTATTGCGGTGGGAAATCCTCATGGATGTCAGAGGGGTCTGTCAGACTCTTACTGACTAAAACCACCCCGGTGTTCCGTCTCACACTTGCACCGGGGATCATGGGATCTAATGCGACTTCCGCGATCCCCGGCTAGTGCCGGCCCGCCTCTGCGGGCCGGCACTAGCCGGGGATCGAGTTAGGGGGGAGTGAGGTGTTAAACTCCCCCCTTATGTCATAGAGAGGCGCGCGTGGAACACTACGCGCCACCATATCGGGTCCTAAGGAGTAGGGGGCGACGGATTTCCCCAGATCCGTCGCCACTGGACCCATTTAGGGGGGCTGGAAGAGGGCGTTATTCGCCCTCCGCCGACGCCCGGTGCGTCTGCTGCGGATCGGGTTAGCGGAAGCAATCTCCCGTTCCCTTTCCGCAGTCTCCTTCTGCGAAATGACTGTTTCGCAGAAGGATACCACCGCGGCCCAGGACTCCTCGCTGCCAACCATCGACTGGAAATCTACCCCAACATAGTTCAACATAGTTGGGCCAAGGCTAGGAGGATGATTATGATGATGAATGATAATCGGATTGCCATCATGGTGAGCAGATGATGTGGGTCTGGGAAGCTAGGTTAAATGGTCTAAGTGGGAAGTCCATGTCCAGCAGTTAAAGTCTTTCGGTTGATTTGATGGTCATTTGCCGCATAATCCGTTCGAGTCTTTGTACATACATACCTACCTAAACTCAAGCCTTTTTCCATACAGGTAGACAGGATCTACAGAACGCGACCTGATCGATCGGTTACGTTTTAGGATAAATCCAGAAAATGAAAACAAACTGAATAAATAAGCATTTAATCAATAATATCACTGCCAAGATCTACTTAAAATTTCTCGAGTTTCCAACAGACTCTTTCCTTTCGTTTCAGGTACAAATACAACACTAAAGAAAAGCGCAAGCGCCAGAAAATATCCAGAAGGTAGGTTGGAAGGTACACTAGGTCCCCACGCCGGCAACATGTAACCGAATGCGGTTGCTACTCCGAAACCGTACAACCAGCCGATGGTCACCGTGAACATACCACCGAAACCTCTACAGGTGTAAATCTGTTGGGAATGATGCCAAAACCTGGGGAAAGAAAGGTCCTGATTAGCATAACGTATGTAGCTGGCACAGGAACGTGGGGATTGCTCAGGCTGTCGATGATGATGTAGAAGAAGAGCTCTATGAGAAAGAGGAGCATGTGGAGAGGAGATCCGAAGCAGTACTAATTCCGCTTAGAAGAGTATTGGGTACTGGACATTCAATAATAATCTATTCCATTTACTCGTAGTTGATACCGTACTAATAATTTGAATTTGACAAAAGATAGATATAATATTAGTTATTATAAAAAATCTGCTATTCCATATATTTTGAAAAAAGATGTGGAAAATACATGTAAATGTATCACAATATACGAACTCTAGAGAAAGTCATTCCTACCCTTCATAACTTGATAAACAGCAGTCAAACAGCCAACAAATTGCTGCGTAAGATATAAACGGTCTGACTGAATACAGTATCACCGTTCCCAAAGTGTTGGAGAATACTGTCAGTGTCAGCAATGTGCTGCTGATGCTGCTGTGAAAGGTCCTGAGTTCGATCCTCAGGTCAGGCGAAGTGTTATCGGGTTTTTCCATGAGGTTTTCTCAGTAGCAGCCCGGAGTCTGGTTTTGTGCCCGGTTGATGGCTGTGGCTAGCCCCCTGTTACATACAACTGAAATATAATTGGCGTACAAGAGTGTGCTGTTAAACTCTACCCAACCCTTTGGCGAATACAGGTATGTTATTTACTGCTATTGTGTTTTAAATCTGACAAATGACTGCCAGTTAAGATTCAAAAGTCATTTAATCAAACTAGGCTGAGAATCAGCTCGCGCACATTTAGGAGTGGCGCGAGGAGGCGAACGCCGGGGATTAATCCCGCTGCCGCGAGAAATCGCGGCACAGCGGACAGAGCTCCGGCGGGATCTATGGCGTCATGGAGAGTGCGATTGTCGCAACCCAGTGCTGGGCACGCCATTATTGCGGCGATAAGTCCCCTTTTTGAGGAAAGGCTAGAGAGGCGCCATGGCGTCCTCACCTTCCGCCTGACGCAGGTCCTCACTGGACATGGTTGTTTCGAAAGGTTCCTGTTTCGTATCAGGCGGGAGGAATCGTCCTGGTTTCATCACTGGGAGGATCGCCCGGAGGACACGGTGGAGCATACGGTGGAGGTCTGCCCGGCTTGGGCAGAGCACCGCCGTGTCCTCGTGGAGGCGATCGGCGGCGGGGATCTCTCGCGTACGGCCCTGGTCCAGGCCATGGTACGGAGGCGTCACCGAGGAGGCAGAACGCGTGACGGAGGGGCAAATTTCGCGCCCTCATGCCCCTAGCCACCGCAGCAGACGCCCTGGGCGACGGGAATCGCAGGCCGATTCCCGGCCACCGTAGGTGCGGGCTTGCGGACGGTGAGTAATGGGTAGCTTACCGTCCGATAAGGACCAGGCTCGGGTCGACAGCGCGTTGTGTTCCTCGCGCGCCTCAAAGAGATGTCAGCAACTGAAGGGGTTCGATAGGACCGATGCCTGCCGGGGTTGCGGGAAAGTCCGAAAGGGATACCGTGGCCCCTGGCAACGTACAGGCAACTGAAGGAACACGGGTGGGTTTTAGTCAGTAAGAGTCTGACACGCCCTCCCGCTCCGCCCAGGTCGGGAGAAGTTATTTGATAATATCTCATCCAAAAAAAAATAAAGGCTGAGAATCAGCACTTTTCGAACGTCTAAATTACATAAGATAGTCCCCCAAAAACGCCCACCCTTCACCACCTCTTAGTGCTTTAGCTGGGAAGAAGAAGTGGCGCAACACTACCCAGCAGCACAGCAGATAGCTGTGCTGCTGTTCAGTTAGAAAAACTTGATTCTATATAATAGTACTTATGCAAAATAATTTACATTACCACATATTGCAATACAACTCATAAAAAAAAACATTGTAATGAGTAGATCATGTCAACTCGCACAACAAGTTTGATCTAAGCTTAAAACTTTGAGCGAGTTTTTGTATTTTTAACCTTATTGTAACAGTAGTTAAGTTCTTTGTACAAAATTGACAACTTAGACTCGGATTTAAAATCGGTTTTTGGATTTAGAACTAAAGTTCAATCCAAGCCAATTTCGAACTCGGGTCATTATATCGATCAAACTATTTTTGTAATAAGGCCGATTGTTAATGTGGTTTATGCCAAAAGGCAAAACGGATCGGAAAAATAAGAAGAGATTTAAAAAGAAAAAAAAAGTTCAATATGTGACCAAAAACATCTAAGATTTTAAAATAGGAAAGTGACAGTTTATCCGACGATAATAACTTATGATCCAACACACTCGCCACCATCAGCGAGACATTTAAGTGAGCAGGACATACTCTCAACTGCCATGCTCTTTCAAGTCAACATACACCCTGACCTGGGTTACAACAACATTTCATTTCAACATTTTTAGAATCAATCAAGTGGGGGATAGCGGTCAATAGCGGATAGGCTCAATGTCCAGATTTCCACTTATGGGCACATTGTGATTTCGCTGGCTGTGTCGAAGATGATACTGAGGCAGTGTTTCTCTGTGAACAAAATATTCTGACAGCTTTTTTTTATGCGCGTTCATTTAGCCTTCTTGTTACAACGGTCTTACAACGGACCACCCGTTGTGCCTCGAATAGGCAAGTAAAACGGACTAATTCAAGATTTAAAAAAACATCTTGACTTAATTATCTATGAACATTTTTAGGGAAAATTAATAAGTAGCGTAGAATAAATGTTATTGATTAGTTTTACTCTCGAAAATGTTGAATACACCGAATAGTTTTATTTTTATGTTGGTTGATTTATTTATTTTATTATTTATGTACACACAGAAAAATAGATACAGATAAGACATAATCATAATTGTGAGTACAAAGGTACTGCTTATTTCGTAAGAAATTTGGTTCTTGGTTAGTTTTTGGTTTTGTTTGGTTTTTGTTTTGGTTTTGGTTCTTGCTTAAGTGTTCCATTCTGCTTTGCCTTGTCCTATTTCAATATGGACCCATGTTCTTTTAATGTATGTAGTAATAAAAATAAATGTTCGTAACATATTAATGCTTGGATAGTTATAATTTTAACGTGACTCGAATCCTAACTATACATGTATAAATGCGAAAGTGAGTTTGTTTGTTTATTACACTTTCACGCTAAAACCGCTGAACAGATATTGGTTGAAATTTTGCGGCAGCCCATTATTTGGATAAGGATATAGGATAGTTTTTGTCCCGATATTCTCACGGGATCGAGACTTATGTGGGTGAAACCGCGGGGCGCAGCTAGTTATTATCATTAAATGGCATTTTGATTAATGGGCAGCACGCTGTTAGATTACGAATTAATTATTTCATTATATTATGAAAATTACTGCTGTAGTCTGAAATTATAAATACATTTAGGTCCTATAATGTTTTGATATTAAGACAAACCTTTAGGCATTTACTTAAGGGTTTGCACTAACTTTTTTTTTTTTGGTGGGAAATTTTCAAGCAACTTCTCCCGCTCTGACGGTGCGGGAGGGCGTGTCAGCCTCTTACTGCTTGCCTGCCAGGGGCCATGGTATCCCTTTCGGACTTTCCCGTGTCCCCGGAAGGCATCGTTCCTAGTGGACCCCGCCAGTTCTGCTGACATCTCTTTGAGGCGCGCGTGGAACACAACGCGCCGTCGACCCGGGCCTGGGGGTCTACTCCCTAAGCGAAATCCGTAGTTTCAGCCTGAGTTACGGGAGCTTCGTTCTCCGTCTCACTTACAGACATACCGTGAGTGTGACGGAGACGGCAGCGCCCGTAACTTCGGCCGAAACTACGGAGTTCGATAAGGGAGTAACCCCCTGGTCCTTATCGGACGGCGAGCTACCCATTGCTCACCGTCCGCAAGCCCGCGCCTACGGTGGCCGGGAATCTGCCTGTGATTGCGCAATCGCAGGAGACGCACAGGGCGTCTCTTGCGGCGGCTAGGGGCGCAAAGTTTGCCTCTCCCTCACGCGTTCTGCCTCCTCTTTCGCGAGCATTACTGATTCGCAGAAGGAGGTGACGGCCTCCTATGCCCTCTCGCTCCATACCATGGTCTTAGTTCCTCAAATTGCTTAGCACGATCCTCCGTTATATCGATATAAATGTGTAGAAATGTCTAAAGAATAAATGTGTAGTTATTTAAAAAAAAAATTATAGCACCTAATTTTGCAAAGAGCAAAGCAAAGACCAAAGAGGCGCGACGCGACGCTACAAGTTTTCTTAGAAATTGTTTTATTAGAATCGCGTCGCGCCTGTTTGTGGGAGCCTTTATGGCACATCCACAGTACATAAAAGAGTTCTCTGTTTTCTCTTTAGAGAGCTACAGAGAAAACAGAGATCTCTTTTATGTTTAGGGCTCAGAATCAACTCTCGGTAGCTGTTGATTTGAAAAAGTTTTGTATTTAAGTCACGGTTTCTGAGGATTCTTCTATTCGATAGTGCTATTGTTTCGATATAGGTATTGTTTCTGAAAACTCTGAGTTTATATCGAGGATCTCAGAAACCGGATATTCGATAGCGCCCCGAGTTAAAACAACTCAGAAACTGGGTCTTGGAAAGAAACAATATTTAAAAACAGAAACATCGGAATAAAATAAGAATGATTTTATTTTTAAGCCCGCGACAAATTATAGTTATAAACTTAACCCCGGGCCTATGATTATTTATATGTCTAGATAGAGTGTCACGCTGCAAAAGAACTAAAAACAAACAAGCCAACTTTGTTATGTTGGTGTGCGTGACAGCTACGTCACACTCGCGCCACGTCATTGTGCTTTTAAAGTGTGCGTGTATTTAGCGGCCAACTGTTGGACGCTATTTTTTTCGACGAATCGACAGCTTTACCTGTCATATTTATATCTTTGTCCCAGGCGTTCTTTTTTCATGTAAAAAGAACATAAACATATGAAACCCACACACTACCTTTTTGGCCCACCAGCCATGCGCGACATGTCGTACGACCTGTTGCATTGCGACGCTGGTTTTCATAGAAATTGTTCTACGGATAATCGCGTCGCACTGTCGCGTCGTACCTATCTGCAGGAGCCTTTATCTTCTCTATCATAAAGGCACGCACCTCTGACTTTTCGGATTCATGTGCGTATTGTATAAATTATCACTTGCTTCAAAAACAGCGAAAAAAACATCGTGAGGAAACCGGCATGCCTGAGTAATATTTCTCGACGGCATGTGAAGCCAAGTCAGAGGTCCATAAAAAACGGCGGCATAAAAACTCTGACGTCAGGTTAGCCACTAACCATACGAAAAGAAGAAGAACATCATTTAGAGAAATTACTCCGGAAGGTTTATGTGTACTCGTATGTCGTGCGATGTCAGTTTCCTCATTAAAAACCGGACAAGTTTGATAGATCCTGATTTTACAGTCACTGTGACATGACGAACTTTTGTTTATAAGTAGCTCTAAATTTTTTTCTTTGTCTATATCTGTAGATTTTTTTTTTGTTCTGTCGGTATATAATTAAATGTTGGCAAAATTGTAGTGAGTTAAAGTTGATGAAAAATAAATGGGATCAAAACAGGAGGATAATAATAATACCCACACAGCATAAAATCAACAGTCAAAGTGTTGGTCCCATACTAAAAGTTGCTGATATTCATTTATACCTTTGTGGCGGCATCTTCATCGTCACATGCGAACTACGCATCACACTGACGTCACGCGAAATCCTGCATCGCGCAAGCAAGTTTTACCGCGCGATCAGCATCCCTTTTCTATGGAGGATGAGTGAACTTTACACCCTGTTCCCTCCTTGCACCTCTAAACTTTCAACAAAAAGATTACGAATTAATATTTACTCCTTAGGTACCTATCTATTTTATTAATGTTTAGATAATGGTAAATATTTTTGCATAAATTACCTGTACAGTTATTCGTAGATATTGACTAGTCACTAATATAGGTACACAATTGCTACTCACGGACCTGATCTTTTCTTCATTCTAAATTAATCTTTATATTTACGACACAAAGTTTACAATTAAATAGTCATATCAGCGCTATTAATACTACCAGGCGTAAGTTGTCTTAGTTCTTATCACCATATCACTTAGATTAGGGATTTTATAGTGAGAAATCGTAATGGGGATTATCTGTGTACGTACACATTATTATCATTTTATCGTCAAACATCCACGAGATACAACGAAAGGTCGTGGAATCTTGAAAACGCCGTGATTAGTAGCCGGAGAAGATAAGTTGAGTTAAACATAACATCACGCCTGTATTCCACAAAGGGCTAGGCAGAGGTGTACCTATAGTGCACACACATTTCGCCAGTTATGTTTAAGTCCCATGTAATAAGGGGCGAGCCTTTTGCCATCAATCGGGCTCAAATCCAGACTCCGGGCTGCGACTGAGAAATTCTAGATGGAAAAACTCAATAACACTGCCTGACCTGGAAATCGAACCCAGTACCTCATGCTCAGCCGTAGGGCTTTGCGATTGAATCAACGAGGCAGTCTAGCCACTGCTCATTTACTTGACATAAGCCCTTATGGACCACTTTCCTAACTTTATATATAATATTGATTATATAATATACATATTATATCCTATCCTAACTAATATCATAAATATGAAAGTTGTTTGTTTGTTTGTTACGGTTTCACGCTAAAACGGCTGAACGGATTTTGGATGAAATTTGGCACATGGCTAGATATTTACGTCCGATTTGATAATATTTGCGAACAAGAGTTTATAATAAATTTACAAGATTGTTCTAGCGATTCAGATATGGATTTGGGGTGTACTCCTTTAAGAGAATAAATACATTTTATAATAAAATATTCGTTTAATTTAGTAACGTTTGTAATTAAATTAAACCCAATTATATGTTACATTAGCATTGATAATAGTAAGAAACGTCGATAATTTCTATCAACAATTTTTTATATCCTGACAACCCTAGAAATGTCAGTTTGACATATGTCGCAGAGATCAAGCTATCTTTTATGAAGTATAGAGAATGACGCGACCGATTCGGCAATTTTATTTTTGTTGTATTCGTAATTGTCTAGACAAGGTCTGCATGACAGAAAATTTTGGAAAATCTACCGGAAATGTCGGAAATACACCCGGGCGAAGCCGGGCACAAATAGCTAGTAGGTAATAAAGGTATTTCCATGTCAGCCACGGTAACGCACGCCCAGGTGGAAGACTGAGATGGCTCAATAAAACTGTCAGGGGTCAACAGGGATGCGGGAAAGTCCGAAAGGGATACCGTGGCCCCTGGCAACGTAGACCCGTGGCCCGTGGCCAGAGCGGGAGAAGTTATTTGATAATTTCCCATCCAAAAAAAAAGGGGTCAACAGGGAGAATAAATTCAGTTACAAACGTTAGAATATTTTTTGGCAACAAACCAAATAAAAACCTTAAAATATTTTTACATATTTTTTTACTTCCTCATTGGTCTAGTGGTCGCAAGCGCTACTGCTGAGCAGGTGGTCCTGGGTTCAATTCCCAGGTCGGACAGAGTGTTGTTGAATTTTTCCATCGCGAACCTCTTAGTAGTCTCTCTCTTAGTCTGGATTTGTGCGCGGTTAATGGCAATAGGCTCGCCCCCTATTACATGGGACTTAAACATAGCCGGCGAAATATCTGTGTACTATAGTTACACCTCTTATCGTTATCTTTTTGGATGTTACAAAACGAGATAAAGTCTGTGCTAAATAAATGTATTTTCTTTCTTTCTTTCTTTCTTTGGATATGGATCATAGCGGTGCAATTGGATCAAGTCCCAAGAGCGTTGAGGTCGCTTACTATCACATGTTAACATTTAAATCAGCAAATATTGTCACAAGACTGAATAACCAATGCAAATACACGGATTAACCCAAGTTTCCACGGTGCGACAATTAGCAACACAAATGAAAACTTAAAGATAGAGATAAAAGTTATTTGCGTTTTTTTATTTGGATGAATACTGCGGATTTGGTTACGCCAACAATTAGGGCTGTCCAGAGACACAAGAGTTTCGTAATTTATTTTTTATTTTCTTTTCCGTTCATCTCCTTCTCCTAGAAGAGAGAAAGGTGGATGGTGAGTTGTGAAGGACTTCTTACGACTTTAGAAGGAAAAACTCTCTCAAAAAAAGAAAAGATTGTTAAAGGATTAGGCAATTCAAGGAAGGCCGCTTCCTCAGGGGAAAGCTGCCTCTGAGAGAAAGGTACGCGCACCTTGGCTTTCCTCTAGAACCTAAAACTGCATCCATGAAAGAAAAGTACGCCTAAACTGCATCCATGAAAGAGAAGTACGCTAAAGTTGCATCCATGAAAGAGAAGTATGCTAAAGTTGGATCCATGAAAGAGAAGTACGCTAAAGTTGCATCCATGAAAGAGAAGTACGCTAAAGCTGCATCCATGAAAGAGAAGTACGCTAAAGCTGCATCCATGAAAGAGAAGTACGCTAAAGCTGCATCCATGAAAGAGAAGTACGCTAAAGCTGCATCCATGAAAGAGAAGTACGCTAAAGCTGCATCCATGAAAGATAATTATGCAAAAGCTGCATCCATGAAAGAGAAGTACGCTAAAGCTGCATCCATGAAAGAGAAGCACGCTAAAGCTGCATCCATGAAAGATAATTACGCTAAAGCTGCATCCATGAATGAGAAGTACGCTAAAGCTGCATCCATGAAAGATAATTACGCTAAAGCTGCATACATGACAGAGAAGTACGCTAAAGCTGCATACATGACAGAGAAGTACGCTAAAACTGCATCCATGAAAGAGACGCACGCTAAAGCTGCATCCATGAAAGAGAAGCACGCTAAAGCTGCATCCATGAAAGATAATTACGCTAAAGCTGCATACATGACAGAGAAGTACGCTAAAACTGCATCCATGAAAGAGAAGCACGCTAAAGCTGCATACATGACAGAGAAGCACGCTAAAGCTGCATACATGAAAGAGAAGTACGCTAAAGCTGCATCCATGAAAGAGAAGTACGCTAAAGCTGCATCCATGAAAGAGAAGTACGCTAAACCAAAACTGAATCCATGAAAGAGAAGTACGCTAAAGCTGCAAAGTATCCTATTATCTAAAGGATGAACGCTAATAGAGAAAGCTCTTATAGCTAAAGTGAAAGCAAGAACGTGCACCGTCCGTTACACCATCTACAAAACTACGTAAAGCACAGAGATAGCACCTACGTGCAGCGTTTCAGAGACCTTTAAATATTACATAGTTCGAAGACAGACTTTAGACAAGCCCTACTCAACCTTGCATGAAGATCTTGCGTTGTAAAAACCTCTCGCGTTTGCGAATGGTGTGCGTGATATAGGATCACGGTCCTGCCTGGAAGAAATTCAAGAATGAAAAACGACGCATCAGGGTGCATCGATGAAAAGAGCCCTAAATGGAGTTCATGGAACTCCATTTAGTGCTCATCTGCCTAGCCTTTTCCCAACTTTGCTGGGCAAAAGCTTCCAGTCTATCCGGATGCAGCTGAATACCAGAAATTTACATGAAGTGACTGCCTATCCGACCTCCACAATCCAGTTTCTGGGTAACACAATACCCTTTGGTAAGACTGGTTGTCTGAATTTTGGCTTTCTGACTTCCCGTAACGATTGTCAAAGATTTACGAATGACAGCCGGGACAAACGGCTTAACGTGCTTTCCGAGGCACGGAGGGTCTCGATATGTAATGGATGGTTACCCATCCATGAACCAACCACGGCAAGCAAAGCTTAGCTTTCAATCGATCCGTGCGGCTGTTATTATTTAGCCACAAGCCCCTCTGTAGAAGAACTTTATTACTTAGTTAAAAAGTGAAATAAACAGAAAATGCAGAAAATCTTTCGTTGAAAATCTATTCGACAACCATGTAGCTGTTAGAAGCATTGTTAGGTTAATATGTTATTATCCTTATGTAAGTAAAAATCGTAGTATCAGTGCAGTCTCAGACGAGAACATGTCTGCAGATGTTTAGCAATCAGTTCTTAGTTTAAATGATGATCGCATGTAGACGTCCTGTCTTGAGGCAGTATTTAATTATTATAACTGGTAAGTGTTTTAGTATTCTTTTATGATATTTTGGTCTAAACTCCCATAGTCATGGTGGTCACGTCCGGATCGGTTTTTATGAAAAAAGAAACCCCTGAAAAATTCTTTCAGGGGATTCAAAATTACATTTTACAATAATAATATCGATGGGCTGTTTCCCTAGCCCCTGAAACGGTAAACACCAAGAACAATAAAACATTTGCCTTCCTATAGTTATGCCAGGAAAAAAATTGTTTATACGTTTTTATATTCTTTAGGTTTCATACTTTCGATTGGTATTCAATTTATTCGTTAACTATGCAATTTTTGAAAAAAAATTTTTTTTGATTTTTTTAAATCATAGTCTGGCCAGGATTTTTTTTGCCAACCCACTTGCGGTTTATTTTTTAACATACTAAATTTGATATAAAATACTTTTCATCCATTAAACGTATGGGTTCAGATCGTTCCTCTAGGAATCCTCTACTATAGTGAACGATCCCCCTATAGTTGCATACAATGCGAAGCTAAGGACATGTGTTATCACGTGTGGGCTGCTGTGGAGAAGCGTTACGGCAGTGTTTACTGAAGATCAGGAGGAAGCATTAGTCATTTCTCTGATCATCATCACCATTATTTCAGCCTAAAGACGTCCACGGCTGGACATAGTTCTGCCCCAAGCATCGCCACTTAGACCGATTCTGTGCCTCTCGCATCCAGCGGATTCCTGCGGCCTTTGCAAGGTCGTCGGTCCATCTTGTGGGAGGCATTCCAACGCCACGTCTTCCGGTACACGGTCGCCACTCCAGAACCTTTCAGCCTCATCGGCCATCTGTTCTGCGAGCAATGTACCCTGCCCATTGCCACTTAAGCTTGGCAATTCTTCAGGCTATGTCGGTTACCTTGGTTCGCCTGCGGATCTCTTCATTTCTGATTCGATCACGTAGGGAAACTCCAGGTATAGCCCTCTCCATTGCCCGTTGGGTGACTTTTAGCCTTCTGATAAAGCCCATTGTGAGCGACCACGTTTCAGTGCCATAGGTCATCACTGGCAACACGCACTGGTCAAAGAGTTTCGTCTTGAGACACTGTGGTTTGTCCCATGTTTCTCTGATGTCCCTTAGGTACCACAGTTATCGAGAATATTGAAAATAAGCAACTGATCGATTCCAAGAATTGTTCATGATTATCTTTCTTTTTTCAGCGAATCTATCCTTTATATGCGTGGGTCTCAGTGTGGCCTGGGCATCACCAGTTCTGGTGAAGTTGACGAATGAGACGCAGACAGTTCTCTCCAGGCCGATCACCGAGGAAGAAGGCTCTTGGATCGTCTCCATAGGAGCTATCTGTGGACTTGTTCGTAAGTAATTTTATTATAGTCTCCATCACATAGGTACGCACGAGCTATTCAAAACCGGTAGTGCCAGGTGGTATAGAAATGGAGTCAGGCCTTATTCCAAAAAAATAAATTGGAAAACCTGTTGCAGCATGCCAGCTTGTTTTTTTAATAAATTATTTTTAATAATTTATAATAATAGTAAAGGAACGAGCATATGTATTACAAGTGTACCTAATTTTGTGATTTTAAAGTCTCATGAGACTTTAACACGATGTCTAAAGACTAAAAGTCTTATCTCATCAAAAGTCTCACCCCCTTTTACATGTATTAGGGTGCGAGACTTTTGATGAGATGAGAAGGCAAATCTAGGCTGCTGATGAGAAATTCTCGCTGGAAAAACCCGATAACACTTTAACCAACCTGGTAATTGAACCCAGAACCTCATGCTCAACAGTAGCGCTTGCGACTAGTAGACCAACGACGCAGTATGCTGAGTGGAAGCCTTCTTGTCACAGTCATGACGGGCAGCTGCCGAATATTTTTGTTATGTTTATATTGTTGTTTTGTTTGTATGCACGTGTTACTGTGACAAATAAACCTATTTTTCTTTCTTTCTTTCTTTCAGTATTAAAGAGAATAACATTAAATCATTTTGAATCCCTTAGATACCTTTTCCATCTCCTCCCAGCATTCTTTATTTTCCAATAATTTAGCCTCCTGGCGTATTTCGCGTCTTCACATTCACCGTTATCTGTTTTATGTGATCTCACTCTGCCACCATTTTTCTTATTTCCAGTAAACTTCTCAGTAGGCTTCCTAATGGACCGCTTAGGTCGTAAGACCTGCATTATCCTCGGCTGTATACCTCGACTGGTGATGTGTTTTTCGCTCATGTTCGCCACAGAGGTCTGGGTACTGTTCTTCGGCAGGGCCATCGATGGATTTGCAAATGCGTTTGTTTTAACTGTAGTTCCTACTTATGCTTCGGAGATTGCTAGCGTGAGTATTTTTATTTTTATTTAATGGAAAGATTTCAGGTAGGCTGTGTAGATACTTGTTACAAGTGTTGAAAGTAATGGAGTCCAATGCTCCTGTAATTTTTCAGTATTCAAATATGCCAAAATGCAGCAATGCGACTTGAAAGAAAATATAGATATTAAGTTTTCATAAGGCGCTCTGTTACTAGAGTAGAGAGTATTCAATGCTTTCGGCATTTCATAATCATCCTTGTTGCCATGTTTTTAAAGATAAGTTTTGTGTTATTTGATAATGGTCGTAGGTCTACTGGCACGCAGTGACGCGACTTTGTCCCCATACACTTCGTCGTTTGATTTTGATAGGCACACGATGATTGTGTTGATTATCTCATTATCTCTACATTGTCTAGCTGCTAAATTACTTTATCTCGTGCTGATAATAAACGGCAGTGTCACGTAGGGAGTGTCGGTATTTACTCAGGGCTCTGTAATTGCTAACCCATCATCTGTGGCCCATTTCCGTAAAATGTCTACATAGTAAGTAGACTGCATAAGATTGTGATGGTCAATCGAAACAAACTCAGCGTTCCCATGGAAATGCAACTAGTGCTTGTTTGTACCGTTAGTTGCTGGCGAATGAACAGGTAAAAAATACTAAGACATTACAAATTTCAAAACACTCCATGGTGTTGATACTATCGTTAACCGTATGTTAGGTTGTTGTCGGCCTATATACTAAACTAAACATACAAATAAAAATACATTTCAGAAAGAAATCCGCGGCGCTCTCGGCACGATATCTCAAGTGGCTTCAGCAATTGGGATGCTTATCTTTTTCTCCGTCGGACCTTTCATGTCGTACTTCGAGCTGCACCTGATCTACACCATTATCGTCGCCTCCGTCAGCGTGCCGATGTGGTTCATACCGGAGACGCCATATTACTTGTATTCTAGAGGTAAGACGAGCCAATTGTCTTTGTGTATGTAACTAGCGACCTGCTTCGCACGGTTTTTACGGCCTCACAAAACATTAAGATTTCTTTATTATATGTAACTTTAATATCAATTTTGTATACACATAAATCTTTTGGAATGAATTCTCTAAATGATGGTCTAAACCGCATTAAAATCCGTTGTGTAGTTTAGAAAAATAACGCGGTCACACAGATAGGCGCGAAAGAAACAAGGATCTGGTTCGATCATAAGCGTACCCGTGTAGTTCATACCAGAGACGCTTTATTAAGTACCTACTTGTATTCTAGAGGTTAGATGAGCCTATTCCTATTTACTTAGATTTGCGTTTCAATGTCAGTATATTGGGCGCGATTTTATCAGTGGTCACTACCACTGATAAAATCGCGCCTATTTGTGAAAAGATAAATGCAGGTGTGCTTTTGGAACTGAGCAACAAGGAACTGAGTATAGGTATAGGTAAACAAACATTAATCTTATATGCACAATGTTAAATTTTATGACTGGCTACATAAGCATTTTTGTTTGAGGTGGGAATCACACCCGCTATCCGTGGCCCAAGGTAAAAATCTCAGTAGATGATCGACTCTTCACGAGAGCAGAGGGCTGGCCTATTATTTGGCCAAAGAATCAGCATTGCCATTCAACGTGGCACTGTTGCCAGCCTTTTGGGCACTTTGCCTGTTGACAGCGATGCGGACGAATTTTTTGATGCCTTATGATTATTTCCCCGCCCCCCTTTTTTATATACTTGTACATATTATTATTTTAAGTCTGTTAGTTTTTAAATCATGTAAATACGTGTGTAAATAAAGTCATTATATACTACGCCTAAAAAAGTAGCATTGTAGCATTCAATGAAACTAGTTAGCTCCATTCATGACTCAGTACCTATCGCATTAACTAAACCTGATGCTATAGGTTTAGTTAATGCTGTTGTAGGTACGAATGCAATTTTTATGTATTTTCCAGGACGCAAAGAAGACTCCCTAAAAGTCTTGAATAACCTCCGAGGTACAGAAGACCTAGCCAACGAAGAGTACAAACTATACTCCTTAAACCAGCCAAAAGTATCCAAGAGAGAGATATTCAAAGACAAGACAACGTTAAAAACTTTATTCAAAGTGATCTTCTTGAGCATATTTCTAGAATTCATTGGATACAATGCAGTAATGTTCTATATGCAGACTATCATGCAATCCACGCAGACCTCTGTGGGAGAAGACGTGGCGTCCGTGGTTTGTGGGTGTATACAGCTGGTGGCTTGCTTCTTTACTATACTGGTGACAGATAGATTTGGAAGGAAGCCTATATTGATCACCACTTTATTCGGAATGGCTGTTGGGATGGTAAGATGGTTTGTTTCAGATTTCTGATACAACCAGTATTCATACTGTAGCGTGATCGTGATTCCGTGAATAAGCAAATCCCTGTTCATCCTGCACTGCGGCTTAAGGTCCTGCACAAAGTAAATACTTTCTTTATAAGATATATTAGACGACGTATATTTGAAAGAAAAGAAAGAAAGAAAAATAATTTATTTGGGACACGCACAGGAAATACAAACAGTAAAAAAAAAAAAAAAAAAAAAATACAAAATTATATAAAAAATAAAATAAAAAGGGAGCTTAAGCAAAAAAATCACGGCCTGTGCCTGTGCCTGTGTGTTAACCCTATGGATCACTAACCATTCGTAAAAATTACGACGCGTACATTGCACATTTAGTGTTTGATTAAATTCTAACTTTCGCCACCATTGCCGCTTCTAATTCCTACCTTCCTGATTCGCATCATTAGTGACCCGCAATGACTTATTACAGATGCCCGGTTTTTAGATCGGGATATATCTTATGATCGTCGTAAAATATCAGACTAATTTTGCAATATAAGCAATCATTGTTCAATTTACGTTTCGTATTCAAAATTCAAAAAAATTCAAAATATTTTATTTCACATAAACCTACAAGGGCACTAAACTTATGAAACGTCAGAAGCTAGATGCACGGTTCCAATTGGTCGTTTCCTATGGAGAAGAGCCGGCAAGAAACTCCATGGTTACTCTTTTAAAAATAAATGGTATTTACAATGCTTTCAAATTACAGAGTTAATAGGTATGAGAGGACAGTGTAGGCCTATCAACAAGTACCAGGTACTTAGCAAGATAGAAAATGGTCGATAGATCTACAGTCTGTTAAGCCTACAACGTTCTCACATTCACAAATTCTAAAAGAAAAGAATCTATATAAAAGCAAAATCAAATAATAAAAATAAAAAGCTATTTAGACCAAATGACATAATTGCCACTACAGCTGTATGTAACAATACTTATTTATTATAAAAAATAAAAAATATATATAATATTTTAGGTATATAATGTCAAATAACGAAGAGATTATGTCAAGGTAGTATGTAAAAGAAAAAAGAAAAAAGGTAAAATAAAATAATCATCTTAATTTGGGAGCCGTTAATAGAAATTTACATAGTTATGCCGTTAATGAGGTACCAGGGAAGCCACATGTGCAGAAGGAATTATTGCCAAACTTCCTTGTCTTCAACGTACTCTTTAATCTTATAATATGCTTTTTTGATAAGGACACATTTGATGTGGGTTTTGAACTTTCCATCGCTAAGTTCTGTAACCGTCTTTGGCAACTTGTTATAAAATCGAATACTGTTTATTACAAATGACTTACTAGTTTTAGTTAATCTAAATTTGGGTATCACAATTTCATGTTTACTACGTGTATTTATATTATGGAAATCGCTTCTTATTTTGAAAAGTCCCAAGTTTTTGCGAACATACAAAATACTTTCTAAGATATAAAGAGGAGGTTGCGTTAGTATATCAATTTCTTTGAATTTATTTCTAAGGGACTCGCGGGGACCCATTTTATAGATAGAGCGAATTGCCCTCTTTTGTAAAATAAAAATTGAATCTACGTCAGCTGCCGATCCCCACAGCAGAACGCCATAAGACATAATACTGTGGAAATAAGCAAAGTAGGTATACTAACCTAGCTGTGGCTACATCAGTCAACTGCCTTATTTTTCTTACAGCGTATGCAGCTGAACTTAATCTACCTGAAAGAGCTCTAATGTGGGCGCCCCATTGCAATCTCGAATCTAAAGTAATTCCTAGAAATACAGTTTCCGTAATAGCATCTAGTTTCTTGCCATCAAGTTTTAAATTTAGACCTACTTGAGGTACATTTGGTAATGAGAACTTAAGACATTTAGTTTTGTTCGCATTAAGTAAAAGATTATTAGCTGCGAACCATTTCGAAAGATTCCCCTTTTTTCTTCTCGAAAACTGAATCGATTCAATTATTTAAGAAAGAGTATGTCTTCGAAGAGTTCCTATCATTTTTTTTTATGTTAAAAACTCTCTCCAATGTGTCTGGTACTCTTCTAATCACGGCGATAAACTTGGGGCATTTTTGTAATTTTTGGAGGGTCATATTTTATTTACCGACAAGTTCCTGAAAACAAGGAAATAACAGGGACGTGTCTACAGCAGAACTTGATTTTATGAAAAAAAAAAAGATAACTCTAGAGGCATTATTCAGGAAGAAAAAAGGGGAATACATTTATATGGAGAATCGCAGGCCCTGTTCCCTTTTAAGCGGATTAGATTACTAAATACACGTCGTCTTTTGAAGGTATTTTCTAATGGATTTCCGCAAAGTCACGCCTGAGTCAATTAACAAATTTTCCTAATATTTACCAAATTTTATGCAATCCTTATATTTAGTAAATTGTATGTAATTAACTACTTTCTAACTTTCCAACATACTTGTTCATAGATTGGGTTGGGCACATTTTTCCAACTGAAGCAAGAAGCGGTTCCAATTCGAGGGTTCCTTAACTTCTTGCCTCTACTGTCAATGCTGCTTGTTATATTCTGTTTTAATGCAGGTAATTATATTGATATTAAAACTCCACTGAGTTGGGTCGTTTAGAAGTCCCTGGATACCCTCCATCTTGGGAGAACGGAGAGCTGTATCGATATTCGGAGTCCTACCGACTGAACCCCCACTTGCTTTTACCAAGATCTGGAAAGGAAGGATGGGATCTGCTTCGGCATGCTCCGCTTCGTCTCATCGCGTTATTAGTATTCTAAGGAATTTGGAAGCCGTGCGAATTAATTAGTAATTAATCGTAATTAATTCTTGCGATTACTTCAAATCATACTCCTAATTAAAAAGAAAACAGGCTACAGACTATCTCGTTGGTCTAGTAGTAGCATGCACTACTGCTGAGCATGAGTTCTTGGGTTCGATTCCCAGGTTGGGTAAAGCGTTATTGGGCTTTTTAAGTGTGGACTTAAGTACGGCCTTGCTGGGTGGAGCGACGATCTTCGCAGGAAATCGCAGGGCGGCTGATAGCAGCTGGATGAGAGTTGCCGAGAATCGATCTGAATAGCATGCAATTGGAGAGGTTATGTCCAGCAGTGGACTGTTGCAGGCTGATGATAATAACTGGCAAAATGTGGATGTAGGTACCACTACCAATGCCTTCAAGAAAATATGTTATTTTGTCGAAATTAAAATCTTTCTTTTCCAGGCATGGGCTCAATATTCTGGATGTTAGTAGCCGAGCTATTCGACGGACCAGCCCGAGCGATCGGCACATCCCTAGGCATAGGTGTCGCCACAATCTTCGTGTTCATTACTACCAAGTACTTTGCTTACGTCACTTACGCGATAGGGGCCGCCAACACTTATTGGATCTTTAGTTGTAACTGCGTTATCATTGCGCTTTTTATGATGTTCTTCATTCCTGAGACTAAAGGGAAAACGTTTGCTGAAATTCAAGAGGAGATGGGAAGGAAAATTATTGTCAAGGAAGATGACGTAAAGTAGGTAATAATGTTACGGTGTAATAAATATATTTTTAAGATGTCTTTTTTTTATTCGTGCGCTTCTTTTGTTAACATGTTCCTGAGGATTCAGCAAACCACAAATAAATTCATCGATTTTAATTCATTTTCCTATTAAAGAATATGATGTAATAATCTATTTTTTTTGCATGGTTTCCAGCCGGTCGTCCAAGGACGCTGTCGGCTGCTTAACCAGGCTATCATAAGGATGCATTAATAAATTAAGGCGTACAGCCAGGGCATAAAGCTTATTAAATAAACTAACGACTACACGCTGAGGCCAACCTCTGTGGGATATGGACCTCGACTTAGAGGGAAGGGTAGCAAAAGACAGGCTGGATCGGATCATGATTATTTAGGGAGCGTAATATACTAACTGCAAGGTCGATATTTTAAATTAACGTCGAACACATGTGGCGCCATCTATTTCAGAAAAAACTGAAAAAAATAAGCATTCACCCGGTAGAGTTGCCAAAAAAACGAATATCATTAAAAATAATTTATTTACAAAATGATTATCACAGATCACAGTCACGCTTTAAAATAATTACTAATCATAATTTGTTTTATTATTTACACATTATTCCTGTACATTTTTAATACTTCAGTTTTTTTTTTCTATTGTTTAGTTTATCTTGATTCTAGAATAACTATTTGACATTTGTGACGTCTAATATTGACCAGGCTTTCAGAGAGAGACAAGAGATACTACAACTTCTCTGGCTCAGCTAAGGGTTTTTGATCTCTGAGTCTATTAATCCTACCAAGCATTCAAATCATCCTACATACCTTACACTAAAAACAAATACAATTATAAAACAAACTATGTACACACAACAAAAAATTCTAACATGTATTATTATCTTCTTTCTTCCCTCTCAAAATGTTTTGAATCTCTGCAAAACTCTTTCCCTTCGTTTCGGGTACACAAAACAAGATGAACAGACATAATAATATACAATTTCCGCTGAATATCCCGTAGGTAGTAGCTGGGCCAATAGCTGATGATACTAGGGCAAAGTATTTAGTAGTTAGGAACACGAACAGGGTCGTCATTATTAGACATATTGACATACCCATCCCTCTTGAGGGATCGTCGAAGAGTTCCGCGTTGATCACCCAGATTAGGGAGCCGATACCTGGAAATGAGAACAGTCTGGTCAAAGTAAGTAATGGCAAGGTTGGCTGTTGTTTTAAATTATTATTATGTATGGGGTAATGATGGAACTACCTATGCACCTATAAACCAGAACAAAAATATCGTGGATCTACTAGAACGTTATATAACTTAGTTATGTACTTTAGTGAGTTCAGAGCGTTCAGGCAACGTCGTAAATAGCCGTCAATTATTTACCTATTTTGATTAATTTGGCAATATTACTGAATAAAAAAAGGAATATGGCTAACTAGTGACCACGCAAAAAAAGTCGGTCGGGATTTTTTGGGTTTCCAAATATGATATTATGGAAAGCGATCAACTTGGAAGTAGCGCTCGCCGGCCGCTGCCGCGGCGTAACATGCAACATAGCACTTAAAATTTAAATTTACGCCGCTTATGTGGCACCCCGACCAAATGGGTTAGGTTATAACTGGTTAGAACTGTGACCAACCGCACGCGAGCCGAGCGAGCGCAGCAAGTGGTGCCGCGGCAGCGGCCGGCGAGTGCTACTTCCAAGTTGGTCGCAGTTACTTGACTATTTTTACTTCACCTTACACCATGGATACCCTACATTAATAATATGGCCAAACGTCGACGTTTAAACGTTATGACCAATGTTAGCTGGCCATTTCATGAAATGGTTAATTCTAAGATCTGGCCACGACATATATAATAATAACTAAGTAGTCAAAAAAAAGTTCTCTTGCGCTCTTCTACTTCTGCTGTGCCCGACAGGGTCCACAATGATCATATTTAGTAAAACCTACCATCTAGGTTGACATGTGGAATCAATAAATACATAATTATATTGATTGTACCAATGTGAATTGTATGGTATTGTATACGAAGGTATTTTGTGTCAATAAACTTATTGTATTAATTTATTTTTATTTTATTGAGTATTGAGGAGTTACTTCACGTTCGTGATGAAAAAAAATAACTACGTTTGTTTGTTTATGTGATAAATTAAAAAGAACAAACACAATTGAAAGATTCACATTCTTTTTTTTTTAGATTTTAGTTCCGCAGCAAGAGGACTATGATCGTAACAGATGGCGTTCTGTAATTTCTGCCTACCCCCGTGGTAACAAGGCGTGAGTTTATTTTATGAACTACGCAGCCTGGGGCTTTAATTTTCTATTACGCTTTAGAACCTAATTAGTCACTTAAAATTAAGAAATCAACAGGCAAAAAAAAATCATATTACTAATATTTTATGTCTCTTGGCGCTCATAAAGGGTGTCAAACGAACACTAGTTATTTATTAACAAACATAATATGTGTAACGGACAATAGTAAGTAAAAACAGTAGAAATATCGTTATGTTTACTTGTTAATTTCCTAACAACAGAGATGTAGTTCTATCATAATTCAAGCTTCCAAAACAAACAATCTTTTTTACTTTAATCGTTCACATTGATCTTACTTGATTGATGCTCATCAAATCTGTCATTTTATTTCGGGCTTCTGACGACCCGTAACAACTGTCAAAGATCTACATTTGACAGCCGGGACTAACGGCTTTATATGCTTCCCGAGGTTTCACAGCACATGACTTGTGACGGTATAAAATTAAATATCTTTACCTGCACTGTAACAGTAGACCACCAATATAAGAGATATTAGCGGCAAATAGTTCAGGAAACCATCCACTGTTTCTTCATCTTTTAGTTTGAAAAACAATCCCAGGCCGAGCTGCAACAAAAGTTTAAACTCAAACTCAAAGCATTTATTTCAAAAAAGCATTTATGTTTACAATTACAGGCACTTTTCAACTGTCAAGGAGTCGGTCAGTCAGAAAGATGAAGCTAGTTGCCCAACGTGCAAGAAACTCAAAATAAAGTTAGTATTTTTGTATTTCAAATGTTTGGTTCTGATAAATAAAGCAAATATTATCATAAAGTTATTATGCATTTTAATTGTTCTTCCGACAATTCACACATAAAATACCAAGATTTTTTGTTGCATACGTATACATGTTATGATATTATGTAATTTTGCAGAAGATGACTAGAAATTGTAGTACTGATAGTGGCAGTATTCTGGCATCTGATTTTTCGGTAGAAACTATTGACACAGCCCAATGTCACAATTCACCACCACTACAGTCCGTCCGTCGAGAGAATGCTATCCTGATACCTGTCAGTTAGACAATTTTCGGTCATAATAAGGATCAAATTCGCAAAACACATATTCGTTAGTATGAAACTGACAGGTGTCAAGAACGCATTCTCTCGACGCATGGACTGTAACTGACTTCCCTGCCCTGGCGGCTGAGATTATGTCATGCTCACTCTAATGTCTCGCTGGCGGTGGCGCGTGTGTTGGATCATTTAGCTCCCTTCAAAATGGTTGAGCTGAATGGTGCTAATCCATGCGTCATGTTCGTGAACGGGCGCCGTCAGTAGAGACTGGTCATCTCTTAGCTGCCATGGCTTATTTTAATATTTTAATTTTTGAATTGTTCTTTGTTTTTATATTTTTATTACGGATGCTTTTAACGTGCACGTCTTTCTACATTGTCCTCACAAATGTATAATTTCAACATTAATGGTGTAACCAATATTTTGTAACAATTTTTTTATTTAAAAGAGTGTCCGTGGAGTTTCTTGCCCGTTCTTCTCCATAGGTACCTACTACGCTTTGGAATGGGCAACTAGCTTCATATTTCTGACTGACCGACTTCTTGACAATTCAAAAGTGCCTGTAAATGGTTTAATTGAAATAAATGCTTTGAGTTTGAGTTTGAGTTTGACTTCTAGCGTTGCAAAGTTCTTTTGGCGCGTGACCAAAATCGGAACTAACGCCGCCATCTTGTTTTTTCAAAATAAACAATTGCACAAATGCTTTAACAGAGCCCGCTGTCAACCTTATTTGAGAGCGAAAGCTGCAGCAAGCTGCAACATAAAATGATAGTAGAAAGATACTAACCATTCCCAACCCCATTCCAACGCAAGTAATTGTCAAAATCGGTTTCCGTCCAAACTTGTCAGTCACCAACGTAGTGCAGAAGCTGGCGAACAGCTGTATCAAGCCAATAGTTACTGACGCTACTTCAGGCCTGACTGACGTCTGCGTAGATTCCAAAACCGTTTGAAGGTAAAATGACACTGCATTGAATCCTACAAACTGAGATCCGAAACCCAACACCAGAACCAGAACCAAGGATTTTAAGAACAGTTTGTTGGTCAAAATGTCTCTTTTTGATATTTTGATGTTATTCATTTCTGAAGCTATGTCGTATTCTTTGAGTTCTTCGTTTGCTAGTGACTCCGAGCCTCGAAGGAATGTTAGGACTTTCAGTGATTCTTCTTTGTGACCTGAAATTGATATAGTTGTTAGTGTTGAATACTTGTGGAGATCGTTTAGGTACAATACGGCCGATGAATCATGGCTGGTCTGAACATAGGCTCTCGGAACTTTCACGCATGTTCTATCACACACACTCGCATCATATCACCATTTGGTTCTTAAAAAATATTATTGCGCAGCATTCTGGCCAAAGTTCGGACCGGCCATGATTCATCGGCCGTATTGTACACGTTGGTCTTCAGTGCCCAGGTGGGACATGAACTGCATAGGAGTGTATCGAATCTCATGCTGATATGTACCATCAGCATGAGATTCATGCATAGATATATGTACATATCTATAAGAGCAGTTGTGGCCCAGAGTGGTAACGGCCCCGAATAACGTGTCGTCATGGAACTCGCGTCATCGTCACCGAACGCTTTCCAAGAGCTATATGTATACTGTGTATATATGTGTACTTCTGGCTGAACAAAAAGCGTGAAACTCGCGTCATCGTCACCGCACGCTAGTTTTCACTTCTATAGGCAGTCCCCAAAGACCGCTTTTGTTTTCATATAATACATTCTAATCTTTTCGGAACATCATGAGTTCATGAGTCACTCATGAGCTAACCTAATAGGTACAGTTCGTGCCGATAAAAATGCTCATAAATGATCAAGTTTATTTGCAAATGTCACGTTTAACCCATATTATGGCAGACGAAACGTTTTACATTTAATTATTTCCGGTACGAAAACCTTGCATAATTTAATAGGTATTGTATTATGCAGTTGCTATATAAACAGAAACTAAAAATTGGTATTCAGCCTGCAGTAACCAGCTGTACCTATATGCATAGGCATTTAATTTGACAAGGTACCTCTCTCGCAAATGATCTAGGTATTCGGAATAATAAACACTTACAAACACTACACATACACAGACGACACGGTTGGCGCAGTGGTTAAGCGATTAACTGCTGCGCTGCGTGTCGCGGGTTAGATTCCCGCACGGAACAAATATTTGTATGATCTACAATTAGTTGTTCCGGGTCTGGCTGTTTGTGTATGTGAGTTTATTAAATGTTTGTAAACGCACCCACGACACAGGAGAAATTCCTAGTGTGGGGCAACGTTTTTAATTAAAAAAAAAAAAAAAAAAAAAAAAACATATCTAGGTATTTTGAATTATTGTTGGCACAAATTGCATCACAGATATACTAGGATTGCATCTGCGGCGCTTGAGTCGCCGACGGAATGAAATGTTTCCATTTTAAATATTATTATTCATTTAGGAAGTATGGTATTTATTTTATTTTTATTTTTAATTTTGTTATTTCACTGTAGGTTGACGTTATCACGTCAACGCCGGCTGTCGCTGAAAACCAGCACTATCTCGCATAGGGTCGCAGCACTATGCTGAGCAATGACCGTTTTGCGTGGTTTTTTCTTTGCGCCATATTTACCGCAAATAAACGTATTTTCTTTCTTTCTAAGTAATGTATCAATTAATCAGAAACACATACATACTCTGTTCACTTTTAATCACCCATGCATACCACCAGTATTTTAAAATTTATTGAATGTCTGTTATTTTTCTCGATAAACAACAGAGCGGATTTCGACAAAACTTGGGAAACCGATAGAACATGTCCACATGTGTCATGAGACGATAGAATATGTGGCAGTTTTTATAGGATGCGAGTGAAACCACAGGACAATACTTAGTATAAATGTAACATACCTCTAGAATACAAGGAGTACGGTCCATCAGGTAGGATTAACAGCGGTATAGTACTGAGTATAATGATGCTAGTGTAGATCATGTTCAGCATTGTGTAGGATATGAAGGGACCCATAGACAACATGATGACAATGCCAAAGGAGCACATGATTTGAAGAATTGTTCCTAGGCTGCCACGGATTTCTTTCTGGAATTAGAAAAATAAATGGAATAAATATTGTTTTCTTTCAAAACATTTGTGTTTTTTGGCTTTGGTGTCCTATTTTATGCTATATGCTACGGTCCGACTTCAGCGTCAACGTTCTGATCGACGTCTGAACGCAACAAGACGACGTTGACGTGTGAAAGAGACTACAACAGTACACAAAAATATATCAAATTTTAAGAAAATGACCGATATTCATAGTTTAAATACCAGGAATAAACACAACCTTGCTGTACATCGCACACGTCTCCACAGAGTAGGCAACTCGTTCATGGGTCAATGTATACGCTTTTACAACAAACTTCCCATTGATATTCGAAACTTACCCATTAAACGATTTAAAAGCTGTATTAAAACCAAACTTTGTAAAAAAGGGTACTATAAAATTTCAGATTATTTAGAAGATAAAAAAGCGTGGCATTGAGCTGCTCGCTCTGCTAAGCTTTGTGATAAAACCATAAAATTTGACATTTTAATTATTATATAAATCATTAAAAATACCAGTTTTTTATATACATATTGACATTGTTGAAAATTATACACAAAATAACATGATTACTTTGTAAAGTATTATATTGTTTTAATTATTGTGAATGTGAGGACTATGTGGATATTTTATTTTTATTGTTTTTCCTCTTTCTTTAATTTTTTATTTCTCAGTTAGTTTAAATGATGGTCTGGCAGTTTGAGTACTTTATGCGACCTACCCAAATGTCCTTTCTTTGGTATTGTTCGTCGTGTTGAGCTCCTTAAGTTCTGAGTTGAGCTCTACGATTACTGACAAATGCTTGCACTGACTGGACAGGTCCACTCAAATCTGTGTGGTTCTTTCCTCAAAAGACCATTTCGGACACTAATCTTCATGGTCCTCATATGGCCTGACCAAGATTATGTCTGGACTTTAAAAGAGACTGTGACCTTTGAGTTTTTTTCGGTCTTTCTTCTCAGAGTAGTCAGATAGGAAACTCCGAACTCATCTAGCATTTTCTCCTTTTTTTTTTAAATATTTTTTTAATATGACGTGTAAAAGTGATTGCAATATCCTATATACAGAATAAACAATTTCATTTCATTTCACATTTCTATAGTGAGCATCGTGACGTGGCTTACGGCGTAACGCTGTAAGCATTTATAGGAGACCATAGCCTGTTATTTCTGAATTTACTCACACATTATTACAAATGATTCATGTATTATGTCTGCGTTGACATTTTGGATTTATCTAACTTTTGAATCTAAGACACTAAGCATCCAATTAGTTCTTTAAGGCTAAGCTGTATTACAAATGCATCATTCAGGTAAATTTAAAAATTGGGTTTATTTTAATAATATTCATTTTGTTTGTTAAATAAGTAGGTTGATATCTGCAACCCCAATCAAACAACGACCTTTTCATGATGCATTAAAGAAAACTAATGATAACAAAAAGTAGGTAACACAACGAGTTAATAACCTCAACAAAAAGTAATCAAACAGGAAGATTAATTTCGTCCTGAATTATTAGTCTTTATCTTGCAGATTATAAAGATAAAAATTCCACGATAAACTTATTTATTTAATTTTCGTAGTTTTGTATATGTCGTGGCCAGATCTAAGAATTGACCATTTCATGAAATGGCCAGCTAACATTGGCCATATCGTTTAAACGTCAACGTTTAAAACTGCGACCAACTTGGAAGTAGCACTCGCCGACCGCTGCCGCGGCACCGCTCGCTACGCTCGCTCGGCTCGCGTGCGGTAACCTAACCCTTTGGTCGGCGTGCCACATAATCGGCGTAAATTTATAATTTTTAGAAGCAAATTTTAAGTCCTATGTTGCAAGTTACGCCGTGGCAGCGGCCGGCAAGCACTACTTCCAAGTTGACCGCTTTCCATATCATATTTGGAAACCCAATAAAAGTCCATCGACTTTTTTTGCGTGGTCACCATTCTTTGTTTGATTTGTTGTATGCCGCCGCCATGATGCACAACAAAAACACAGCGACATCAACGCCTCTACCGGTGGATAATCTAACTATTTTACGATATGATCACTAATGTTTGGCCACATCATAAAGTTGTCGTGCGTTTAATTGTTCATATCATTAAACGTTGAGCATTCAATGATCTGGCCAGGCCACATCATGATGTGACCGGTGGATGATGTTCAATCCATGAAATGATAAATTTTAAGATCTGGCTACGACATATAAAAGTAAAAATTAGCAAAGGATCACTTAAGACAAAATTGAAAAACATTATACAGGATAGTAAACATAACTAAATACATTGTATAAGAACCATTACAGTATAATAATTATATAAGCAGTAGTTATGTAATAAGATGGTGCATTGTTATGTAAAAGAGCGCCTCTCGCCATCAAACGTAAAAGTTTGGCGAGTTTAGAATTAAGTAACACCTCTGTATTACAATATAATTAAATAAATAAAATATATATATATATATATACATGTGGCTTCACGTGTGAAGAGCAATCAAACAATGGACAACAAACATCCACTAATTTCCGTCTTATTTTCTGTAAGATCTGAGGTGTGGATGGGATCACAATATTCACAAGGTCGTGGTCGTGGGTGGTCGTGACTTGTTTACAGACTCGGTTTAAACATATCGAGTAGCAGGTTAAAAAACGACCACGTCAACCTGTTAAGAAATTCTCTATCTTAGGTGGCATCTCCTCAGACGAGAGAATCGCAGCGATCAATAGTCACACTGTAGGCACGTCTTTTTAAAATTCGTCGCGCGAATACACGATCGTTCGAATTTTTTGTTCGTTCAGCCGGAACGAGTGGTCGCGTCGACAAATGGCCCTTTCCGGTTTTCCGATCAAAAAGTGACATAATATGCACGCGACCGATCGCGTATTCGTACGACAATCGCTTTTAAGCCCCCAGTACATGTTGGGCGAGCCCATTGGCCGAGCGCGCTTTTGCAAAATACATGCAAATCAAACGACAAATCAAAAGCAAAAAAGCCCAGTATACGTTGACCAAGCGACGGCATCGCCACGATGATATCGCCGTTTGGATATTGATTCCATAGAGTTTATTGAATTTATTGGCACGGCGAGACTATGGCTGCGATTTTCTCGACTGTGGAGATGGCGCCTTACTGATAATTTTGCTAATTTACTGCCGAATCGCACGATGGAAACGCTTAGGTTATGCTGACCAACAGCAAAGAAGAATAAGTCGAGCAAAAAATTTAGTCGAGTATGTAAAGAGAGTAGGTTGCATGCGGAAGCAAAAGATGTAGTAATCCAGAATAGTGGTACATACAGTAACTAAAACTTATATATGTTTATAGATATACATATCTGTATTTTATTAACTAGTGTTTATAAAGGAGTTAAAAATAATTTTATGCAACTTACACTAGCTATCTCCGAAGCATACATAGGCAGCAAAAGGAAGATTCCAGCATCCGCTATGCCAATCAGAGCTCTCCCGAGCAGGATCATCCACACTTCACTAGCGTATATGAATACGAAGCCTGCTACAAACTTAGGTACACTGACCAGAAGGAGACATGGCTTCCTTCCTATTCTGTCAATGAGGACTGTTCCGATGAAGAGATTGGCTGAAATTGGAAAGAATAAGTATTCTATACATGGTATAAAACAGTCAGTTTTGGTATCTGAGGGACCGTTTAGATCTTCTAAACGACACAATGGTGCGAACTACGGATCAATGACCTGACGTCACACAAATCCAGCATCGCGCAATTAGAGTTTACCGCGCGAAGGACATTTATATAAGACTATCCGACATCAATCGTTGGGCAGTTGCCCGCCCGACATGAAACCCGTCTGGTCAGAGGATCTTCCCTTTTCTATGGTGGATGAGTGAACTGTACACCAAATAAGTATTACGGAAACACTGAAATCTCGATGTTTTGATATGTCGCCATTGCATCTGTGTGAACCAGGGGCGGGTCGCTAGTTATATATAGACATTATATAGCTACAATTTAATTTCAACTATTTATTAGTGGCTTTTGTGGACATGATAATTATTCAGATTTGTTTCAGCTGTAATAGTCTAGTCTAATCATGGCATTTCGTTTAAAATAGGTTATTCATTTATTTATCTTTTACATAATTATGTAGATTCTTTTCTATTTCGTGAATGTGAGAACGCTGTAGGCTTAGTGGACTGTAGATTTGTTGACCATTTTCTGTTTTGTTAAGTACCTGGTACTTGTTGAAAGACCTACACTGTCCTCCCATACCTATTAACACTGTTATTTAAATATTGTAAAAGCCTATTATTTTTATAAAAGTACGTAACCGAGTTTCTGTTCGGCTCTTCTCCATTTGAAACGACCAATTGAAACCGTGCACCTAGCTTCTGACGTTTCATAAGTGCCCTTGTAGGTTTATGTGAAATAAAATATTTTGAATTTGATTTTTTTAATAAAAATAGTCAACATGGCCCATAGAATAAATAAGCTAAAGTGGCAAATGGGCCCAAGGGCGCATCCAGGGTTTATTTCAGGGAGGGGCACATGGGCCAGACAGATAAGAAGTGGCTCCCATATCTTGTATGTAGCACTATGCTGTTTTTGGGATTAATTATTTTTCAATGACATAAGAATAACTAAGTAGGTACAAAAAACCTATAAAATTTTTGCACCTCGATTTGAATAGAAAAGATTTTCTTTTGATCATAAATACAGAATTAAGAGTTCCTTTGTTGACATCGGTAGAATTAAGAGAACTTGGGCTGCAAAAGCGAGCGAAGCGAGCTCAATAATTTTAGCACCCCAAATCGAATTGGTTTTGGTTAGTAATTCTTTTGAACATTTATTAAGATATAGCAGCCTAATTCTTCAGTTTCAGCATTCATCATTGAAGCAGTCTTGATAGATTTAAATGCATTTAGGCCAGTCCATTTAGACGATTCGATTTTATTTTGCTTAAACCGATGGTGGTGGGCACGTGCCCCTGAATCAGACCTTGAATAGGCTAGCGACGTGTGACACGGGTTCTTAAGGTGGAGACCGTCAAAGCGTTATTACACTGACGATTTGCCAGCGTGTTTCCAGCGAAGCGATTTGTGAACGTGCTCTCCGCGGGTGCGAAATGAGCTAGCCGTGACCACGCGACGTGATCGCCGCGTTAACACAATATTATACACTCGCTTGTCTCGCTCTGTCTTGTGCAGTCAGGTCAATCGCTCTCGTTCCGCAAACGCGGCGAACTCGTTGCGCACACGTGGCGTGCTCGCGACGCACACTCAGCGAGCTCGCCTCGCTGGAAACACGCTCGCGAATCGCCAGTATGTTATGGCACTTAGGCAAAGGTAAGGTAGAACGCCCTCAGCCTCAGGTTATGTTGGACTGGCTGGTAGCAGCTGGACGAGAAACGCCAAGGGTCGAGTTAAATGACGTGCGATTGGAGAAAGGCTTATGTCCAGCAGTGGATTACTGATTTCTCGATCTAGGACTTTGATTTTGATTGGATACTCTAAACGCGTCTAAAATCGCGTTACCATACCTACATTTTTTGAACATATGAGATAACTCCACTTTAGCATTATTAAAACCATTATTTTAAGATGGTCCTTTTGTATGGTCTGTCCATTACTACTATATACACTATGGTGAACGCGGTTGGCGCAACGGCCGATAAATTAGCTGCTATGCTACGGGTCGTGAGTACGGTTCCAACGTGGACAACAGATTTCCACAGAGTTATTTCAGTAAGTCATTGTGTATTTGAGATTTGTGTCACATTCACAGATTTGAAAATGTAGGACACTTATTTTTTATACAAATAAGTAGAGCAATTACGAGGCTTAAAGTAAGCAGGTAAGCAGGTAGTTAATAAAGTTTTATTTTATGTAAATATGTAGAATTCAAATGTTTATATAGCCCGACTTTGACAACTCTTTAGGTCAAGAAAACAGCTGTATATGTTTGAAAACACAAAGGCTGCAAATCTCGGATAAGGTAATCAGCAGAGATAGCAATTTAGCTAAACAAAATTGTGTCTAATGTTTTTGAATGACTGCCTCTTTGGTCTAGTGGTCGCAAACGCTACTTCTGAGCATGACCTCCTGGGTTCGATTCCCAGGTCATGCAAAGTGTTATTGAGCTTTTTCATCTGGAATTTTCAGTAGCAGCCCGGAATCTGGATTTGTGCCCGGTTGATGGCAATAAATTCGCCCCGTTTTACATGGGAAAAAACTGGCGAAGTTTGTGTGTTCTTAGGTACATCTCTGCCCATCCCTTCGGGGGGAATGCAGGCGTGATGTTATGTTATGTTTTTAAATAAGGCCCCACAGCAGGCGCAATGAAAGCAAACCGAAACTGTATCCCCCTCGAGACGAGTTTGTCAGTGTCGACTGATTTTTGTCGCAATAGTAAATGATAAAATGATTTATTTCATTCGGTGTAAGTATGGTAAAATTATTCATGGGAAAACCTAATTACTTACCACAATTTAATGGGGAAAAAAATAGTAGATTGTTTGACTAGGGAGCAAACAATTATTTTAAAGGCGAGAGTGTTTTTTTTTAATCCAGAGTGGAGCGAAGGATTCTAGAATAGGATCGCAAGCACAGTGAGGAATTCTTAAGTAGAATCCTGAGCGTAGCGAGGGATTCAAAGTCCGTCACTCGAGCTTAAAATAGTGTTGCACCCGAGATGGACTCTACTTTATATCGGCCTCTATGGGAAAATAAGTAAGTGGAACTTATGAACAAGAATAGTATCTACGTTTATTTATTTCATTATTTCTACTTAGAAGACACACCCTTTTTTTTATAAATATAAGTAAAATCCGAATTTGAGCAATCAATTACTGACGAAGGCGGAACGCATTTCACGCGTTTTTTATTTTTTCACAAACTTTTTAATTTATTGGCTCGCGCGCGTTTTAACTTATCAAACTTATCATACAACCTGTTACTTGTTCATACGATGTTCGTGATTGATCTCTTGGGTGGTTGAAACTTTTACTAACAATATTCACATTACAAATGCAAATCACTTTTAGTCCCTAGGGATTCAAGAGCTATTTTAGAGTCCCTATTTACGAAGAATAAACCAGTTCTTTGTGAATAGATGTTATAAAAAAACATATTTATATTTACGCGCCATTTAACGCCTTCAGAATCTTACTAGCGACCCGCACTAGCTTACGAATTGTTAAAACAATGAGGTTCATTTAATATATAATGTAAGTTTAATATACACATAACATTTCCTTAATGAATTCGCTATATGATGATGAAAACCGCATCAAAATATGTTAAGTAGTTTAGAAGAACAACGCGTTCACACAGACAGACACGATAAGCAACTTTTGCTCAGAACCATTTCACATAATATAGAAAGTAGCTGACTGTTGCCATGTGGTTTTACACGCATCCTAGGAGTGGACTCCTTCATGTCCTTATTACCTAATAGGTACAATAATAATAAGTATCCTAGATTTCAAAATAACATACCACCAATCATCAATTGAAATATCGAGTAAAAGAGCATTACCTTTCCTCTCAACTGTGAGTATTTATATACCTATAGTATGTTTGTTTATATATTTAAGCTCTATGTATTTATTTAAGTATATGTTAATTTATTACGTTATACGTGTAGGTTTATTTCAATATTTTAGTTTAAGACTTCGCATATTTATATTTTTCTCTTCTTGTTCTCACACACTATTGTCTACATTTCTTTCTTATCTCTCCTATCGCAGGTCTGCTGGAAGAAATTTCTTAAAAAATAAGCAGTACCTTTGTACTCATAATTACGATTATGTCTTACCTGTATCTATTTTTTCTGTGTGTAGGTATATAAATAAAAATTTAAAAAAAACATCCCCAAAACCCCAATAACACTTTGCTCGACCCGAGAATCGAATCCAGGACCTCATTCTCAGCAGTAGCGTTTCCAATGTTTTAATCCAGGATATTATGATCTACATATCTGAGTGACTCACTTCGTTAATAATGCTCGATTGGGAATGGATATCACATCGTAACTTTATACTTTGATCTTATGAACAAAAATGGTAGTGTGGGTATTTTATTGTACTAGATAAGCATAATCAGTCTATAATGTTCTTACTGGTTGAACTCAGGCCTCCTCTTGGTGACAGGGAGTGGGCCGTAATCCACCACGCGGGCCCAGTGCGGGTTGGTAGATGTCACTTGTCTTCGAATTTTTGGTTCGTTGACATGTTGGTTTCCTCACGATGTTTTCTTTCACCGTTTTGAGAGCAGTGGTGATGAAATAATTTACATAAAATAAAGCGCCTGTCTGGGTTCGATCATACCGCCTATTAGTCGTACCGTTACCACTGGGCTACCACTGCTCTTTGTACTAGATAATGATGATAAAAGACAATTCTCACCCACCAGCAATCCCAGTCAAAAATCCAATAGACACGATCCAAGAACCCTCCTCAGTTGTAATAGCCCTTGGCAGTATCGTCTGGGACTCATCGCTGAGCTTCACTAAGACCGGTGAGGGCCAGGCCAGGCCCACTCCAGAGCACAGGACACTTAGGTTCACTGAAACAGAATACAAGGTATGTTAGATTTGCTTATTGGTGAGCACAGTTTTTTGTAGGTAAGTTTTAAAAAAAATAACTTTGTTACGCATGCAAGAGCGAGCCTAGCGAGCTTTTGAGCGAACCAAGAACCCGCCATCCCCTTCGAACCTAACCTGCCTGAGTCGGGGTGCCCCAAGTCCCGACACATCTCGACTTAGTAAAAAGGCAATAAGAACTTTGAATGCAAGAGCGAGCGAAGCGAGCTTGGGACTCGGACAGGTTGGGTTCGAACGGGTACTGTCGACTACGCCTTACTTCAAAAGTTTTCAAACTGAAACTCAAAATCAAAGCATTTGTTTCAAATAAACCAATTACAGGCACTTTTGAATTGTCAAGGGGTCGGTCAGTCAGAAATATGAAGCTAGTCGCCCATTCCAAAGCGTAGTAGGTACCAATGGAGAATTACGGGCAAGAAACTCCATGGACACTCTTTTAAATCAAAATATGGTTACAAAATATTGGTTACATCATTCATGTTGAAGTTATACAAACATAACGACGCAGAACATTAAAAGGGTCAATAAAAAATAAACAATTCAAAAATTAAATTAAATAAAAATAAGCCGTGGCAGCTAACGGCGCCCGTTCACGAACTTGACGCATGGATTAGCACCATTCAGCTCAACTATTTTGAAGTGAGCTAAATGATCCAACATACGCGCCACCGTCAGCGAAACATATAAATTATATTTTTGAATATTAGAATAAAATAATATAAAAACATTTAAAAATATAAAAAAATAGTAGCCCACCGGTATCGGGAATAGGGTCCAAGCTACCGGTGGTCAGGAGGAACCTCCTAACAATGCGAGCCGTGTCCAGGAGTATCGGTCTCTGAATCAAGCCCTTAATTCAGCTGCCCAACAAGAGCCTCCTTAGGTGTTGGTCGAGGCTCTTGGCAATTAAGTCATTGACTGAATACGCCTATCGGCAAAATAATTGTAACCCCTGAACAAAATCTCAAACTTTTATAAAATTTAGGTTCACACATTTGCATTTAAACGTTACATAGATAACCGGATACTAACAGAGCTATCACAATACAATAGAATCTCCTAACAACTATGACATAAGGCCCTGACATAACGTTACGTGTTACATCGACACTATTGAAACCGGTCTCTCTGTTTACAAACTCATGAACCGGCAATTACAGTTTAAAATAATAAAACCACATCACACCTGCTTTCTCAAACTCAAAAGCATTTATTTCAATTAAACCACTTACAGGCACTTTTTAATTGTCAAAGGAGTCAGATCATTCAGAAAGAAGAAGCTATAAGTTGCCCACTCCAGAGCGTATTACGTTCCTACGGAGAAAAACGGGCAAGAAACTCCATGGACACTCCAAAAAGATCAGCAAAGGCGTCTTGTATAAGTAGGTACCTACCAACATTTCGATTCAATAGATTTCATTAATTGAATTCCGTTTAGTTCGGTATTTATGGGTGAAGAATGGGATTCGAAAATCTATCCCTGATTACTATGACAGGTTAAGGCACTTTAATATGATTAGCTTGAATGAAAGGCGTAACCATTCGGAGTTACTAATACTTCATAAAATTATAAACGATTCCATTGATGCACAATTAATAAACTATTTTAACTTTAGGCCTAGCCAACGTAGTAAACGTCATCATCGTATTTTTTAATTACCTACATCCACCTTGAATACTACATTTAATAGCCCCCTTACACGCATGGCAAGGCAATATAATGAGCGGTCGAACTTGACGGATTGCCCTATTGATATTTTCTCCATAACTTTCGCTTCATACAGACGCTCCCTATTTAAACAGTGTGATGAGCGCCCGTCTATCTAGCTCAAATTAGTTTGTTTTTGTAGTGTTGTAGATTTATGTCTACTAGACACACTTTATATTGTTCTCCTTTGTCTCTAAATTTCATATGTGAATGTCATGCATACCTGTCATTTGCATGGTTACTGAAATGCTAATTTTAGATGCTATTTAATTTGAATTGTAAGTGACTGTGCTGTTGGTGTGCTTATGATAAATAAATAAGTCCCATAAATATGGTCCATGATGATAAGGTGATGATATGACAAGGCATGGGATTAATGCCTTGCTATGAATCAGAACCTTTGATTGAATTATGCACGGTACTGTTGATGAGCGATTGGCACCTACAGTCGGCGGCACGTAACTTGGCAAAAGTCGTAGATAAGTAGTTTTCTTTTTCGTTTGTTTTTCTTAACAGACACGTCAAAAAATAAAGTAGTATTTTTTTTTGTTGAACTATTTGTACATGCGCGAACTTACTCCCAATACGAAAAAACCTTGCCAAGTTACGACTGTAACATTAGTGGTAATCATATTATGTTGATGTTCTACAGATAAGCTGACGCGCTACGACTGGATGTGCAACTGTACATACAACATCAATTCCCAATTTCACAAGACTTTAACATACACAGGTATAACTTAAACGAAACAAGAGCATTGGTGACCACTTTTATCAACATGTTGACTACTTGATTGTAGAAAGTTGGTTACCTACTTGATTATTTCAAAGAACATAATTTTCTATTGTCGATCTTCTTTTACTGTTGCTTTAAATTGTTCCTATTAGTAATGCGAATTTTATGTGTCAGTTATCAATTATCAATCAACATTATCATGCATTTTAATATTTCGTGTTTTTAATTACGTAATACACGATCAATCGGAATTTCAATCGTTTTGAAACAAATTGCTAAGCCATTGCTTCAAAAGTTCGAAAAAAAAAATCTCAACAACGTAAATAACGCAATGAATATTGTTGAATTGTCAAAATGAAACAAATTTGTCGTAATCGTTAACGAAAATTTGTTGCGTAATTACTCAGATAGCTGGTGTCAGAGTTGTAAAGCCGCCCATGGACCTCTGAGTTGGATTCACATTCCGTTGAGATATGTATCTCAGGCAATGTTAGGAAACATTGCCTGAGATACATATCTCAACGATGTTTTCCTTCACCGTCTTTTAAGCAACAGATAATTATACAATACGCACATGAATCCGAAAATTCGAAGAAGTGCGTGCCTTGGGTTCGAACTCGAGACCTATGACTTGGCAGTCCGACGGTCACACCACTAGACTATCAAATGCTTTATATTATAACATTATATAATTTGAAGAATGTGGAGTTGCCGAGAACCTACAACATTTATTGATGGAAATTTTCTAATATGAGTCCAGTAGAAATAGTTAATTTGAACAGAACTGATGTAGGCATGTTCAATAAAATTCTATTCCAACCAAATGGCGACGATGCGAAGGATTTGTTCAAATTCATGGCCGACGTCTTGTGGAAGTACAATTGTTTAGGATACGATGGGACTGATATACGCTATGCGTAAAAGTCCCTATAAACAAATAAAGGAAAGCAAAAAATAAAATAAATAAAATAAATAAATAAAATAAATAAAATAAATAAAATAAATAAAATAAATAAAATAAATAAAATAAATAAAATAAATAAAATAAATAAAATAAATAAAATAAATAAAATAAATAAAATAAATAAAATAAATAAAATAAATAAAATAAATAAAATAAATAAAATAAATAAAATAAATAAAATAAAATAAATAAAATAAATAAATGTTTAATCAGCCTATAATCTTTCCACTGCTGGGACACAGCCCTCCTCTCTCCGAGAGGGAATATAAACATAACATGACCGAGACATAACAATAGAAGTATAACGGGTCATATCCTAGTTAAAATAATATCTAACTGACATTGTGCTATCTCCAATACAATACAAGAAGTAATACAATACCATAGTACGTAAACAAGATTGATACAAATTGTCGACTTCCCTTCATTTGCAATCGTAGTCTAAAGTACTTTTAAAGTGCATTCACGTGTGTTAAATTATTTAAATGAAGCTGTTTTTAGCAGGTTAATTTGAATCCTTTAGGGTTTTTCCATTTAGAAATTCTTGTAGCTACCTCGAGGGTAGATATTTGAGCTCGAAGAAAACCTTGAATCATCAAATATCTCGTTTATTTAGCCGTCATAAGCACAACTGTTGACGGTTCTGGGGTCAACCCCGGTCCTAGCAGAGTTATTTAGTTTTTCCTTTACCTATATAAGTAGTATATAAATTCTCAGCAGTAGCCCACACTTTGATATTTTGGTTTCTGACAATAGAGGTCCTTAGGTTAAATTATTTTTAACATGGGTCTTACCTACAACAGAACTGACGAAATGGTGGATGTGCTTACACTTCTGCCTACCGCTTTGAGGAAAACAGGCTAATGATGATGTCATTATTATTCTACTCGGCCTGCCGCGCTGCGATTGGACGACTGCTGCGCGGCGTCGATAACCGACTTTTAATGATTTTATACTAAAGATCACGTCTAAACGAGTAGTGTTAATGATTTGGAAAAAATATATGTTTAATTAGAGCATTTTCTTAATAACTTAATATATGGACATTTTAGATTATGTTTATATTACATAATGAAATTAATTTGGCAAGTTATGTCTAACGCGGATAAAAAAGTGAGAATCACGCAAAATCTATAAAGTGTATTTTTCTGAAACCTTCACCATTTTAAAGATAATTTAATTATTAATCTTTTAGTATACGTGTTTTATTAAAATACTGTTTGTTTTATGTGTAATAAATTAATAATGCGTCTAATTTGGGACAACGCTCCTTGATGGGCGAGTCCTATCACTGGCTGGACGTACTCGTACGACCGAGCGACGCCTTGCGTGAGCTCAGGTAGAGAACACGCAAGCTAACCTATACGTATATTTATTTGTGCTTATATTTATATATAATTAGGCATATTTATATTATATTAATAGTTTGTAATAGGTATATGTGTATCTTTATAGTTACTTTAAAAATATTCCTCAATTTCTCGTAATTGCACCTACCACTGTTTGTCTCTGCATCACCCACAGGTTGACTGGTAGAAAATGCCTATGGCATTAAGTCCGCCGCTGGACATTTCTGTGCTTGAAGTATTAAATAAATAAATAAATAATAAATAACCTCTGGCATATATAATATCTGCGTCTTGAACGCAAACCTTCGTCAGTTTATTCCTAACTAGAGCGCTCTTCTTGTCATTATGTTTTCTCACACATAATACGCAATTCAAAGTAAACATGATTGATATAAATTGTCAACTTCCCTTCATTTAGGTACGATCTACGTAGGTTTAAGTGCTTTTAAACGTCTGAACCGAGTTCACTTCTAAATCATTCAATTGAGTTGGAACTCTTTTTAATTACATGCTAAAGTTGATTTTTCTATTTGTGGTTACTCGCAATATATTATCAAAAGTGCTGAGCACGAGGTCCAGGCTTCGATTCCCTAGGTCGGGAAAAGTGTTATTAGGTTTTTATATCAGGCTTTTTCAGTAGCAGCCCGGTGACTGGATTTGTGCCCGGTTGATGGCAATAGGCTCGCTTCACTTCATGGGATTTAAACTTATCTGTGTGGGTGTCCTATAACTATAGGTACGTACACCGCTGCTATAACCCTTCAGGAAAAATTAATCTAATTTATAGAATAGAATAGAACAATATTTATCTATAATTTATTTTATGTAACTTAAACAATTTTTTATTTTTATATTTTCTATAGTGAGGTATTATCCGAATTAAAAAGGAAAAATCGAGCGGCGGCCGCTACATAACGGCCACGGTGACAGCTGTCATGAAAATAATGGCAGCGGGGTTTGACTTTATGGTGTCAAAACGCGCTCTCTAGGAAAACACACCGTAACTTACATCATCGACGTCATTCGCCAGTAAATTGCGGACTCTTTGTCGGCGGTCACCACTCTTCTTGGAGACCAAGCTCTCAACCCGTACGTTTAGGCATACTCTCGTAATGTTTGTGGAAACTAAAAACTGTTTTCGGGTTTTTACACAATTTAGTTAGGTATAACGTATGTACCTCTAATTATATATGCTCATTCAAAAGGTAGGTAATGTCAATAAAATACAGGTCACTTTACAAATAAACGACGACTTGTTTTTTGTGCAGTTTTACCGAAAATTCGTTTTTTGTTAGTATCCTTGGAGATAGGACAAAGATAAACATTTTATTTTTGAGTGATGATCACATCGATCGGGGTCTTCAGTTTGCGCCATAGAAACCCATTGTTAAGTGAGAAATGTCACATACAATGGACAGTCTGGTCCAACCAAGTTCAACTGTGAAGTTCATGGATTATCTATATTTAGGTATAATATAATATATTTATGAAATATAAGAAAGCTAAAGAGTTCGTTTGTTGGAACAAACAAATTAATCTTTGGAACTAGCAGTCGAATTTAAGGGGGATGCACTAAGGTAGCCCGCGAAATTCAAAAGGAGATCTTTCATTTTTGTGTGGGACTCCGGCCATAACATGTACACTTTAGAAAACCTGGTAAATGAACCCCTGAATACAATAAAGGCATTTTTTTTTCATAATATCTAATCTTTTTTAGGCACTAAATAAAAACAGAAAATGTTTGGTATGAAGTAAGACAGAAATCTATTAAAGAAATTTGACAGATTGTAGTGGGTTGATGTGCTGGCGTCTGTACCTAGTTTATAAGGTCATACAAACATACACGAAATGCTTCTTTATTTATATAAAACTAGCTGCACCCCGCGGTTTTACCCTTATAAGTCTCGATCCCGTTAGAATATCGAGATTAAAAGTATCCTATGTTCTTACTCAGGTCATGGTCTACCCAAATGCCAAATTTTATCCAAATCTGTTTAGCCGTTTTAGCGTGAAAGCGTAACAAAAAAACAAACACACTTTCGCATTCATAATATTAATTAGAATACTTACCAATGTTTTGTATAGGTATGTTTTAATATGTATTTAATTATTATAAGGACAGAAGAGTCTTTCATGCATAATATTATTTCCTTGGTTCAACCCTGTAACCTTGTATCTGAGATGTGGGTTCTTTACCTCCATGCCATCACGATTGGTATATGCGCAAACTAATTATTAAATAAATATTTTTCCTTTATATAAATCTGATGTCAGGATAAGACAATGGTATAAGTATAGATTCAATGAATTTATTGAATAATTACGAATTATATACATATATACATAAACTCACGGCTTCTTCCCAACTCCATGGGGGTAGGCAGAAACTACATAACGCCACCTGCTACGATCCTTACATACTCGTTTTGCTTCATTAATACGCTCATACATCGGTATCCCAATGAATTTTCATGAAAATTCACGCCACCAGTAAGCGCCACTTTGACAAGAGGTCTTCTTCATCATTCTTTTCAATCATTCGTTCATCATTCAGTCCCGACTAAACAAAATAAAGGCGCTTTGACACTATTGACAGGTGCCCGGCCCGACGTCTCAGTGCTGCCACCTAGTGAACGTCATTTCATAAAACCCTCATGGCATAACACTCTTTCACAATCCGAAGGATTTTGAAGGAAATTCCTAATCTACTGCTTCATGTGTTTGAAAATGTTGTCTGCTCGACAGCGTAAATAACGCAATGAATGTTGTCGGAGTGTCAAATTGAAAGGCATTGCAATTGTTACCGTGATAAGCAATTACCCCGCTGGTGTTACACGTACGTCGCGTCGGTTGCGTATTATTAAATAATACTTAAGGCCGGCAATACACATACAGAATACCGTTTCGAAATATATATTTGGAATTTCGAAGGCTGCAAATACAGACAAAAGGCCGGCCACATACAGACGGAATTCCGTTTCGAAATATCGAATCGGAGAAAATCTCGAACTACTGTACGTGTGTATGATCTTTGATTTTGTATGTATTTGCTGCTTTGTAAATTCCGAATCGATATTTTGAAACGGAATTCCGTATGTCAACCGGCCTGATACAGACAGACTTCTGACTTAAAGTGATGATTTTTAAACATCATTGTAGTGTTTTACGATGTTTTTTTCTTTTGTGAATATAAAATAGCTACCTAGTTATTCTGAAATAAGTAAATAATTTTATAGTACCTAGTTGCATACCTAAGTGGGTCTTCTAGAATATCCTTAAACACCACTAATTAAAATATTATAATTATTTTAAGGTAATTTAGTTATTCTTAGAGTACATTGGTATAATATTTATGTTTAGTTACTTAAATAATATGATTATAAATTAGTACAACGAGATCAAATAGAATAGTTAATGAATGCAAGTTTAATAATCCTATTTAAAATGTAAATTATCTAATGTTTATTACTCAAATTAGGTAACAATTATAACATATCACCATTGAGGAGCTCGTGGCTAAGTAATAACTGCTGCACAGGTCAATCCATCAGGTTAAGCTACGCTTGCCAGGGTTGGTCTGTGGATGGGTGACCATCTTTACATACCGAGACTGCTTCGTGCCTTAGAAAGCACGTTAAGCCGTTGGTCCCGGTTGTCATTCGTGGATCTTTTACAGTCATTACGGGTCGTCAGAAGCACGAATGTCTGACAACCAGTCTTATCAAGGGATATCGTATTACCCAGTAACTGGGTTGTGGAGGTCAGATAGGCAGTCGCTCCATGTAAAATACTGGTACTCAGCTGCATCTGGTCAGACTAGAAGCCGACCCCAATATAGTTGAGAAAAGGCTATGCAGATTGATTGATAACATATCACCACGCCTGTATTCTCCGATGGGTTAGGCAGAGGTGTACACCCACCTTTCGTGCCAGTTATGTTTGATTCCCATATAATAGGGGGCGCGCCTATTGCCATCAAATCCAAACAACGGGCTGCTACTGAGAAATTCCAGATTACAAAACTCTATAACACTTAGCCCGACCTGGAAATCGAACCCAGGACCTAGTAGTAGGTACCGCAGTAGCGCTTGCAACCACTAGATCAACTATAGTTAAAACAATTATAAGATAAGTCATAATCATAACACTCTAAAGCTCGTTTCTAAGATTCTCAGAATTACTACTGATTCAATAAAGTTCTCCCCCCATTAAAGCAAGTTCTTCCTTAACGAAATATTCAGAAAAGCCGGCCATGCCGCCGGTAGCACATTTCCGCCGCGAAACCATAGCAGCGAAACCGCAGTAGTTCAATTCAACTGACTCGCGTCATGTTCCGGCATTCGAAATTCGAGTAGCGGATCTCGAGTAGCGGATGATGACGCGAGCTAGTTGAATTGAACTACTGCGGTTTCGCTGCTACGGTTTCGCGGCGGAAGTGTGCTTCTGGCGTAAGAGATCTTTTTACCTGACTACGGTGGAGGGTGATGGTTTTGACCGGTATGTATGTTTATCTGTTCCCTCATATTTTCTAAACTTCTCATCATAATTTGACAAATGAGGTATCGTTTGGAAGCGTCTTGATCGTCCGCTAGCTATATGACGTCACATTAAATTGAGATGACATACAAAAGTCAGGAATTAAAAAAAAAACGGAGTCACATATAATCTGTTCGATTTATGCCCCTAACATGGCGTGTGACTCCGAATTTTTAATTTGTTTGTCTGTGATGTTTTATTTGTCGCAGTTGAGTTTTAGTTTTTATAACTTTTATTGGTATAATATCTTATGGTTATTTAGTTGTGGAGCAAATTTTATTACGTACCTAGGTGCCTTCCTTTCCTAAATTGTTTTGTAATTAATTTTAAATTTAACTGCGCTAACTGCGGTTGTGATCACTGTACGACTAAACGCCGACAGACACTACGCCGACAGACTGAACACCGACAAGACTTTACTTCGACGGGACTCTTCGCCGACAGGACACTTCGCCGACAGGACTCTTCGCCGACAGGGCTCATCAGCGACGCATAGCGAGCTCGGGACTTGGGGCACCCCGACTCGGACAGGATAGGTTAGAAGGGGATGGCGGGGTCGTAGACCCCGCCATCCCCTTCGTGGTTATTTCGGGGCTCCGTCGACAACGCCTTACAAAAAACTGATTATCGGAGATAAATTGCGTCGCTGATGAGCCCTGCCGGCGAAGAGTCCTGTCGGCGAAGTGTCCTGTCGGCGAAGAGTCCCGTCGAAGTAAAGTCTTGTCGGTGTTCAGTCTGTCGGCGTAGTGTCTGTCGGCGTTTAGTCGTACACTCGGTTGTGATAGACAGCTAGCAGGATAGCTACTGAATACCAGTTTATTTACATGAAGGTGTTTCATGTACAAAAACTGGTATTCAGTAGCTTCCGGTTAGAAAGGAAGCCAACCCCAATAATGTGGTTAAAAAGCTAGGCAGATGAACAGTCGGTAGCTAACTGCCTTCTAAACACGAGATTATACCCTTAGCAAAGTATCGGAGTCAAAGCATTTATTTCAATTAAACACTTTTTTTGTTTGTCACTTTTTGTGTCTTTTAGATATTTTTATATATTTTTTCATAGTTAGGTTTTTTTTCCTCACTGTATTAAGTAATGCTTTAGGTAACGGTCGTTAACATTATGTTTTAAAACAGTAAAATTCTGGGTAGAATGATATTGAATTATATTATAATAATTATTTTTCACGTTAATTATACGGTTATGATCAAAATAACTTTATCACAGTCTGATTATAAGTTTTCATTTTTTTTGTGAGAATGGTTTCTTACCAACTTTTAATCGTTATAGATCCTAAATGGTAATTCAAAATATTATTAGAGAACCTTATCGATGATTTTCAAAGAGTTATTCAATGATACCCACTTGACATAGTTTGTCGACTTAATTTTTTTTCTTTTTCACAATATGGCGTCTGGTTGTCCGGCATATTACATTACTGTCATGTCTTTAGTGATACTCACAAAATTAAGACAATCGATTGATGTAAGAATCATCGAAATCGGCCCACGCGTTTGGTCTCTGGAGCGCCACGAAGGAACAACTCACATACAAAAAATAGGCTGATAAACACATTACCCTCCTTTGCGTTGCACAGTCAGGTAAAAAAAGATGAAGCTAGATGTCCTATCGTCCATTATAATAATTATCTTCACTAACTAAGTACTTAGGTAATTATTGAATTGCTATTTGAATAACAGATAAATATTAGAAGTGCTGCTATCTAATTACGCAACACATTTTTGTAAACGATTACGACGAACTTGTTTCATTTTGACAGTTCAACAACATTAATTGCGTTATTTACGTTGTTGAGCAGATTTTTTTTTCGAACTTATTTATTTATTTAAAAAACAATTATAACACGTTTACAGACTACATCCAAGGCGATGTTATAAATCACAATTTTACAAATTTACCTGTAAGCCAAATTACAGAGAACAAAAGAAATTACAATATACATGACACCGTTTATAATATACGCAATTTTTTAATAGATTAGCAATTTGTTTCAAAACGATTCAAATTCCGATTGATCGAGTATTACGTAATTAGGATACTGATCTTGAATGAAAAGTTAATTTACTGCCTAACATTTCGTCTTATAATCAAATAATCGACGATCGAGAATTTACGGCACGGTTGGCGCAGTGGTTAAGCGATTGACTGCTGCACTGCGTGTCGCGGGTTCGATTCCCGCACGGAACAAATATTTGTATGACCTACAAGTAGTTGTTCCGGGTCTGGCTGTTTGTGTATGTGACTTTAAATGTTTGTAAACGCACCCACGATACAGGAGAAATTCCTAGTGTGGGGCACGTTTAAAAAAAAAAAAAAAAAATCCATCGACGGTTTAGGCAACAAACATGCTAAATGTCAGAATCAACTACATTTTAGGGTTCAATTCCATATCGAATAATTGTTCAATATCGTCAGGGTCACTCGTGGAGGCTTTCTTAATGTCGTAGGTACCGAAATTAATATTATGCATTGCGAAAGTAAGTAGACGAGTGACCATACCGGTTTTATGACTGACGTCAATAACCAACGAAGAAGGAAAACTTAACCTGGACTTAGACTGACTAACGTCTGACTAACGTCGCAAATAGCTGTCAAATATTTGCATGTTTTAATTTTATTTGGCAATATTACTGTATGGAAATATGAAAATAATATCGCTGACTAGTGAACTAGAATATTAATAATGAATTGTAATTATAACACTGAATGTAATATTGTAACCATTTTAGGTGTGAAAAAGGCATTTAGAAAGTTTCCAAATACTTTTTTTACATATTCGGTGTTGTAGTTAGCCATATTCCATGTTTCCTTACAGTAATATTGCCAAATTAATCAAAACAGCGAAATATTTGACATCTATTTGCGATGGTGCCCACTTTCAGAATGCATGCTCTTAACACACAGTGAGCAAGCGTGGTGTGGCGATGCTCGTTTCTATTCACAAACTGAAAATATTTAGTTATTTAAAATATAAATTAAATATGCCATATAATGGCAAACAAGCAGGCCAACCTGATGGTAAAGGTACACGTACAATTCCGTAGCTGACTGCAGGCAGCAGCAGCAGGCGTTGTGTCGCCGCGACAATACTGGTTTCTATGAAATATCTTCTGTAGACAGCAACACGGTATTTCATAGAAATACTAGAAACCAGTAGTATCGCGACCATACGTCGCCTGCTGCTGCTGCCTGCAGTCGGTTACGCACTTGTACCTTAAGTGGTCACTGCCGCTTAGGATATCTGCAGGCACTTTTGAATTTTCAAGGAGTCCTATTCGACCAGTCAAAAAGTTGAATCTAGTTGAATGATGGCTCGCTGTATGAGACGAGGCTTTTATCTTGTAGCGAGATCATTGTTGAATGTTTGTTTACGAGCTCTAGTTTTTTTGTTGCACCATAATTATATTTAATTTACAGTACAACTATTTTCTTAATGTCCCTCGGCAAACTTCGTGTTTCGTCAGTCGTCGGATTTGGTGCAGACCGGATGCTCTCATTCGACGACTGACGAAACACGAAGTTTGTCGAGGGACATTAAGAAAATAGTTGTACTGTACCTAACTTGTATTTATATATTTACATTATTCTTGCTTCAACACGCTAAGAAGAAGATATTGCAACTGCGAATTGATAAATAGAATCAATTTATAATTTACCTTTGAAATTTTGCATTCCACTCTTTATCTCACTTAGGTATTTAAATTCCATGTTTCAGGTACCAGTTCAGTTTTTTTACTTAACAAAACAAACAAACTCAACCTTCAACTACGGAACTACTACTCACATTCCATATACATATACATAAACAAAAAACTATTATTCAAATTAAAAACCAAATCAATTTAGAACCAGTTACGACTTACGACCAGTGACACCTTGCGTAATAAAAATCCTCTAAAATTTTTATGCATCAAAAACACAAACAAGAACAAATAAATGAGTATCAACAACACTTATCAAAAATGAATATTAAAATACCCACCAACAATAACAACTGCATACTGCCTCAACAAGGGGTTTTCTCGGAACTTAAACATCTTAAAAAACTTCACTTAAACAAAATTACGGACATTCGTACGTAAACGCACGTTATGTTTATCGCGGTGGTATCGCGAATGGACCGCGTTGAAGTCACTACTGTTAGAACTCGTTTGTGAATTATAGAGGGGGAAATGTGTTGTAGTAGTCACTATGCACTAACGTCATTATCAAAACCTAGGTAATTGAATTTTACTTTTTTATTTGAATTGAACTTTACTGAGCTCTGTGGAAAGGCTAATGTCCACTAATAAAGATGATGAACTTTGTTTGCACGTAAAAACGATTTCAAAGTGTAGAATGAAGGGACAAAAGGCATATTTCTCAAATGCAGGAAACGACCAATTCAAACCATGCACGTCTGATATAAATGCCCATGTAGGTTTATGTGAAATAAAATATTATTAATATTTTGATTTTATCCCTGACGGAATGCTGACGGAGCCAGGCCTAAACGTCCATGTGCGGATAGTTGTTAAGAGGGAACAGGGCCTGCAATTCTCCATAAAGAAAATATGCCCTTCAAAAATTACAAAAATGCTCCATTTTTATCGCCGTGATTAGAGGACTACCAGATAAATTCCAAAAGTTTTTAACATAAAAGAAAATGATAGGAACCTAGAAATATTCTTTCTTAAAATTTTAATGTAACAAATAATTTAATCGGCTCTGTTTTCAAGGAGTAAAAAGGGGAATACGAAACGCCGATCTCGTCAATTTTTTTTGTGATATAATCGGACTGAGCTGCAGCTGTCGCTATCGCACTCTACGGAGGCAGATTTGAGGTAAGACGACGGCAATAGTTTCTAAATACCTATTTTTCAAATTCCTCATAGGCACTGTTCTCTCTTAAAAAGTAAAGTAGTAAGGTTTGAGAATAACCGCTCTTAACGCGTGCATTCAACTTCTTTGAGACGATATCTTTTCCCGGTTCCACATATTATGTAGCCAGCCTTACTAAAGGGCAGTGTGAGCAGTGGTGGCCCAGTGGTAACGGTCGTGGGTTCATCGAACTCAAGCTTAACTTTGTGTAAATAATTTCATCACCACTGCTCTCGAAACGGTGAAGGTAAACATCGTGAGGAAACTGGCATGTTCTAGAACCGAAATTCGAAGACATATGACATCTATCAACCCGCACTGGACCCGAGTGGTAGATTACAGCCCTCTCAAAGAGAGGAGGCCTGTGTCAGAAGTGTGAACATTATAGGCTGATTATGCTTATGCTTACTAAGGCGTATCGTGTCAGCAACTGAAGGGGTCCGATAGGACCGATGCCTGCCGGGAAAGTCCGAAAGGGATACCGTGGCACCTGGCAACGTACAGGCAACTGAAGGAATACGGGTGGGTTTTAGTCAGTAAGAGTCTGATACGCCCTCCCGCTCCGCCCAGAGCGGGAGAAGTTATTTGATAATTTCCATCCAAAAAAAAAGGGGGAATCGTGTTACTCAGTTACTGGGTTGTGGAGGTCAGATAGGCTCTATGTAAAATACTGGTATTCACCTGGATCCGGTTAGACAGGAAGCCGACCCCAATATAGTTGGGAAAAGGCTAGGTAGATGTCATAATATGTAGTAAACAGTCGCTTCAATGCGCTTGTTTGTATTTAATGGGCTCATGTTTTTACCACAATTTGACCATGAATTGCCGTAAAAGGTGGCAAGACAATGAACTGACAGCAAGGTTGGCGTCATGGATTTGTGATTGGTTTGCGGGTCACGGGTTTAATTCTCGCATGTACACGCGGCTACACATCAAGCTATACATCTAATTTTTTTATTTTTTTTGGAATATTAAAAGCTTTAAAGTGCAAATTTTTGTTAGAGTCGTGTGTGTGTGTCCCTGCCAGCTAAATGGTTGGTTTTGGATATGTGAAAAAAATCACGGCAGAAAAAAAAAATATAACGAAATTACTATAATAATTATTAAATAATTACTATCACAGCTGAGTAGGCTCTACGAGTTAACGAGTAATAATTGACCAGCGTACATTAGCAGTTGCGAAAACATGTTCTTCCATAAATAATTTTAAGCTTGTTCTTGAGATAAATTCATCCCAACTACAAAACCGTCCATTGTGCGTGGTCCGACACGCACTTGGCCGGTTTTTTTGTGTCAAACAAAAACGATACCGAAAATTACACTATTAGGCATACATAGTTATAATAATAGTTTGAAATAAAATGCATCTTTAAGGCTTCGGAAGTCTAACTTTGGAAGACAGTGTACTCGTAAGTTTTAGATTGTTTTTCTTAGTAGCCAAGTTTGTGTTGACCTTCGAAGTCTATTATTATGTTACCTTTAGCCATCCATTGGGCAAGTTTGCCCATTCTCCTTTAATTTTAATCATGGAATTACTAAATAAGTACAGTATTTTACTTATAATTTTGTCAGAAATTAAAGTAAGTGCAACATGATTTATTTCATCATAGTTCGATTGAGTTATAGCTGTTGTAAAACCATTACATAAGCGATCTACGTACGAAATGGCACTTAATACAAGTACTTAACAAGATTACATGTAATGAGTACCTTTCAGTTCCTAGAGATATATTAATTATGTATTTGAATAATATACCTAATTTGTTTACCTAAGTAGGGACTTAATGTAATGACTTGGGATAGGAAAGATTTCATTTTCAACTAGATAACCTGGTGAACTTCGAACCACGTGACAACAAAAATCAACTTTTTAGATTTTTCGTCTGTTTTTCTTAATTGTCTTTTTTCTTAAACGATGTCATGAGGAGAACAAAACAAAAAATAATCTAATCGTTCGCGCCATTTTCGAGTTTATGCGAAACTGACGCAAGGCAGTTGATTTTTATATATTTTGAAGATATTAAAGGTAGATAGATTCTACATATTATGTAGATAAATGACACGTGTAAAACATATTTTACGATCAGCTTAGACAGATTGTTTTATTTTAACTTGGACAGTATGATGAAATCTGAATCCATAGGAGATATGGGGAATTGTGTGGAACCATTAGATCTTTGTTTCAATGCCATCAACAGTTTTGGCATAGGTACATAATTCAAGGTCAAGTGTGACTTGTCTAGAAAAATTAGTGGGTTGGGTTTAGAAACGTGCCGCCTCTCTAGAAAGATTGTGATGTTATTTGGGGGTTTTAGAGGGTTCTTCTGAAACCTCCACAAACATTTTTTTTGAAGCATGCGTTTTTTTTAGTAAAAAGTATATTTTTTTATGTAAGTTTAAAAAAAAACTTTTTTACGGAAGAGCGAGCCTAGCGAGCCTATCGAGCTTGAGACTTGGGGCACCCCGTCTGAGTCGAAGTGCAATAAGAACTTAGGAAGCAAGATTTGACTTTGACGTCTTACTTTTAAAAAAAAAATATTTTCCCTAAAACTTAAAAAAAAAAAAATGATCTTGACCTTCGAGGCGTTTGACATTGACCGTGAAAATGTGTCTCCTGTGGACTTGTGGGTGGGGAGATGACTTGCCCTATTCCTCTTTCTCCCTTATCGAGGCGGCAAGTTTCTAAACTTTAACCAAAAATGAGTACCTCAAGATTTTTTGTAAATGCTGATCTATTCAGTTTCGACAGGATCATTTTCATTGCAAGGAAAATACCTAGGTAAAACCGACCATTAAAAAAAAATGCTCATTGACACACTATTCCCAAGGACAAGAAAGCAAATGTTTTTCCATATCGTTAAAGCATACAAATTTAAACTATGAATCTATTTTTACACACAAACTTGGAATGGCTTCTTAAAGAACTATGCATACAACCGCGGAGGACCCGAGGGTATACGATCAACATCGGTAAAAGAAACTGAATCTTTGCATTGTGCTATGTTACTACCTAGGGGTGAACTTTGGGGAGATTTTGCTGCGGTGATCTATATTTGAATCGTTGTGTAAGTATTAATAAGTAAGTCGTTGGTCTAGTGGTCGCAAGCGCTACTACTGAGCACGAGGTCCAGGGTTTAATTCCCGGGTCGGGCAAAGTGTTATTGAGTTTTTTCAAATGGAATTTCTCAGTAGGTAGCAGCCGTCTGGATTTTTGCCTGGTTGCTGGCAATAGGTTTGCCCCCTGTTGCATGGGACTTAAACATAGATAACTGGCAAAATGTAGGTGTATTATAAGGGACCTCTGCCTAATCCTTCAGGGAATGCAAGCATAATGTTATGTTATGACGTAAGTTCAGCTTTTAGACTTGTTCCAAGCATGAAGACGCGCCCCACTCTTCCTAATCGCTTATAATACTGCTTACAGTATAGTAATCGCGTAGATAGTGCTCTAAATGTATACCTATAATCAGTAGCGGACCCAGGGGGGCTAAGAGGCTCAAGCCCCTCATATATAATAAGTATAATAAATAAATTTTTATTAAACTTTTTAGTAAGCATTACAACTACCTAACGTACAATTGAATTGACATCAATATTATCCTTAACTTAATAGGTATTATGTTTTTAAGTTTTTTTTTCCATATGAAATGTTATTTTTTCCTTCGCCACTCATTCTGCTGCTCGCGCTGCCCGGTTTGGCCGCCATGTACCGAGATATCTCTGGTAGTCTACAACCTAACGAAGTCATTGAGGAATTTGCGAAAAGTAATCCTAGGCGAACAACATTTTATTATTCGTTAAGCAAAATAAAATGTTGTGTACTTTTTTTGTGTTTACTTTGCTAAACCTGTCCTCAGCGGGGTCAAGAAAGACGAAGACAATCCTCGAACCGCCACGGCTTCTTCTTCCTTTACCTGCCCTTGTTCCAAATTACTTTGTGTTGGCTGCAACGCTGCCACAATGATTTTCTCACCCATTCTCTGCCAGCCACTGGATTCTAAACTATGTTTAAGAAATTATTAATTTCACTGTATCATTATTCTTAGGTTATTTTTCAACAAACCTCTAAGTACTATGGAGTACTTAGAGGTTTGTTGAAACTACTACTTAGGACCTATTCCCGACCAACGTGCCCAAAACAGTTCAATTTATTAATCACGCCTGGTTTTATCTTAATTTCATCTGTCCAACCGAAGTTAATCTTATAATCCAACCTAATTGCGTAAAACGCGAAGAAGCTGACTTCATCTAATTTTAGCAGGTCATTAGGAGATTTATAATTTAGGAGTACGAAAAGTAGCTGAAGGTTCCGTTATCATAAATAGAAAGAGCTGAACACCGATACTTATTAAATATGCTTTTCGAAATTTATTTACATCGCAAAGATGAAGATGGCGAAAGCTATACTCATTTAATTTTTCCAAAACGAAAAGAAATAAACAAAGAGAGAAAAATGAAAGAAACATCAAAAGCAGAAATAATAACAAATATTATTAACTTGGGTCGCGAGGTTGTCGACGTTTGTGAGATGTGGACTCAGCGATCATTGTGCCGATAGTCGTACCAACCAATGGCTTAATTGCCAAGAGCCTCGACCAACCACCTAAGGAGGCTCTCGTTGGGCAGCTGGATTAAGGGTTTGATTCAGATAGCTCCTGGACATGGCTTGCATTGTTAGGACAAAACCGGTGACCTATTTTTAAATATTATTATATATTTTTAATTCTATTAATTAAAAATATAATTTATAAGTATGTAAATAATTAAATAAAGGAAATATACTTAAATATTTCAGAGAAAACTTCTTCTTACTTATTTACTTCACAAAAACGTTTAAATCGCAATACTCATTAAAATCGATACAGACAAGAAATGAAAACTTCTTACAACTGCGCTCCAGATCGTTCCGCGTTGAGACGAGTAAAAAATATAGTAAGTACAAGAAAACTTTCAATACCTTTGTGTAGTTCAGAGTATGAATAAGACAAGCTAAATTTTTAACCATCTGCCCAGTCTGGGCACGCTAGTTTCATCGCTCTCCATCAGGCAAGATCGAGGTGAAGAGTAGGCCCATTTAGCAATTTTTTCATTTATTGTTTTACTATTTTGGTGTCGGCTTTCCGTCTAACCACATGCGACACTATACCAGTGTTTTACATGGAGTCACTGCCATCAAACTAAGGATTGATTATAGCAATTTTGGAAGTGTACTAGACCGCGGCATCGTTGGTATAATGGTCGAAAGTGGTTCCATAGGTTCGTTCCCCAGGTCACGAAAATCGTAGTTATAGCATTTTTCTGGAATTTCTCAATGGCATCTCGGGATCTAGTTTATGCCCGGCGTCTAGTTTGTACCTAGTAAAGGATAATAGACAGTCGGGCCCTAAAACAAAAACAAGCCAGTTTTGTTTTAGATGAGTTATAAAAAAAAAACTGTAAAATAAGGTTTTCCTTCGCAATTCCAAGGAAGGGAGAAGCTTATTCTCTTTGAAGTAATTAGAAATATGTACGTATTGTCCATTTAAAATAATGCACATGTACTTCGGTTAAATACCTATAATCGTTAAGGTATCAAAGATAAAGTAAAAGAAAATTCGTCGAATATGGTAGATAGTTCAGCACACATCCGCCGCTAAAAGCGGCATTCGAATATTTATAATATAACTTGGTGGGCTCCCTTTTTGTTCCGGCTACTGTGGTGAAGAAATGTGAATTTTTCCTAACTAATATTATGGATATTTCTAAAATATAAATAGAAGCTGTCGTAAAAACATTTATCTTTAAAAAAAAATTCTACAGCTCTCATAAGGACGCCTCCGTGTGAGAGCTGTAGGCCATTTTTTACCTCCAGTTATTGCTCTCAAGCATTTTTTTGCGCTATGTAAGCTCTTTAAATATGTGACGAGTTACCCCATGTGAGTATGTTCTGTAAGGGTGTGCCTTAAATATGATCATCACGCAAGTTTGATACACACTGTATAGTTGCACGGTAAATCAGCGCTCTGTACCTTGTCTCATTCATACCCAAAGGTGTGTAGTCTTCATTTTTGTTTGGAAATCCCGCTGTTCGTTTATATCGAGATATTTCTCTTGCAGTACGAATCCTTATAATGTATCGAGGCGATCTTTTATACATTACGCGGTGAAAAACTTTTGTAGAGAAACCTCTAGAGAGAGCTTTTATCTGAACTTTCTTATTGCTAAATTTAAAAAAATATTAGGTACGTTCACTTCTTTGATAGTATTTTGTTATTTTGAGTGAAGTGGTTGGACGATTGCAGAACTGACCGATGCCTGCCGGGGTCGCGGGGAAGTCAAAGAAAGGAATACCGTGGCCCCTGGCAAGTACAGGCAACTGAAGGAACACGGGTGGGTTTTAGTCCGTAAGAGTCTGACACGCCCTTTCGCTCCGCCCAGAGCGGGAGAAGTTATTAGATAATTTCCCATCCAAAAAAAAAAAAGTGGTTGGACGATAACAATAGGTAGGTATTTTAAACAACAATTATTATGCCCGATTTCACTAATGCGACACGCTAAGTGTAATGCCCAAACAAAAGTGCACTGTTCGATTTTCGAAGATCGCCCAATGACATATCGTCCTGCTGGAAGCTCATCCGGAAGGACGGGTTTAGGTTCTGCTGGAAGACTTCCGTGAGTCCTGCTAGCAGTACGCAGTTTATATGAAATTTTGTTTGGTCCTTCCAACAGTACGGTGACCTTGAATTTGAACTTGCGCTCGTCAGAAGTTCTAAACATTTGGCTAGTGCGTATCAAACTCATTTCTTTAAGTACTTTTATATGTTTTATAATAATTCTAGATGTATTCGTACTTGATAAATAACCAAATATTATTGTTGGAGCGCATTTATCTAATATTATTTATAGGAGAGAACCTATTAACAATTAATAAACATCCCCGCTTTACGTGTTGGGGAGGTAGGTACCCTCAAAAAAAAAAATCTTGATTTTATTTTACCACTTTGTCGGCGTGATTAATATGTATACCCATCCCACTTATAGCAGTCTAGTACTAACCGTCTCTGAGCTAAGCCGCTACGGACAGACAGACAGACAGACGGACATGGTGAAACTATAGGGGTTCCTTGTTTACTACGGAACCCTAAAAACGAAAACCAGGAAAGTAAAAAAAAAATGATTATGCTGGAATACCGAAATGTAGACGACTCCATGCGTTTTCGGTACCCGAGCGTCGAAATAAGTATCACGAGCGCGAACGCGCTGACCCTGTGAATAGGTACTCGTGTGCCATCGCCTGCTGATGGAAGGTCAGTTGTGTTTAGAAACCGTTTCTTGTGCAACGTGAAAGAGACAAAAATATTCCGTATTTTCGTGCAAGTTTGACATCTGTGTCATTACTGTGCTGTGACCGAAAAAAGTTGCGTCCTTCCGGAAATACTTATAGTCCTGCTGGCCGGGCTCCGGGTGATCTATCATTAGTATCGAGAGAATAAAATCCAACGTGCAATAATTATGTATTTAGGCATTATGTTTAGGTGTCCTCTGGTGTTCTTAAAAAACGGGCAGTAGTCATAATTGTATCACATTTTTAAACTTATTTATGTAAAAATCACTACAATAACATTATTATTTACCTAATAATGAATTGGACAATTTCACACTGATCATTATGGGCAATATTTATGACTAACTTCTGCCCGTGACTTCGGCCGCGTGTTGCCCCGACCCACCGCGTCGCATCACATCGCCTGCCCGCGCTATTACTTCGTTTTCGACTAGCGTTATTTCTGACTTTTTTTCTTTTTGCTCGGCACCTAAGGTTCCTAGCGTGATGTTAAATACCCTATAGCCTTTCATAAGAATTGGACTATCAAATCCGACTGGTAGTTCCAGAAATTAGCGCGTTCAAACGAACAAAAAAAATACATTGTAAAATTACAATCTAATTAACAATCTATTGTAAAATGATTACCATGAATTCCCTCTTAGAAGTTATTTATCTACCTACCCAAGGCTAAAACATCAATTACAGGATCATCGCTGAAAATAAACTCCATAGCAATATTAGAAACTTCAGTTCAATAATAATAATATATAAACTATTATAATAATAAAAATGAAACTGTGGGGTGGCTGCTGCAGGCGCCGATAACCTCAAACGGCGCAAATATACAGCGTTATTGATTATAATTATGTCGGTAATCCATTTAGGGGATGTAGGAGAGGTCATTTACAACCGAATGACCCCTTTTGACTTCTACACAAATGTCAACATTTTTCAAATCAAATTAGTCAAATTACTCGAAAATGGTTGACATTGGCATAGGGGTCATCAGGACTCATGTGGTTGCAAATGACCTCTCTTACATCACAGATTGCCGACATGAAAATGAAAAATGAAAATGAAAAAAATGTTTATTTCATTATTTTACACGTTGTACGTCATACAGTCGGTGGCGTCTCCTTTTAAGCATAAAAATGCCTGTGCCAGGAGGTGCCACTCTCATGGGAGGCCGTCATCTCCTTCTGGGAAGCAGTAATGCTCGCGAAGGAGGAGGCAGAACGCGTGAGGGAGAGGCAAATTTCGCGCCCTCACGCCCCTAGCCGCCGCAGGAGACGCCCTGGGCGTCGGGAATCGCAGGCCGATTCCCGGCCACCGTAGGCGCGGGCTTGCGGACGGTGAGCAATGGGTAGCTCGCCGTCCGATAAGGACCAGGCCCGGGTCGACGGCGCGTTGTGTTCCACGCGCGCCTCAAAGAGATGTCAGCAAGTGAAGGGGTCCGATAGGACCGATGCCTGGCGGGGTTGCGGGAAAGTCCGAAAGGGATACCGTGGCTCCTGGCAACGTACAGGCAACGGAAGGAACACGGGTGGGTTTTAGTCAGTAAGAGTCTGACATGCCCTCCCGCTCCACCCAGAGCGGGAGAAGTTATTAAGTTAAGTTTAGTGTAAACATCTAACGAAACAAAGCTTTATGAAAGAATTTTTCTTAGATATTATCATTAGCCTGTTGGGACATAATAACCAATAACCCTGTATAACAACCATATTGGGAGCTGTTTGAGCCGTTTGGGGTTTTTAGCTCCCCCTATTTTTAGCCCAAAGAAACAGCACTGCCATCCAGCGTGGAAATGCTGCCAGCCTTTGGGCACTTTTCCCATAGAAAGAGATCGTACCTAATAGTCCAAATCAGGGAATGAAAAAAAGTTTCCGGGAAATTTGGAAAATTCGGAAAAACTGATTTTCTATGGGAAATTGGTATAAATTATTGAAAGGACAAGACAACGTCTGTCAGGTCTGCTAGTTAATTATATTTACCTACCACAAACGCATTGTTAAAACATTTCATGACCGCAGCGCCTGAAATAAATTCCATAGCAACGGTTTAGAATTAGAATTAAAATAAGAATTTATTCATTTGTAATAATAACGTAATTTTACATAGTCTAGTGTTAATATTTTTGTTAGTTCTATACATTTTTCCACAAATTATATGGTGTACAAATATGCAAATTGTCATTTTTAACTAAGTACGATATTAATTTTAAGGTTTGCGATTTACAATAAGTCCAATGTGAATTAGTATTATTAAAATTAGGTAATCGTTACTTTAAAATGTCAAATTAAGTCGATGTCATCCATTGAGATCAAATTGTCATCTTGGATTTTTACAATATTCCATATATTCGCCAATATCATAAAAGCAATTATCGAATAGCCAATTTGTCAGCATTTTCTTGAACATGGGGATGAAAAGTTCCATAAATTAATTAGGTAACTTGTTATACACTTGAATGGCATTAACATATACATTCTTCCTAAATTTCAAATTCAAAATATTTTATTTCACATAAACCTACAAGGGCACTTATGAAACGTCAGAAGCTAGGTGCACGGTTCCAATTGGTTGTTTCCTATGGAGAAGAGCCGGCAAGAAACTCCACGGTTACTCTTTTAAAAATAATTGGCTTTAACAATATTTTCAAATAACAGTGTTATTAGGTATGGGAGGACAGTGTAGGTCTTTCAACAAGTACCAGGTACTTAACAGAATAATAATGGTTAACAAATCTACAGTCCACTAAGCCTATAGCGTTCTCACATTCACAAAATAGAAAAAAATCTATAAAAAGATGAAGAAATTAATAAAAATAAAAACGTGTTTTAAACGAAATGACGTGATTGCTATTATAGTTGTAACAAATCTGAATAATTATCATGTCCACAAAAGCCACTAATAAAGAGTTGAAATTAAATTGTAGGTATATAATGTCAAATAATAGGGTGATTATGTCAGGGAAGAACGGTAAAAAATATAACCATGGTAATTTGGGAGCAGTCAGACTGTTACATAATTTGCCGTTAATGAGGTACCATCTAAATATTTGCAACCTAAATTGAGGTACATTTAAAAGCATGAGCATGGCGCAGTGGTCGATTAACATCGCCGTGGTCGCTGAGCCGTACTTTGTCCCGCCCAGAGACGACTGGGTGGAGGACCTGAGCGGCTCAGTGACCCTAATTTCGTCGGCCGCCGCCGGTACTCCGTCCCTCGAGGCTGTTAAGAGAGGACGGGGTTGCGTTGCAGCACGGTTCGGGGAGATCGTTGTGGTAGGGGTATACTTCTCCCCGAGCCGAACTCTTACCGAGTTCCACAACTCCCTTGCGGAGTTGAGAGTCGTCGTCGTCGGGTTCTGTTCCCTTCCCGTGTTCGTCCTCGGGGACTTCAATGCCAAAAATGTGGCTTGGGGTTCCCGATATACGGACACACGGGGCAGGATGGTGGAGGACTGGGCTCTGGAGACAGGCCTGGTCGTCCTGAACCGGGGTTCTGTCCCCACGTGTGTGCGGATGCGGGGTGAATCAGTGGTGGACATCTCGTTCGCCAGCCCCGCTCTGTCGCCGCGTGTAATTGACTGGCGCGTCATGAAGGGGGTGGAGACCTATTCCGATCACCGGTACATCCGGTTTGACGTCTCCGCCCAGACCTCGAGTGCGCCGGTCCGACAGGCCCCGAGTGGTCCGCGGTGGGCGTTGAAGCAGCTGGACCGGGAGCTCCTCCTGGAAGCCTCGATCGTGCAGGCCTGGGTGTCAACACCGGACAGGCCTGCTGACATCAACGACGAGGCGGAGTGGTTCCGGGAGGCCATGTCCGAGATATGTGACGTGGCAATGCCCCGGGTCCAGCCTGGACGTGCCTCGCGCCAGGTGTACTGGTGGTCGCAACAGCTGACGACACTACGCAATGCGTGCGTTGCTGCGCGACGCCGGTACACCAGGCACCGCAGGCTCCGTATTCGTCCTCCGGATACGGAAGCCATTCAGGCGGAGCTGTACGAGGGGTACAGAGCGGCGAAGACCGCCCTCCAAGCGGAGATCCTGCGGGCCAGAGGAGTGGCCCGCGAGGAGTCGCTGGAGACTCTGAACAGGGACCCGTGGGGACGCCCATACAAGATGGTGCGGGAGAAACTCCGCCCATGGGCTCCCCCGCTGACGCAGAGTCTCCGGCCGCAGCTTGTGGGGGACGTGGTGAGCGCTCTGTTCCCTTCGAGAGGGGAACATGCATCCCCGCCCATGGCTCCGCCTACTGCGGTGCCCGATGCGGATCACACCGCCGACGACGACGACGATGCTCCGGAGGTGACCGAGGTAGAGATGAGAGTGGCGGTACGTAGGCTGAATGCCAAAAATACCGCCCCAGGACCCGGAATCGCATCGAATCCCGGGAATCGCAGGCCGATTCCCGGCCACCGTAGGCGCGGGCTTGCGGACGGTGAGCAATGGGTAGCTCGCCGTCCGATAAGGACCAGGCCCGGGTCGACGGCGCGTTGTGTTCCACGCGCGCCTCAAAGAGATGTCAGCACAACGGAAGGGGTCCGATAGGACCGATGCCTGCCGGGGTTGCGGGAAAGTCCGAAAGGGATACCGTGGCCCCTGGCAACGTAAAGGCAACGGAAGGAACACGGGCGGGTTTTAGTCAGTAAGAGTCTGACACGCCCTCCCGCTCCACCCAGAGCGGGAGAAGTTATTTGATAATTTCCCACCCAAAAAAAAAAAAAAAGGTACATTTAAACCGTATTTATACTTATTTCTAGCAGTAGCTTTTTTGTGGCTGACTACTGATTGCATGCGAAAATAGTGCGGATATTTTTTTTCAAGCATACATAGTTCTTTGATGTGCATGCAGGGTAAAAAAAAAAAAAAAAAAATGAAAAAGTGTTTATTCACAGAAATATTTTTTTCCACAACATTATTACTTCTGCCAAACTACAAAGCAGTTTGTTGGCAGACGTAGCTCCTTTTTTTTAAGGTAATACCTATGTGTAGTTTTTTAAATAAAGGTTTACAGCTGTCCAAAAACCAGACGCCAGATATTGCAACACACTTCTTTTGTACCCGAAATGCCGTTAAAACTTCAACTGAATTGCCCCATAGTATCAGACCATATGATATCACAGACGATACGTATCCGTGATATGCAGTGACCGCTGCGTTTACGGACGCAGCAGTCACTTCATATCACTCCCTTTCTTTTCGCTACTAGAGTAGGCGAAAAGATAAGGACAAGGCGCTCTTCAAACGACTGGCCCCTTTCCGACAGCGTTGGCTAAGACCGAAGCGTCACTCATTAAGTAATAAGCGGCTAGCCGATGAGGTTAATCCCCATTGCTTCATCGTTATCCTCACCTAGATTTATATAAAAACAAGTAATACGAGGAAACAATCAGGATAGGTTTCAAAAGCTTCCACTCTGCGGACAGAATGAAATACGTACTTACCGTTTTGAATGATCTGAAGCAGGCATGTTCGTTCAAAAACACAAAGAACTATTTAAAACGGCAGAGGAAGTAAGCTCTCGAAGTCGGCGTGAACAATACAGACTTGTGCTGGATGTGTTGCCTCGATCAGCGAAATATAATAAACACTCTCTGGCTATGTGTGTACGTCTCTATAATTTATTACCAAAAATGTTTAAAACATTCAATAGTAAATTATTTGAAATTCAATTATATATAAATGGCTTAGTGATAATAATTTGTATTGCATTAGTGATTTTTTTTATATGAATTTAATGTAATATATTTCAATGTCGTAACGTAGCTTTAGTAAGTAAGTTTGCATGCTTTAGTATTAAGCAAAACATGTTCGATCATATTTTTTTTTTTTAATAACACCTTGTGTACCATGTTTTATGCAAATAAAATATCTTATCTTATAAAATGCAAAATTAGATTTATTTAAGACTTGTTGCTGTTTTCACAAGTTATTTTTATTTTATTTTTTTTAACTAGAGAAATATATGAATTCTGATTCTGCGTCTACGGACACCGTTGATTGTAGATGTTTTATTGGTTATACGAATTTGTCAAGCTTATCGCATACATGCGACTCTAATTCGTTTTTTTTTTATTTTACGTAAACATTTGGATTGCTATTCGGTGTCCTATAAATACATACAATAATGATGATTTGATTAATCGTTAATTCTATTCCGGTACATTCAAAATTAAAATTAATAGCAATGTCATTTATTAACTTATCTAATTTAACGCAAGTCATCTCATTCTTAATGAGAATGCAAGTCCGAAATCGTTTAGTATCTCGACAGTATAAAGCAACGCTTAAAAAGTGATTCTGATTTGCTTTAATGAATGACTCACTTAAACAAATTATGTCAATTTCCTTAGAATTTAGAGATAATTAATTAAGTGCTACCGTTATTTCGTCTATCTTATTTAGAGTACCTGCAATGTTTTGATGAAAATTATCTATCAGACTGTATTTACTGTGAGGTACGAAAAAATGGTGCATTTGATATAAGATAAAGAAAGGTTTTTATGTTTGACTACCTAGTAATTTTCATTTTATTGAATAAAAATTGGATACCCTTTCTTAAATGGTATTTGTGGATTGTCAATAAGTTGTAGGTATTAGGTTTTCAGGCTTGAAATAGTAAAGAATGGTACCCGTCTTATTTTTCTCTGGAAAAAAAAGAAGGTAATTACCTGCCTCTACCGCAAAGCCAAAGGTGGGCTATGATTTAAAAAAAGTTATGTATGTATGTATGAATGCTCATCTGTTCCCTCATAACTCCTAAACTAATAGTCGTATTTTGGTTAATCGGCTTCGGTTTTCGTATAACCAGAAGCACACGTAATTACTAAGTAGGTACCTATGTCATGTAATTATTATGGCATAAATTAGACAGATTACGTATTCAAAATTGTCATTAATTCAAACTAGGCTGAAAATCAGCACTTTTCGAACGTCAAAATTACATAAGACAGTCCCCCAAAAACGCCCGCCCTTCACCACTTCCTAGTGCTTTAGCTGGGAAGAAGTGGCGCAACAAACTCCCCAGCAGCACAGCTGTCTGAATAGTTAGAAAAACATGATTCTATACGATAGTACTTATACAAAAAAAAAATACTTTACGCAACACAAAACATTAAATTAAATTATTTTCTATATGTCACCTAGCACACGCCAATATACCAACAACAAAAAAGTAAAAAGAAAAAAAGATATGGCTCCGGTTCTAAAAAAACCGAATCGTATGTTATTTTATTACTAAGTCTTGTTTATACCTTTTTAAGTTGGCGTTTTTGTGTTAGTTGTTTAAAACGATTTACAAAAAAAAAAAAACACTTTAAAGTGAAAACAACCTATAATTTCGGAAGTCTGTGGCAAAAAATGAAAATTCAAAACGAAAGACATGGACTTCCAAAATTAGAGTTATTTTTCAGTTTGTAGAGCTTTTTTTAGAAGTCGGTTGTTTTTATAGATAAAAGATAAACCAATAAAATTAAAGACTCACTATCTTGACGAATAACATTTTGTTCCTTAGTATTAACAGCAACTACTTAACTTCTGCCCGGGACTTCGTCTTCGTGAACATCAGAATGAAGTCCAGAGAGAAATGAAAAATGCAGATAGACGTATAGTGTTCCAGTTTAATATAATTATCTTTTTAAGAGGAACTCTATTGGTTTACGCGGCGCACGCCAAAAACTCCCAGTAGGCATGATTTTATCCGACATCTTAAACTATCATCCCATTCAGCCAATTTACACAAAACTTTAATGAGATAAATACCTAAACTTTTCTCATGAATCACTCTGTCCATTGGTGAAAACCGTTTAAATTCCGTTCGGTAGTTTTTGAGTTTATCGCGTTGAGAAAGACAGAGAGACGCGCCGCGGCGGCGGGGGACTTTTTTTTATAATATGTAGTGATACGACGCCAACGGCTCAAACTCATTGGTGGGCGTGACTAATATGCATGCTCATTAGTAAAATTGTTTATTTATTTAGTATTTATTTATCTAGTTTTTATTGATTTATTTAGTAAAATAGACGATGATTTGTAACGAAAACGAGCGCGTGAAATTTCATGAACAGACCTTTGGGCGTATAGATATTATGGAAAACTACATGCATTTAGTCAAAATAAAATAATTTATACTATTAAATAAATTATCTATCCTTGTACGGTTTCTATTTTGCATTTTTTTTACTACATACCTAAGTTATTTATTTACGCTCAAAGTTACTTTCGACGCTCATAATTTCCAAACCAATTTTTTTTTCTAAGTCTGCTTCCATACAGGGGTTACTCGTCTGTTTGACGTTGCACGTTCAAAACTAAAAATTATATCAATGTGTCTTCTCATTATCTAGCCCTGTATGGAAGCAGAATTAGAAAAAAAATACACAAAAACAGACGTAGTATGGTGATTACTCACCATACTACGTCTGTATGGAAGAATGACCGACTAGCGTACCCTTAAACGTCGTGGAGACGGACGCGATGCGACGGGTGAAGAACAATTACCGGTGTCGCGCTAGTCTGCACGAGCCTTAATTCATTCTTATTTTGATAAATTTTATTTTGAAGTTGGCTCAATTGAATACCTATGTTTCTTTAATCTTTAAGTGAATAGTAAAATAATTATTAAATATACTGTTAATGTAAGTGTGAATAAATCAAAAGCGTCATAATATGCAAAATAAATAATTATTTACGTACACATTTTGATATGAAAGGGTGAATATACACTTAAAACAACCCTTTTAAAAATAAATGCTTCTCAAAATCATAAATGTTCCAACTGTGACCTTACAAAGCTTGCTTCATTCATAATTCATTCACACTTATAATAAAATGGCGAAGTGGGAATATTTATACAAAACGCGTTAAGGCTCTTACAGACTAGCGCGACTTGTCGCGCGACGCGACACGGATAATAGTTCTACCGTGAAGTTTTCTTAGAAATTGTTTTGTTAGAATCGAGTCGCGCTGTCGCGTCGCACCGGTCTGTACGACGCTTTAAGCTTCGTGCAGACAAGAGCGACGCGACACCGGTTATTATTATACCGTGAGTTTTCTTAGAAATTGTATTAATCGAGTCGCGTCAAGCTAGTCTGCACGAGGCTTTAAGGTACAATTCCGTAGCCGACTGCAGGCAGCAGCAGCAGGCGACGTGTCGCCGCGACACTACTGATTTCTATTATATGTATTTCTATGAAATACCTCCCGTAGCTAGCGACACGTCTATTTCGTAGAAATACATAGAAACCAGTAGGGTCACCTCGCCTGCTTCCGCTGCCTGCAGTAGGCTACGGAATTGTACCTTTACACACTCCGATATAAATAAAAATTAAACATTCCAACGTCTCGACTAAACATACATTCTACAAGTCCCTATGTAATGTCCATAAAAATATGAATAATAAACTACCCGCAAAAAAAAACCGGCCACACACAATGAAGGGTTCCTTACTTGGAATGAATTTATCCTAAAAACTAACTTAGCATTGCAGTTGAAAAACACTTGAGAACAATTTTTATTCAACAACAATGACCTTGAATCATGAAACTTGGCAAGAAATAATGGTCTCACGGTCTCATGGAAAACGTCCGAAAATCGTTAATTTGTAGATTTATCACATACAAAAATATTATTTGCGCTTACAAACTTACATTTGCAGTCGGTCAATTCTCCAACTGTAATTGTTGCCCACATTATGTACCCGAAGACCCGAGTGCTACTTTAAGTGCTATTTTAATTAATCTTATTACTTTGTTCATTTATGTTTGGCTATTGGTGTTATTTACCTGAAGTAAATGAATTTATATTTATATAATATAATCTATAATATATAAAGGCATCACGCAGGCGAAGCCACTGGTGGAAGCTAGTGCTAAATAAGTAGATCTCATGACGGTTTCATTACAATCAATGCCTAAGATAACATAGATAGATTAACCACAAGTTAAAGACAGGGGCCTTTTCAATTGATCGACCGGCAATCTAATTAACCGGCTATCTAAATTTTAGCCTATGTTATTATTGATAATACAGCAATCTACTGGTGAAATAATTTAAAATTGGTCCAGTAGTTTTTGAGTTACAAACAAACAAGCATACAAAAAATCAAATGTTTTATCTTTATAATATTAGTTTAGAAAAACAAAAATAAAAATATTTTCTCTCTAAAATATTAGTGTAGATGACCTGCTCCCGCTTTTCACACCAACAACGGTTTATTTTCGTTTAAAACGTTTCCATTCTTTGAGTTTATGATTATTTATATCAATTTTCAAGTTAATCGGAGCAAGAAATAAAATCCGCCCCGGAAAACCTAATTACCGTTATGTAAATTGAACCTATGCCGCATAAACCATACATAGAGTCCGTTTGCCAGACGGTGCCAAAATAGGCTACAAAAATATTCCCATTAATTGCTCCTACAACTTATTTTAGAGGTATTGGGCATTTATCAATTTACTATGCATGAATAAACTACCTCTAAGTTTATTTATTTGTTTGTTAAGAGGGAACAGGGGCTGCAAGGAATTTGAAACATAGGTATTTAAAGAAACGATTGCCGTCCTCTAACCTCAAGTCTGCCCTCGTAGAGTGCGATAGGGATAGCTGCAGTTCAGACCGATTATATTACAAAAAATATTTACGAGATGACATTTCGTATTCCCTTTTTTCTCCTCGAAAACTGAGCCGATTCAATTATTTTTTACATTAACATTAAAAAAAAGAGTATGTCTAGGTTCCTATCATTTTCTTTTATGTTAAAAACTTTTCGAATTTGTCTGGTAGTCCTCTAATCACGGCGGTAAAAATGGGGCTTTTTTGTAATTTTTGGAGGGTCATATTTTCTTTACTGATATGTTGCTGAAAAAAAGGAAATACATAACAGGGACGTATCTACAACAGACCTTGATTTTATGGAAAAAAATGGTTGCTCTAAAGGCATTATTATTCAGGAAGAAAAAAGGGGAATACATTTGTATGCAGAATAGCAGGCCCTGTTCCCTCTTAAACTGAACTACATAACTATTCTATCTTGCTTTTCATAAATTAACATAAAATACCTACATATACCACAGTATATATGAGTCGGCCGAAACGACGCGCTTCGAAATCTCAGTGTATATCAGTACGCAACAGTATCGAGTACGCGGCAGTTACGCACGGACGCGGCAGGTTTATCTACCGAGCAGCCGTAGGTAATTAATTCAAGGTCACTGCCGAGATATAATACTGTTACTTTATTATACTGTGCCTATACCAACCTCTGTTGCGATAATAATATACCATCAAACTGGTTTTAAGACTCATTATCGGTAATAAAAACGGAAAAAGTGTCAGGAAACGTTTCTTGACAAATGCCCTTTTATTTTACTGGTGGTACGGTCAGCAACAAATTATAATCTATATTAAGGGCGAAGATACACATGCCTTTAAAATGGAGCTTGCAATCCAGTTACACTGCGCAACGTAAATGAGTGACATTTACTTGCACAGTGCAACTGACATACAAGCTCCATTTTACAGGCATGTGTATTCTCGCCATAACATTCTCACGTATAGACATCCTCAAAATTGACTCAAAATTATTCCATGAACAGATTTTAAGTCAAGAGTTAATTTTCTTTAAATATGACTTCCATTCCTATTTTAATTACCTAAGAACCTTAATATTTTGCTCAACAATTAGGATGAATACCTATATGCAGAGGACTGCCTAAAGAGAACGTAGTATTATGTGGTACCCACGAATCACAAAAAAAAAGCTTGCTAATTTTCGCATAACTCGACCAAATGTGTTTTTTTTGTGCTTTAAGGGGAGTGAAAGTGGTTCATTAGTGGATGATTAGATGACCCTTTTTCAGGTTTTCAGTTATTTAAATTACAACTTGTTATAAACATAACGAAATAAAAGACAACAGACAAAGATAAATTAATTATAAATCTTTTATTTCATGAAAAGAGCTGTTCTTCAATTATTGAAATATGGTTTTTGGTATCTGCTTTTTAGTGCGTAGGTCATATGCGTCAGGAAATAATATTATTGCATTATTGTCGTCAAATCTATACACTAAGTTCTATTATTTTACTGGCTACTAATAGGTACAGATGCCAGCACATCAACGTACTACAATCTGTCAAATTTCATTAATAGATTTTCAACTTTATTAAAATATAAGTATAAGGTTCAAAGTTGATTGGGAAAATTTGACAGTTTCGGGTAGGTTGAACTGCTGGCGTCTGTACACAGCTGTTTTACAAATTAATAAAAGGAGATTACAACAATTTCTTGCCGCCGCTGACATGCCTTCGTCACCTAAACCGAGTTTTTTAAGGCGCGGGACATACACAATAGGCGAGGGGCGCGGGCGTGGCGATGGCATGGCGCGGTCGTTGCGCTGCCCGTTTCATATTTCATACAAAATGTATAGGAATGACGTGGCGCGGAACATCAAAAAAAGTTTAAAAAATCGTTTTCTTTTTTGTTATGGTAGACTATAGGCTATAATATAATTTCTTATTCTTTTTAAATTATTTACTTAAAAAGCCATATAAAAAGAATTTCAATCCAGAAAAAAAAAACGCCACTACAATAAAAACAGAAGTGCGAGCCGACTCTGGACTTGAAGTTAGAACTCAGACCATTCGAAATTGCTTACACCTGGCTGGACTATGAGCACAGAGTTCTTGGCGAGCACCTCTGAATTCACGGCAACGTTAGCGACGGATTGCAGCGGGCTAGGCTCCGGCAAAATAAAGAAGATGAGAAGGAAAACATTTGGCAAAACTGTCTCTTCGTTGACGAATCGCGAATCAGTACTTATCCAAATAACTGACGTGTCCGTGTCTGGACAGGACCTGGAGACTCTAAAAGGCAAAGAACTGCCATTGGAACCGTTCAGTAAGGCGGGAAATCGGTGTCATTTTGAGGTGGAATTACGATTGGAGCTAGAACGCCTTTGATGGCTCCATGACGGCAGATAGGTACAAAACAGTCGCTATTGATGGAATTGTCAGACCTTCCGAGTAAACCATGGGCACCAATTCGTACTGGTTGATGATAATGTGCCTGCACATCGAGCTTAACGAGTCAATGCTGCTCTCCGAGAATATGACATCACAAGGTTAGACTGGCCTGCCGGCTCGCTTGACTGAATCCCAACAGAGCATGCGTGGGATGCTCTTAAGCGAGCTTTTTGGAACCGTCAATCACCTCCTCCGACAGTGCCAGAGATCAGGGAAGCCGCTATTCGAGACTGTAACGTATTACCGCAAGAAATGCTGGATAACTTGGTCCTCAGCATGCCCACTAGAATCTCCGCATGTGTGCGAGCCAAGGGAGTAGTTATATTGTATTAAATAAAAACCTTCTATTAATAAATTGTTGTATAAGTTTGGTTAAACGATCTTTTTCTTTCCATCAAATTTCTGTTACAATAACATTAGGATTGAATTAAGTACTCAATTTATGTTATTACAAAATAAAAAACAGTTTTAATTTTTAATGTCAGACAGTGTCTTTTTATTTAAAAAGAGATACCTATAATGTTTCAAAACACTTTTTCTTGATAAAGTTAAATTTAAAAAATATCACATGAGGCATGGCGCGGACGAGGCAACGGTGCGGCGCTGGCGTTGTGTGTATAGTCCGCGGCACGTCGTTCCTATACATTTTGTATGAAATATAAAAAAGGAGCGGCGCAACGCCCGCGCCACACCGTCGCCAAACCCACGCCTCTCGCCACTTGTGTATGTCCCGCGCCTAAGGGACCAACACTACTAAATAAGTTATTGTAATAAAAATACATAAAAGTATAATACTTAGTATAAAATATCTACTAACCCTGGTACTGGGTCTGTGTCCCAATAGTGGGATGAAAATAAACAATCAGTTTTGTATATTGCACTAAGTACAAACGCCAGCACATCAACCTACTGCAATTTGTCAAACTATCACCAAAGCGTAAGGTTCAAAGTTGATTGGGAATTTTTGACAGTTTCGGGTAGGTTGACCTGCTGGCGTCTGTACTTATTTCTATTTCATTTATAATTTTTTCTTTAACTTACAAGAATTTTGTTGCAATTTCTACACAGCCCCAATAGCTGGCAATCCTCAAGACGAAATTCCATAGTTTACATCACAGGTTATTAAAATCACTTAACATTTAATTTATCTAAACATAAATCTAGTTCTCATCACTTAGGTACAAACAATAAATTAATTACCCGGTTTCTCAATTGAGAATTTATAGTTAAGAACTTTGTGGCGGCATCTACAACACCAGCGCAATACACTGACGTCACGCAACATCCTGCATCGCGCAACGTCCCGACATCAATCGTTGGGCAGTTGCCCACCAGACTCGACACCCGTCTGGTCGGAGGATTCCTCCCTTTTCTATGGAGGATGAATGAACTTTACACCCTATTCCTCATGCCTCTATACTGGTGACCCCGACGTGATCATTGACGCAGCCTTCGAGCTGCTAGTTCAGCGTGACGTCATCGCTGTCACTTCCTGAAGCTTTCGAGCGGTGAGACACACCCAGCCAGCACCCACTATGACTTGATTAATTCTCCTTTAGCATTACTTTACTTAAACAGAAGCCCAAATTCAAAGTATCTTTGGAAAGAACGTCAAAAATTGGGAATTCCACGGACTACCTTGAAGGAATCACCCTCACACCCTACTTTGCTGTCTAATTAATTATTTGTTTTTCTTGTCTTAAATTGTTTTTTATCTTCCGTCCCAACATTGTCATCTATTAGTAGATGTTTGTATTACTGCGACTTGTCCTGGTATTTTGGAAGCCTGGAGACCTGTAGCATGGGTATTCCACTCCACAACATCAATATATTTTGTATACACAATAGGGATATTGACTAATTTTTTTATGTCATTGAATTTATTTATTAAAAAATATTGGACACGTATTTTTTCTATTTTAACGTAATCGAGCCCCCACTACCCAACTTTAATGCATTTTTTATTATTATGATAACGCAAAAACTACGTGTCTAATTTTTTTTTTCTGACTGACCAACTGAATCGTTGTTTTATCCCAGTCAACATCACTATTATGTATTGTACAAACTTTTCATTATGTGGCGGAGAAAATAAACATTTTATTTATTATTGTTAATCACCTTAAGTAATCTTAAAGTGGAGTTCAACAAGTTCTCAACTTTCAATTCTCTATTTAAAAACCGGCTATCAATTACGCAACACATTTTCGTAAACAATTACGACAAATTTGTTTAATTTTGACAGTTCAACAACATTCATTGCGTTATTTACGTTGCAGACCAGATTTTTTTTTCGAATTTTTGAAGCAATGGATTAGCAATTTGTTTCAAAACGATTCAGATTCCAATTCAATTGATCGTGTATTACGCAATTAGGGTACCTACAGGTATAAGTAAAACTATCCTAACCTTCAACTAATTCAACATCTCCTGAATTTCATGCAGCGTCTTGCCTTTCGTTTCAGGTAAACAGATGTAGGTGAAAATAAAGGCTAAGATACACGATCCACCAAACATCCAGAAGGTGACGTCACCGCCGAGAGTCTCAACCATGGTGGTGAAGCTGGTGGTTAATCCAAAGCCAACCAGCCAAGTCATGGTGATGGCGAGCGCTGAGCCGTTGGAGCGGACGTTGGCTCTGAACATCTCGCCGACTATGGCGTTGGGGATGGTGCCGAAACCTGAGGGAGGAGAATTAGTTAAGAATCAGTATAATTCTGGACCGAAAATCATCCTCATCAGACCTCATGAATCGGTCAAGAGAATAGACAGATTTCCCTTTAGGTATAGATGCAGCTCTCGCAGCTGTCGTCGGCGGCGTGCGTGTATGACCAGCTATCTAATTACGCAACACATTTTCGTAAACGATTGCGACAATTTTGTTTAATTTTGACAGTTCAACAACATTCATTGCGTTATTTACGTTGTTGAGCAGATTTTTTTTCGAACTTATGAAGCAATGGATTAGCAATTTGTTTCAAAACGATTCAAATTCCGATTGATCGTGTATTACGTAATTAGGATACAGGTGTACGAACGCATAGGAAGCAAAAGGAGTATATAGGTAAGAGTCGTAGAAGCTGGCTTGCTGTAGTTTCTGCCTAGCCCAATGGGAAAACGCCGTGAGTTTGGCAGGTTGGGACAAAAAGTGACGTCATAAAAAAAATTTGATTCCTCATGCCCAGGGGCATCCGAAAATACTCCATGTATGTTCCGCGATTCTTGACAGTTTTCGAGTATTTTTGTTTTTCTTGAAAATTTTTTGGGAACCTCTTTAAAAAATTCTATGTTTTTTTTTACACGACTTTTTCACATTCTTTTTTTGCAATTTTAATGCTTATGGTATATTCTTTGAGACTTAAAATACTCATCTTCCTATCGTTAATACAAAAAAAATTGATCGAAAAGAAGCTATTTAGGTTCGTGTGATACAAAGTCGAAATTTCACTCAAAATATGTTAGGTGGATTTATTTTTAAGAAGCATCCAAATATTTGTCATCTATATTTTTGAGTTTATTCTTACCTGCTTCATAGCAGAAGAAGTAGATGATGAGAGAGACCAGTGGCAGCCATCCTATGTTTGGTAAAACTGGACTGTGTATCCTGTCCAGGTAGAAATAAGCTCCCAGAATTGACTGTAAAGAAGAAAATACGTTAACAAGTAAATATGGAGACATAAATTTACTTCGTAACTAGCTGAATTAATATAGAGGACCTCATGGCTAAGTAATAACAGCCGCACGGGTCGATCCATCAGGTTAAGCTACGCTTGCCGAGGTTGGTCCCTGGATAGGTGACCATCTTTACATAGGTACCGATACTTTTCCGTGCCTTGTTAAGACGTTGGTCTCGGTTGACAGTAGTTAGGTCATCAGAAGCCCGAAAGTCTGACAGTCAGTCTTACCAAGGGGTATCGTATTATCCAGTTACTGGGTTGTAGAGGTCAGATAGGCAGTCGCTTGATGTAAAATAGGTAATGGTATTCAGCTGCATCTGGCTAGACTGGAAGCCGACTCCAACATAGTTGGGAAAAAGCTAGGCAGATTGACTAGCTGGCTTAATATGAGAGCAATGGTGGCCCAGTGGTAACAGCCCGAATTACGAGTTTGTAGGTCGTGGGTTCGTACCCACTTAGGAATAATGCCGCCAGCGGCACTTTATAGGTACATTTCCTCACGTTTATTTGGACACAATTCGTGAAACTTAAAATACAAATAACAAGATAAAAAAGTGAAAATAATATTTAACAACAATAGTGTATCCTAAGTTAGGATACACTATTGTTGTTAATATTTAACAACAATATATGTATAAAGTGCCGCTAGCGGCATTCTATCCTTATCGGCTAAAGTGCCGCTATTTGCTGCATAATAGTGGCACTGCCTCGGCCCGGCTAAAGTGCCGTAAGCATTGCATTGTCATTGTCACTGAGTCAATGTCACTGAATATTTTGTTTGATTGTTGAGGTTAGTTCGCTGCCTTTGTATTGGGTTGATTGTATTTGTTTTAGATAATTATATCAAAAGTCATTACAATGACTAAACTTACGAAAAATGAAGAAGCAAATGAAAAATGGTTGAAAGGTAGGTTAGAATTGTGACCACACAGCGCACGAGTCGAGCGAGCGAAGCGACCGGTGCCGCGGCAGGAGCCAGCTAGTGTCAGTGTCCGTTTAGGCACAAGAGAATGTAATGTTTTGAGAATGTGGTGTTTTACAGCGAACTAACCTCAACAATCAAACATAATAAACAAGTGACAGTGACTCAATGACAATGCAATGCATACGGCACTTTAGCCGGGCCGAAGCAGCGCCACTATTATGCCGCTAGCGGCACTTTATCTGATAGGGATAGAGAGAGATACACTGCCTAAACGTTATTCTTTCTTCTTTCACTCCCTCGTGATAGCTGACTTAAAGTTTAACAAGACCATAGCACAAACTGCTTTTTTTGGGTGGGAAATTATCAAATAACTTCTCCCGCTCTGGGTGGAGCGGGAGGGCGTGTCAGACTCTTACTGACTAAAACCCACCCGTGTTCCTTCCGTTGCCTGTACGTTGCCAGGGGCCACGGTATCCCTTTCGGACTTTCCCGCAACCCCGGCAGAGCACACGTTACCTTCGATTATTATTTAAACCTGAGATTAATGGTCGATATAAGAGCCTTCAAATTTAAAAAATAAGATCTCTGGGTGTTTAAAAAATAGTTTCATATAGCTTAACTCACCAAACTAAAAGCACAAGCAGCCATTGAAATTAGCAACAAAATCCTTCTTCCCTTACTCTCTATCAAAAGCGGAGCGATCAAACTGGATAACAGCCTTGTCACACCAATGACAATCGTCGCCAAGTCAGGATCAATGGAGGAATCAGCCAATTGGAAGATGTTTGTCGAAAAGAACAGGACAACGGCAACACCACTCGTTTGTTGGAAGGCTCCTAGCATGAAGGTGATAAAGAGAGACCATCTGTTGGACTTGATGGAGAAGATTTCAACCCAGTCCATGATTTTGCTCGAGGTTTCTTCGGGCTTCTTCGCGAAAGTTTCGATGACTTTTTCTGCGTCTCCACTTCGGCCAAGCATGTTTAGGGTCTTTATTGCTTTGATGTCGTTGTCTGAAATTGGATAAACAGCATCTTATGAATTTCTGACTGTTTTCTGAATAATTTTAAGGTGAGTATAGACTAGAGTCTAGAGCATTTACTTGTAACAGAACATCGAACATTCGCAGTTTTAAAATTTTATCAAACCGCACTTCAAACACGACGCTCGGCGTTTTGTTACAACCTGATTTTATAAATCAACGAGGGTATTGGCGTAAAATTTTATTGAGCAAGGCCACGAGCGCGGGCGACGTGGACTGAGGTGCGCGGGCCAAGGGCAGGTCGTTACAATGATCGCAAGGTAGAAATAAATGTTACAGGTAAATGCTCACTCTCATTGAGCATTACGTCGAATGCAGCATCGAGCAGCCGTCGTCAATGCGCAGGAACCTTACATTCCATGAAAATCCTGTTGTTTTTCTATTGTACCATTCGTAAGAACGTTTCATTACATGGAAATGCTTGACAAAATGCTCTAGTGCTCTAGTGTATACTCACCTTTAGGTATTTTTTTGCCTTCTTCAACTTGCTATTATACTAGCTTTTGTCCACAGTTTCGCCCGTGTGGATGTCGGAAAATATCCCACGGAAACGTACTACCGGGATAAAAGTATTCTATGTCCTAACCCAGGTCAAATTTCATCCAAATCCATTTAGCCGTTTTAGCATGAAAGCATAACACACAAAAAAACTTACTTTTGCATTTATAATATTTATTAGTTAGAATAAGTAGCAGGTTGAAAAAGGCAAAAAAATACCGTCAAGATTTTTACATTTCTTAGCATAAAGAATAAAATAAAGAGAGAAAATCATTTCGCACCACAGAAAAGTAGATCTACTAAATTCAAAATTCAAAATTCAAAAGTAATTTATTCAAACTAGGCTGAGAATCAGCACTTTTAAAACGTCAAAATTACATAAGACAGTCCCCCAAAACGCCCACCCTTCACCACTTCCTAGTGCTTTAGCTGGGAAGAAGAATTGGCGCAACAAACTCCCCAGCAGCGCAGCTGTCTGTTCAAACAACTGTTCTGTTGTGTGTCTGTGCTGTACTCCTGATTCTAAACAGAGGTCTAAGTGTAAAAACATAATGTATGATCAAAATGCTCACGTTTCATAGCATGATACACCGGCGACTCAGGAACCACAAATATTATGCTCAGTAGATGAATGAGACACATCCCTAAGGCGATATAGCCCGTCCCAGCATAGGACACAAAGGGACCTATAGAGTAGACCAGCAGAGTTCCTGCAATGCCCATTATAGATGTAGATGTTAGCAGAATCCCTCGGATGTCAGTGGAGCTGGTGAGAAGGAAAAAATTATTGGTTATTAAAAAATATAGGTATAAGGTGTTAAAAACATAACTTTAAAAACTTCAGCTGTTCCATATAGAAAGTTTAATGTTCTAAACTATATGGGACAGCTGTTATTTTTTCGTGATTTTAAATATGGTCCCATAGTAAAAGTTATTCAGTTCAATGGTCTTAAGCTCCTCTTAAAGTTTCTAAAGGTATTTATTCAACACCGTACAGGTCAACATAAAAAAATCTGACGTGGTGGCATTTGGAACTAAATACTTATAATAATAATATTTTACTTAAGTAATGCAGACCTATGATGATGGCACTACTTTGCCGTCAAGTGCTAATAGGTTTTGAGTCACCCACCCACAAGCAGCGTTTTTAACAATTTGTTTAAATTATTTTACTCATTTCCCATTTGAAGTGACCTAAGTGCGATAGTGGCGCCCTCATTTTTTCCAAGCTCTTTTTTGCCAAGCTGTACTGTCATTATTGTGCTTTTATGAGCCCGGCTGTGACGGATTGGTTGCAGAAGGCACAGAAATAGGTGTTCTGGTGCAATTTTGAAGAGGCTTATGTGCAGGAGTTTGCCATCAAGTGCCTTAATTATTATACTATAGTCTAGAAGGAAACCGAAACACGTGTAAAAATTATAATTAAAAATTATTAAAAATTATTAATCGATACTCAAAGTACTGAAGTTTTTTTACGTAATTAAAAAAGTTTTAATTAATTATCATTTTTAGGGTTCGGTACCCGAAGGTTGCTAAACGGCTAAACGTGTATTTTATCAAGCCTCCGCTGTCCGTCTGTCTGTCAGCGGGCTGTATTCCATGAACCGTAATAGGTAGACAGTTGAAATTTTCATAGACTGTGTATTTCTATTGCTGCTATAACAACAAATATAGAAAATAAAATGAAGTTAAACATTAAGGGGGAGCGGGGGGTAAAAACGCCGACACAAACATAATTAAATTGGTTTATGGGGCTAAAACAATTGTTTGTTTCGGCGTTTTTTGCTAAATATTGTACGGTGGTACGGACCCGTCGTCTGCAAGTCCGACTCTGTTTTTTATGATTTATCTAATCTTAATCTCCATAATACTTAACATAAAAATCTGTAAGAACTATCAACATTAATTGTATCTTTATTAAGATCACTAATGATATAATCATTTTTGATAATACGTGGTCTACTTATTCACAATGGTATTTAGATTACGTTACTCACGTGTGCGGCGTGTGTGTTTGTTATCGGGATTGGCGGATTCGTTTTGATCTCAATCAGAGAACTTAAGAGCGCGGGGAGCGCAGCTCGCAACTACCAGTCGAGATGTGTGCGAAATTCGTTTGGAATATTGCTATCTCTGTTTGACAAAAGACCGCGCCGCCTGTGGATGCGGTGTCTAGCCGTGTGTGAATGGATAGATAGCTATTATTAGCTATACTTGCAACGGCATGGATGGCGGCATTTATATTTTTATTAGTAATTAGGTATGTTTATTATTTGCTTTATCTTTGTTCACTACTTTGGGGAATCGTTAGTGCATGTACAGACTAGTAATGCGTTTTTGGAAATTTCTTTTCCATGCCGATATCTCAACATATTAGAATATTGGCCTTGTAGAGATAATCTAGCTAGGAGGTACGTCATACAAATAAAGTACCTAACTATACATCATTATCAAGCGTGGCCTTGGGGGAAAATCGGCCGACACACGTCGCGTAAATATACATTATTGGGATATTTATAAGTATTGTCTTTCTTTATTTTATGCCCAAGGTGACATTTTCCGTATGTTAAGTTCTTACTTCAATGATATTGATATATTCATCATTAAAAAAAAATCGTATATTAATCCTCAAATCAATTGTCAATCAGGATTCCTGTAAAAGTGTATAATAGCGTATTTACAAAACAATTACAATTTCGGAATTGAAAAAAATTGCATCGTTATGGAGTGACGACATCATTTGACACGAGAAGAGATAATGAAAGCCGTTAGAATGTTGCAAGCTGGTACCAGGCAACGTAAAGTGGTTTTTAGGCAGACGGGTTATATGTGGAAAGGAACACAGATGCTGGCAGAGAGTTCCAAAGTTTGGCCGTGCGCATAATAAATGTGGAGGAGAAGCGGTGAGTACGACTGCAAGACTGTAAGCTATGCAACTTACTCAAGAATAGCAGCAACGACTACTTCTGCACTGAACATATCCATCGATTTCTGCGATTATAATAAGGCTGTGTTTCCACCAGAGATGAGCGGGGATGCGTAGCGAGGGATGTGTGTGTGAAACTAACTAATAATTAGCTCAAGCTATGACAGTGAAGTGATGTAACTAACCATTTAATCCTCGCTCATCTCTGGTGGAAACGCAGCCTTAGTCATCGGGTCACCTTGGGTTCTGGAGCGTTATCACACTGACGACTTGCCAGCTTGTTTCCATCGAGACGATTTGTGAATGTGCTCTCGCGGGTGCAAAGCGAGCTAGCCGCGACTACGCGAAGTGTTCGCCGCGTTTTCACAATATTGTACACCTGCTTGTCTCGCTCTCTCTTGTACACTCACGTCAATTGCTCTCGTTACGCAACCGCAGCGAACACATTGCGCAAACGTGGCGTGCTCGCTACGCACACGCAGCAAGCGCAGTGAACAATCGCTTCGCTGGTAACTCGCTTGCAAATCGCCAGTGTGATAAGGCCCTTATCCGCAAAAATCTATTCCGTATCTAAAAGCATTCGATGATTTTCATGTGATTATGGCTGTTTCTCTGTTGACCGTTCATGTTTGGCAGGATACTTTCAGAATACCTATAAGATCCAAATTGTACTTATAAATGTAAAAAAACGGGTTGCACTCCGGGAGTGCCGGCAGAAGTGAAAACTTGAATATTACCGTTAACACACACGAACATTCGCGCAAGCGCCCTGCGCCGCCTAAACGAAACAGTAGGTGCAGGCATACATTTTCACCACACGGTAGAAAGAGAGGGGGATACTTCCTCTCCTACGCCGCGCCGGCGGTCTACTCTCCCTCCGTCTTACGAATTTTCGATCAGGTCACGTGTCCTGACGCGAGTTTAACATTTTTTTACCCATCACAAAAAAAGTGCACAACGCCGCTAAAGAAGTTTTCACTTCAAAAACTGTAGGTAAATACTCACGCAATCTCCCCCACGTAAACAATATTACCGACGATAGTGATTCCCATGCCGAGACCACTGACGACCCTCACAGCGTAGATCATGGCAATGTTCTTCGTGGTCACCACTAAAATGTAAGCGACGACGTTTAGGCATCCTCCGATGATGAGGCATGGCTTTCTGCCTACCATGTTTGAGAGGATACTGGTTACATATGGCCCTGAAAGAAAGGTTTGATTAGAAAATGGGTATTTTCGTTTTTGAGTTCACTTGCAATATGCCTAATCGAGCAACCATAAAAAAAAACATTGAAATTATTCACCAACAACTCTATAATCTGATACAAACCAAATCAATAGATGAAACTTGGAATCTCACTAACTGTAGTAAAAATTTTGGGCTTCTTACTATCAATACAGACTACGTCCTTATTCAGGTTTGAATGACAACCAAGGAGTCGTTTATGTGGATATTTTGGAATTAACTAATTAGATCTGCAGACCTACCTACTTAATATGTAATTATTTAATTATTGCAAATAATAGTCAAAAAGGGTTAACCAATGATTTCTTCACACTCTTATAGATAGTTGAATATTCTAGGGAATACCAGGATACTAAAAATATAGGTTTTTAAAACCACAAGATTAGGCAAGATCGTTAAGATAAGTTAAATCAGTAAAAAATACATGTAAAGAACTTACCGACCACCGAACCGATATACAGCAAGGATCCAATCCATGACGTCTGCAAATCTGTCGCTATTTCATCCAGAGGGCTGGTTTTCGGGTCCTGAAGCTTTGGGATAATTGGTGCTGTCCAGCCCACACTCCAGCCGACTATTAGCTGGCCTACGCTGACTGTGGAAGAAAATTAACCATTATAAACTTAAACTGGTGGAACTTTAGTGTTTTTAGAAACCTTCTTTTCTAGTCTCTATGCAGAGGTTAAATCAATCTGCCAAGCTTTTTCCCAACTATATTGGAGTCGGCTTCCAGTCTAACCTGATGCAGCTGAATACCAGTATTTTACATGGAGCGACTGCCTATCTGACCTCCACAAATCAGTTACTGGGTAATACGTTACCCCTTGGTACGACTGGTAATCAGACTTTCGGGCTTCCGACGACCCGTACGACTGTCAAAGTTCCACGAATGACAGCCGGGACTAACGGCTTCACGTGCTTTCCGAGGCAAGGAGGAGTCTCGGTATGTAAAGATGGTCACCTATCCGCAGACCAACCCCGGCAAGCTTAACCATCGACCCGTGCAGCAGTTATTACTTAGCCACGAGCTCCACTCTCTATGCAGAGGTAAAAAATATTATCCAGTCAACGGTGTTTGTTAGTGAGGCTGATGGTCAAGTATCACTTGTGGAAGCTGATGCAATCAAACATAAAGATATGATTTAATCTCGCTCAAATAATGGTTTTTACTAGCGATCCACTCATGCTTAACCCAGCGTCCTATTTAAAAACAAACCGTCGCGCGAATACACATTCGTTTGAACATTTTGTTCGGTGAACCTGAACACGTGATCGCGCCGAAAGAGGGCGCTTTCCGATTTTCCGAACAAAAAGTTACATATGCACGAGACCGATCGCGTATTCGCTTATAAATAGGAAGCAGCCTATATCTATAAATATGAAGTAAGTATAAAACATCACTTCTCATGTAGTGTCTGTGTGCGCTTAGTTCTAGTAAACTACACTATGGATTTTGATTTGGATTTCACCATCATTTAGAGAATTTATTCCGGAAGGTTTATGTGTATAATACATTAGCGCGACTACGCGATCGGTCGTGTACATCAATGTACCTTTGTGTTTTTGTACCTCATGTGTTGTGTAGGTAGGTAGAACGGGCGGCGGTCGTATAACGTCACTTGGGTGGGCTCATATCCATATATTTGCGGACGGTGTCGGATGAAAACGTTTTAGATATTTATTAAAGAAAATAACGTTATTTTATTTTTTTACTCTATCATATATTTTTATTTTTAAGTCAACTACCCATAGTTTGAGTGACAACGATGTTTACCCTTACATACGGTATAATAAAAAATACGGTTGATTATCATCGTATGTATGGTACTGCAGATAACCTATGATAACAAGCCAGATTTTATAAATCAGCGTGTTTAGTGTAGATCTTTAACATTATATTATGTTCTGATTACCATAATTGTATTTTTTGTCACGTTTCGACTCATATTGTTTTAAATGATGAATATCTCTGAAGTAAGACACTAAGTAAATGGTTATTTAAAATCCTTGTTATTTATTATTCTTAGCTCAGAACGCTGTTATTTATCTGAATTTACGGACATCGCGTAAATATTTATTATTGGAATATTTTACTAATAGGTACTTTCTAGTAATAAGAATATTTGGTACCTACTGCAATAAGACAGAAAAAGCTTTAGTTTTTTTTTAATTTTGAGACCACCATAATGGAAATAAATAAACATAATCAGGTTTAGCCCACGTTCACACGGAAGCAAAAATATCGCGGCGGGATTTTATCGCGCACTGGGTTTTCAACTATCAGTGTCGAGCCGAGCGTTTAGAATCCAACGCGCAAAGCACTCTCGTCCCAGCACGTTGAAAAAACACTCTGTTGGATTTTCAACTCTTGGCGCTAAGCAGCGTTGAAAATCCAGTCCACGAAAAAAAATCGCTGCGGAAAAAAACCGCTAGTGCAAACTTGGGAATAAATAAAGACTACTAATAAATATCTCAATCATTTATATTTACGTGACGTGCGTATGACAACTAGCACCGTTCTTCGGTCGATTTGCCCCCACGGCCACGCTCGATAACGATGTGTAGGTAGGTATCTTATTTGTATGACGTATCTACTAGCTAGATTTTCTCTACAAGGCCTAGATATCGAGATTAGATGAGATATCCTATAAGTATATATATATCGATATCTCATCATATAAATGATGAGATATGGGCATGGTAAAGAAATTTCCAAAAACGCATTACTAGTCTGTACATTCACTAACGATTCCCCAAAGTTGTCAACAAAAATAAAGCAAATAATGAACATACCTATTATACCTAATTACTAATAAAAATATAAATGCCGCTATCCATGCAATTACAAGTACAGCTAATAATAGCTATCTATCCATTCACACACGGCTAGACACCGCGTCCACAGGCGGCGCGGTCTTTTGTCAAACAGAGATGGCAATATTCCAAACGAATTTTGCACACATCTCGACTTGTAGTAGCGAGCTTTGCTCCCCACCCTCTTAATTAAATATTATTAATTTATTAGCCTAAACCAGTAGTCGGCAAGCCGCTGCTCGCGAGCCGCATGCGGCTCTTTGGCCTATAGAGTGCGGCTCTGTACAAATGTCGATGAGTGAGATGTAATATGACGTGTAAAAGTGATTGTAATATCCTATTTACAGAATAAACAATTGTTTATTCTGTATCTGTGTATTGTCTATCTGAAATGAAATGAAATTTCATTTCATTTCAGATACGCGCTGGGGTCAGCAAGATAACAAGTTTTATTCAAAATATATTTCAAAGATTTATTTGGTTTCAAACCCGGTCTATCCACGGAGAGTGCCATCCTGTGCCTCAAGCAAACTGTTCAATATTATACTTCTAGAAAAACCCCCGTTTTTGCTTGTTTTTTAGACCTATCGAAGGCATTCGATCTTGTGTCTTACGAGGTACTATGGGGCAAATTACAGAGTGAGACAACACTACCAGACGAAATTACATCGTTGTTTCGCTACTGGTATTATAACCAGAAGAATAGTGTTAGGTGGGCTGAGACACAATCGGATGTGTATGAGCTGGAGTGTGGGGTGAGACAGGGGGGGTTAAGTTCACCCCGCCTCTTCAACTTATACATAAACCGGCTGATCGGTGAGCTCAGCAGCACCAGAGTTGGATGTCATATTGATGGAGTTTGTATGAATAATATCAGCTATGCCGATGATATGGTGCTGCTGAGCCCGTCGATCGGCGCTCTGAGGACGCTAGTTGCGATATGTGAGTCTTATGCAGTGTCCCATGGGCTCAAGTACAATGTCACGTAGAGCGAACTGATGATGTTTAAAGCGCGTGACATAAATTATTCAGATGTCCCGAGTGTCACGCTATGTGGTGCTCCTTTATCATGGGTGACTAAGTTTAAGTACTTGGGTCACTGGGTCACTGAGGATCTTAGGGACAATATAGACGTAGAGAGGGAGCGCAGATCGCTGGCTGTTCGATGTAACATGCTGGTTCGAAGATTTGCACGTTGTACAAATCACGTAAAGGTAACGCTTTTTAAAGCTTTCTGCCAGTCCTTTTACACGTGCAGTCTTTGGACCAGTTTTACGCAGAGGACATACAGCGATCTGCGTGTCCAATACAATAACGCGTTCAGGATACTGTTGGGGCGGTCGTGGCGTTGTAGTGCGTCTGGTATGTTTGCGGAGGCGCATACTGATGACTTTTACGCCATAATTAGAAAAAGGACCGCATCCATGGCCGGCCGGCTGCGTACCGCCACTAATACTCTCCTGAGCGTGTTCCGAGATCGGTGGGATTCCCCTTTGCTGCGCCACTGGATGAGGATCCACACCAGTTAAGCGATTTCTTATTTTTATTACTAACACTAGTTTTTTAAGTAATTTTGTTATACTAACCCTATGGACTCCTGTCTGAAATAAATGATTTGAATTTGAATTTGAATTATTTCCGAAGCGTTTTCACCAACAATTAACAGGACATCGAAAATTAATCATTTATTGTAACTTTCAAAGTTTTCCAAGGTTAACTTGTTGATTAATAAGGTGGCCTTCATCACATTATTATCAGCTGATATGATGATGATGATGAAGGCATCCTACTACTTAGCAAGTTAATTTTAGGAAGCGTTGTGGAGCGAAAGAGTATGGGAGTTTTAAGGATTAAGAAAAGTGTATTGAGACAGTTTGTACACAGAGAAAGGATTGGCTCTCATAAGAAGTCTTAGTTGTTATACTATTGATATTTGGCTCTACAGACTAATGAGTTTGCTGACCACTGGCCTATACTGTCCCACTACCGAGACTATTATCCTATACCTGAGTTATATTACTTGTAAAAATGCTAGGAATATCGTATAATTTTACAATGTTTGTAAATATGTGAGCACCATGCATCTATCACATGATTAATTTATCTGTCATTCCTTAATTTTTCATTATTTTTACCTAACGTGGTATAGTAATCTTATTCTAGGTGCATCGTCTTCACATATAATGATATAATGACGTGTACAAGATATTGTGAAAAAATTTTAAAAGAGTAACGGTGGAGTTTCTTGCCCATTCTTCTCCATACGAAAACTACCTTTTGGAAGGGGCAACTAGAATCAATTATTATTTAAATGTTGACGTTCAAAAGTGCCTTTTTGTGCCTAATTGAAATAAATTATTTGACTTTGACTTTGACTAGATAAAAATGGATTTCGAAACGGTAATGGGATAAATAAAGAAAGAAATAAAATACGTTTATTTGCGGTAAACATGACGCAAAAAAAGAACACAAAATTAAAAAAAGAAACGAGTTTAGGGAAAATATGCGTCACATTCACGCAAAACGGCCATCGCAAATGAAAGACAATGGCATGCACCTGAGATGAGAATGATAAGAGGGATGTGTGGTGTTACGCGAACGGATAGAATAAGAAATGAGTACATAAGAGGAAGTCACCGGTGACTGAAAAGTGTGTGGAAATGAAGGAAGCGGATGAAATGAAGGAAATGTCGTCAGGAAACTTTTGAGTATGAATGTGGATGGCTATAAGAGTAGGGGAAGACCAAAGAAACGATGGATGGACTGTGTGGAAGATGATATGGCTAGAAAGGGTGTCACTACCGAGATAACGACTAATAGAGAGGTATGGAAGAAAAAGACATGTCGCGCCAACCCATAAATCAATAAGGGCAGAAGAATGATGATGACCTAGGTGAAAATGGGTCCCGTAGAACAGTTTTTTACGTTTGGTAAGATTTAAGATACAAAACCAATTTAGATTGAAATAGCAATGCAAAAGACCACTGAAGAAGATCTATGCATAGATAAGACTTTCATCTAAACTTCAAAACTAATATTAATGAAGAGGAAAAATTGTTTCTTTGGAAGTAAGTCCTAATCTGCAGTAATGCCATCAGATAAATGTTTTATGGCATAGTTGACTTCCACGTGGACGAAATGGCGAAGAAGCTAGTCAAAGAATAAATCAGAAAATAAAATTGTAACTTACTGCAAGCCATGATCAATAACTGCTTTCTTCTCGACTCCCTTTTTCCGTTCTCCATGTTTGGGTCGTCCTTATAGTTCTCCGTTTTACAGTACTCCATTTCTAAACTACTGTAGGTGTATTTTCTATGTTCCATTTACAATTAACTTAAACTTCACAATTATTAACTGAAACAAAAATATTTTAAGTAAATACTTCCATCCATGGGTTGAACAGGTTCGCAATGCTCTCGTGAATGGCTATCGATGTTAATATTCACGACCAGTTAGTTCCAGTTGTAGATGTAAGATCAAGATTCTCTTATCACGATTTTGATTATTGATTATAATCAGATATCTTAAAATTATAATGGCATACTACGAAAGCCGTCGTCCTTGACTATTTTTGTCCGTCTTGATATCTGTCTGAAATATTTTCTTGTTTCGTACTTTTTAGATCACTTTTATGACTCTTACTGACTTAAACCCACCCGTGTTCCTTCAGTCGCCTGTACGTTGCCAGGGGCCACGGTATCTCTTTCAGACTTTCCCGCAACCCCGGCAGGCATCTGTCCTAACGGACCCCTCCAGTTCTGCTGACATCTCTTTGAGGCATCGACCCGGGCCTGGTCCTTATCGGAAAAAAAAATAAAAGTGATTCCTCATCTCAATACAACAATACGACTACTATAGAAATATGCAAACGCACGAAGACCAAATAGGCATCCTGACCAACAGTAACTCGTGCCACTTTGCAAGCTGTAGAACACACATTTACCCATCAATTTAATGAATGTCGCCATATTTTGCCAAATTGTAGTATACAACGATTACTGCAGGATATTGACATCAAATTATGAATGACTACTGTGTTATCATATTAGGAGAAGAAGATGTTAAGGGCACAAATGACTACATTGGGTTTGTGAAAACAATTAGGGAATCTTTAGCACCTATACATACCCACACAAATGTAATATTATGTACTCCCACATACATTTGCGGGGCTCTTATTCGTAATTATAAAATTGAAATATTTAATAACCCATTAAGTCTGGAATTGCAAAACAATAATTATGCTTATTTTTTTGATTCAAACCAAAAACTCACGTTCGACATGTTCTCGAATAAAACGGGGAAAAGTTAAATTAATATAATTAATATTAAGACTGTTACTGTTGTTTTGTGGCCAATGTGGCATGTAGTTTGCTTTTTTCTTTCTTTACGATGTTTGTTTTAATTTTTGTGTCTACATTTATTGTTAAAAACCACTTTGTGTATAATAATATTCGTGTATTTATTGTTAAAACCACAGTTCGACACAAATGTAAAATTGTTGAAGAAATAAATAATTAAATAAAAAATAATATAAATTGCTATTCAAGGATTCTTGCAGGATTAATAACAGTTCAGTAAAAAAACTATGAATTCGAAGCGTGATCTGCTAGCTAACTGCGCAACACATTTTCGATAAATGACAGTTCAACAACATTCATTGCGTTGTTTACGTTCTTGGGCAGATTTTTTTTTCGAACTTATGATGTAATGCGTGCACGCCACCTTTGCGCAACGTGTTCGCTGCGTTTGCGTAACGAGAGCAATTGACGTGAGTATACAAAAGAGAGCGAGACAAGCGAGTGTACAATATTGTGAAAACGCGGCGAATACGTCGCGTAGTCGCGGCTGGTTCGCTTCGCACCCGCGGAGAGCACGTTCACAAATCGCTTCGCTGGAAACGCGCTGGCAAATTGTCGGACGAACGGGAATAATTTAGTAATTTTATTTTTTATTCCCGTTGGTCCCACTCACTTATTTGAGTCCGTTTGTTCCATTGTAAAAAATCAGTTATTAATCCTGACTAATCTATTCCTTTTTATTATTTTAAAGGAAACCGTGACTGACTGAGATCTATCAACGCACAGTCGAAACTACTGGTATTAGGAACGTGAAATTTTACACACGACTTTCTTTTATAATGTAGAGGAGTACTAAAAAGGGTTTTTGGAAATTCGTCCTATAAGGAGGTGACAAGAGGGGATTTTTTTTGTATGAAAAATCTTTTTCTAGTTAATAAACTTGAAACTTGGCACAAAAAGTACTAAGCTTGCATAAATTCAAGATGGTATTTCAATCATTAGTATTATCCCAGTAACAGGATTTGGATGAAATTTGGCACACAGATATTTTATAACTATGTAGATATTGTAAGTGGCATCGCCCGCGAAAAAAAAATGTCTGTCTGTTACTTTACACGCCACGGCTACACGAATTTGCATGAAAGGGTTTGATAGACCATGACCTAAGTTTTACATTGGACACTTTTTATTCCGGTAGTACGTTCCCGGAAAATTCCTACATCCGCGGGCGAAACCGCGGGAAAATGCTAGTAATATAATAAATCGTAAAAAAAATAAGTATCAAATAAAGAAACAAACTCACTTTCGCATTTATAATATTATTAGTTAGGATAAATAAGTAGTTTTTACCATTAAACAACTAGACTCAAATTATTTAGTGGGACCAACGGGAATTCAAAAATAAAATTACCAAATGAATAAAAAAAAAAATAAAAAAAAATATTCCCGTAATATCCACCAGTGGGACGACGGCAGTGAGACGAACGGAATACACGAAAATGGTTTGTTAAAGTTTGTATGGAAAAATCCGAATACAACACGCCGAGGAAGTCGCAGTCATACCTACAGCTCATTAAGATAAGGTATTTGGTGACATGATTTGACGATAGATACAAAAGGTGGACCGCTAGTGCGTTAGTGGTAAATAGTTAGATTTTATCATTATTTCCCGTACATTTATCAAATTATGTATCTTTAGTATCACTATCATTGTTTGATGAAATTGCCGGCATCTGATAGGGCCTAGCACTCGTTTGATTGCTGGCTTTTTAATCAATCAGCAATCAAACCAGTGTTATGAGGTATGTAGGTATTAGTATAAATGTCTGTAGGTACCTACATAATATATGTGAATGTTAGACGTAGCTTTGGAAGGTCTCCACAAGATGGACCGATAACCTAGGAAGGATGTGAGAAGCACAGAACCAGTCGAAGTGGCGGTGCTTGGGGAGGTCCAGCAGTGGACGTCTTTCGGCTGAATTGATGATGATGTTAGACAAACATTCATTTACATTTTACATTTAAATAATAGGTCTTTACCTATGAAATTGCCGTTTTGTATGAAAAAATTTAAACGAATTTTTTTCATGTATTTTTTATTTGTATTAATCGAAGTAATCACCCATGCAATCAATACCTACCATTACTATATTACCATTATTATATTACCTAGCTTTTCGGTTTAGAGTTAGGAATCTGAGATCATATACAGCAAAGCTGGATTATTTTAAAATCATTCCTCTCAGATCTCGACGTACAGTCTCTGATTTAACATTCCTGTTCAAGTTGCTTAGTAATAGTATTGACTGTCCAGATCTTCTTAGCAGAATAAATCTTAATGTGCCTGCCAGAATCCCGCGTCATCCCCGCCCATTACTCAAGGCTCCACGATACCGAACAAATCTGGGTAAACACTCACCGGTTTCCAGGATGACCCAGCAGTACAATGACTTATCATGTACATTAGAAGACATAGACATCTTTTCTAATAATCTGGGTAAATATAAGTCACTAATCCGTACACAATTAAATGATACCTAATTATGTGAGTGTTGAACTGCCTGCCTAGTACCAAATGCATTGTTCGCTATTTTTATTTGTATATTTTTATCTGTCTGTGTGTACATTTTTTTCTACTATGTGCTCGTTGCTTTTTAATCATTATTTTTATTCAATTTAAACTCAGATATAAACTTAATAAACTTAATAATGATAGTATAATATATAATTTTAGCTTTAAGTCTACATCCATATAAATATACTGTTTGCTTGTCTTTATTGCATGATGTGGTCTCCTATAATTGAGGGAGCACATAGATTGTTGTTCTTGTCTTTGTACTATAGCATGTAAGGTGTATTCTTTGTTGGAGATCCTAATAAAATAAAATAAAATAATTTTAAGACACTAATATCACATACTTATGTACATATAAGAATGTACACAGTCTTTCATGTTATTGGCAGGGATCAGTCAATGCTCTTAAAGCCCTCCTTACATGGAGCTACTCATAAGAAACTGAACGAATTATCTACTAACTGAAATCATACATCATCGGCATGCAGCTGGCCGTAATCTACCAAGCGGACCCAATGCTGGTTGGTGGATGTCACACATGCCAGCTTCCTTACAGTTACCTAATTACTATTAATAATATAATCTATATATATATATTTTTTTTTATTTATTTATTTATTTTATAAAAATCAATCCCTATTTCCCTTGGATACGGCATCACGCGTGAACGGCTGGACCGATTTCGCTAATTATTTTTTGTTGGGTTCGTTATTCTCAGGAGAAGGTTCTTAGGATTGGTAGGTGAAGGTAGGGTAGGTAGGGTAGGCAGGGTAGGTAGGGTAGGCAGGGTAGGTAGGGTAGGCAGGGTAGGTAGGGTAGGCAGGGTAGGTAGGGTAGGTAGGGTAGGTAGGGTAGGTAGGGTAGGTAGGTTAGGTAGGTTAGGTAGGTTAGGTAGGGTAGGTAGGGTAGGAAGCTTAGGTAGGCGGGACGCCCTGAGCGTTACCGAATGAGCGGCGGGACGCACGCCGTGAGCGTTGACGAATGAGCGGCCTGCACTGCTCCCCATCTCGCCGCTCATCAATTATAACACAGGGGGGGGTGCAATGAAAGTCATATCATGCTACTAATTGATTCACAATTCGAGTTAAATTGATTTTATTCGAGTAGCTCCATGTAAAAGAGTCTATAAACTACTTTAACCCGTCCTTCAAACTGCAATTACTCTCAAAGCTTCTTCAACCAATATATCAACGCTTGGTAATTAATAATAATATTGGTCCAAAATCCACTTATCGTACAAATAAATCACTGCCATGGCAATATTAGTCATTATTGATAACAAATTGAAATCATTACTAATATTATAAACAGGTAAAGTGAGTTTGTGTGTAGGGGGTAATCTTCGGAAGTACTGATCCGATTCCGGAAATTATTTTACGACTGAGAAACTGAGTTGGGAAACCACAGTATTGCCGAATGTCATATGTAGTGTATATTTTATATTAAAGCCTCCTGCAGACTAGTGCGACGCGACTTCGCTAACAATGGTTCTACCGTGAATTTTTATTAGAAATTGTTTTGCTAGAGTCGCGTCGCGCCTGTTTGTGTGGGCCTTAAAACATGAAAGTTAAAGGTATTTATCATACATATAAATACTTATATGGTATTTATAAGCTTTAGGCATAAGTTATCAAAACTTGAAACATCGCATTATGGCGAAGGCTTCTACTAATTCATCTGGCAATTAGGAGATATCAAACAATTTAGATGCTTAATCCCGACACCCAAAATCACCTCAATATCTCGTTTAACAGACCTAAAACTATTCGTCCCAAGTAAATATTATTATTATTATTCACACCACATTTGATGACAGATCATAACTTGCAAACAAGTTTGATTGGTAATCACACTTGCACAATACATACGTTTAAACTTGCGGTCGACTTGATGCGAAGTCGAGAAGTTTGTAGAATCAATTCGAGCCGAGATTCCGTTTCGTAATCTTAACATTGAAGGTCGCAAAGTATAAGAAAACATTATGCTAACATCTGCATTTAGAGAGAGATTTTTAATAAATACTGAAATCATATAAATCTGTTTTATTTTGCCGATTTTTCAAAATAAATTAGTGTTGGAACCTGAGTATCAGGGGCGATGACTCCAAACAACTCGATTCCTGCCGGCTTCCCTTCAGAAATTCGGGAACACTACCACTCTATCGTCATTGAATAATCATACACCATAAAATTAAAACATTACAAAACGCCTACACAATTTTTTTTGTCTTTATGTCCCAACAACAAAACATTTTGCTCTAAAATAACTCGTAGGCGCGTCCGGCTCCGGCTTATTGTGAATTCAATTTCTATAGAAAATAAAGTCCACTTGACGTCACTTCGGTCACGTGACACCGGTGACACCGCTGTTTCTTAGTAGCCGGGTAAGCCGGTCTGCGCCGAGTTACGATGTAATATGCATGCGCGTCGTGAAACGAAAATGAATGAGCTATTGTTCGGTCAGTTCGCTCAGTTGTTCGTTTGTTGTCGTTGAATTTCGTAATGCGTTCGGCTCGGAGTTCGGACATCATACATTCATCATTCGATTGACATTATGTGTGGTTGTTTTTTGATGTAATCGCATTAGAACCATATAATTTGTACAAATTAAGTAGTTAATTTGCATTTTGTTCGCTCCGTATGAATTGAATTCATTAGTTTATTATTGTAGGTATAGAATAGTGATTGAGTTGGTGTTTATGTGTTTTGAGTTTAGTGAAAGAAAAGATCGTTGTAATTGGGTATTTTGGGTAAGTAGATAGTTTAATAAGTTGAAATTATTTATTTAGAGTAGTTTTGAAAAGTAATTAGTACGATCAGTAGAATTAGGATGGCGGCATTAATAGTTTTATATTGTTGCTTGACAGATTATTTACTTTGTGAGGCTGTTGCCTCACAAAGTAAATAATCTTTATGCTTTTCAAGGTTGAGCTTTGAAAATAAGAAACACATCATTAAGTTAGGCCGTGCTCGTCCAGATATGATTATAAATTACAAACGACGTGATGGTTTTTTTCAAACATTTTAATGTTTCCCTTTACGATAAATATCCATGGCTGACTGGCAGTTGTAAATTAAATAAAATGTATTGTTTTCCATGTTTACTTTTCTCAGATTCTAGTAGTTTATGGAATAAAGGGGTTTTACAGATATTAATAATCTGACGAATTCAACCAAAAAACATGTTCAGACTGAAAAACATATTCGTAGCTGTTTAGAGTTACATGAGTTTGGGACTAGTAGGATAGAATCATTTTTCGCTAATTCTCATGAAGCTCATAATGAAAAGTAGATCGAAATAGGAATTTAATGAAACGGTTTATTGACACCGTTATTTTGTTAGGTAAACAAGAAGTAGCTATTTGCGGGCACGATGAAGGTCCAAATTCAAGTCCAAAGTAACTATATCGAAACTGTTATATCTGAGCAAGTATGATACAGTAATGGACTCGCATTTAGAACTATGTTCTTCAGTTCAGAACCATGTCTTTTCTGGTCTCTCTAGACGTAATTGGAAAATTTTCGCTCGATTTATTTTTTATTCGACAATCATGTCTTTTTTAAAGACTATTTGAAAAAAAAACAAGATTCCTCGGCTTTTATGTCTAAAATAATTATTGACAGTAAGAAAATATAGTTTATTATCCAGATATGAGATATTTTTTCTCTAGATCAATTATTATTACTTGAATTATAAACGAAATAAGAAGTTATGTTTGTGTAGTGATTTTTAGTTCTGCCATTTGGCGATAGATGGTGTTAAATTCAGTTAACGAAAGAATTATTTTAAAATAAATAATCAATGTTTACTTTATTCATAAGTAAGCAAAGTTAGACCGGATCCGACTCTGCTTCGGCTTCCCTCTCATAAAGACTGACACTTCGCCGCTGCTGACTATTATCTGTATAGAATGCATTTCATCGATATCGATAAGTTTACTGTACGTTGCGCATCCGTCAAGGACATGATTGTCAAGTTTGTTAGAATTTTAATGTTGGTAGCTATGTTTTTTTTTATGTGGTTGGCTAAAGACGGTCATGAATTCTCAAAAACTGAATATTCTAAGTTCCGCCTCTTAAAATTTTATGCTCTGTGAGTTCGTTGTGAGTCTATAATACCTCAAATTGCTTAGCAGCATTAATTTTGAAATAAATATATGTTAAAGTTGAGGATATATGGCTAAACTGCCTTTAGCATGTATCGAAATTTCTCACTAGATCGTAACATTCAAATTTCATTAATTTATTATTACGGTTTTATTATTCTTTTGGGAACTTCGTGAACTAATCAAATAATTAAAAGTTTTATTCTTTTTGTTTTGTTTGACAAGAAGAACAAGATTATGCCGGCACTTAAAAATTTCACTAAAAAGTGACAATCGATTCTTCTCGATTACACTTGATTCGATTAGAACCAGATAAAAAATACCAAAAGCTTCGGAACACATATAAAGTCTTTGTTTAATCTATTCAAATGATCCAATAACCGTCACAATATAAATAACTATTTTTTGTCGAAGAATGTTGACTGAATATAATAATGATCGACAAGAACAATAACTATAATTTAAATTATTTAATCGATTTTGCTATATATTCATGAAGCAAAATCGATTAAATAAATAGTAATAAATAAATAATTCGTAATTAGTAATGAGTTCGATCCCATCTCTATTAAAAAATGGGCCAAAGAGCTTAAAGAGTCAAAGATCCAAAGTGAACGGCAGGCGGTTTCTCACGGTGCGTGATATTTCAGACGGACGCGGACCAGCCCATATGGCTGACGACCACGGACAGCCACGCACCATACACCAAGGCTCTTTCAACGGTCTGTGATATTGCGGATGGACGCAGACCAGCGCGTTGAGATGAAATCCATTTTGTCACTCCGAAATGCAAAGTGAAACAGAAGCTCGCACCGCTCCTTTGAAATTACCGACTCGCAGCGGATCGGACACACCGCGACGGACGTGTCTGCGCAGCCACGAACGATACTCTTGCCATGACGTGTCGGTGCGGGCTGGTCCGCGTCCGTCCGCAATATCACGCACCGTAAGAAGCCGCTTATAAAGACGAAGCTCCATTACTGCCCATGGCCAATACTTAGCTTCGCTTTGTATGGAAATTGTTTGAGCTGAGGTAAACCAATCATTACATAGCCTGGCCAACTCCTGCGTTCTGGGGGATGATAATATGTAAGTGGGGGGAGTAAGTGTCGATTCTTTACGTAGTAGTAGTTATTTTTCTTTGCTTAAACATCCTGCCGTGTTTGCATAGTAAATCGTAATGCTAGTTACCTGTGATACCTTTAGCTTACATTTTGCATAAGCTCATAAGCTAAGCGCACGCCATAACCGTATTTTATAATATATTAACTTTGCCTTGTCTGTAAATCCACGAAACTGTAATGTTTGTTAAAGCGAATTCCAAATTACTTCAACGCTTACAGGACGCTGTCCCACGTAAGAGACGGGATATGAGCATATTTCGCGTATATCCTGCTAAAACTGCACTCATGCGCAAAACTATCATCTGTATGGCTCCAACTATATTTAACAAGCTACCGAAGCGTTGGAAGGAGCTAAATATCAATGCGTTTAAACGTCAGCTGATAGTGTTTTTATCGCAAAAAGCTTATTATAGTGCGTCTGAATTTTTTGTCGAAAAACTTGTATGACATGAATTTTATTATACTTAATGTTTATTGAAGTTGTATTGATTAAAAGTAGTAAAATATTTGTACGCCAATATATTATAAGGCTAATCTGGATTATAATGTATGTGACTCTTGTATGTATATACCATGTTTATACACACATCAACACGGTCTAGGGATATTTTTAAAAAAGCGAATTACTATCAATGTGTTAATTATTTATATGACATGTATGTATTTAAAAGATACGTTATTTAATATTCTACCATTTTTTTATAATGGTTAAGGTACTTCGATTAAAATTTCAGGATTTTATGGAAAAAAATGAAGCATAGACGGAAACCGTATATGAATTAACTTTTAATTTATGAGTAAAAACTGAAAAAAATAGAAAAATCATTTAATTTGTGTTTATAAACTTGAAGTTAGTAGTCTGAGAAAGCGCCCATGATTTTCATAACACATCGGCAACGATTCGGCATGCTCAGAACAAGGTTGTCAATGTCTTGCTGCGGAATATTGTCCCATGTCCTTCTGAGGTGCGCAAAAAGTTGATCTTCTGTAGCCAGATTTTCAGGAACTTCCTTCAGAGCTCTTCTTTGCAGCATATCCCACGCATGCTCAATGGGATTTAGATCTGGCGATTGAGCAGGCCAGTCTAAGGCCCTAACATTGTGTGTATGTAACCAAGCTGCTACCGTTCTCGCCGTGTGTGCCCGGGCATTGTCGTGCATGAGCAGGAAATCTTGCCCCATTTGTGTTCTGTGGGGCAAGATTACGGGCCCCAGCACCTGTTGGACGTATCGTTCTGCCGTTATATTGCCCCGCACCCAAACGAGATCCGTCCGTCCTCCAAGACGAATTCCTGCCCAAACCATAATTGTTCCTCCTTGGTATGGGTGAACTTCCTGAGGGTTCTGAAGACGGCTCCATCGTCCAGGAACTCGCCAAACACGCGTCCTTCATGAATCTGGATGGAAGCTGAACCTGGATTCATCCGTGAACAGCACATTGGACCATTGCTCACGGCCCCAGTCCACGTGGTTCCGAACCCATTCTAATCGTCGTCCACGATTGCCTCTCCGTAAAGTTGGGACCCGGAGTGGTCTACGAGAGCGTAGATTGCTTTCATGCAGTCGCCTTCTTACAGTTTGATCACTCACAAGTACTTGGTGTTCCACTCGCAGCCATTGGACCAATTGAGTCGCCGTTGCATTTGTTTGAGCTCGCGCAGTAATTTGCAAAAATCGATCTTGTCTGGGGGTAGTCTCTCCTACACATCAAGACATTTTTATTCCACCGAAACAAAAGAATTTTCAAAAATTTGAATTTGGAATTAGTCTGAGATAAATTACAAACAAATCGGTGTATGAAAGATTACAATGCGGCCAGTACTTTTCGAGTTATTTAATTGAGTATGAAATATCCCTAGACCGTGTTGATGTGTGTACAAATAAATAAATCTTATCTTAAGCTATCCTTTATTGTACCGTGCGAGAGAGATGGAACTGTTTTTGCAGAAAGGAAGAACAGGGTGGAACTTGCCTAGCCTCCATCCATTGAAAAAAGAGGATCTTCCGATGCTGACGAAACGAGTGCTGGGCTACTGCCCAGTGGTTCGAGTTCGCTTGCGCGATGTAGGACTTGTGTGACGTCAGATGTCTTGCGTAGTTCGTATACCGCGGTATAGATGTCACCACATGCCCTACACAGGCTGAATAGCAATATCTCTTTTTGGAACGGGCATAATCATGGCTTTAAAACTTAACTCCTGAGATGATGATTCATTTCGTATGTAAATTTTAGGGTACAAGATGTTCTAAACCTGAATTATGTCCAGTACTTCTCTGTCCTGTTTTAAGTTTACAGTACTATCACGTTAGGCAGGTGAAAGTTAATGTGTTGATAAAGGGCGAAAAATTCTGAAGATACACAGTCTTCTTGGGCTTAATTTTCGATGCTAAAATTTAATAGGGCCCACATAGAGATAAATTGTCAGAAAAGCGAAACTCTGCAGCATACAACAGACATATTATATTATCGTAGTGACATGTATATAGCAGTGGTGGCCCAGTGGTAACGGCCCCGACTCACGAGTTAGGTCGTGGGTTCGAACCCAGGCAGGCGTTTTACTTTGTGTAAATAATTTTATCACCACTGCTCTCGAAACGGTGAAGGAAAACATCGTGAGGAGACCGACATGTTGTAGAACCAAAAAAATCGGAGAAATGTGACATCTACCAACCCGCATAGCACGCGTGGTGGAAACCCATAAAATCTAAACTTATACAATTAAATGGGACAAGATTATAAAGCACTTTTACTCAAAAATCCATCAGATTACTTATGTTAGTACCTAATTAACAATTATCTTTAATTTTGGGATATGTCTAGAATCAAATTTACCAAAAATCCTATGCAACTGTAAACGAGTTAAGAACTAAGGTTCACACTACGATTTTCAATATTCATCACAACTCGCTATTAAAAGTTACTACTGCAAATGAATTCCATAAAAGAATAAATTTGTGTATCCAACAAAATGGAGCTCATTTCGAGCAACTAATTAGTAAGATTGCCTTTTTTTTCGTTCAATTAAAATAAGTTAAGAATTTATGGTTTTCCTTTAATTTAATTTATCAGGTTTGTTAGAGAGAATTGATCCTCATGATTGACTATCGATTGATGCCATAAAAGTAGTGTTATTTTTTCGGATTTTAGCCGGTTCGATTCCCGAGTATCGCAAGCGAATTTTCGAAAACCTTTGAATGCAGATGTTTTTCTTTAAAAAAATAAAGAAATGTTTCCTTTGAGCAAAATTTGCTGTCACCAGTATTTAGAGTACTTTCCCTCCAGGTTAGGTTCAAAAATTTCACGCTGTATAGCCCACTCCCTCACGGAGGCCTTTGTCCCAGAGCAGTGGCAACACACCCAGATGTTCTTTCTATAGTATTGTTCGTCGAGTCGTTGAGCTCCTTAAGTTCTGATTGAGCTTCACCTCTACTAACAAATGCGTGCACTGACTCGACAGCTCCACTCAAATCTGTATGATTCTTTCCTCAAAGTACTCTAATCTAATCTGCATGATCCTCAAATAGCTAAGCTGTTTAAAGGCGCTGTGACCAGAGAAGTCGGTTAGAAAACACCGAACTCATCTACTTAGTTTCAAAACATAAGTTATTTTTGACTTGAACTTGTTTTTTTTTTAAAATAATTATCGTTTATCATCAGCATTATCATTGATTATTTTCTTATCATCTTGAAAATGAGTTTTAGGTATAGGATTACTGTAAATAAAATAATGATTTTATTCATTTATTTATCACGATGTTTTTTATAATATTTAAATAAGCATTGAAAGCTGAATTAAGTATTCTATTAAGGTCTTAGGCCTAGGTACAGACGCCAGCACATTAACCTACTACAATCTGTCAAATTTTTTTAATAGATTTTCAACTTTATCACTAAAGTATGAGGCTCAAAGTTGATTGGGAAAATTTGACAGTTTCGGGTAGGTTGACCTGCTGGCGTCTATACATTAAATAACTTGGAATAAAAATAACGTAGATAAGAAAGTACTATTCGACGCGACGTCGCAAATAAACGTAGGTCACCAGTAGTATCGTAATGTACAAGAAAATATTCTATTACCTATTATTATTGTAATAAAATGTACTGAAACAAGAATTGTAGCTACATTCGTCTAGCCGGGTTTCCAGGGCAGAAACATGGTTTTGGGCATACTTCTTTTGGATTATCTTGTGTTGGACAGGGTTTTGGAGGTGGTGCACCTCCACCACCTTGATTGGTTGCCTGTTTCATCTGGCACATTAGCTCTTTTATCTGATTCGTGAGTTCGCCAACAGTATCACACATTTTTTCGACAACAGCGAAATTAGGAGGGGGCACGCCGCCTGTTTGGTTGACTCTGAAATCCCCTGACACATCATTTGTGGATGAGCACCCTGAGGGACATTTTGCATTTTTGCTCAGGCAGGCATCGGAAGAACGCTCTGCTCCAAGGGTATCAGTAGTGCACGGCTTAGGCGGTGGACTTCCGCCAGCAGATCTGTTGTCCGACAAATGTGGGTTACTGAACTGTTTGCACTGATTTCCACATTTATTAAGAGGGCACGGCGGCGCTTGGGGGATCATTGCGCGAGCCCTTCCACCATGATTTGTTGGGCACTCGTAGTTATCACATTTCGGGGGCTGGTTTGCCGGGCACATCGAATTATTGCAACTGTATGGCTGGTCCGTCCGGAATTCTTTTGGCAGACTTGTCTTGCAATCTGGACAGGGACATGATACTTTTATGATACCAGCCTTTATGTCCCTGATTTTACCGGGGGTGTAGTTCAAGCAACTGTAATGAACCCAACATTGGCAGGCACCCTGGCATTGTAAGCCTGACTTCTGGGTGACTGGTGATAAGCAAATCTTACATGGGTTTTTCGCTTTGTTGCATTTTGACATTGTGATTAGAAACTTATTAAGCCTTTTTTGAAAACAGTTACCATGGTTGATATTTTATTTCTTCCGTTTTGAATAAATAATTTTATTTTTGCGACGGCATGACGAATTTTGGAGATGTAATTTGATGTTGACATGTCACCTAGTATTTTTCTTTATACTGCTGTCTGTCACATTTAGATCTGTCAGATAGAATCTTAACCTCATTAGAGAATTTATGTTTCTACTCTTGCTCGGCCTCTGTTAAATTCTTCTGCCCCTAGCTTTACCGCAGCAAAGTAAATTTAACGTATTGCAACAATAACTAATGGAAATAGAAGTACATAGGTAAAATGTTACTGTGTTATGTTAATGTGTTATTAGCATTTTTTTTAAATATTATATTCTTTATATCATTGGTTTGTTAGTCTGTAAGCCTTCTTTAAAATAAATAAATAAATAATAAAAGAATATAAAATAATTCTAACTTAATAACAAGGAAAATGAATAAAGCGCTCTTCCTCTCTCTACCTATTTAAAAACTTGCTGTGCCCGACAGGGTCCACAATTGTTTCTATTATTATTTCTTTTATTTACCACCTGTAACTGTACATTATGGATTGCAATAAACGATTTGAAATTTAATTAAGCACCCCATAAACCCCTTTTTATATGGATTGTATGTACTTACATTTTATGTATGATCCGAAATAAATATATAAAGCCTAAGCAAAAATTCCTGGGATTCGAGAAACCCAATGTTTATGTATTTTTGAAAATATCCCTGAATTTGTCACTGTATATTACTTTGCTCCTAACTCTCATATTGAATACTATTCCATTGGATACCTAGTACTTTAACAAACCTTTCGATGTAACCAAATTTTCTAAAACATCAAACTCTCAACATCAAAATCCTTAGGTTTTCCAACATAAGATTTACATTATATACCAGTGGATCAACAGTAAAAGTGATGCTTTCTTTTATGACTCTAAACTCTCTTTTTTTTAACTTATACTGCATGGATCTTTGGTGTAAAGTTCACTCATCCTCTATTAAAAAGGGAGGATCCTCCGACCAGAAAGGTGTCGTGTCTGGCGGGCAACTGCCCAACGATTGATGTCGGAAAGTAATAATTATATCGATCGCGCGGTAAACTCTGTTAGCGCGATGCAGGATTTGTGTGACGTCAGGTCTTTGATGCGTAGTTCGCATGTTGCGATGTAGATGGCGCCACATCACTCCCCTCCGGAGACCGGAGGTCGATAATGGGCTGAGTCGTGTATCTTGCGATTATTCACAGTGCCAGTTGAGGTTCCAGTGAGTCGGAAACGGGTGCCGCATAGTTCGCGGTGAGTCGGAACTGTCTGCGGTGATTCCCCAGCGAGTCGGGGTGGCGCTGCGTTATGATCCAGTGAGTCAGTAGGATGTGGTACAGCACCGGGTTGTGACTGCTGGCGTCAACCACGAGAGGTTTGAAGGGCTCTGTTTGTGAACCGGCCGAAAGTGCAGTGTGGTGTGCCAAGGTTGTTGATGATGCTGAGGGTGATGACTAGGAATGCGCGTTCGCTGATGCTGGTGGTCAGGATACCCGTTGAAGCCGTGGGTGCAGCCTGGCTGTGAGACTCACCTCACGAAAGCTTGCGGGACTTATGATGATGACGTCCCGCTGAAGTAGTTGCACGAAGGCTGCGCTGACGTTCAGACTTGGGGTCACCAACTTAGAGGTACAAGGAACAGGGTGTAAGGTCACTCATCCTTTATAGAAAAGGGAGGACCCTCCGACCAGACGGGTGTTGTGACTGGCGGGCAACTGCCCAAATAGTACGACATAGTGCAGGGGGTGACAGCTTGGGTCAATGCCTAACAAAACAACATAATATATGTTCCGCAACATATTACGTATCAATATCGAAAAATCTCTACCTTGAAACAGATTTTTTAGCATTTTTCCTTTTCTAGTATTTTTTTTACATCAAATTATTTGTGGATGCTCTACTCATTGATAAGTCTTTTTTCTATCAAAAATGAGAATGTGTTCAAGAAATACCCAGAAAGCTGATTTTGTTGAGACAAAAACTAAAGGCAGACTAGCGCGACTTGTCGTGCGACGCGACACTGGTAATTGTTCTACCGTGAAGTTTTCTTAGAAATTGTTTTGTTAGAGTTGCGTTGCGCGTAAAATGCGACTTGCGCACGTAATGGATAAAGGACTATATCTGCTCGTCGACCCGACCTGACAGGTTACTGTCTAACAAACGAAGCGTATGTGCTATTCCGCTCTTTTTAGGGTTCGGTATGTCCGAATTGAAAAACGGAACCCTTATTTGTATTGTGGTTTTGTGTCTCACTCGCTCAACTCACAAGGGGTGATCCCGCTGCACTATGTTGTACAATTTACTGGACACCCTGCATATAATATAATTATGTCGATCGCGTGGAAAACTCTGTTAGCGCGATGCAGGATTTGTGTGACGTCATGATATTTGTGTGACGTCAGGTCTTTGACGCGTAGTTCGCATGTAGATGCCGCCACAAGGAAGTCAAAAATTGCCTTAAGAGCGTTGCCAAAAAGTCAAATATTTACCTGTTTTGATTAATTTGGCAGTATTACTGTATGGAAATAAGACATAATATGGCTAACTATAGTAAACTAGAATATTAATAATGAATTGCAAACACAGAATTTGAGGTTGTAACCGTTTTAGGTGTAAAAAAGGCATTTGTAAAGTATCCAAATACTTTTTTTACATCATCGAGGGTAAGATACATAGATACGCGTGAAAAACATAACCTTGTCTTTGCTGTCGCGTAGTCGGGTAAAATAGAGCGTAAGCCGGTCGAGTCGCGTCGTCCGAACTGAAATGAGGTGAATGACGTCTTTTTGGCTTTTATTGTATAGACATAGAGCTCTTTCCGACTGGCGACCGATTTCGTGTTGATAAGTGTGGTCACTCCCTTAGGCTCCTTTCCCACCGCCAGTAATTAGCGAGAAGCGAGTAAGCGAGCGCGTTGTTGGCGAGCTAGCCAAACAACGAGTTGTTTGATTGACAGAGTTCTCACCGTAGACCGTGTAAACAGTCAGCGATTAACTATTAATATATGTATCTATTTATTTTACTGATACGGGACCTACAATCTTTTGTACAGACGCCAGCACATCAACCTACTAGTCTGTCAAATTTCTTTAATAGATTTTCAACTTTTTCTCCAAAGTATAAGGTTCAAAGTTGATTGAGAAAATTTGACAGTTTCGGGTAGGTTGACCTGCTGGCGTCTGTACGTTTCTTGAGCGAGAAAATAGTCGATAGCTAGTCGCTTTCTCTACGGCAGTGAAACAGGTGCCTAAAGCTCTTTCTGACTGTTTCAAGCCCATTCCGGGTTGATAAGTGTGACGACTCCCATAATCGGCATTTAATAAGCTAAAAAAAATCAAAATACTAGTAGAAAAATTGTTTATTCTGTTCTTTCAGAGGCATAATTATTGTGTTTGGTTCACTTCTTACATTCTACGTCAGTTTATTTATTTATTTTGCCCATCAGTTCCTTGAGTTGTACCGACAGCTTTCCGACCGTGCCACACATCTCTTGCAGGGCATTCACCATCGAAGCTTGTGTCTGCGTGTTACCGGGTTCTTCGCCACGTACAGATGAATTTGAGTTTTTATCTGAAACGGAACATATTTGTGAACATAAGCCAATGTCGATGGGCAAAGATCGTCATTCACTGGACGCCTGAGGGAGGACATCGCCGTCGAGGTAGACGTAGTATAGCCACAGATTGCACATTACGGAGGTTTAGAAAGAAAAAGGGTAGGCCTTTGCTAAGCCGTGGGACACAAAACAGGTTAACATAAAAAAAAAAAACGATATCAGACGGTTCAATATTTTGCCTTTCATGTTTCACGCCTGAACACAAAATGATTCAAAAGCGAAAAATAAATTCATTAGTGTTATCAATCCAACGATGTTGGATTTGGGCACTAAATATGTTGCATGTATGTCCGTCTGTCTGCCCGTCTGTCCGCGGCTTAGCTCAGAGACTCTTAGTACTAGAAAGCTGTAATTTGGCATGGGTATACATAATATGAATCATGTCATATGAATATATAATATGTCATATGAATCATGTTATATGGCTATTAATTTTATAATTTAAATTATGTTTTGTGTTGCGTAATGTAAATATCATTTTGCATACTATTATATAGAATCATTTTTTTCTAACTGAACAGACAGCTGTGCTGCTGGGGAGTTTGTTGCGCCACTTCTTCCCAGCTAAAGCACTAGGAAGTGGTGAAGGGTGGGCGTTTTGGGGGACTGCCTTATTTAATTTTGACGTTCGAAAAGTGCTGATTCTCAGCCTAGTTTGAATAAATGACTTTTGAATTTTGAATCACACCGACAAAGTGGTAAAATAAAACGCCGATTTTTTTTTTTATTTCTCCCATTGTTTGGGGTATCGTTGGAAAGGTGGTTCAATAATATTGTGAGTGTGCAAAACTATTTTTGGATTCAGTTTGCGAAATATGAAGCTTTAAAATTCGGTTTATATGTATGTATGTATTAGTAAGTAATCATTTTCAAGTTATCTATCCCTTGTGTTGCACCTGCCATGTTTTGTCTCTGCACCACCCTAAGGTTGGCTGGTAGAAAATGCCTCAGGCATTAAGTCCGCCTTTGTACAGTATTTATTTTTACTTGTGCATAAAGTTTTAATAAATAAATTAAATAAAATGTAAATTTTTATTAGAGTTAAGGTCCCCCGCCCGCGCCCCTTCCAGCTAAATGGTTGGTGTAGGCTTTATGAAAAAAAATTAAAAAATGGAAAACTATCACAGCTAAATAGGCTCTACAAGTTAACAAGTAATAATCGACCAACTTACATTTACAGTTGCAAAAACATCTCCACACATTCCGTATTCTTAGTCATATGAAGAGAGATACCAAGTTTATGGGGTAAAAATATGTTAGCCGATTACTGTTGGTCTACATTATGAGAAACTGATACAAATCAGTTTTAAAGAAAGTTTTTTTTTTCTTTCTTAAAAATTGTGAATAGAAAAATAATCTTATCATAAAAACTTGACGTCCTATTTTTTTTTCACTTAATTTTTTAACGTAGTATTAATTATACTATCAATACATATTATTTTCATTTATGGGTAAATATTGTTGTAAAGTGTTATCGTTAGAAAATCAGCAATTTTGCAACTTGTGCGATCAACACACGTTCGAAATATTGACACTGACGGCACAGCTGACGGCTCTTGAACGCGGTTTAGGCGTGTAGTAGGTATTCAGTTGCATGGTGAAATTAGCCCTTACTTACTTACTATAATACTACTTACTATAATGTTAGGAAAATATAGCCCGAATTCTGCTTCGCGTTTTAGCAACTGGCCGCATTTGAGCGGGGTATATGAAAAATTAAAAAGATTGAAAAATTGAAAAATTAAATTATTAAGGAGAACAAAATGTTCAAAACAATAAAAACTTACATTTCGCATTCTGACACGAATCGGATGAATTGGTAGGCATGAGTCTAGCTATCACATTCTTTATAGATTGCCGCTTCTTAGGTCTAGGTGCACGAGACATGCATGATCTGGGAGGAGAACCAGTCCGAGGAGGGGGCTTTATGACCTGCTTTTGGGATTCTGCTGCATCATTAACACACCCGTTTTTCGAGCATGTATTATTTTCCGACTTTCTGTTCCAGTTTGAGGGACATTCCGCCGACTCGCACTTTATTGGACCAGGGGCGTTAGCTGGGCATGTATCGTTCGAGCATACATATGAAGGATTAGCCAAATACTCTTTTTCTTGAGTTGTATCACAGTCGGGACACGGGCACGTAACTTTGATTATACCTGATTTGATATCAGATATCTTTCCTGGGGTATAGTTAAGGCATTTGAAATGAGCCCATTTTTTGCAAGCACCTTGGCATTGTAATCCATTCTTGTTGGTCACTTGTTGAAGGCAATATTTGCAAGCATTCTTTACTTTGCTGCAATTCTTAGGTTTGTTACTCATTTTATCTGACTGGCGATACAAAGTAACACAGATTTCATTTTGGCTTTTGATGTTAGTTACATTTTTATTTAGGGAAACCGCATGATTGTTGCATATTCTAGTTTTCTTCTACTGTTGACACAGACGGTTGAGTTTTGATTTGGAATCACAGACTACATAGGGATACTACGTATTTTGGAATTGATATAGATTATGCTGACAGCGGTGACGCATCAGCATCAGTAATACTCTTTGGCGATATTATCTTATAACCTATTACAATAGGAACTTTGTGGACTTTCAAAGTCAAAGTCAAATAATTTATTTCAATTAGGCACAAAAAAGGCACTTTTGAACGTCAACATTTACAGAAAAATAATAGGTAATTGATTCTAGTCGCCCCGTCCAAAAGGTAGTTTTCGTATGGAGAAGAATGGGCAAGAAACTCCACCGTTACTCTTTTAAAATGTTTTCACAATATCTTGTATAAATCAATGATATAATTATATGTGAAGACGATGCACCTAGAATAAGATTACTATACCACGTTAGGTAAAAATAATGAAAGATTAAGGAATGACAGATAAATTAATAATGTGATAGATGCATGGTGCTCACATATTTACAAACATTGTAAAACTATACGTTATTCCTAACATTTTTACAAGTAATAGGTAGTAATAACTCAGTGTGTGAGTTCAAGTAATCACAGAATGTAAAATCAATATTTAAAAAAATAAAAATATTATACAATTAAATTAGCAACCAGTTAGATTTTGTCTAGATTCTAAATTGTCCTATGGAGCAGGACCAGCATGTTTCCAAGCATTTTTATCTTGGATATAATCCTCATTTGTAATATGCTTGTTTGCAAAGTGTACCTATTTTTTATATGTAAAGTAAAGTCAGCCTGTGAATAGTACTATTCAACTTATAAATATAATTATTTTCATAAACTGATAAAGTATCAGAGTAGGTAAGGTAAAGCACACAACATTAGCTTTCCTATATTTAACTTTAATAAGGTGTCCACACCATCCACTATGTCCTTTCTGGTAATACCAGTACTATTTCCTAATAGCAAAACCATTGTAGAATAATTTCATAGCAACAGGCACGGTACGAACGAGCCCCGAGCCTTTTATGGTAGGTAAGCTGATAACATTCAAGGTGGCTCGGGAAAAGAGTGCCTGGAAGGATTCGAGGAATGCTTTTCTCCTAGCTCATACTGTGCCTAGCAGTATGAGCTAGGAAAAAAGAAGCATTGTACAATACTATGCGGCCGTGACCAATTCCAGGATAAATCTGTCTAGTTTACTAGGTAAATGATCTGTGATACAAAATTGTCTCATAACATAAATTAGTTACCTATTTTTTTAATAACTTTTTTGCCAAGTTCAAAATGTTAAGGACGCGTTTACAAATTTGATAGGTATAGAATCGAACTACTACATTGACAAAGGTCACACACACAAGTGTACGCACGGTTAATTGCGGGAATAGTAGTCAAGTGAACAAATTTTGGTACTTTGATTTTTTTTTTTCTCTATATTCTTTATAATACATAGGCATCTACAAAAAATATTTCGTATTGTAGTTTGTATTTTTACTAAATAATACTTAGATACAAATGCTTACTTCAGTGACTGCTAGGAGGCACTGGAAGCCCTCTTCTAGTAGAAAGATGTGGGCTGTGGATTTTGGGCTAGTTTTACTAGTTATGATGAGACTTTACCTCCGGACTTGATGGAGTGAACTGAAGGTGTAATTCGGTGACTGCTACTGGTACTCCTCGACTAGTAGAATTAGATGTGCCGAGTTTGGGCTTGTTTTGTAAGTTATGACGAGACCTTACCTCCGGACTAGATGGAATGACCTGAAGGTGTACTTCAGTGACTGCTACTTGTACTCCTCGACTATTAGAATTAGATGTGCCGAGTTTGGGCTTGTTTTGTAAGTTATGACGAGACCTTACCACCAGACTTGATGGAGTGACCTGAAGGTGTACTTTGGTGACTGCTACTGGTACTCCTCGACGAGTACAACTAGGTCTGCCGAGTTTGGGCTCGTTTTGTTAGTTATGATGAGACCTCACCACCGGACTTGATGGAGTGACCTGAAGGTGTACTTTGGTGACTGCTACTGGTACTCCTCGACGAGTACAACTAGGTCTGCCGAGTTTGGGTTCGTTTTGTAAGGTATGACGAGACCGTACCTCCGGACTTGATGGAGTGACCTGAAGGTGTACTTCAGACACTGCTACTGGTAATCCTCGACGAGTAGAACTAGATCTGCCGAGTTTGGGCTCGTTTTGTTAGTTATGATGAGACCTTACCTCCGGACTTGATGGAGTGACCTGAAGGTGTACTTTGGTGACTGCTACTGGTACTCCTCGACGAGTAGAACTAGATCTGCCGAGTTTGGGCTCGTTTTGTTAGTTATGATGAGACCTTACCTCCGGACTTGATGGAGTGACCTGAAGGTGTACTTTGGTGACTGCTACTGGTACTCCTCGACGAGTACAACTAGGTCTGCCGAGTTTGGGTTCGTTTTGTAAGGTATGACGAGACCGTACCTCCGGACTTGATGGAGTGACCTGAAGGTGTACTTCAGACACTGCTACTGGTAATCCTCGACGAGTAGAACTAAGTGTGCCGAGTTTGGGCTCGTTTTGTTAGTTATAATGAGACCTCACCACCGAACTCAATGGAGTAACCTGAAGGTATACTTTGGTGACTGCTACTGGTACTCCTCGACGAGTAGAACTAGGTCTGCCGAGTTTGGGCTCGTTTTGTTAGTTATGATGAGACCTCACCACCGAACTCAATGGAGTGACCACCTAGGTCTACTCGTCAAGGAGAACCAGTAGCAGTCACCGAAGTACACCTTCAGGTCACTCCTTCAAGTCCGGAGGTAAGGTCTCGTCATAACTTACAAAACAAGCCCAAACTCGGCAGACCTAGTTGTACTCGTCGAGGAGTACCAGTAGCAGTCACTAAAGTACACCTTCAGGTCACTCCATCAAGTCCGGTGGTAAGGTCTCATCATAACTAACAAAACGAGCCCAAACTCGGCAGATTTAATTCTACTAGTCGAGGAGTACCAGTAGCAGTCACCAAAGTACACCTTCAGGTCACTCCATCTAGTCCGGAGGTAAGGTCTCGTCATAACCACGTCGCCCAACGTCATGCCGGACCGGTACGTGTGGAGGCGGCGACGCCCGCAACTGCTGAACGTGCCTGTGACTAGAACCAATCTAATGGCGAAAGCACCCCTCACCCGAACAATCCGGGTGGTGAATGAAGTCCATGAGAGACTGGATATTTTTGCGTGCGCTTTGAATGAATTCGCAAGGGTTCTATTGAATGTAGTTAGTTATGTAAGGTAATTCTAGTAAAACATTATGTTTGTTGTTATTTGTTATTTGTTGTTAGGTATCTAAGGATAAATAAGTCATTGTTTTATTTTTAAGTTAAATAATATTGTTAGTATGTAAGTAAATAGTATATAGATTTTTTTTTAACTGTTAGCTGAGTAAGTACTACACTGTCGCATTAGGTTTAGGCCTGTAATGATAGATGTAAGGAAATAAATAAATAAATAAATAAATAACTTACAAAACGAGCCCAAACTCGGCACATCTAATTCTAATAGTCGAGGAGTACCAGTAGCAGTCACTGAAGTACACCTTCAGGTCACTCCATCAAGTCCGGAGGTAAGGTCTCATCATAACTAACAAAACGAGCCCAAACTCGGCAGACCTAGTTCTACTCGTCGTAGAGTACCAGTATCAGTCACCAAAGTACACCTTCAGGTCATTCCATCTAGTCCGGAGGTAAGGTCTCGTCATAACTAACAAAACGAGCCCAAACTCGGCAGACCTAGTTGTACTCGTCGAGGAGTACCAGTAGCAGTCACCAAAGTACACCTTCAGGTCACTCCATCTAGTCCGGAGGTAAGGTCTCGTCATAACTTACAAAACAAGCCCAAACTCGGCACATCTAATTCTAATAGTCGAGGAGTACCAGTAGCAGTCACCAAAGTACACCTTCAGGTCACTCCATCAAGTCCGGTGGTGAGGTCTCATCATAACTAACAAAACGAGCCCACACTCGGCAGACCTAGTTGTACTCGTCGAGGAGTACCAGTAGCAGTCACCAAAGTACACCTTCAGGTCACTCCATCTAGTCCGGAGGTAAGGTCTCGTCATAACTTACAAAACGAGCCCAAACTCGGCAGATTTAATTCTACTAGTCGAGGAGTACCAGTAGCAGTCACCAAAGTACACCTTCAGGTCACTCCATCTAGTCCGGTGGTGAGGTCTCATCATAACTAACAAAACGAGCCCAAACTCGGCAGATTTAATTCTACTAGTCGAGGAGTACCAGTAGCAGTCACTGAAGTACACCTTCAGGTCATTCCATCTAGTCCGGAGGTAAGGTCTCGTCATAACTAACAAAACGAGCCCAAACTCGGCAGACCTAGTTGTACTCGTCGAGGAGTACCAGTAGCAGTCACCAAAGTACACCTTCAGGTCACTCCATCTAGTCCGGAGGTAAGGTCTCGTCATAACTTACAAAACAAGCCCAAACTCGGCACATCTAATTCTAATAGTCGAGGAGTACCAGTAGCAGTCACCAAAGTACACCTTCAGGTCACTCCATCAAGTCCGGAGGTAAGGTCTCATCATAACTAACAAAACGAGCCCAAACTCGGCAGATTTAATTCTACTAGTCGAGGAGTACCAGTAGCAGTCACCAAAGTACACCTTCAGGTCACTCCATCAAGTCCGGTGGTAAGGTCTCATCATAACTAACAAAACGAGCTCAAACTCGGCAGACCTAGTTGTACTAGTCGAGGAGTACCAGTAGCAGTCACCGAAGTACACCTTCAGGTCACTCCATCAAGTCCCAGACGAATAGGCATTTATAAACTACTTACTTTTACCGAAATAAAAATGTGTAATTATAAAATTATCTTACCACAATATCAAGTATCAAATTTGGTTTACAGAATATTTTGTATTTGTACAGCGATCTTTTCCACACGAACCGCTGCAAACAGGCAACACAGAGTCCACTCACGACAGCGGTCTAGCGCCATCTGTGTCTAGCGCGGACTGAGGTTTCTTTCGAAATGTTTGTGCAATAATCAAAACAGGAATCAAAAATAAAATAACCCTTAACGCAATCCATTAAGATTCATCCGTAATAGCAAAATATGTGAAAAAAATAGTTTTGGTTTTTATTTTTTTTGCGACTATTTGTGACATTTTGAAACATTTTTTTTTTCTAGATTTTAGAAATAAGTATGTTTGCCTACTTAAAGTATTTTTTAAATCTCAAAATATGTTGATAATAGAATAAAAACTGTACTGAAACTCGACCCAGTATCGTTAATTTTGTGGAAAATGGCATCGGAAGATCGTTTTTACAATATAAAAAACTATAATTTTTAACACAAAAGTTACTTGCATTTGAAGATGAAGAACCAATCTATATGTGGTAGTTATTAGTTATATAAAATTCGGTTTAGTTTTGTCACAAAATGAACCGAAAAACAGCAGAATTTTGTCCGATTTGAAAACGCGCCCTTAAGTCATAATTTTTCCCTCTTTACCCGACTACGGCGCGATACAAAAAGGAGGGTTATGATTTTGACCGGTAGGATGTATGTATGTACATCTGTTAAGTACCTCATAACTTCTAAACTTCTCATCATAATTTGACAAATGAGGTATCGTTGGAAGCGTCTTGATCGTCTGCTGGTTATAGGCTATGTGACGTCACATTAATATGGAATATGGCGCCCGCTAGAAGACATAAATTAATGAAACATTTTTTTTTGTTAATGATTCCAAATTGGTTATCTAATGAAAGGGTTTAATTGGCACATTTCAAATATATATATATATATATTATAACCAGTGATCGAAAATAGGTGAGCTAAAATACCTAAAGTTCGAAAAAGAACAGAGACAAAGTGGAGACGCCTTTTTTTTTTTTGGGTGGGAAATTATCAAATAACTTCTCCCGCTCTGGGCGGAGCAGGAGGGCGTGTCAGACTCTTACTGACTAAAACCCACCCGTGTTCCTTCCGTTGTCTGTACGTTGCCAGGGGCCACGGTATCCCTTTCGGACTTTCCCGCAACCCCGGCAGGCATCGGTCCTATCGGACCCCTTCACTTGCTGACATCTCTTTGAGGCGCGCGTGGAACACAACGTGCCGTCGACCCGGGCCTGGTCCTTATCGGACGGCGAGCTACCCATTGCTCACCGTCCGCAAGCCCGCGCCTACGGTGGCCGGGAATCGGCCTGTGATTCCCGACGCCCAGGGCGTCTCCTGCGGCGGCTAGGGGCGTGAGGGCGCGAAGTTTGCCTCTCCCTCACGCGTTCTGCCTCCTCCTTCGCGAGCATTACTGCTTCGCAGAAGGAGGTGACGGCCTCCCATGCCCTCTCGCTCCGTACCATGGCCTGGACTGAATGAAGTGGAGACGCCTTACGACAAAATATTTTTTCGGGACTAATGTCCCGGGTTTCGGAACATTACTTAAGTAAATTAACGAAGTAAAACAACTATCGAAGTATCGAAGTAAGCGCGGAAGCTAATGTAATTTACATACCAGCTTTAATAATTATATAACTAACAAGGTAAAGGTAAAAAAAAAAACAATTTAAAGCTTTTCATAGGTACTTACCATTTATTCATTTTGTACAATTATTGGAACTAAACGTAAACAGAAATCAAGCTCAATAATTAAGAAAAGTGCCAATATTAAGACTCAGTCAGAATATTATTTCCGTTGATGTTGAAACTTGTCCCTTAATCTGAATCGGTACAGTTTTCATCAGGAACGGAGTTTTCTTTGTGATCTCAACATTTATCTCGGATTTGTCTCTTTCGGAGAATTAAAATAAATTATGAGGAGTTTTTCCATATTATCTATCTTCAAACGATTATTTTTGTACTTAAAATCCATTTATAGATAGAGAAGGATCACATCAACTGAAGTTATAGGTACGTATTTATAGTACGACAATGATTCATTTTCATGGTCAAATCCTTTTTCTATATTATCACAAATGTCTCTTAATGCATCTAGATCGGGATTTCTGTTTATAACGTTTTCTAATTTTATTTTTATTGGTTCAGACGAACACCAGCTTAGAATAGTTCTTGCTTCGTCAAATATGTGGAATTCAAGGAAATTTGAATTCTTTTAAAATATTCGTCAATAAATCAATTTTTAATTATATTTTTCCAGTACTGTTTTAGCAAGCCTGATAGACAAAGAATCAAAGCTTCTGAGAAGTCTTACAATAGTTGTAATTTCTTCGTAATATTTAGCATAATACGAAGTTGCTTCTAGCCATGTACCCCACTTTGTTATGACGAGCACGGGTGGCAATGGCAGGCACGGAAAATTTTCGTTTCAAAATTCAAAATTCAAAATATTTTATTTCACATAAACCTATAAGGGCACTTATGAAACGTCAGAAGCTAGATGCACGGTTCCAATTGGTCGTTTCCTATGGAGAAGAGCCGGCAAGAAACTCCATGGTTACTCTTTTAAAAATAAATGGTATTTACAATGCTTTCAAATTACAGAGTTAATAGGTATGAGAGGACAGTGTAGGCCTATCAACAAGTACCAGGTACTTAGCAAGATAGAAAATGGTCGATAGATCTACAGTCTGTTAAGCCTACAACGTTCTCACATTCACAAATTCTAAAAGAAAAGAATCTATATAAAAGCAAAATCAAATAATAAAAATAAAAAGCTATTTAAACCAAATGACATAATTGCCACTACAGCTGTATGTAACAATACTTATTTGTTATAAAAATATATATATATATATATATAATATTTTAGGTATATAATGTCAAATAACGAAGAGATTATGTCAAGGTAGTATGTAAAAGAAAAAAGGTAAAATAAAATAAAATAATCATCGTAATTTGGGAGCCGTTAATAGATATTTACATAGTTATGCCGTTAATGAGGTACCAGGGAAGCCACATGTGCAGAAGGAATTATTGCCAAACTTCCTTGTCTTCAACGTAGTCTTTAATCTTATAATATGCTTTTTTGATAAGGACACGTTTGATGTGGGTTTTGAACTTTCCATCGCTAAGTTCTGTAATCGTCTTTGGCAACTTGTTATAAAATCGAATACTGTTTATTACAAATGACTTACTAGTTTTAGTTAATCTAAATTTGGGTATCACAATTTCATGTTTACTACGTGTATTTATATTATGGAAATCGCTTCTTATTTTGAAAAGTCCCAAGTTTTTGCGAACATACAAAATACTTTCTAAGATATAAAGAGAAGGCTGCGTTAGTATATCAATTTCTTTGAATTTATTTCTAAGGGACTCGCGGGGACCCATTTTATAGATAGAGCGAATTGCCCTCTTTTGTAAAATAAAAATTGAATCTACGTCAGCTGCCGATCCCCACAGCAGAACGCCATAAGACATAATACTGTGGAAATAAGCAAAGTATACTAACCTAGCTGTGGCTACATCAGTCAACTGCCTTATTTTTCTTACAGCGTATGCAGCTGAACTTAATCTACCTGAAAGAGCTCTAATGTGGGCGCCCCATTGCAATCTCGAATCTAAAGTAATTCCTAGAAATACAGTTTCCGTAATAGCATCTAGTTTCTTGCCATCAAGTTTTAAATTTAGACCTACTTGAGGTACATTTGGTAATGAGAACTTAAGACATTTAGTTTTGTTCGCATTAAGTAAAAGATTATTAGCTGCGAACCATTTCGAAAGAACTGCCAGACTATCATTGACATGTGTGACATCCGTATCTTTTCTATCTATTTTAAAAATAAGAGAAGTGTCATCAGCGAATAGAATTATATCTGATAAGTTAGCCATCATGTAAGGAAGGTCATTAATATAAACTAGAAATAGGAAAGGGCCAAGAATTGATCCTTGAGGCACGCCCATCTTTACTAGAGACCCCAAGGACGTCGCCCCGTTAACGTTTACTTTTTGCTGCCTATTTGATAGATATGAAAGAATAAGATCAGCAGCAGGTCCACGAATTCCGTAGTGGTGTAATTTACAGATCAGTGTTTTGTGGTCAACGCAGTCAAACGCTTTTGAGAGGTCACAGAAAATGCCAATTGCATCCTGGGATTTCTCCCAGGATTCCAAAATGTGACTGATGAGTTTTACTCCTGCGTCAGTCGTCGACCTACCTTTCGTGAAACCAAACTGGTGACTATGTAAAATTCCATTTGAGTTAAAATGTGACGACATCTGGTCTAGCATGATTTTTTCATATATTTTACTCAATGCTGGTAGCACAGATATAGGTCTATAATTGGAGGGATCACTCTTAGGACCTGATTTGAAAATTGGTACTACTTTACTATGTTTCATTAAATCAGGAAACGTACCGCTATCTAAACATTGATTAAATATGCCTGTTAGGACAGGGGCAATTGTGTCAATAATATCTCTAAGAACCTTAACGGAAATCCCCCATAAGTCTTCTGTGTTTTTTATGTTAAGACTTTGGAATGCTTTTTTAATTGTGTCAATAGAAATAGGCTTGAATTCAAAACTTGGAATGTCCTTACTGAAGTTTTCTTTTAAAAGAGATTCAGCTAATATAGATGATGAGGGGAGAGATTTTGTAACCTCTATTGGAATGTTGGTAAAGAAATTTTCTAGTGTCTCAGCAACTTTTAACTTATCTGAAATGATTTCATTATTAATTTTTAGAGACAATTCATTCTGATCTCGCTGTTTTGTGTTTCCAGTTTCTTTGTTAATTACCTGCCACACAGCTTTTATTTTATTATTTGAAATACTAATTCTGTTACTTATTAATTTAGATTTAGCTTGGGCGCAGACTCGTTTGAATATCTTAGAATAGTTTCTGACATAATTATGAAGGGCTTGATCAGAAGTTAATGATTTCTCGTAGTACAAATTATATAAAATATCTCTGCTTTTTTTAATGCCAGCAGTGGCCCATTCATTGAATTTTGGTTTAGCATTGATGGTTACTTTTTTCACAGGACATGCTTTATTGAATTCATGGCATACTGTAGAAAATAATGTACCGTAGTTTATATTGGGGTCTTGTGAATCAAAACTAGCAGTTGAGAGATTGCTAAGAACATTATTATTAAATCTCTTCAATCTATTTTTAGTGAGAGGTCTTAATTCAATGGTTTTATCTAGATGCAACTTTTTATCTGAGTCAAATGATACAAGTTGACCAGTATGATCAGACCTGACGCCACTAATTAAGCACGAGTCTTGTACTTTACAATTAGTAAATATATTGTCAATGCATGAAGCTGAGGTTGCTGTTATTCTAGTCGCTTCATTAAATATACATTTTAAATTGAATGATTTAAACAATGATATAAGCTTACATTTATCGGGTGAGTTAACTAATAGATCAATATTTAGGTCACCACAAACAAAAACTAATTTATTATCTTTAAAAAGTTTGCTTAGTATTTCTTCCATAATTATTAAAAATGATGACAAGTTTGAGGCTGGTGGTCTATAAACACATAGGAAAGTATGGCCCTCAACCTCTGCACATGCTACCTCACATAAGCGATCAACAGAGCAAGCAGTGATATCCTTCCTTTCCTTATGCCTGAAGCAACTATTACATAATATCAAGGTACCACCCCCTATTGAGGATCTGTTATACGCACTGGCAACTGAAAAACTATTTACATTAAACAGCATCCTATCCGGTCTTAACCAGGTTTCACAAAAACATAAGATATCTATTTGATATTTATCTATTAACAATTCCACGTCTAGAATTTTGCCAGAGAACCGATTAATATTTTGGTGATACAGTAAAATATTATTATTATGCTTCTCTATTGTCGAGTCTAGATGTTTAAAGAATCTATTACAGTATTATTAGAAATACTAGATAATACTGTTTCGTCACTTAACCTAGTCTCAGTTAAATTATCAATAACTGCGTGTATATTGTAAGCTAACAAAGTAGCCAATACATGTTGACTTTTCTTGGGAAGAAACATATGTTCCCGAATTAATACAAAATCTCTAACAAAATTGTTAGTATCAAAATACAATAAACGGTCACTATGACGACATGTCAAAATATGCATTAGGTTGTTTAAACTACAAATGTAATTGTTTTCTTCAGCATACAAATTATCTGAATAAGGCAATGCACATAATATTAATTTACCTAATTTTAATTTAAGTAGGGTTTCGACACCATTAACTATGTCCCTTTTTGTGATGTTCAGACTGTTTCCAATTAAAAGAACTACAGTAGTCTGCTCATTCATTTGTGTGTTTTTTATTTTATGAACAAGCTCATTAAAATGCAGGTTATGGTGACAACAGTTAACCATGGTATGTTTAGATCGGTTATTTAACAAGGCTCCAAAACCTGCTCCTAATCTATCAGAATATACCAAAACATTACTTTGAGTGGGATTGACAGATTCTATGGTATGAGTTAAAGTGGGTGAAGTGGCAGGAACAACATGCTGTGACATGAGAGGTGGCGGAGTGGGAGCACAACTACAGGTGAGGTTGTTTGTCAGCGACTCGTACCTCTCTGCGTTGTACTTCACCAAATCTACCAACTCACAGGCCTCCTGCAAGCGCTCATTTAACATTTGCTGACTTGACTCATACTTACAAGATATTTCCTTAAGTGTATTTTCCCTGCTCAGTAATTCCTTTTGAAGGTTTTGTATCTCAATATCATACATTTGTTTGCTACTTTCTAACTTAATATTACATAAATTTAGTTGGCATTTTAAGTTAATACGTTCTTTCCTAAGATTAACATTAAACTTATAAACACTTTGTGACTTCAAGAGTTTCTTGTACTTTTTTATATTTTTACTAATTTTAATATACTTCTTAATTTTATTATGACTAGTTAGAATTGGACATCTAGTTAAGGTATCGTCCCCAGTCAAGTCTATGGCAACGGTAGGCTTCTCACACTCCGGTCCGGATACACTACCAACCAACTCGTCGTAAAGGTTATTGGTGTTAGCAACCTGTTCCCTGGCTTTCAGGGAGTTGATGGTGAAAATAGTGTTGTGCGCCTTGCATAATTCCACTTCAAGGCCTGATATACGTCTCAGTGCTTGATCATGAGTGTCACTGCATTGTTGAAAATCTGACACTAGTTGACGGAGATGGTGATGCTGGTCGAGTATGTCCATGTGCTGGGTGTGAAGTTCTACAAGCTGGCTCTTGAGTTGAGTGTTTTTGTCATTAATCCTCTTGACTTCAACCTCACTGTCCTCTCTTTCCTGCAGCAGCTGGTTGCATTCTTTTTTTGATGCCTCCAGCTCCCTCAGTGTTGCATTCAGTTTGTCACTCATGTCACGAACTGTGGCTGAGCGGGTCATCATATTGAAAAATTTCCCCAAATGGCACCTGGAATGTGACAAGAAACAAAGTGAGTGTATGGAGAATCTAAATGAGTTGAGAACTTGAGAAGGTAGGAGGGTATGACAGTTAGCAAGAAATAAAGAAAAACAAAAGATAAAGTTTAAAAAAATGATTATGAAAATATGGAGGTATAAGAAAATAGGAAACTAATTAATTTATTCCGGGGCTTATCACAATTTTTACTGTTATTACCATTTAAGATGATAATTAGGTGATAAATATGTGTGCAGTAAAGTTTGTAGTGTATGTTTTATGTCTGGGGCAAGTGTATTCGTCGTCGATTTTGCTTCCACAATTTTGTCAAGCAAAAGGAGACATAAACGGTGCCCGTGTGTACTGGACGTAGCTCATACCTCTGAGCAGTGGTTACAGGTGATGTATAGTGTGTAAATATAACTACAATAATGATTATTATAAAACAAAATACTCCCCGGGTTCGATGAATTCAAATCTGCAATCCAAACGTTGACAGCCGGTAGATGATTTTTCGAAATCTCGATTATTATCAATAATCACGACAAAAACACGTCACAAACACTGCTTGAGACACTTTTTACTTAGATTCTAAGATAAATAATAGATTTAACACAAAATAGACACAATTATTTAAAAATCTAGAATATTTAACTACGAAGTCGTTTTTTCACGACTTGTCGCCAGTGATGCCAGCGCAAAAAGTTTTTGTTTAATAACTTTACTCTATTAGGAGCCTATAATTTTTTTTTTTACATTTGAAATTATCGTATCATCGTCCGTGTATTGTGTCCGTATTTTTTCTGCAACGCTGTTAAGAGCGTATGCTAAGCAGGTAACATGTATCATATTTCTCAAATAGTTTTTTAAAATTCTTCTTACTTTTAACATATAGGTACGCTACGACTAAATAAGACATAAGATAATCAGAACATAAGACTAAAGCATCTCCTACTTTGGCTTCATAGGAGTCTCCCCACATATTTTCTAAGCAACCAGTCACAAATTGAGCTATTGTCTCTCTATCCACCTTTTCTAACATTTTGCAAGCTATTAAAAATGGTTTATTTATTACCACATTTAAAGGTTTTACAAGAAAATTTACAATATAACGACCTAAATAATTTCATCTAGAGATATCCAAAGTTTTTGATTATGAACATGGTTATGAATTGAACCCTATTTTTTATAAACCGTGTCCAAATAAACTTTCCTCAATAACGATTTATCGGGAATTATTCTTTTGTACATTTTACAACACATGTATTTAAGTAAAAATGTTTTAAACGCTGGTTGATTTACTCGTGACCAGGGTATGTTAGACAATATGAGGAATTGTATTAAATCAAGATAAAATGCTTCATTCACTATTCTAGCAGCACCTTGGTGTTTTGGTCCGTCAATATGCGTCCTGATAATGCTTTTCTCGCATACAATACTATTCTCACATTTAGAGCAGTAGGTACATCGTGTTTCTAGCGGGGTCGTGGAATAATTCAGAGTGATCTTTAATCCACGACTATACAATCCCGTCGGTAGGTTTGGTCGCCATTTGATGAGGGAGCAAAATTACTGTAAACAATGAGACAAATTACACACATCCTAATAAGGTGGTGATAATTTTAAATAGAAATACACAGTTTCAAATAAAAAAACTTTTAAAAATTGAGTATGTCAATCCTAATTGTAATTGTAACAGAAATTTTATTGACAGAAAAAGATCGTTTAACCAAATTTATACAAGAATTTATTAATAAAAAGTTTTTATTTAACTACATGCTGAGATCCTCCTGGGCATGCCGAGGATCAAGTTATCCAGCATTTCTTGCGGTAATCTGCCCCATTCTTGAATACCGGCTTCCCTGATCTCTGGCACTGTCTGGGGAGGTGGCTGTCGGTTCCAATCAGATCGCTTAAGAGCATACCACGCGTGCTCTATTGGATTTAAGTCAGACGAGCCGGCAGGCCAGTCTAACCTTGTGAAATATTCTCGGAGAACAGCATTGACGTGTTGAGCTCGATGTGCGGGTGAATTATCACCGACCAGTACGAATTGGTGCCCATGGTTTATTCGGAATGGTCTGACAATTCCATCAATAGCGACTGTTTTTTACCTATCTGCCGTCATGGAGCCTGGATACAGGATCAAAGGCGTTCTAGCTCTAATAATAATTCCACCCCAAAAGGAACCCGATTTCCTGCCTTGCTGAACGGCACCAGTGGCAGTTCTTTGCCTTTCAGAGTCTCCAGGTCTTCTCCAGAGATGGACACGTCAGTTATCTGGATGAGTACTGATTCGCGATTCGTCAACGAAGAGACAGCTTTACCTAATGTTTTCATCTTCATTTTGCCGGAGCCTAGCCCACTGCATTCTCCATCGTTGACGTTGCAATTCAAAGGAGCTCACCAAGAGCTCCGTGCTCGTAGTTCAGCCTGGTGTAAGCAATTCCGAATGGTCTGAGTGCTATGGCATGTTCATATCAAGTCCAGAAGCTGCCCGCACTTCTGCTTTTATTGTAGTGGCGTTGATTGTTGGGTTACGGACTGCCAGCAATCTGATATAGCGTTTCTGAGCAGCAGCCAGAACAGTTGGGTGACCACTGCAGGGTCGGCCAGTTAAATTATCCATGCCGTGATACCTCTGCAACGTGGCCACGACACAGGATTGGAATACAGCAACTCTGCGTGCTATTTCTCTCGTGGAATATCCTTCTTCCCTCAAAGTTACAATTTATTCTTGCTCGTAAAACCTCTGATAATTTTCTTGGCATTTTATCCCTAACAACTTTCTTCGAAAAAATATTATAAATCCGTTAAAATTTACTAAGTCAGATTTCTAAATGAGCGTACGCTTAGATTGATTTTCTTTGTATTTGGATAAAAATTGAGTTTGTTTTTTTATTTTATACTCTAATTCTATATTTTTAAGTAAGTAATCTAAAAAGAAGAAGAAATTATAATATAGTATATTGTAACAAAAAATATTTAGTTTTTCAAACTGATCGCAAAAATTTTTATGTGTACCTATATAATATCTTCGTCCCGAGATTTCTTCTTTTCGTAAAATATGGTTGAACGATAGGATTGCGATTAGTTTCAACATTTGAGCACGGACTAAAATATAAAACAACTGTTTGAATAAAATTCCATAAATTGTTGAATATAATTGTTTGAATTATAAAAATTAATCAAGAGTAGTTTTAATCTTTAGAATGTCTTAAAAGTCATGTAAAATTCATAAACTTACCAGTTTCCAGTAGTTTGATTACCAGAACAAATGTCAGCATGTCAGTTGCGGTAAAACGTAGTCCATAAAATCAAGGCAAGGTGGACATTTTAAGCAGATCTAATAAACGATAAAAGAAGTACATGTAAAAAAAAACAATTCCCGAGTTAAATATGCGTACAACAACTTGAAGAAATACAGGAGTGAGTGATGTGTGCACGACGACGCTTGGAATGTGAAACACCCCTCTATACCTTAACCCATTTGTCATTGTTTACCAGTGACAAAAAAAAAGATAGAAAGAGACAGCAAGTTTTGGCTATTCTGGGAAACGAAAACATGAAGCGGACCCAGTTCTTTATCTGAATTAATAACAATAGAAACGTATCTACGAGTTTTTTGAGAAAGTTCTCCTTGTTTTTTAAGTCGACTAAAAAGGAAAATGAATTAAATTAGTTTACTCTATTAATAACATTAATATTAAATGTGACGAATACTGTAGTGATGTCCCAAAACCTCGACATTAGTCCCGAAAATATTTTACTCGTAAGGAAGTCTCCACTGTTTTGTCTCTGTTCTTTGAACTTTAGGTATATTAGCTCACCTATTTCCACTGATTATAACCCTAACTAGCTCCTGAACCGGCCGACGAATATCGTCAGTTTTTATACTGTTCACATAGGTCTATTGCATAATTAATACTATACATTTGAGTATCAGCCTTCATAATGATCGTAAAATTTTGTAATTATAACACGTCTTTGAGCGGCCATATCTAGGGAACCGGCAGAATAGTATCGTTAGTTTTTATACTGTTCACACAGGTACTCTAATCATATCATAATGTCGTACTAGTATCTGTCTGCTTTCCTTTATTTGTTTTATAACCCAAATTTATTCACATCATAATTATTCTTTTGATTTATTTTTCCACGCGGTAGAGAATTTATAGATTTAGACAAGTATTTCCCAATACTTGTCTAAATCTATAAATTCTCTGGAATATTTTCTGAGATCATTCAATCTGGATCTTTACTTTTTTTGTTATTATCTGTCATACTTTCACTCAAATAAGTTTGACTATGCGGCCACATGCTGCCAACAAATAATTATGTTTGCGACGATTTTTTGATAAAAAATATTTAAACTCATCAACTTTCGCGCCAACTTCAAAGTTGACGTCCACACGTTCCGTTTGCACAAACTCGTTGCGCAAGCATATGTTGGTGTTGATGTGTGGATCGGATTTTACCACAGATTTTACCAAAATCCCCTTTTTTATCTGCTGACTAACATTGACAGATGACAATCCATACAATTTGAGGTTATAAATTACATTCGTTTTAGGTTACTTGTATTTTAGAAAAATAAAATAAAATAAACCAAAAATGCCGTTCATGAAAGGAAGAGCACCTATCCGACGTACACTAAACTACCTGAATGCTGGGAGACTAGTATTAAAAGACAAAATCAAGATACTCTCTGTGGCTTACAATATAAACGGTCAAAACAATCTTGGGGCTAAAGAGTTCGTTTTCTGGTATTTGCCGCAAATTCAATACAAAAACCCTGACGTTCAGGTGGCAACGTTGAAGAACCTTACTCCATCACCATTCATAAAGTGTTATTTCGAAGATGGAAGAAAGATTTTAGTAGACGTTGACAATAAATCAAAAGAAGAAATTTTGGAGCATTTAATTAATACTGTTGGTGAGTTTAGGTTTATTTATTATGTCTATAGATAAATAAGACGACCCACTGACCCCACAATCTCCATGATATGTTAAAATTAGCTGTAAAGGCATAAATGCAATAATGATTCCATATAATAATATAGTTAAAGCATATTCAGTTGTTTATATAATGCAAACCATTATGAACAAATTGAATATCGGGCCATATTCAATTGTTCATTCAAGTTTCTTTTAAAAACCTCAAATTAATTAATAACTGTTGTTGCTGACAAACAAACTGTAGTGTACGGTAATTCGAGAATTATCAGTGTAAAAATGCTTACTGATAAATCTGGAATTACAGTATAGTTAAAACTAGCATATTCAGTTGTTCATATAATGCAAACAATTATGAACAAATTGAAATATCAGGCCATATTCAATTTGTTAGTTCAAGTTTCTTTAAAAAAACCTCAAATTAATTAATAACTCTTGTTGCTGACAAACAAACTGTAGTGTACTGTAATTCCAGAATTATTAGTATTTTTAACCCCTGAACAATACTTGTAAGCATTACTTCTAAAAAGTTTTGCTTCTCTAGCCTAAACTAAATAAAATTATTTATCAACTTTACACACCCAATACTACATAGGTACGTAGATAAACTCACACCTTCCCATTATTATATTCATTTATTTCGGATTTTCAAATAAATCCATATAGTTGTTAGTTGTTAGTAACACAGTAATGCTTATAAGAAACTAATGTTAGTAATGACAAGACAAGACACTTATACAAAATACAAATATAACACTATCAGAAACTCCGATACCCGTGCGCGTGGTTATTTGACTGCATGCAGTCGTATCCAATGCTCAAGTATCGGAGAATCCCACCGGTCCGACAAAACACTCAGAATGCTGTTGGTACTAGCACGCATGCGCGTTAGTACGGAAGAGCAACGCTTGCGCAAGACTGCAGCGAAGCTGTCTACATGGGCCTCAGCAAACATGCCAGAGGCACTACAATATCTCGGCAGCCTCATCACCATCCTGAATGCATTGTTGTACTGCACTCTAAGGTCACTGTAGGCCCTCTGCAAATAGTCAACCCACAGGCTGCACGTGTAAAAGGACTGACAGTATGCTTTAAACAACTATGGGGGTAGGCGGAAACTAGAATACCAACTGTTACGATCCTTAAGTACTCCTTTTGCTTCGTTTGCGTTCATACATCTAGTCATACACGCACGCCGGCTGAGAGTCCTATGCATGTGACCTTTCTGAAGAGAATCACCAATAAGGTTACAATATTTTCACAACTCAATCTTCCTTTATTCTTATTACAGGAAAATCAAAGGACGTATTAGAACAGGAATCAATAGCTGCAGAGAAGAAGGATAATCCAGCTAACTTTGGTATTGGTTGTGAAAGACCATGCATCTGTGAAGTTTACGGTCAAGTCCCCTGCCCTGGTGTGGTACCGTTACCAAAGTTTATGAGGGGAAAGTTCAAAAATGCTAGGGATTAGAATAGTCTAGAGGTAGAATTTGAAAATGATAATGTTTGTTAAGTAAGCCAAAAGCACTAGAGTAGCCCATGAAATTAAAATTTTCTAGAGTTTTATTGATGATTTTAATTACCGTAAAACGGGGCTATTTGAAACATTTTTTTGCTAAACCATGTGTTTAAGAATAGAACAATGAATGAAGTAACTCAACGGGGGGTTTTTTGACTAGTTCTTATAATGCCTTCTTGATCACTACTACTAGTATACGTCTATCGTAAGTAGTTTTGAAAATATATATTTTGAAATATGCTGTTCCAAATATCGCTACTTTGGGGTTATTTGGTATCCACAGTTTATTGGACCTGTTTTTCTTAATTTATCAAACATACACTAAATAAAACCGTCGAAGCGATATTTAGAAATATTCTAGGGTAACATGGATTTAAGTTTATGGCAATTTGACTGTATTTGGTCTAGAAAATACCGAATTATTTGAAGGTAATTACATAATCGAAATTATATTTGTTGCCAAATTGGGGTTATTTGGAATTTTACGTAAGTATGGCTAAGATGTGCGTAATATAAGTAAAGCGATATTTGGAATTCTTAAGGGTAAGCTATTTTTCACTAAGGAAATAAAACCCAAATTATCTTATTTAAATAGGTAGTTTTTTTTTTAATATTCATTACTTATTTAATAAAGAAAAAGGTAAGAAACCTACTAAATAAAATGTCACAATAATTAATGATAAATATCCAACATAAAATTGACATGAAATTATTCGAAAAGAGGTAGTAATATCCATTTTACGAGTACCTATTGCCGATAACCGAGGTTAATAATTCTAGAAAAATAAAAGTAAAGTTAGTAGGTATCTCAAAAATACATCTCATCGCTTTTTTCAGCGAGTAGGAATTCATCGGCCTTTATAGGATTTTTATTCATAACAATTTTTTTCACAATCCATATATCATCAACCACATCTCGATCAATTTTCTTGCCAATCCGAAACACAAGCTGTGGCTTTTTTATTGTTTTGAAAAAATTTACTGTGTAATTATATTTACGCCCATCAATTTTAATGTTTTCGATAAATCCAACATAATATTTACTTTTTTTACCGTCACAGTAGCGCACCAAAACATGGTCATTCACCGCATATAAACACTCCATTGAGTGTTCATCAAGTTCTTGATTGCTTTCTACATGTTTTTGGCTGGTATTATTATAATTTTGGTCGTTTTCATTACAGTACATATCTAAATCCGGTTCAAAGCCTTTCTGTGTTTGCAAGGGATCCACATTTTCGTGGTGAGAATCATTGGACTCATGAGTTTGTGAGATCTCAGGTTCCGGCAAATCTATATTCTCACATAATATTGCTGAGGTACTCACATTGTTATCAGTCTTATAGAGTCCATGTTCTAGCTCAGTCTTTAAACTATCATAAGTCTTTTGTTCTAGAGAACCTGCAGTTCCATATGATGTAACAGGTGACATGTTGCAATCTTTTATGTTCCAATTTTGGAGGTCTTTAGTGCATGTTGGTTCTTTGTTGTAAAAACAAAGTTCATGTACTTCAGATTCATCTTTTTGCGTTTGTAAATGTTCTTGGTGGTAATCATTGGGTACATGAGTTTGAGGAATCCCGGGTTCTCGCAAATCTATATTATCACATATTGTTGCTGAATTGCTTAGATTGTTATCAGTCTTATCAGTTTCGTATTCTAACTTAGTCTTTAAGGTGCCATCAGTCTTTTGTTCAACAGAATCTACAGGTACATATGATCGAGCAATCAACTTATCATCATGGTCAGGAATTTGAATGTTTTCTGCAGCTGTTGGCTGTTTAATGTAAGTACAGTCACTCATGCCTTTGTTACATTCGTAGCCTTCATCGTTGCTCTTGACATCAAAGCTGTTTTCACTGAAATCAACATCTATAAGATCCGAGTCACTATGGACACTCATGACATCTGACACACTTGTAGTGTCAGAATCTTTTGACTTTCTTTTGGTTTTCTTATTTTTGGATTTCTCGGCTTTAACACTGGCTATCAATAGTCTAATACTTTCTGGATCTAAGTCTAAGTTTTTCAAATCACTTATCTTCATCTGACTTTTCTCTATTTTTGGTTTACTTTTCTTTCCCTTGCCCTTGCCTTTAATAGATAGATTTTCACCAGATGCTAGTTTCTTTTTCAAATCACTTATCTTCATCTGGCTTTTTTCTATTTTTGGTTTACTTCTCTTTCCTTTACCCTTGCCTTTGATAGATACACATTCTCCAGTTGCTGGTTTCTTACTATTTTCTATGATCATTTCATATTGTGATCTTTGATCATCTGAGCTGACGTCTGTGGAGCCGGAGTCAAAGGCATAGGCATTACATAGCCCGGAAGGACCAGCAATTGGCTGCGTATCAAGCAAATTCGATTCTTCATTTTTAAATCCTCCAGTGGTATCAGAATCGGTATTACTCATGTCTTTGTCAGATGAATTGGTTATAGCTAAAGATTTTTTATTCTTCTTTTTGCCAGACACTTGCTTTTGTGTACTTTTCCGTTTTTGTTTCTGGAGGGGTTTGGTTTTTTCTGTCTGATTGCGCTCTAAATCGTCGGCTGTAATACTCATTCCAGGTGGTACATTGCATTTCCTTTTTCGTATTGTTTGTCCGGTGGCACTTGTTGGACATCTCATTTCTTGCAAAATGTCTATTACAACCGAAGATGCTGTGTTCTCTATCTGTTCTTCCGAAATGATCTGTCTTTGTGGTAACCGTGACTTGGGTCGCTTTGAATTTATGGGGTATAAGCCTGATTTGTTAAATCCGGCTATCAGGTTAATGGATTCCGTGCCATTCTCTACCAACTTATTCTTCAATTTCTTTAATAACTTTGGAAATGAACTTTTTACTAGAGTCTTGTGTTTCAATCCTTCTGTCTTCTTCCACTTTATTAACACGTCACGCCAATACTTTTTTAAAGGAGCGTAAAAAGCTACATCCAATGGCTGGAGTAGATGTGTAGTTTTTGGAGGTAAGCAAATAAACGTTATATTCAGTTCATTGCAAGTCTGTAGAACAGATTGTGAGAAATGAGAAGACAAGTTATCTCCAATTACTACTTTTCGTCCCGATTTTTTTTTTGCATACGGAACTATTACCGTATGAAACCAGTCTTCAAAGCATACGGAATCAAACCAGCCACTTTTTGACCTATTGTATCTGGTCCCTTCAGGTCCTCCCTCCAGCCATTGATCCCACAGATGATCTGCTTTGTACACTACATATATCGGCAAGGATTGTCCATCCGCAGTGCCAGCAAACATCAAAGAAATTGATGACTTAGAACTATTTATAACCCTTTCAGGGTATTTACATCCTCTCTTAAAAATGTATTTTTTGTTACCCGGGTCATCGGTTAGGTTTGTCTCATCATAATTGATGAGACAGTCTGGAGAGACTCCTTCGATAGATTTTTCGTAGCGATCAAAAAAGTCATCTATCTCCTGTTCTGTAGTTTTGGCGCGATCGCTAGATATGTTTGACGCTGTCCGATTGGAAATCACACGTTTGTGTCTGTTTAGGAAATTGCGCGCCCAGTCTACACCAGGCATGTTATCTTTTAGTCCATATATGGTTTTTCCAATTTTATTTAAGTATTTTTGTGCAAATACTCGTAGGTCAGTTGAATCTAAAGGAAACCCCCAGTGGCTCAATAATTGAATATATTCTACAAACGAATTCTCTTCTTCCTTAGAAAATAGGGTTGGGTGCCCCGCTTTCTCTTGTGTGCAATTTTTATATCTATATTTTCTGCTTAAAGTGCTCATCGGAATTTTGTAATTTTCGGCAGCCTCTTTCACTTTCAAATGACCATTTTGAACGGCTTCTATTGCTTTTTGTAAATCTTCTTCAGAATACTGCAGATATGGTGGATGTGTATTGCCATTGCGTGAGTTGGTATACTTCCTTTGATATGTTCGCACCATGATATCATCCCTAGTTTCATATCTGTGGAGATAATAATGCGAGTATGTAATTTTAACTTACTAAATTGAAGCTTGTTTTATTGTTGAGTTGTTTAATTTTAGCATATTATGTTATTGGGAGCTTTGTCCACCCCGTAAGATATATATATGGACATGAAGATATGTATGTATGTTTGTTCTTATTAGGTACCTACTTTTTTTTTATTGGGGTGGTAAAATCATCAAATGAGACCTCCCGCCCTGGGTGGAGCGGAAGGGACTGTCAGACTTTTACTGACTAAAAATCCACCCTGTTCCTTCGGTCGCCCTTTGCGTTCCAGGGCCACGGCGTCCTGCTTAGACAGTCCCGCGACCCCGGCAGGCGTTTGGCCCATTGAGGCGCCGTCAGTTTGCTGACAGCTCGAAAACGACCACTGCTGAACAAAGGCCTCCCCCTCAAGGGGGGGGGGTTTGCCATAATCCCCACGCTTGGGGATCGCAGTTAGGTCACCGAAACTGTAAAGGACGCTGCTGCCCGTCCCTCGGTGGCTGGTCGCAGTTTAGGGACGTACCCGGGTCATAGTAGGTACTTACTATTAGGTAATAAGAAACATTTATTGAACTACAAACCTTTTAGGTTTAATCCCAGTTCGCTCCATTCTGTTGTTTACAATAATAAATGACTTTGATTTTTATACCCACCTATGTTAGTTACAATTACGTATTTAATCACTGAGCATTGACTTACCCTTAAGTGAGTTTTTTTGCACTCTTGGGGCTATTTGAAACGACTACTCTAATCCATAGGAATGCATAGAAAACCGTAGAAGGGGCTATTTGAAATATTCTTCCAAATAACCCCAAAATCAATTTCAAAAAGCCCCAATCACAAAACATAGAAACAGTATCTAGCTCGTAAGAGATAGAAAACAGCAACTTACACCACTGAAATCTGCGGAAAACACACGTATACATAGTTTGATTGGCGTGGTACATACCTTTCTAGATTTTGTGTATCAGTTGAAAGTTGTAAACCCACGATAAAAAGCGAAAATTCGAAATTTACAAAAACATTTACTGCTCCACGTGAAATGCTAAACTAACCTCCAAAATTTCAAATTGACATAGACATTAGTTGTAGTGTTGCCAGGTGGCATAAAAACACTCCTACCATTGACCGATAAAAAAATACATCTGATCAAATCTTTTATTTTAGAAATTCCAAATAACCTCACTATATCCAAAAAACCCCATTTTACGGTATTATAATTCTGTATATACATATTTGTTATGGTCACAAATCATTTTATCATTAACATGCAATCCGATAGCGACCTGCAAATTGCAAATATTGTGGTGAATTTGAATTTCACTGGCTACCTTATTCATCCTCTTATATTAACATTTTCAATAATGTAAAGTTAACTAAATTGTAGATAGTTATTAGTAGTAATTTTATTATAATAATAAAACAAGTTAAATTTAATGTTTTAATTTTATTGAACTGCTATAAAATATAGTCAAAACTAGGTTTTAAAAGTACACCAACTTAATAAAATCTTCAAAAAATCGATAAATATAAATTAGTATTGTTTAACATGATGCTTTGCCAAAACAGTGTTAAGTACTTAAAACTGTTGATTTTATGGTCATAGACACTATAAACTATCTATTAACAAACTGTTCCTCGAAAACCAATAATTCATATGATATTTGTTTTAAATTCATAGATTTTCGTGGCTAGGTTTTTAGTACCACAGAGTTATCATGGCTGAATTTTGGACTAAACAAAATATTTGAAAATTCCCAACAAATTTCTTATTTGTCATCAATAGGTACTCTGAGAAAAAGTACTATGCATGGTCATAGCTAATTGTAGATCAAACATAGAAATACCTTTTGATAAACCAAGAGCACTTTGTTGAGTTAAAACTTGTGATCTTTAACGAGATATGCCATCAGCGCAGCAGCAATGTAGTGCATATTTTGGAACGCATTAAAAGTCCTTGCTTTATGGTTCCAGAACAGCAGATCGTCCACTTCCTTACCTCGGGGACAAGTGTGGAAGAATATCCAGCGATTACTGGTTTTACGGTCGATTTCCTGTAAAATGAGGCAAATTTGTTTGTTGATTTCTTGTTAAGAAATGGGATAGGATTGCAGTTTTCATGAAAAATGGGGAAAAACATATTTGTTGTTTCCTTGAAAAAAAGAGACAATAGTTATTGTTTTTTTTTCTGAAAAACGGGTCAATAATAAGGATGTTGACTGGAAAAAAAAAACTATTTAGTTCGTCAGATTGATAATAAAATTTAGACACGTATTTTTTACTTTATAAATCATATTAATAAAAAATGGTTTAAATGAGACGCATTAAGGTTTGGGAGTGGGGGCTCGCTACTTCACAATTCAGTATAAAATCTACCGGAGAGCAACGTCATGCCACATTTTAGCTCAATATAATGCCGTAATCTTTTGAATACGTAAAAAAAGAAAAAATACGTGTCCAATATTTTTTAATAAACAATCAGACGGACAAAAAAATACAAGATAAATTTGAAGCGTGAACGTCGCTTTTTTACAAGCTTTTATTTAACTTGCAATGTATGTATGTTTGTCCGGGTGGAATCTTACAACTGAATTTTCATTCAATTATCAATATGTCAGTTATCTTTCCGATTGAGCTGAAATTTGGTATATATACACGCTTATTTTGGATGACAATGCATGCTAAGCTATGTGACGTCATTCTAATTCCAATATGGCGGATTATCTAAGATGGCGGACTAGTTATTTTTTCTGCACTACCACAGTATGGGTATCAAATGAAAGGGCTTGCTGAGAACACGAATACTAATACGTCACATTAAATCCAACTAAAAAATAAAAAATAAGTGAAAGGTAAAAAAAACTTTAACTTTTAAATAAACTTTAAATTAGATCAAACCAATCAATTTAGTACATTTATTACACAATTTATTAAATGATATAAAAGCTTGTCGCGAGCTTTACCTGTGTACTAACTAGTCTTGCTTGACATACTTATTATAAGTAATTCTATGAAAGAAAATGTTTCCTATAAAATATGCAAATCTCGCGACAAGCTTTTATATCATAGGTAGGTATAATAAATTGTGTAATACATGTCCTAAATTGATTGGTTTGATTTAATTTAAAAGTTTATTTTCTTCTTTTTAGGGTAATTAAATAAAAGCTGAAAATACCATAATAATTGAAGCGAAAATACCATAACACTGAGTGCGAACTCAGGAATTTTCTCCTTTTTCGTGGTTGTTGGTCCAGCAATGATGACTGATGCGGCATTCAAAGCTTCGTCTGTCCCTACGCACTGCATTGATAATGTGCACGATTCCTCCGTCATTGCCTTACTAGCCTTCATGAGGAGTGGTGTGACAGGACATACCTGAGGAATATATTTACATAAAACTTTTATCAGCGGCTTCGCCCGCAGGAGCGGATCCAGCCCTCAAAAAAGGTTGTGGTCACGACTCGCGATTAGGTGTCGTTCGCGATCGATACAATAAATTGCCTGCTATTATAAGTCCATAGACCACTTTTGCACAGTCAACTTTGGTAAGGTTATATGCTCGTACACAATGTGAACAGCAGCCTATCGACTTCAACTAGTGTTATGGGCATGCCCACAGTGCCCACTACGGTGGATCCGCGCGTGTGCGTACGCGCAGCGGAATGTTGTTGAATTTAAAGATTTTAATTATGCAGATATTTAGTGTATGACGTCGTATAATTGTGTATGGTAAAAAAAAATTTGTGCACGCAACCATTGTGGAGAAATTCACCAAAAACGGATTCCGCTGGGCGAACGTTGTCCTGGCGGAACTTTTTTTAATCCATAGACTTTAGAAGAAAAGAGATGTGTCCAAAAATTAGTGTGTATTTGTGTGTAATTGTGTATGTATGAATAAAACTAGTGCATGCATAAACTTCGGAGAAATTCAAGTTTCCGCTACGCGAACGTTTGGCCATTAGCTAGTTTTCATATAAAGCGCTTACATAGAGAGCTGTAGATTTTTACATACGTTGTTTTGAATTTGTTTATATTTGTTTAAAAAACAGATTTAGAAAAAATCGTAGGGCTTAAAAGATAAAAATATAAACGTAAAATACGCTTATTAGGTCTTAGTTCTTAAAGTATGCACTTTGGGGTCTAGATTTTCACGTTTATACAAACCTTGTAAGTGTCTGCAACATGTTGCCAAGTATCAATGATGTTCCGTTAGTAATTAAAGAGTTATAGGACAAATTTACCATGAATAGATCACTGTTTACAAAGCAGTCAAATATCACGACGTTCTAAATGAATTGCATGGTAAAATGTATGCCAATAATTAGTGTATCCATTCAACTATTCACATGCAAAATTTCATGTCATTAAATTCAGTAATTAAAGAAAAACAATTATATTACTGACGAAGCATCGAAAACCTACATAACCCGACCAAGTTCGGATGGCTACAAAAAAGCGGCCGTGCCATATATCTAAGAAACGTTCTTAACCTTCCAATATATTATTTATTAATATGGTACAGGTACAGTACACAAGCGTTAGGAAAAAATAAAACAATTGCATTTCTTGAATGAAAAATATTTTTTTAATAATAACGCCACTATCTACGATAAAAACAAATCTTCAATTAACAAGTACTTCTCTATTTAAATATCCGCGTAAAATATTTTTAATTACATATAATACTTAATTATGTAATTATAATAACGTTAACAAACGCTTAATAATATAATATGATAAATATTTACCTAACAGTAGTACATACTTACATGTGGTAAATATTTAATTTCCCTAAGGGGTCTATAGTTAGAATCCTGATCCGTGAAATCTTCAATAGAAATTAGCTGTATGAATTTTATTTGTCTTAAATAATATATTTAGATTATATCTCAAGTCTCAAGCGCATACTTAAATAAAGTACCTACGTAAATAGTACCTACTTTCTGTCATAGTCAAATACATTTAAAAAAGTAGGTGTACAAAAATAAATGACCTATAAATTATATCGAAACAACAATTGTGTTATCACCTATACCAATTCAATACCGGTATTATACTGTAAATTTTGGGATGTTACCTAAATATATTGCACGGCCGCTTTTTTGTAGCCATCCGAACTTGGTCGGGTTATGTAGGTTTTCGATGCTTCGTCAGTATTATAATTGTTTTTCTTTAATTACTAAATTTAATGACATGAAATTTTGCATGTGAATAGTTGAATGAATACACTAATTATTGGCATACATTTTACCATGCAATTCATTTAGAACGTCGTGATATTTGACTGCTTTGTAAACAGTGATCTATTCATGGTAAATTTGTCCTATAACTCTTTAATTACTAACGGAACATCATTGATACTTGGCAACATGTTGCAGACACTTACAAGGTTTGTATAAACGTGAAAATCTAGACCCCAAAGTGCATACTTTAAGAACTAAGACCTAATAAGCGTATTTTACGTTTATATTTTTATCTTTTAAGCCCTACGATTTTTTCTAAATCTGTTTTTTAAACAAATATAAACAAATTCAAAACAACGTATGTAAAAATCTACAGCTCTCTATGTAAGCGCTTTATATGAAAACTAGCTAATGGCCAAACGTTCGCGTAGCGGAAACTTGAATTTCTCCGAAGTTTATGCATGCACTAGTTTTATTCATACATACACAATTACACACAAATACACACTAATTTTTGGACACATCTCTTTTCTTCTTAAGTCTATGGATTAAAAAAAGTTCCGCCAGGACAACGTTCGCCCAGCGGAATCAGTTTTTGGTGAATTTCTCCACAATGGTTGCGTGCACAAATTTTTTTTTACCATACACAATTATACGACGTCATACACTAAATATCTGCATAATTAAAATCTTTAAATTCAACAACATTCCGCTGCGCGTACGCACACGATCCGCGCTTGTTCGCCCGCGCGGTAGTTGGAAGTTATCCCACGGGATCGTACTACTGTGATAAAACAAAGTATACTTGTCTTTTGTCTTAAGTTCTACCTGTATGTCAAATTTCATCGACATCCGTTCAGCCGTTAATGCATCAAAGGGTAACAGACAGACAGACTTACTTTCGCATTTATAATAATAATCCTAACCAATATTATAAATGCGAAAGTGAGTTTTTTTTGTTTGTTACGTTTTCACGCTAAAACGGCTGACTGGATTTGGATGAACTTTGGCACATGGGTAGACCATGACAAGGACACCTTTTATCAAAGGACATAGGATACCTTTTATCCTGATATTCCCACGGAATCAAGACTTATGCGGGTGAAACCGCGGGGCGCAGCTATTGAATTAAGTATAATTTCTCAGTAGCAGTCAAGTCTTAATTTGTGCCCGGTCGATGGCAATAGGCTCGCCCCTGTTAGATACGTGGGACTTGAAAATAACTGGCGAAATGTGGGTGTACTTAGGTACACCTCTCTCTATCTCTTCGGGGATTAAAGGCACTTGAAGGTCGGCCCACCGGATTCCTGATGGCAAATGATCATCTTCTAAAAACATCCGCAATACTGGAATTTTGCCATCCCAGAGGCTGATTGCGTTGCTGCTTCTTACGAGTAAGTAGGATGTTTCTGAGCGACAGAAAGCATACAAAATCTCATATTCTATGAGGTTCTCTGGCTCAAAAGCTCTGGTCAAACTGAGCGGAATCCCGCGCGGGATGTGGGACGGAATTCGCTCGCGCCGATTGCGTCAACTAACTCATGTTGACCCCGCGTCCTATTTAAAAGCAATCGTTGCGCCAGTACACGATTGTTCGAACTTTTTGTTCGGTGAACCTATGCACGCGACGAGGTGTTCAAACTGGCGTGAATAATTGTGTGACTTTCTAATCATTAAAACGCGGGATTCACCTCAGTTTGAGGAGTCTACATCCAACAGAATAAGGCTTACAAAATAGCAAAATTTATTCAGAAACACTTACCTTGCAGCAAATTTTGAATTTAATATTTGCTCGAAGCATAGGGCACAAAAGTAGGTAGGAGTTCAGTACTTGATGCGGAGGCCCCACGTATGCCAAGTTTTGGCCTTCCAATGTACCATATTCTTCCTGAAATTAATTTGGATCATCTCTTTCTGTCGTCCAATTTAAATACAGGTCAGGAAACCGAATGTTAGATTAAAGGCCCAATTGCACCAGAAATTACTAAGCCAGCAGGTCAACCTACCCGAAACTGACAAATTTTCCCAATCAACTTTGAACCTTATACTTTAGTAATAAAGTTGAAAATCTATTAAAGAAATTTGACAGATTGTAGTAGGTTGGTGTGCTGGCGTCTGTACATACATATTTTAGCAATAACCGAATTAACAATCATCTTACGTTAAGTATTCTGTTTATGCACCCCAAAAAATCCGCCCTAAGGTGGATACTCGGATACGTATGTCCGAGAATCCACCCTAGGTCTAGTTAAATAAACGGAATTTATATAGGCTTTTCCCAGTATCCACCTTAGGGTGGATTTGTTGGGGTGGATAATGGAATACCCCATCATTAGGGAATATGCACATAATTCATTATTTAAATATACCTACATTGTATTGTATAGGATTCAAGAAGCAAATTCCTTTTTGGTTAAAGTTTAGAAACGTGTCGCCTAAAAAGGGGGTAGGGGAGGAGGGAGGATAAGCAAAAGCGTTCTACATGAAGACACAATATACAATTATTGGTAGGAATACGTAAAAAAAAATGAAGCTGTCCACTCGCGGTCAATAAAGTACATTTGAGCCAATTTCTTAAAGTTCCTAACCCAAAAAAATAATACTTACACTTTTAATTAATTATAAAACAAATATACGCGACTCCAGCAAAAAAAAAAATCTATGGAGGGTTCAGAAGACCCTCTAGAACCCCAAAATAGCCTCACATTCTTTCTAGTGAGGCGGCACGTTTCTAAACCCAACCAATTTGACTTTTAATACTTTTCTTGGGTTTATATTACTTTATTGATTAATTGAAAAGAAATAACATGCATATTCCCTATTGTTGGAACTTGCCAGACATAAAGATGTTTCAAATGTGTTTTCCGACTCGTGTATCTAAGTTGGCCTAAGTACCTAATGAACCGACCTTTCCTTTTATGCCCAATTAAGCAAGTGTAAAAGGGACAGGCAGGCAGGGTCAGGGAGTATATTTTCGGACAGTCTATCCATAGTGAAAAGTAGGTTAGACTCTTATTTCCCACGAAACGTACCTACACACATCAAAAAAAGTTTGTGATCACTAGCAAAAGCGGATATATTTTTAAAATTTTACTTTATCAAGAAAAAGTGTAAAAAGTTAAATTCTTGCGCAATCACTCACTAAAATCAATTGTCAAATGGAACACATATCTTTAAGGTCATTTAAAATTTGAATTTTGGGTTTTAAGAATTATAATAATCAAATCAATGCACTCAATTTGTAAGTGGCACTACAAATTGGCGTCCTCGTTTTCTGTTCCATTTGTTTACATTTTGATCAGATACTTTTGAAACAGACTATACAACAGTACCATTATAGCCATGACCGTAGCTAAAGACTGAATCGAGGCATGTGCCCTGGACATCATACATAAGATGGGAACCGTGGATCTGTCAGCAAATCGTTGGACGCATTGATGTGTGGTTGTCGACACAAATATTATGTCGGCCATATCCGAGAATATTCTGGAAATAAAATGGGTGATTTGTATAGTCTACCTATTCACACAATACAACCGCGGTTGTTGACCCCAAAAAAACTTTTTTCTGTTTTATTTTGTTCTCGGAATCTCGCTCGCTAATTTGGCCCCGCAGATGCATTTGTAACTAAACATACTGAATCGAGTTCTTGGGAAATCTGTTGCATCACTTCGCTAAAACACCGAAAAAGAGAGTTATATATTTGGGGGGCTAACTTTATAAACTTAACTACCACAAATACTCCACGTACTCGTATAATTATTGAAGAATACCTTCCGTTATAATCATCATCCCAACCCAAGTGGTCAATTATGCCTACATCGTCGGCCCCCAGAAGCGACGCCGCTTTGGAAACTGCCATGTTTAGCACTGGTTCATTGACCTCCTGCAGGATCATCACTTTTGCTTTCGGTATTATGGACTAAAATAAAGTTTTATCAAATTACTTCGCTATTCAAAATCAAATTCAAAATATTTTATTTCATATAAACCTACATGGGCACTTATATGAAACGTGAGAAGCTAAGGTCTATTCAAATCCTTATTTCCAATTGATGTTATTTCCACTTAAACAAACATCAACTTTATGCAAGTATAAATAAAATTGATTTTAGAGTGTGTGTGACTGACTGTTGAAAAAGTCATAAAAAATATGAAGTTATAGTGCAAATTGAACGTTATGTGTAGGCATTACAGTTGTTTTCCGTGTTTGTTTACATGTTTAGCAAATAAATTGCGAACGCAGATTACGTTCACGGTTCCAATTGGTTGTTTTCTATGGAGAAGCAAGGCAAGAAACGCCACGGTTACTATGCTAACTAAAGGGTCCAGTCATTCGTTGATCTTTGAAATTGCCTTTCGGAGCCCTTGGATCGACGCTTTCACTTCACGTAAATTCTACTTCGTTTTCATTGTAATTAAATAATAATGCCCAAATTTTCAAAAAACATTTTTTATTGCAAATATCTACACTTATTGAATTTAAATTAAATTAATTAGCACTAATTAGTATACCTCTGCTTCTTTAACATTAAGAAAGCTTTTAAGTTTTACTGCTTTATAATTAAATTACTATTTGGTGTTAATTTCAATCTGTCACTAAATAATAAAAAGCTCAAAAGCCTCTCAAAAGGCGCCATCAAAATTTTATTTGGCGCTGGAAATTGTATTTCGCATTTTTGGCGCTCCTTGCCATCTGGCGCCTTGAGTGACCGCTCCACTTGCTTTATTACCCTAGGGCCGGCGATGAGTCGCTCCATGTATGAAACTGGTATTCAGCGGCATTCGGTTCGACTAGAAGCCGATACCAACTTAGTTGGGAAAGGACTGGGCTAACGAGAAGCGAGTATCTATAGCTAGCAACTAAAAACGAGTTAGCGAGCAACGAGTAGCGAGTGCCAGACGGCGACGAGCGATTACTTGATGGTATGAGTATGCACCAAGAGTGAGTCTCTCAGGGTCTGTTCTAAATTCAAATTCAGTTCTGCCCCCCAAAGTGAGTGCTGAGCGGATACTCCCTTTTATAGCTCTTGTCGCTGCGACAAACGAGTACTGCCCGGCGATGGGAACAGTCAGCGATCAATTATTAATATCCATACATGGTACTTACACGGGTTCTACAATCTTTTGCACATTTCTTGAGCGAGAAAAACGTTGACAGCTAGTCGCTTCCTCTTCGGCTTCGGCGGTGGGACATGTCGGAAACCTATCACACCGCCGGAAAGATACCTAAAGGCCGGATTTCTTTACAAAATAATATATTGAATCTTTATACCAATTTCTGATGATGGGAATCACACAACTTGTTTTTCAAGTTGATTGCGCTGCGCACAACATCTAGAACCATCTTGGAGTCCCATTGTTTGAAACAGATCAAATGTTTTACTTTTCTATCTTTCATGTGGCTGAAAAAGTATTTCGTTTTATGTTTATAAACTCCTGGCTTCCGCCAGCAGCTTCGCCCGCGTGATATCTTTATAAATTATTATGTTATTTTTTTTTATTTCTCTTTTCAATTAGGGACTTTTATGACCGCAATGCGTATGGCAGTCCCTTCGTACCCTAAACACATACTACTACGGATCACATTTGGGCCATGAACCCGAACAGACTCTTCGCATCATCACCATTTGGTTGAGACATAATGTTATGGAATGTGCCCATATCAAGTTGGTTCAACTTCAAAACCCCAAACAGATCCCTTCTTTGAGCCTCATATCGACCACATTCCATCAATAAGTGATGTAAGTCCTCCACAACTCCACAGTCCACACAATTAGGCGAGTTAGTTTTCTTCATCATAAAGGCAAACTTATTACATGGAATGTGTCCCGATCGAAGTCTATGAGCTGTAACAACTAATTTCCTACTTAACTGACTATTAATAAACCAGGGCACACGAAAAGGCTGACTCTGCATGGTTTTATACCAGATCCCTTTTTCCAACGAACGTCTATTAAAATATTCCTTCCAATCATCATAACACTTATTTTTAAATTTAGGCTACACTTCTGAATAATCTATCATAATATTAGTTTCCTTTCCATTTTTAGCTGCATATTTTGCCAGCATGTCAGCCCTTTCATTGCCCAGTATCCCAATATGCGATGGAATCCATTGCAGTCTCAATTCAACACCTTTTACAATTAATTTATCGATCTTTATTATGTTATTAAGTGATAATATATCAATCTGCTGGTGAAATAATTTTTAAAAAGCTTGGTTATTTCCACTGCCGGCCGAATACCTCCCTTTTCTCCTTCCAATTTTGTCTATCTAGGGCTAAGGACCAGTCTATATCAAAGGAAAATTATCTCCATACTTACCAACTCGTATAACGCTGAAATGTCTGTACATAGGGCTCATAATTTAAAACAGATTTTAAATAATTTTTAGCTAGACAAGAATCTACTGAATAGGGACGGAAGCTTTTTCTCATTTTGGTTTGGATCCTAGAAATTTTCCTTAAAAACGAAAAATTACACAAAAAAAAAACTTAAAACTACGTATCCAAAACGTCAAAACAATAATATGATTGATTCGACATTTTTGATGGATATGATATCATTAGTTGGTTGTGATTGTCATAGATTTATATAAAAAGCATAACCTGCTTCAAAGTTTTCATTCCGCGCCACCACTGAAGTCCGGCGGAAAAGTTATGGAACTACATTTTTTATAGTGCAATTTGATGTATTCTCCCGCTCTGGGCGGAGCGGGAGGGCGTGTCAGACTCTTACTGACTAAAACCCACCCGTGTTCCTTCAGTTGCCTGTACGTTGCCAAGGGCCACGGTATCCCTTTCGGACTAGACACGGCACCGGGTCAAATGGACTTCAGTGGTGGCGTCGACTCTACAGTCCGTTCACTGTTATTTTAGCTCTAAAGCTTGGAACAAATTATCGGACACGTCCGTAAGCCGCGGCTTACAGTCGCGACCGATGAGTGTGCACGTCGTTCCCAGCTTCAGCCGGCCAGATTTCTATCAGACGTCCGAACGCTCAAGGACGGCCCAAAGCCACGTCCGCGACTTACGACCGATAGTTTGCAAGTGTAGTGTTAAATGTATATACAGATACTAAAAAGCCGCGACTGTCAGCCGCGGCTTACGGACGCGTCTGATACTTTGTTCCCAGCTTAAGGCCTATTCAAACCTAAGCGGTATTCGCTACCGTCTGCGGCAGAGAAAACCCAGTGGGTATGCGGTAATATTACTGTTCAGACCTAAGCGGTATTCGCTACCGTCTGCGGCAGAACCCAGTGGGTATGCGGTAATATTACTGTTCACACCAAAACGGATTTCGCTATCCTTGTGGGTAGAATAACGTGCGGTAGTCGAGTTTCGCTCAGAGAGGTAAGAAATTTTCGCCAGTTAGTCATTTTTGAGTCGCCAAAGAATATACACGTAAGTCACATAATTTCTGCAGAGCATCTGATTTTAGTGATGGATAGTGATGAAGAGGAAGTTTAACTTTTATTAGCCTCAATTGACTCACCAGTTAAGAAAAGAATTTGGATCCATGACATCAACAGACAACACCGAATTCATGGGGAATTCCACACTTTATATCCAAGATTAAGATTGGATGAAGATCGGTTTTTTAATGCATTCAGAATGACGACTGAGAACTTCGATGAAATATTAAATATGATAAAGGAAAATATCAGCAAATCATTCACTAAATATCGAGAACCCATATGCCCTGAAGAACGCTTAGCAATAACGTTGAGGTAATAAAAAATACCTGAGCGAAACCCGCGCGGTATGTACCTCTAACCACAGCGGCAGCGAATATCGCTCAGGTCGCTCTAGCCGCGGTACTTGATACTAAATACCTGAGCGAAACCCGCGCGGTATGTACCTCTACCCACAGCGGCAGCGAATATCGCTCAGGTTTGAATAGGCCTTTAAAGGGGATGGCAACTGTCAAAAAGGCGCTGTTGTAGCTAGTTCCCAAAACAAGCTAATAATAGGTAGGTACATAAAGGCGAAAATGACTCGATGTTGTGTTCATATATTCTACCATTTTTGAAGAAGATTTTGGCTTAAAAAGGTGAGGACGAGGAAATAGGCAATATTGAATGTTTTAAATTCTGGCGCTTTCCTCCATACATAATTGATTTAAAATATTGAAATCACCGAAATTGTGAAATAAAACCAAACTCATGCATGAACATGAATAGGGATGATGCCAGGGTCAAAAAAAATCCGTCAGTTAGATAATAAAAAAAATATTAGACACGTATTTTTTGCTTTATCATATTAATAAAAAATGTCTTAGATAAAACGCATTAAAGTTGAGGAGTGGGGGTTGATACGTCACATAAGTAAGTATAAAATCTACATACTCGTGACGTCATGGCACATTTTAACTCAATGTATCGCCGTAATCTTTTGATTACGTAAAAAAGAAAAAATACATGTACGTAATTTTTTTATAATCTACAAGACGGACATTTTTGACACAATTTTTTTTTTTTCGTCATCCCTATTGGAATGTATAAACGAAATGTCAAATGTATTGTAGGCTGTAGGGACCGAGCTATCGCTATAACCAATCTTACCAAGGGGTATCATATTACCCAGTATTTATTTAATACTAGCCAAAAACCGTGCGAAGACTTGACAAAACATCGAGATTTCTTACGTAAACGTAACTTTAATATTTACGTATTATACACATAAACCTTCCGGAATAAATTCTCTAAACGATGGTGAAAACCTCATCAAAATCTGTTGCGTGGTTTAGAAGAACAACGCGGACATACAGACAAACGCGAAAAGCGACTATAATTTATAATATGTATAAATAGATATGGTAGCAGCTCACAGCTGACAGTAAACAGGGTTATGGAGTCCAGATAGGCAGCCGCTCTATATAAAATACTAGTATTCAGCTGTATCCGGTTAGACTGGAAGCCGACCAAAAGGCTAGGCAGATGATGATTAGAAGATGCTAATGTCGCTGTGTTATTTATTCATTTATTCACTTCCTACCGTAAAAGTAACAATTCGAAAAAAAATCGAGCAAACAGTCGATTGTGGCAGGCGTGGCGAGTTTGTAGAATTCGTTAGCCAAATAAACGGGTTGACAGAAAAAAATCCTGCCACGTTACAAATAGGAAGACAGTAGTACAGGTTGTTTTTTTTGTTTAAAGGTGACCCGCTTTTTAACCCCTGGGATGGTAGGTAGGACGTCATCTGCTTAGCCTTTTCACATCTACGTTGGCACAGAGCTCCTCTCTGTAATCCGTTGCCCCCTACTCCTTAGGACCCGAGATGGTGGCGCGTAGTGTTCCACGCGCGCTTCTCTATGACGTAAGGGGGGAGTTCAACACCTCACTCCCCCCTAACTCGAGGTGGCCCGCAGAGGCGGGCCGGCACTAGCCGGGGATCGCGGAAGTCGCATTAGATCCCGTGATCCCCGGTGCAAGTGTGAGACGGAACACCGGGGTGGTTTTAGTCAGTAAGAGTCTGACAGACCTCTCCGCCCTCCCTAGTGCGGAGGACATTCAGGAGGATTTCCCCCCGTAAAAAAAAGAGCACAGAGAGGAGGCCTGTGTCCTCGGAGTTGGCTGTAAATTACCACGCGGGCCCAGTGCGGATTGGTAGATGTCACATGTCTTCGAATTTTTGGTTCTAGGACATGCCGGATTCCTCGCGATGTTTTCCTTTATCGTTTTGAGAGCAGTGGTGATGAAAATTCTTTACATAAAGTAAAGCGCCTGCCTGAGTTCGAACACACGTAAGACGTTACCACTGGGCTCATTCAGAACACATTTGCTCCTTCCATAATTGACTCTCGTTTTTAACCAGTCTGCTTGTATTTCTGTAACGTCACTGTTCAGTGTGGTCGCCGTTCAAAGTTTACGTCGTTAACGAAGCGACTCCGTAAATTCCATTCATCATGGCGTCGTTGTTCGGTTTGCGACGTCAAACTGTTGTTTGTTGTTACCTTCTGTTTGGCACTTACCTGCCTACTTTAATTTGGTAAAATATTTAGCGGAACATTTTCTAAAGGACATGCTAAATACCGTTGTTTCTTGAAGTCCTGACTTCCGCAGTATTTTGCAATGAGATAAAATAAGGATTTCGGCTTTGCCAAATCTTGGTACCGTCGACTACACCATGTAACAGTTTGTTAGCTCCTTTATAGTGCAAAAATATCTATGAATAAGGGCGTTTTTTACCACTGATGAGCAGTTGACTGTACTATTAATAGTTGTCTAGGCGGCGGTAACCAACCGCCATGAAACTGCTGCTGGGAAAGACTGGATGCGGAAGGTGGAGAACCGGGTATTGTAGGGGATTCCTATACCAGAGGTGGACGTCTTACAGCTGAGGTGAAGAACCACTTTCCATCAGGGTAATTGCCAGCCTAGGCCAAAGTACACAATACTCAATTCTATGTTTATTGCATTCCACATTGTGAATTAAGGACCGTCCCACCGCTGGCGATCAACGAAAAGCGAGGAAACCTAGAACTAAAAACGAGTTGTCGAGTAACGAGCAGCGAGTGAGTCACGCCGACGAGCGATTACTCGCTGGTATGCATTCATGTACTATAAGCGTGAGTCTCTCAGCGAATGTTCTGACCATCAAGCGAAGAGAGCGTATACAGACGAGTATCCGACGACAGTGTGAACAGTCGTAATATCTCTTTTACTTACACGGGATCACGGGATCTTTTGTACGTTTCTTGAGCAAGAAAATCGTCGCTTCCTCTTCGGCTGCGGTAGGACAAACGCCCCAGATGGTAGGTTTACTAAGACATGATCATTCTGCACAGAGCACAGGTCTCTTTCTTCGGAGAAAGAACCTGTGCCATGCTAAACGCGAGCAATGCCGCGGGAAAAAGCTAGTATTATTGAACTAATTATTTTATAAAACAAGTAATGTCCTTATTGGTGATGGTCTTCAGAAAGGTCAGGTACCTACGTAGTACTCGCAACCGGCGCGTGCGTGTATGACCAGATGTATGAACGTAAACAAAGCAATAGTTATGTAAGGATCTTAGCAGTTGGCGTTCTGTCGTTTCTGCCTCTGCATTATGTCTTTATTTGTGTGTACATATGTAACTTAAAATAAAAAAGCATATATACCAAGGTAAGTTCCCACCTATAGTTACTGGATTTCTTCACCGCAGGTTTTTACCAATATCACGGATATCGAAAGGCCTTCAACGCCAAAAGTATTGAGTGAAAAATTGGATTATCGAACATGATTTTATTTCGAAAATACTTTGGTTCCTGTTCTGAGTGAAGTGGAGCTTTGTGATAGACCACTATTAATCTGATTCAATTCTGTATCGATTGAGTTAAGCAGAAACGATATAGGACCTTTGGCTTTGGCCTTTCTAGATGCGAAACTTATATTTTTAGCAAGTGGAACGGGCTGATAACTTCCTTCAGCTGTACTGACCTATTACAACGTCACGTGACATATTTCGGTACCAGCCGATCTCTTCTGCAAAAATCTCAACGTGACAACGTAAGTGAGGTGAACTTGAAGTGAGTTGTGATGATCGTCACTATTCACAGCTCACTTCAGCGAAGTGTTCATGGTGAAATTTGCACAAAATAGAATAATGCCTAACATACGACCAATCGCAATCTGAATTATTTTGAAGTATATTGCTAAACCATTGCTTCATAATGTTCGAACAATTAGTCTGCTCAACAAGGTAAATAATGTAATGATTGTTGTTGAACTGTCAAAATTAAACAGATACTGATTGATCGTGTGTTACGTAAATAGGGTGTGGCTCGTTTATGCCCTGGGAAAGGTCTTGAATACCTACATATGCCTACCTAGGTATGAGTGTAACGAAGCAAGCAAGTAACAGCTCGTAAGCAGATAGTATGTGGCCGTTAGTTTCTTTAAAACATAACATAACACCATGAAGGGTTAGGCAGAGCTCGAAGGAGGAGGCAGAACGCGTGAGACCTAGCCGCCACAGGAGACGCCCTGGGCGTCGGGAATCTCAGGCCGATTCCCGGCCACCGTCGCGCGTCGGCGCGGGCTTGCGGACGGTGAGCAATGGGTAGCTCGCCGTCCGATAAGGACCAGGCCCGGGTCGACGGCGCGTTGTGTTCCACGCGCGTCTCAAAGAGATCTCAGCAATTGAAGGGGTCCAATAGGACAGATGCCGGCCGGGGTTGCGGGAAAGTCCGAAAGGGATACCGTGGCAACGTACAGGCAACTGAACTAGACTTTTATTAATCTTTAAAAACAAAACACACTTAGTATTATTATCATTAATACATATAAAAAGTTAGCAAAAAATCATGTTGAAGTTAATTAGTTAGGCTTTTTAATTAATAATTTAATATTTATAGTTCAAAAGGGGCTGATTGGATCAAGTCGGTTGCGCTTCTTATAGAGTGCCGCTAGCGGCATTCTATAAGTTATATAGTAGCAATTTGTTATTTTTTTATACAGTTTCTTGTTGCAATTTTTGTTTTGATAGAGTAGACCCTTTTTGTTGTATATTTGAAAACCTCTAAGTGCGCAAAAGCGAGAAATAAATCGCCAAAGTTACTTTCGCGATTTGTGGGATAGTGATGAGTGAATACTCCCAGTATTCACTCATCACTCATATTTTATTATAATTTATCAAAAACAAACACGATCAATCAATAGAAAGGGCAGCGAACCAGCCGCTAGCGGTACTCTATACACTTCCAATAAATAAACTATATAATTATTTGAGAATAAATAAACTTTTTTTATACCTATTCCTTTTTTTATGTCGAGTAATAATGTCGAGTATTCGACTATTCGCCATAGGGAATAGCGATTAATCGGTAGTTGATTATTCGCTATAACAACTATTCGCGGCATCTCTATTTAATTCTCAAATCGGTAAAAAAAGACTATCCGAGAAAAAAACTGTAACCTTGTCACACAATTTAGGAAATAAAACGCTTTCTTTGAGTATGAATGTAACAAGCTTTCGAGTAAGAGTATCAATACCATTAAATCCAAAACCCAGAAAGCAAACACTGATGAAAAAACCAAAAACGGCCCGGGGAGATACGTCACTAAGATAATGTGTTATCTTACGTTCAACACCGAATCTACAGTTCAATCTGCCTGCCTTTTCTCAACTACGTATGTTGGGGTCAGCTTCCAGTCTAACCGAATGCAGCTGAATACCAGTATTTTACATGGAGCGGCTGCCTATCTGACCACCACAACCCAGTAACTAGGTAATACGATATCCCTTGGTAAGACTGGTTGTCAAACTTTCGGACTTCTGACGACCTGTAGGTAACGACTGTTAAAAGATACACGAGTGACAGCCGGGACAAACAGCTTAACGTGCTTTCCGGGGCATGGAGGAGTCTTGGTATGTAAAGATGGTCACCATCCACAGACCAACCCCGGTAAGCGTAGCTTAACCTCATGAATTGACCCGTGCGGCTGTTATTACTTAGCCACGAGCTCCTCACAGGGTAATCTATAGCTGAGCGGTTTCCTAAAAGAGCGGTGGCCGCCACATAACGGCCGCAGTGACGGCCGCCATGATAAGGATGGCACCGCGAAGGAGGAGGCAGAACGCGTGAGGGAAAGGCAAAATTCGCGCCCTCACGCCCCTAGCCGCCGCAGGAGATGCCCTGGGCGTCGGGAATCGCAGGCCGATTCCCGGCCACCGTAGGCGCGGGCTTGCGGACGGTGAGCAATGGGTAGCTCGCCGTCCGATAAGGACCAGGCCCGGGTCGACGGCGCGTTATGTTCCACGCGCGCCTCAAAGAGATGTCAGCAAGTGAAGGGGTCCGATAGGACCGATGCCTACCGGGGTTGCGGGAAAGTCCGAAAGGGCCGTGGCCCCTGGCAACGTACGGGATTTGACTTTGTAGTGTCAAAAATACGGTAGCGGTCGCTCGCGGCTATTTAGTATTTTTTGGGTCCCCTAATTGCGGTTCACAAAGAGAGGCACAATCATTATATAAGTGTTTTCAATAATATTTTTAGGAGTTAAAATGGGAGTTATTAGAAGTTCGATTAAATACATGCGTACTTAAATTAATTGTGAGTACATAAGTCGCCACTTTGCAAAAAAAAAAAACATAATTTGCGCAAATTACAAAATTCAAAAAAATAAAAAAAATTCAAAATTCAATTCAATTCAAAACATTTATTTCACATAAACCTACATGGGCACTTAGGAAACGACAGAAGCTAGGTGCACGGTTCCAATTGGTTGTTTCAAGAAACTCCACGGTTACTCTTTTAAAAATAACGTGCTTTTACAATATTGTTCAGTGTACAGTGTTATTAGCAATGATCGGAGTAGGTAGATTGATTTTTGGTACTTGTATCATAAATGCACACAGAAAGAATAACATGGATAAGCCATTTTTCTATTCAATTAAATATTGTTAATGTTGGTAGTGATATTATTACTACTCAATTCAAAGTTGGTGATGGTATGTTCAACAGCTTAAGCAAACAAACACAATACTAAAAATATTGTTATAGTACATCGGTTTAAACTCCTTGTAACAAGTAAAATATTACTTACCAAAGCTTGGAATCGTGACTGTTTGCCGTTAAAAAAAATTATGAAGAATATAATATTGCTCATTTTAATACAATTCCTACCTAAGTTCCGTTTTTTTTTAAATAATCAACCAATTCCGGAGGAATATCCATATTAATATATACGTTTCGGATCAATGACAATGACCCCAATTCAATCTACCTACTCCGATCATTGGTTATTAGGTATGGGAGGACAGTGTAGGTCTTTCAACAAGTACCAGGTACTTAACAGAATAATGATGGTCAACAAAACTACAGTCCACTAGGCCTACAGCGTTCTCACATTCACAAAATTGAAAAGAATCTATATAAAGATAAATAAATTAATAAAAACAAAAACTTATTTTAAACGAAATGACGTGGTTGCTATTACAGCTGTATCAAATCTGAATAATTATCATGTCCACAAAAGCCACTAATAACGAGTTGAAATTAAATTTTAGGTTTATAATGTCAAATAAATAGGGTGATTTAGTCAAGGAAGAATGTAAAAAAAAAAAAAATGTAATCATGGTAATTTGGGAGCAGTTAATAGACTCTTACATAATTTGCCGTTAATGAGGTACCAGGGACAAAAAGGTTTATATAATTTGCGCTATATTAGATGCCATAATAATATTTACGCAAAGGCAACCGAATTATATTTTCCTCTACGAAAAAAAAAATTAAGGAAGCGGCCCAAAGACACATTTTACGTTCCTTTCTCGTTTAGAAAATATTAGAATATTTAATATATTTTCCTTCTTGTGTCGGAAAATTCATTTATTTTGTTTTGTTTGTTTGTATAGCGTGTATCAGAAATGATGACACATTTGTACATCTAAATGAAAATTTTTCTCCATGGGACCTACATCATAATCGCGAAAAAATAATCAGCTATCCTAATTACGCAACACATTTTCGTAAACGATTACTACAAATTTGTTTCATTTTGACAGTACAACAATATTCATTGCGTTATTTACATTGTTGAGCCGACTTTTTTTTCGAACTTATGTAGCAATGGATGAGCAATTTGTTTCAAAACGATTCAAATTCCGATTGATCGTGTATTACGTAATTAGGGTACTGGGGCCTTATTATGAAGTATTAATGCCATCATTATTCCACTGCGAAAAAAGGATGGTGCTAGCGGCCTTGTATAGCTCCGTCTCTCATTCACACTGGAGCAATGGTGGCATTTATACGTCATATTACGGCCCCTGCTGTCCCTTACATTTGGGTCGAGTAGGTGTTGAAGTTTTGTACGTTACCACGATGTTGGTCCCCATGGAGAAAGTTGTTCAGATTGATTGTCTGTACCACACCCTTAAATATAACCAAACCTTTCTGTTACACACTGTATGATAATTCTATTGAAACTGTGCCTTTTGACTAACTGAATCCTAGGGGAAATCAGGCTGAGAAAATCTGATAGTACCTATCTTTTTGTAGTCATAAAACAAATAAAATTACAAAACTTTTTTTGCCTAGACTTAAATTGCAAATTCACTAACTTGATTAGGTACATTTTGAAGTTATGAAACCACAAAAAAAAATGTTTGCGTCGTATTTTACTTGGCATAAAAGCAGCAAGTGCTCTATTCCACCGTCTTAACATTGAAAAAAAAACAAAAATCGGTTTCATAGAAGGGCTTGTGGGCTGTGGCTAAATAGTAACAGCCGCACGGGTCAACTGAAGGTTAAACTGCGCTTGCCGAGGTCGGTCCAGAGATAGGTGAACATCTGTTAGATATCGAGACCCCTCAGTGCCTCGAAAAGCACGTTAAAGAGAAAGCGTCAAATTCAAATTTTCTTACGATTTTTGCAATTTTCAGGTCAGTATCAGGTTGTATATTGATCTAAATATGATTCGCGGCCGTATCAAATGTTTATTTATATAATTATAATTATAAAAATCATCAATACAACTCTCTAAGTTTATGTTGAATGACTGTTTCATGATATCATGCACATTTGAGGATTATGCTATTTTTTTGGTGAACTGGGCCTATTTGGCGTAGCCGCGAGGCTCACATTCCTGCTAATATCTTACAACTCACTTTACACTTTTTATTTGTTTTCTTTCTTTTTTAAAATTATTTTTTTACTTGTAGTACAATATGATGTGTTGTGTGCCTTTTAGTCTGTGCTAAATAAATGTATTTTCTTTACCCAATAACTGTGTTGTGGACGTCAGATAGGCAGTTGCTCTAAGTAAAGTACTGGTATTCAGCTGCATCCGGTTAGACTGGAAGCAGACCCCAACATAGTCGTATATATAATGTAATATTTAAGATATTATGTTCATTCATTATTGTGCTACTGTTTGTTTTTCCTTAAATAAATAAATAATTAAATATTTGGTAAGCACATTTAAGCAGGAATAAAGTACCACCCTCAAATTATATTAAAAAGAAAACGACAACAAACAATTTCACAGAAATTCACACAGACATTTTTGTAGATTCCACGTATAGTATGTTATGAAAAGATAAATAATTAACTGATCCTCTAAAAACTTGTTTGACCTTCTAATGATGGACACTTTTATAAATAAATGAACCTCTTAAAACTTTTGGCTTCTAATGAACCAAATTCTTTTAAATTTTCTGGCCTTTTTCCGCAGTTGGTCGCTGTAACTAGACTAATGTAGGTACCCCGACCAAACGGGTTAGGTCAGGAACAGCTGTGGCCAATCACACTTACTTATTTGAGGTTCTCAAAAAGAGGCGCAATCAGTGTTTAATTAATACATTTAGAAGCGCAAAATCGAAGTTATTAGAGGTTTGATTAAATGAATGCCTTATAAAAAGCAGCTTTTAGAAGATATAATAATTTTACGAGAACCTAAAGTAACGGAAAAAATATCACTAGATATTCCCTTAAATAGAATATCTGGAACAAAAAGTAATTTGATCTGTTATGAAAAATCTAATGTCCTCACGTTACGCCACGGTATGACGTAAATCTGCCGTCAATTCGCTATTCGCCATATAGCGCTGGGTATAAGTAGAGAGGATGGGTATAATGTCTCATTTACATTACCACTCAAATGTAATAATTACCTGAGCGACCGAGCTTTGCTCTGATGAAAATAGAGAATGCTCATTTAATAGTACAGGATAGTTCATACTAATTCCATGCTGCCATGATAGTACATACTAAATTAATGCTGCCACGATAGTACATACAAATTTCATGCTACCACAGGTCATTATTCTACGGTAGCCATCTTGTTTTAAACTTTGGGCGACCGAGCTCTGTTAGGGTGAAAATAGAGAAAACGAATTTTCCCAGATATGAGACCTAGCTAGATCAATTTTTCGCCCCCGTAAACCCTTATATTGAAATCGTTAGAGCCGTTTTCGAGAACGTGATTACAAATATATATATATGTCGTGGCCAGATCTTAGAATTGACCATTTCATGAAATGGCCAGCTAACATTGGCCGTATCGTTTAAACGTCAACGTTTAATGATAAATGTCAGTCGACGTTTGGCCATATCATTAATGTAGGGTATCCATGGTGTAAGGTGTAGTAAAAATAGTCAAGTAACTGCGACTAACTTAGAAATAGCACTCGCCGGCCGCTGCTACGGCACCGCTCGCTCGGCTCGCGCGCGGTTGGTCACAGTTCTAACCTTTTTTTTTTTTTTTTTTGTTCGGGGTGGAAAATCCTCATGGATGTCCTCCGCCCTGGGGTGGGCGGAGGGGTCTGTCAGACTCTTACTGACTAAAAACCACCCCGGTGTTCCGTCTCACACCTACGCTGGGGTCGCGGGAACGTTCAAATCTTCCGCGACCCCGACTGGTGCCAGCCCGCCTCTGCGGGCTCCGTCTCGTCGAGCGGGGGGAGTGAGGTGTTGACTCCCCCCGCGACGTCTAAGAGGGGCGCGCGTGGAACACTACGCGCCGCCACCTCGGGTCCAGATGTATGGGGGGCGACGGACTTCCCCGGGTCCGTCGCCCCTGGACCCATTTAGGGGGGCTGGAAGAGGGCGTTGTCCGCCCTCCGCCGACGCCCGGTGCGCCTGCTGCGGGCCGGGTGAGAGGATGAAATCTCTCTCTCCCGTTCCGCAGCCTCCCTCTGCGAGATTACTACTTCGCAGAAGGATACCACCGCGTCCCAGGACGCTTCGCTGCCGACCATTGCATTCACAACGGCCGACAGCGACAGGTCACTGCCTACTCCTGAGATGAGGGCACGGCGCGGCTCCTCCCAAGCGGCACACTCTGCCAGCGTATGCCGCGCCGTGTCCTCCCGGCAGTCGACGCAGTGGTGACACCGGGCGTCCGGCCCCCTGTTTATGCGACACAGGTACTTCCCGAAGCAACCATGCCCCGAGAGCACCTGTGTCACCCGAAATGACAGGGAGCCGTGCCTCCTCCCGAGCCAGAGGTCGAGCACTGGCCGGACCGCCTCGATGGTGACGAGGCCGGCGGTAGGGCGTGAAAGCCTGTCCCGCCATTCCGCCACCAGGACCTCGCGAAGCTGCGACCGACGCTGCTCCAAATGGCGCTGCATCGGTCGCTCGCCCCGCGCCCGCGCTTCCTCGCGCCACCGATACAGTGACGCGAGTACCTTCGCCTCCAGGTCCCAGGGCGGGGATCCGGCCAGTGCACAAGCCGCCTCGTGGGAGATCGTGCGGTACCCCCTGATGACTCTGACGGCCATAGCTCTCTGCGGCTTTCGCAGCACAGAGATGCTACCGGCCGTCAGGTCAGCCGCCCAGATCGGGGCCCCGTAAAGGGCCATCGATCGCACGATCCCCACGTAGAGCCGTCTACAAGCGGCGCTCGGGCCCCCCAGATTGGGAAGCAGCGTTGACAGCGCCCCAGCCGCGCCCAACAACTTGGGCGCCAACCGCCGGAAGTGAGGGCCGAAATCCCATCGGCTGTCGAGCACCAGTCCCAGATACTTCATGGTGGGCTCGACAGCGATTCGGACCCCCCCGACCACGATGTGTGATCCGGGCGGTGGCGCCCGCCGGGAACCATGAAACACCATGGCCTCCGACTTGTTGAGGGCCACCTCCAGGCCGAGGCGCCGTATGCGGCTCACCGTCTGTGAGACCGCAGCCGTCGCCAGCAACGCTGCCTCCCTGTGCGATTTCCCCCGAGCCGTGACCAGCGTGTCGTCCGCGTAGCACGTCAGGTCCACGCCCGGTGGGAACTCGCCTCTCAGCACCCAGTCGTACCCGATGTTCCACAGGAGCGGCCCCAGAACCGATCCCTGTGGAACACCGCACGACATGAGGCGCTGGTTTCCGCCATCACGTCCCACGTAGGTGACACACCTCCCCGCCAAATAAGCCCCAACGATGCGGCGGAGGTAGGGAGGCACCCGATGGTACCGCAGTGCCTCCCGAATACAACTCCAGGGCAGGGTGTTGAAGGCGTTGGAGATGTCCAAGGACACCGCCACCACCACCCCACCCCGGGACACCGTTTCCTCTGCCAGGACTCTCACACGCGCTATTGCGTGTATGGTGGAGCGCCCATGCCGAAAGCCGAACTGGCTCTCGTCCAGGTCCGGCCCCTCTCCGCACAAGTGGCCGACGAGGCGGGCTGCGAGTATACGCTCGAACAGCTTACCCACCTCGTCTAGCAGCACTATGGGCCGGTACGCGGACGGCAAGTCTGCAGGGCGCCCCGCCTTCCTGAGCAGGACCAGACGACCACTTTTCCACAAAGTGGGAAACTGGCCCCGCTCCAGGCACGCTGTGAAGAGTCGTCTTAGCTGGGGCTCTAGCTCCTTCAGAGCGAGGGCTAATGCTAGGCCGTGAATTCCGTCTGGCCCCGGAGCCACATTCTTGGCCCGGAGCCGCATCAAGGCCGCCCCCATCTCTGCCTGTGTCACCTCTGGGACGCTGATGGCGTTTTCCTCCGTAGACTCTGCGGCTGTGGGCAAAGCCATCGGCGGCGGAGTGTGCTCCGCTCTTGCCGGGAAGAGGGCTGCGACTACCTCATCCAGCAGCTCGGGTTGGAGACTCTCCGTAAGTGGGGGCGCTGCGGCTCTTAGTTTCCCTCGAACCGCTCGATAAGGGCGCCCCCACGGATCCCCGTCTAGAGTCTCCAACATCCCTTCCCTGGCTCGCGTTTTCGCCTCACCGATGGCCAGCCACAGAGTCCCCTTAGCCGCGCGGTACACCTCATACAGCGCGGCTTCTTCGTCAGGGACCCGACGACGTCGTCTTCGATAACGGGTGTACTGGCGTCTCACCGCCACGCACGCGACTCGTAAGTGCGCGATTTCGGCGGACCACCAGTACACCTGGCGCCTTGCGGACTGTGCGTGGACCCGGGGCATGGACGCGTCGCAGATTTGCGTCATCGCCCCGCGGAACCACAGCGCCTCCTGTTCGACGTCGACGTCGACGGGTCCGTTCGTTGCCGACTCCCGGCTCCAGGCCTGAACAATAGCGGCCTCCTCGAGAAGTTCCCTGTCGATGCGCTTGCGTGCCCAGCGCGGGCCGTCCATTCGCGAGACTGATGATCTGCGGCCGCCAGCGGTCTGGGCGGAGACGTCGAAACGGATATATCTATGATCCGACAACGTCTCCACCTCCACGGCGACTCGCCAGTCACGAACACGGCTCGCGACAGCAGGGCTAGCGAACGAGACGTCAACAATCGATCCGCCCCGCTGCCGCACGCACGTGTGGACCGAGCCCCGGTTCAGGACGACCAGGCCAGTCGTGACCGCCCACTCCTCCAATGCCTCACCCCTAGCATCGGTCACTGGGGATCCCCACGCCGCAGATTTGGCGTTGAGATCGCCCAGCAACAGCACGGGGCGAGGATGGAGTTGGCCCACGACGGCACCCAACTCGACAAGGAACCTCTCGAAGTCGGCGAGACTCTTGTTGGGCGAAAAATACGCTCCAACAACGCCAATGCCGTCCACGAGGGCGGCTACCCAGCCGTGACCTCGGGACGGGTTGACGAGAGCCCCGCCAATGATGGCCACCAAACCGTCAAGGTCTCCCACCCAGCTATCCCGGGGGGGGACAAAGTACGGCTCGGCGACCACAGCCACGTGAATCGACCACTCTGCCATGCTCTGGATCAAGAGATCCTGAGCTCTGGCACAGTGGTTGATATTGCCTTGGAGGAAATGGTAATGGTGTATAGACATTATGCGCATTCCATTCCCTCCGCACCATTCCTAGGCCGGGAGTCGGCCGAAGGGCAGCCAGGCTGAGGGGGGGGTAAAGAGCCCCCCGCAGCCTTGGCATCCCTTCTCTTCTTTTTGTTGTTGGCGGGCACGCCACAGGCCTTTCCACCCACCCTGTGTCCGGCGGGCCTCCCTGCAGCTGTACAGAGGCTACAGTTTGGCGCCGCCGAGCACTTAGCCGCCTTGTGGCCGGGCTGACCGCAGCGATAACACTGGTCGCTGCGGTCTATTTCGGCGGTGCACCGTGCTCGGACATGCCCGAAGTCCAGGCACCGGTAGCACCGCATGGCCCTGGGCTGCAGCAGCTTAGCTCTCGCTGCAACCCACCCCACCAACAAACGCCCACCGTCAGCGACTTTGTTCGCCGCCGCCACCGGGCACCGCACCCAGATCGTGCCGAGCCCGGAAGCGTCGGCGCGAATGTCGCCCGTCCGCACGTTTTCGGGCGGACATCCACCTACTCGGGCGACGGCCGCCATGACCTCAGCCGGGGTCGTCGAGTCGTCCAGACCATCGACGCGCAGCTCAGCGGTCTTCATCGGCCTGGACACCCGGACGTCATCCGGATTGAGGACCTCTCTCAGCTTGGCGGCCAGGATGTCCGCCTTTTCACCGCTAGAGGCACCCGACACCTCGAGCAGCCGCGCTCCCGTAATCGCCGGCCTCAGTTTGAAGCCGGACGGTGTGCCGAGGTCGGGAAACGCGACTTTGGCTTTCGCTTCTGCCAGGACCGCCGCGTAGGTAACGCCCCTTTCGACGGCTCCGGGCTGCAGCGTGAGCACTACAGCCGCGGAGCGTGGTGCTTTGACCTTAGGCGGTCCCCGGGCCTTCTTCGGTGCCAGTGCTCCAGCGGGTGCCGGTGGCGGTGGTGCCGTCTTCGTCCCGCGACGGCGGCCCCTCTTGACGACCGTCGTCCAGGCTTCCGGGGTAGGCCCGGGCGCGGCCGCCGGTGGCGCAGCTGCCCGGGAAGTGGGGACACGCGTACCCTCCGTGGGCCCCCCGGTCCTCCCTCCCGACTGACTGGACCCAGCCGCCGTGGTGGTATTGGGCCCCTGAAAAGCGGGTTGAGTGTGGTACAATATTGGTCGCTTCGGAACTCACTTCACTTCGCAAGTGACTGGGTGATGCTTACAGAATGCAAAATCAAGGTAATTTTGAACCTTATGCGAAGTGAGAGTGAATAGCGAAGTGAGATGCGAGTTGTTGTTTGAATTTTACAGAATCGACGTACTGCTCGGGTGAAAATAGAGAAAACGAATTTTCCCAGATATGAGACCTAGCTAGATCGATTTTTCGCCCCCGTAAACTTCTGTATTGAAATCGTTAGAGCCGTTTTCGAGAACGTGATTACAAATATATTATATTATGTCGTGGCCAGATCTTAGAATTGACCATTTCATGAAATGGCCAGCTAACATTGGCCATATCGTTTAAACGTCAACGTTTAATGATAAATGTCAGTCGACGTTTGGCCATATCATTAATGTAGGGTATCCATGGTGTAAGGTGTAGTAAAAATAGTCAAGTAACTGCGACTAACTTAGAAATAGCACTCGCCGGCCGCTGCTACGGCACCGCTCGCTCGGCTCACGCGCGGTTGGTCACAGTTCTAACCTAACCTAACCCATATGGTCGGGGTGCCACATAAGCGGCGTAAATTTTTAATTATTAGACACTAATTTTAAGTGCTATGTTGCATGTTGCGCCGCGGCAGCGGCCGGCGAGCACTACTTCCAAGTTGATCGCTTTCCATAATATCATAATTGGAAACTCAATAAAAGTCCATTGACTTTTTTTGCGTGGTCACCCTGCTTTGTTTGATTTGTGGTATGCCGCCGCCATGATGAACAACAAAAACACAGCGACATGAACGCCTCTACCGGTGGATAATCTAACTATTTTACGATATGATCACTAATGTTTGGCCACATCATGAAGTAGTCGTGCGTTTAACTGTTCATATCATTAAACGTTGAGTATTCAATGATCTGGCCAGGCCACATCATGATGTGACCAGTGGATGATGTTCATTTCATGAAATGATTAATTTTAAGATCTGGCCACGACATATACAAATATTACTCATTTACTTAATAGTACCTATAGGATTATGAGTAGCAGGTACAGTTAGCCTCAAAAAATGTGAATATCACCGTAAGATTGTGAAAACCGTTAGTTTATAATCTATCGGTATTATTTCTGTTAGATTATGAACTGTCGAGAAATTGTGAAGTGCAACAAACCATTCACAATTTAACGCATTATTTTTCGATACTTTATAATCTATAGAAATGGGAAACCGACAAATTGTGAACTGTACAGATTGGCACTGCAGCAGTGCTATGTATTCTATAAAAATCTCACGGTGAAAACTTATGTGAAGTGAGCTGTCAATATTGTCCATCCTTAGCGTCAGTGGAATGACAGCTCACTTCACCTAAGTTTTCACGGTGAGAGTTTTACAGAATAGATCGGCTTCCTTGCGACGTAACGCACCTTGCGCTAATACTAAATAGCCTGCCTAGCTGCGAGCAACTTGGAAGCAGCGCTCGTCGCGCATACTTCTTGGACTGGACATACAGCTTGTCCAAATTCAAATCACGCGCCCTGCAACCGTATTACCGCATTATCGTAATATGCGGTAGTGGGGCGCGTCATTTCAGAGTGGACAAGCTTTACCTTCGCCATATCGTAGGTATCACAATGTAAGGGAAAAAATGACACGTTCACACTTCAAATATGGCTATTGTTTTCACATAAAATGAGCTAATTAATGTCCAAAGATAGTTTTTCATTAGCTGTGGGCACGGAAACAGCTTCGAGGAGCAATTTTCACAGTCTCTTAAGGTCAACCCCAGACATCAATTTAATATATATACGAATATAATAAACTGACTGACTTGACTGCCTCGTTGGTCTCAAGGCCGCAAGCGCTACTGCTGATCATGATAGTCCCGGGTTCGATTCCCCCGGGTCGGGCAAAGTGTTATTGGTTTTTTTTTTGTTTTTTTGGGTGGGAAATTATCAAATAACTTCTCCAGTACTGGGCGGAGCGGAAGGGGGTGTCTGACTCTTACTGACTAAAACCCACCCGTGTTCCTTCAGTTGCCAGTACGTTGCCAGGGGCCAGGGTATCCCTTTCGGACTTTCCCGCAACCCCGGCAGATATTATTGGGTTTTCCATCTAGAATTGCTCAGTTGCAACCCGGAGTCTGGATATGTGCCGGGTTGATGGCATTAGGCTCGCCCCCTATTACATAGAACTTAAACATAACTGGCGAAATGTGGGTGTACTATAGGCACACCTCTCTCTAACCCTTCGGGGAATACAGGTGTATGGTATATTTATGTTATGAATATCTCGGAAATACTCTACTGAGTTAACTAATCGGGACGCCAGTGCCGCTTAGCGGCGCTCGGCAGAGTCTACAACATAACGCTCGGACCTGCCGGAGCTAAGCAGACTTCATTGGTGGCGGTCAAGCAGTGAACACGTTCAGAAACTGTTGCGCATTCCGAAAAGTTGTGTTGTGTACAGTCACGAGCAATAATATATATACATTGTCACATATTCTAAAATATCTTAACTTCTACCATTCAAAAAATATGTATACGACATTTTTTTCTAAATTACCTAATCATCAAATAGTGTCAAAACTGGGTATACATTAGTTTCACAGTAATATAAACGAAACAAAATCAGTATGAAGTGTACACTTCCAATGTATTTTTTAAGTATCCATGACTTATATACGTGTTATAGTAATTGTCATGGATATATTAAAATGACATTGAAAGTGTATACCTACTTTTTATTGTTTTTGTTAAGATTATTCATGTACCATTGTACAATACAATGGTTTCTGAATTGGACGAATTCAGTGATGATGATTAATACAATCATCACCAGTCTGTTAATTTTAAATACGAGGTATCGATAATTAAATTAATTGAAATCTTGTGTAGCCACCTTCAGCGTTTATAACATCTTGCAACCTTTCCCGCATTTACCAAATCATATTGTAACATACATTATTGCCTCTAAAGCTATTCCATATCTCATGGATATGTCTGGCCAAGGCTTCTCTGGTTCTAGCTTGGTTGCTGTCCCACTCTTGGACTGATGGTCCAAGAGTGGGCCTATTGATAATCCTCACACAAATTAACAAATTATCAATAGGATTGAGGCTTTTAGGCGACCACGGCAACGAATTTACGAAATTTCGGTTGCAATTGAACCAGGCCTGAGTGAATCGAGAATTATGGACGCCTGAATTGTCCTGCACAAAATCAATAGGCGTCAATTCGGGAAAGCATACCTCTAGACTAGGCAGTAAAATTTCTAACTTTCTTCTTATAACTTCTTCTTTTTCTAAAATACTGGTATATTGCTCGCTATTGATTCGACCACTGATCTCGGTCAATTCACTGGGTCCGCTGATTGCCATCCAGCTCCAAACACCGAAGCTTATCCGGCCACTTCTTCTAGATAGCAGTTAATTTATTTCCAAATAACGAGTGTTAAAAGGCCGCCATAAAAACAAACGAAGAAACAAATAAATTTTCATCCGAAAAAATGTCTTTGCTAAAATCGTAGTTTAGATATTCTCAAGCATCCTAGTCGATAATTCTAGTCGCCGTTGTTTATGGCGTGCAGTTAAAAGTAGTTTTCGCGCCGGAACTCTGTGATGTCTGCCAGCTGTGCTTAGGCGACGTCGAATCGTTTAAGATGATATGCGACATGAAGATGATATGTCCTGAATTTGCACGATGCTATTACTAACCACCCTGTTCGAATAAATAATATAATAAGATCCTATATTTATGTACACTGATTTTGTCAATTAGGAAAAATCAGGCGACTTATTTCCGAGCTCAAGCTGCTTGAAACTGCTGCTTTGTAATTGTTTACATAATTTCGAAACTGTACTGTATACATGTTTCTGAAATTTCCTTGTGTACATAATTATGTAACTAAAAGTGAATATTATTTTTTGGTAATCTATTGTTAACGAAAATTTCATAAAAAATGTGTACTTAATTTTGACACAATTTAACGTTTACATAATTATTAGACACAGTTAGCATACTTATTTTTTGCGATTTAATGTTGATACATGAATTTGAATTTTAAGGGCGTTTCTATGTTATTACTCGTGACTGTACTTACAGTGTGTGTATTGCTAGTGTGATTAATTTGATCGTGAATTATAATTTGATTTCTACTGCAAACGGTTTTTCTTTTGCGCAATAACCAACACTACCCACAGTACGCCCACAGTAGTTAAAGAGACACATACCCTCCTCCGTTATCAGAATTGGGGTTCGTGTTGGTTCAGGAGCAAAAAAAAAACGCGATAAGTGTGAGCACGTGTTGCAAGCAGTGAACGACGAGTGGAGAGTCTCCGGCCGCAGCTTGTGGGGGACGTGGTGAGCGCTCTGTTCCCTTCGAGAGGGGAACATGCCTCCCCGCCCAAAGCTCCGCCTACTGCGGTGCCCGATGCGGACCACACCGCCGACGACGACGACGGTGCTCCGGAGGTGACCGAGGTAGAGATGAGAGTGGCGGTACGTAGGCTGAATGCCAAAAATACCGCCCCAGTACCCGACGGCTTACCTGGGAAAGCCTGGGTCCTGGCCTTGGAGGCTCTCGGGCCTTGACTAAGGGGGCTCCGAAGCGCATGCTTGGAGAGGGGCCAGTTCCCACTTCGCTGGAAGACGGGGAAATGAAACTGGTCCTCATCAAGAAGCCGGGGCGCCCTGCGGACTCTCCGTCCGCTTACCGGCCCATCGTGCTACTCGATGAGGTGGGCAAGCTCTTTGAAAGAGTCGAGAAAAAAGTCGGAAAGATCGCTAAGTGAAAACGAAGGGTTAGGTGCTCCACTTTTTCACTAGCAACGGGGAGTATAATTTGCGACTGGTCTTTTCCAATTCATATGTACTTTCTGAGTTTATCTTGCACATTACTGACATCGCTGAAGGAAAAACATCGTGAGGAAACCTGAACTTATAGTTAAGATGCAGATATATACAAAATTCGGATGTACTAAACATGTCTGCCTACGCCTTTGGGAAATACAAGCGAGATGTTAGCGCAGCATAACCTAAAATTGTTCCCGACTCGTCCATTCATCTTCAAATATTTAATCTCCTAAAGCCGGCTGTTACTGTAATAAAAACATTGTTAGAGGTACGTTTTACACTTTATTATTACTTAAACGTTACAGGAGATTGTTACTAAACTGGTTTAAACTTAATGGGGATAATGACTAAAAAAATATTTTTTGTCCGTCTTGTAGATTATAAAAAAATTACGTACACGTAATTTTTCTTTTTTTACGTTATCAAAAGATTACGGCGATACATTGAGTTAAAATGTGCCATGACGTCACGAGTATGTAGATTTTATACTTACCTGTGGCGTATCAACCCCCACTCCCTAACTTTAATGCGTTGTATCTAAGTAATTTTTTATTAATATGATAAAGCAAAAAATACGAGTCTAATATTTTTTTATTACCTAACTGACGGACTAAATAGAATTTCTTTTTTTTGACCCAGGCATCATCCCTATCTATTAAGCTTGGTAATCGATAAGTAAACTTAGTCTGCTAAGACGTCATACCTGGCTGGGAAGTTTGTCACTAACAGTCATAGGTAATAAGGTAATACGGGCTGGTATCCGCAAAACCACGTCAAAGCGCGTATTTTGCGTGCGGGTGGGAAAATCGGTTATTTTAGCCACCCCAGCTCCTCAAAGCCAGCAACGCCTTGGCGTCACTGACAATCTCACGTAGGGTACCTGTGTTACCGAAGTACTTTGCCCTGTATGTGGCGACCACCGGGCAGTTTAACAGCACATGAGCTGCTGTCTCGTCTTCCTCCATGCAGGCTCTGAATTTTGACGTTCAAAAGTGCCTTATAAGGGCCTATTTGAAATAAATGATTTGACTTGACTTGACTTGACTTGACTTTGCACAGCGGACTGAAAGTCATTCATTAAGTTAAAATAAAAATTAAAGAAATTTATTCTAAAAAAAATACTCTGTGGGAGTGATTTCGTGAAAAGGGACGGAAGTGTGTAACAGGAAGCCGGGGAACCGCGCACTATTTGATTTGACCAATAAGCGCGCGTGTTGCTAGAGTTGGCCGTCAGATGGTACCAACCCATTTTCCGAGTGGTTGGTACTGTCAGCCAAGATGTCAGATGTTACACATCTTATGTGACTACCACCCTGTAATCGTGCCACGGCAAGGTAAAGGACACTTCCCAAACTGAGAAGGAAAAAAGAAATCAAAGTAAAAAGTCATTTATTCAAACATGGCTGAGAATCAGCACTTTTTGAAAGTCAACATTACATAAGACGATCCCCAAAAACGCCCGTCCTTCCACTTCTGCTTTAGCTGGGAAGAAGAAGTGGCGCAACAAACGCCCCAGCAGCAACGCTGTTTGTAAAGTTAGATGAAGGTTTTTCTTATATTTTGCCGCCCGGCTATGCCGAATCATGCTGACATGTGGGTAGCACCCCTTAAGCTACGATTTCCTAGAAAAGCGGTGGCCGCCACACAACGGCCGTAATGATAGCTGCCATGAAAATGATGGCAGCGGGGTTTGACTTTACGGTTTTAAATAAATACCTGTGTAGGTATGCCTAATCCAAGATTAATGTAACAAAAAGGATTCAAAACTAATGTATTTGTAATCCTGTTTCAACTTAACCAATGTTAATTAAAATGACATAAACGAATACCCTGCGGTTAAGCTTTTCAAGTCTAAAGGTTTATAACTATGTGGTGGTAACAAGCAATAATCCTTGTTTTAATTAAAGTTTTAAAATAATAAAGTTTGTTCTTTGTGTCTGATTTGGGATAATCTCTTTGCATGACAACCTTTTAATCCTTACATAATTATACACGTGTTACACATTCACATACTAAAATCTCAACTAATATTATAAAGAGAAAAGATTAGATTTTTTGTATGTTTGTTTGATAAGATAAGACATTTATTTGTAGAAACATGAGTATACATACAAGGCATGCAGGTTGCTCATAAACCAAAAAAATCCGTCATGTTCGGCCTTTGTGGCATACAAATATATAAATAAGAAAAGTCATTCATGGGTAAAAAAAAATATTAAATTTTCAAACAAACTAAAAATTAAATTTGAACAATAAACTATAAATTTTAATAAAACTATATTCTAATTATAAATTGTCAAAATTATAAAATGCCAGTAAATATTTGTTAAATTCGTAATATTACAGTATCTCATTTAAAATTTCGAAAATACTGTAGTATGCTTTCTTAGATATAATTTTAGCCTCCATCCCTTAGGAAGATTATTAAATATTAAAGGCGCCATGCAAAATACACTTTTCCCATAAATGCTGTTTTGGAACCATTGAGCAAAGCATATTGCTATCGCGTCTGACGCGACTAAATTTGTCTGCCATGCGTGGAAATAATTGCCGATTGCATTTTACAAACATGACAACTTCCAATATGTACAGAGACGGTAACGTCAGTATGTTATATCGAATGAAATACGGTTTACAACTGTTAGTCGAATCTAATTTAAACATCGTACTAATACACCGTTTTTGGGCTTTGAAAGGCATATCCTTGGCAGTCGAATTTCCCCAAAGGATAATTCCATACCATAGGTGCGATGAAACTAGACCGTGGTAAGCTGTTAGCAATGCGTCAGTGTTAATCACAGGAACTAATTTGTGTAGGGAATAAGAAGAGTTACAAATTGTTTGCTTAAAATTTCAACGTGTTCTTTCCAATTTAACTTTTTGTCAATAGTTACACCGAGGAATTTAGCAGTGTTTATTTATTCAATGGTTTTTTCATTATATTGGACCTTTAGATCAGATAAAGTTGGTAAGCGTTGACTGAAATGCATAATATTAGTTTTATTGAGATTTATCCTTAAATTATTATTATCAAAATATTTTACTATCGATATAAGATAATTATTTATGTCACTTTTATATTCGTCTTTAGTATCGCGTTGAATTGTTATGGTACTGTCGTCAGCAAAAAGGGTCACAGGTTGATCAACATATTTGGGTAGGTCATTTATATACAATATGAATAGTGGAGGGCCCAACACTCTACCTTGAGGAACTCCATATTTAATTAAAAGTTCATGTTAGTGGAATATTTCTTCACGTTTAGTTTTTGTATTTATTGAGGATATTTCTGTGAGTTGCTTTCTGTTGTCTAAATATGATTTAAATAGTTTTAGAACGTTGCCTCTAGCACCGTATGTCTCTATTTTATCTAAGAGAACATCATGCCTTTTTTTATTTTTTATTACGGGGTAAATCCTCATGGATTTCCTGCGCCCTGGGGAGGGCGGAGGGGCCTGTCAGAATCTTACTGACTAAAACCACCCCGGTGTTCCGTCTCACGCTTGCACCGGGGATCACGGGATCTAATGCGACTTCAGCGATCCCCGGCTAGTGCCGGCCCACCTCTGCGGGCCACCTCGAGTTAGGGGGGAGTGAGGTGTAAAACTCCCCCTTTACGTCATAGAGAGGCGCGCGTGGAACACTACGCGCCATCATCTCGGGTCCTAAGGAGTAGGGGGCGACGGATTTCCCCAGATCCGTCGCCCCTGGACCCATTTAGGGGGACTGGAAGAGGGCGTTATCCACCCTCCGCCAACGCAAAAGAACATCATGCCTAACGTAACCGGACGCTGGGGTCATGTCACAGAATATTGTGCAAACAGGGTTGGTCTTGTCAAAATTTACCATAACTCTATACAAAAAAATAAAAAATGCCATATGAATAGTTTTATTTTTTCTAAATCCTTTTTCCTCAGTTACTAATAAATTATGTTTTTCCAAATTTTGGCTTAATTCTTTGAATTTAAATTTTTCATAAATTTCGGAGATAACACTTATAGTCGAGATCGGTCTGTAATTTTCTATATCATCTTTATTTCCCTTTTTAAACAAAAGCTTAACTATAGATTTTTTTAAAGCATCTGGAAAGATGCCCGTGCTTATGGTTAAATTAATGAGATGACATAGACGCAAATATTTCTGCAGAAACTGATTTTAGAATTTTTGTTGATATTCCGTCATGACCAACGCTATTTGTATTTTGCAAAGAGTTAATTATTTTAAATACGTCTTGTGGTAGACAGGGAGGCATGAAAAACGATTTTTCGCTATTAATTAGAATTTACGAGGTAACTTTATGTCCTGATTCTGGTATTGTGATAACTTTGTCAATAAAATAACTATTAAAAGCATTCGTTATTTTTTGAGGATTTGTTATAATGTTACTCTCATATTTGTTGGTTTGTAATTAATAAACTCAAAAACTACTGGAACGATTTTAATAATTCTTTCATCAATATAATGCTATATTATCACTGAATAACATAAGTTATAATTTATAAAGATATCACGCAGGCGAAGCCGCTGGCGGAAGCTAGTTTATTATATCGACGTTTGAAAAGAATATCTCAGCCCAATTTGAATAAATTACTCTAGATTTTAGAAAATAATAGAATAGAATAGAATGGAATAGAATATAATGGAATAGAATAGAATGGAATAGAATAGAATGGAATAGAATAGAATGGAATAGAATAGAATGGAATAGAATATAATAGAATGGAATAGAATAGAATAGAATTTTGAAAATATGGGTAATACACAATAGCTGTTATGACATATATCAATTTTGATTCTTAAAACAATACTTACATGTATTATATTGACGTTTTAAAAGTGCTGATTGCCAGCCCATTTGAATAAATTACTCTTGATTTGGTTTAATATCACAATACTTACTCGTACATATTACATTAGAGTTCGAAAAGTGCTGAGTCTCAGCCCAATTTGAATAAAGGACTCTTGATTTTGATTCATATCACAATACTTACATTATTATATTGACGTTAGAAAAGAGCTGATTATCAGCCCATTTGAATATGTAAATAACTCTTAATTTTGATTCATATTGAAATACTTACATAATTATATTGACTTTAGAAAAGTGCTGATTCTTAGCCTATTTTGAAATATGAACATAAAGCGAACCTCGTTGTTTCTGAACGATTCGCGCGCCCCTATAATAGTGTGTTTCTCAACGATCTCACTTCTGTCAGCTGTTAAGTTTTTCGCCTAGTCATTCGTATAATATTTCTGCTGTTGTAATCATTTTAATATGAGCATTTATACAGAAAGTGGGCAACGTCGCAAATAGCTGTCAAATATTTCGCTGTTTTGATTAATTTGGCGATATTACTGTATGGAAATATGGCTAACCAGTGAACTAAAATATTGATTATGAAATGCAATAATGAATACCGTAAAACTGAATATTTCGTTTTAGATGCAAAAAAAAAGTATTTGTAAACTTTACAAATGCCTTTTTATACCTACCTAAAACGAACAACCAACATCAAATTGCAATTCATAATTAATATTCTAGTTCACTAGTTAGCCATACCTATTTCTTATTTCCATACAGTAATATCGCCAAATTAATCAAAACAGGTAAATATTTGACAGCTATTTGCGACGTTGCCAACTTTTTGGGTGAACGCTCTTACTTTATATCTTTCTGTTTTATTTATCAGTTACCGTGGAGAAAATGGGTAATGACCCGGTTTTAATTGGAAAAAATGGTAAAATAAATCACATACACATGGTGGCGAATTCGCTGATTAAAGATCAGCGAATTCGCCACCATCTCGCCAGACGCCGCATAATATTTATCTAGGGTGATACCAAATGGGAAACGACCAATTGGAACCGTGCACCTAGCTTCTGACGTTTCATAAGTACCCATGTAGGTTTATTTGAAACAAAATATTTTAAATTTGATACTAATTGTAATAGTTAATTTTTTTTTACTGAATGTGTTGTTGTATTTTCGGATTTACGCGGGTTTGTGCTTGGGCCTCCTGCCACCTGGTCGGCAGTGTTGGGCTTTTCCATCAGGATTTTTTTAGCAGAAGTTCGATGTCTGGAAGTGTGCCCGGTTTATGACAGTAGACTCGTCCCTATCGCAAAAGAGTTACACATACCTGGCGACCAATGGTTTTGGGTGTCGTACTTAATTCACCTCTGTCTAATGCTACAAGCATGATATTATTTTATGTTAGACCTGCACACCTTAAGGCAGCTTTGCTGTAACCTAGTTGGCAAGTAACGGGGGCCATTGGGTGGGATTACAGGCACATTCAACATTTAGGTAAACTTTGTCTCCAAAGTTGGCAGCATCGGTATACTTATTGGTGCACCAGGTGTGTACTCAATGGCGGCAGGAAGGCGTGTGAAACTTTACCTAGACTTTAGTCTAGACAATGCTATGCTTATTTAGGCTAAGTTCTAGGAAAAGTCTATTTTACAATGTAAGTAGATAAATAAATAAAAAATTTGAAAGTTATAAATTTTTGGCTAATTTAAAAAAGGTTGGTAAAGTACTTACGTACAGATCTACAAGCAAAAGTATGCGCTTCGCCAATCATCGTCTATCTTCGGAAATGCGAACGCGTGATGATGAGATCTAATATGAGAGCTGTTAAACCATGGAGTACTTCGCTTTTCTGTGGTAGCTGCGACTGCCTCGTTGGTTTAGTGGTCACAAACGCTACTGCTGAACATGAGGTTCTGGGTTCGATTCCCAGGTCGGGCAAAGTGTTTTTGGGTTTTTCCATCTGAAATTTCTGAGTTGCAGCCCGGAGTCTGGATTTGTGCCCGGTTAATTGGCAACAGGCTCGCCCCCTATTATACATGGGAATTAAACGTAATTGGCGAAATGTGGGTGTACTATATGTTACACTTCTGCCTAACCCTTTGGGGATTACAGGCGTGATGTTATGTTATGTTATGTAACAACTCTATGCAATTCCAAAAAAGCTTTTGTTTAGTTCACTGAATGGATGAAGAAGAGTGAAAGAACACTATCTTTCCACTTCGTCATAGTTGCGTAGGTATTTATTTTGTATTTGATTTATTTTAGAAGTATGTATGATTGTATGTATGTAAGTAAGTATATTCTCATATAATTTGTTTTATATTATTAAGTGAATTGTTTTGATTTTATGTATTTTACTTACTCTCTACTCTTACACACGGTGTCTACATCTCTATTTACAATCTGTCCTATCGCAGGTATGCTGGAAGAGATTTCTTTAGAAATAAGCATCACCTTTGTACGTATTTTTCTGTTCTTTTCTTCTTGTCTGTTTATATACATATGTGTGTACATAAATGGTTAAATGAATAAATGATTTAGTAAAAAATAGTGTAGGTATTAAATGAGTTGTTGAATAGGTTTCCTTTTAGCACAAAAGTTGTCCTTACCTACCAACGTATACAGAGAAGTTTTATAAAAATGTGGCTGTTATTGTAGTAAATTGTGGTGTCTTACGACTTCCACGTGACGAAGTTGTGGGCAGAAGCTATTCAGTGGTAAAGTTGAATATCACGTGCGTTCTTTGATCGTGTTCGAGCACGAAACTAAATGGCGTAAGTCTCAATTCTTAATTCGTATAACTAAAGTAATAATTGATCTAGAGAAAAACTATCTTGTGGCTCGATAATAAGCTATATTTTCTAGCTGTGACATAAAAACCGAACAATCTTGATCTTTTTCTTTTTTTCTTATATTTTTATTAAAAAAAATGAACCGAGCGAAAATGTGACTATTACGTAACTGTCTTGTACATGGAAATAAAAAGATCCAATAAATCATATACTAAAGTTCCATTTTGATTGTATGCGTGACTGTTTCAGAATATTAATGCAAAATAACATACAATTTAGGGAGCCTCCTCTTAACGGTGCTTTTCGAGGCTCGGAAGGGCCTCGATACGTAATGGATGGACCATCCACGCCCCGACAACGCCGACCCGTGTATCATTATTTTGCCACGAGCCCTTAAAATAAACTCGCAACTCTATTGAGTTATTTCTAGAAACATTTCTGTATGATGGACAGCATTTCAAACACCGTGATTTCAAGCATTGTAAATTCTTGGGCTATATTTGTAGACATGCGCAGATACAATCGTTAGATCGTAAAAATATACAGAAATAGATACAAGAAAATGATACTAGCACTGTCTCAAATCATGTGCTTCGCTGTAAGTACCTATAGAGTAGGTATGATCGAACAAAGATTTTTATAGCAGACTAGCTGCGCCCCGCGGTTTCACCCGCATAAGTCTTGATCACGTGGGAATATCGGGATAAAAAGTCTTCTATGTCCTAATCCAGGTTTTGGTCTACCCATACGCCAATTTTTATCCAAATTCGTTTAGCCGTTTAAGCGTGAAAGCGTACCAAACAATCATACAAAAAAATCTACTATCTTTTACCTGCGGCTTCGCCCGCGTGGATTTCGGAAAATATTCCACAAGCACGTGCTACCGGGATTCAGAGTACCCTATGTCTTAACTCAGGTCATGGCCTATCCGTATACCTTTCATCTAAATCCGTTCAGCGGCTACGTCACGAAAGGTAACAGGCAGAAAATAAATCTGTTTTAGGGTTCCGTGCGTCAAAATGAAAAATTGAAACCCTTAAAGGCTGACTTCGTTGTCTGTCAAGACCCTTTTTCTCAGGAACGCGTGGAGGCTCAAGTTGAAATAGATATCAAAAACTTAGATCTACGGTCTCTTGGAGCTGTGACGAAAATCAAACTTCCAAGTCAACGCAATAAAAAAACGGCCATTTATGCCGCATATTTTAACACTCGCAAACCAGCCTTTTTGGTATTTCCCGTTTGCCCAGCAGCATGAACTTCGGCGAGAACCAAGGTAAAGTACAGAAGAAATTCAGAAAATTGGTAATGTGTAGGTATATAGTTTTACATGAACTACAAAGTTAAGTTTGTTCTTCAATCTGGGATCAAAAATTCATAGGCCGTGTCTAGAAGTAACATTTATTCCGTATTTCATTACTCTATTAAAAGTTATTTTTCAATTGAAAAGTTAAGTTTGTCCTTCAATCCAGATTTATAAATTCGGGCACCTGAGCAAGCACAACTTTGAGACGGAACCCTCAGGGTGCCAGTCTTACTCACACTTGTCCGGTTTTTATAAACCTTTTTATAAAGCCTTACTTAAAATACAAATTATTCATTGTACTATTATCACCATTACTTTGTAATACCTATTCACGTGCCGCCATTGAACACATAATACCTACATGTTAGAAAGGTTAGTTAATGACTTTAAATTGTAATAACTTTTGACAGAGTGGGCCGATTTTAATGAAATAAAAACTAAATGTTAATTCAAGATACAAACTATGGCTATATTTCCAATCCTTTATATCTCTCGAAGATAAAACACAAAAAAATCAATATTACATGTGAATTTTAAAATGATTACTATATTTGGGCCGGTCTCCAGTCTAACCTGATGCAGCTGGATTCCATTGCTTTACATGGAGCGAATCAAAATTCAAAAGTCATTTATTCAAACTAGGCTGGGAATCAGCACTTTTCGTCCGTCTAAATTACATAAGACAGTCCCCCAAAACGCCCACCCTTCACCACTTCCTAGTGCTTTAGCTGGGAAGAAGGAGTGGCGCAACAAACTCCCCAGCAGCACAGCTGTCTGTTCAGTTAAAAAGAAAAGATTCTATATAATAGTATGCAAAATTATTTACATTACGCAACACATAACATAATTTAAATTATAAAATAAATAGCCATGCCAACAGCTAGCACACGCCAATATACCAACCAAAAACATCGAGAACTATACTCAGACAGAAATAAAAATAACTAAACGAAAACAAAATCTAAATAAAAGCCTCCAGGCATAAAGGGCGTGCCCGCTTACATATAGCTGTAACTAGAAAGTTATAATTGATAAACTAGGACCATCGATGTAAAATAAATAATTGTCGAGGTCGCTAGCTAACCACATATTGCAATACAACACATTGTAATGAGTAGATTATGTCAACAATAAATTAAAATTAAATTAAACTAAATTGACTTATAAAGTAAAATTATAAACTCATATAACCTGTCAGTAGGTAAGCTAATTCTGGAGAAAGAACATTTAAACATTGTCTTGAGTTAATCACAGCGAACAAATATTCAACAGGAGGCCTTTCAACAGAGGTTGGATTTTACTTTAGTTTTTAAGGTAGCTTGTTATAAAAGGTTATACCAAGTCCAACAAATGAGTTGTGAACCTAAATTATGAAGCCGGTGAAAGGGAGCACGTCCTTATTTCTAATGTTAACATTGTGAATATCACTCTTTTTAGTACACTTATTTTGCCTAATATATAATACGTTGGCGACTGCCTATCTGACCTCCACAACCCAGTTACTAGGTAGCACGATATCCTTTGGCAAGCCTGACTTTTGGGCTTCTGCCTCAAAGATCTACGAATGACAGCCGGGATCAACTGTTTAACTTGCTTTCAGAGGCACGGAGAAGTCCGGATAATTACATTTCTGATTTTATCTTACAAAGAAACCCCGAACCACTAGGTATACCTACGAGGATTATTGTAATATCCGAAGAGCTCCAAAAGCTGGTGTCCGATTTTCAGCCACAGTTTAGAGCTCATGCTAAAATCCGGCCTTGTTTTACGGACGATGTGTTTGTTCCCCTCTAGCGTATTATAAATTAATACGCTAGAGGGGAACAAACACATCATACTAAACTCATAGGGATGAGCGAGTTTATATCGATATTTATTACTTCTAAACTTCAGATATAACTTATCTATACCGTGTTTTTATTAGTTTTAAAACTTTAGTTATAACTTAGGTATTAGTACCGTTTGGGCTTAGATAAGCTTAGTCTGTGATGTGATTGTAACCTATGTGGAGGTTTCTGTGAAATAAATAAATAAATATTATATTATTTCCTTCATTTCACTTTACGTTATATTAAATTTATACTATTTTTGTAAAAAAACATTTAAGAGAAACATTTTTTTAAATGATGTATAAAATGTATTTGACATTTCTCGGGACCCTGGGGTCCCGGACCTTTAGAAGGCGTACGAGGGACCGAGGTCAAAGGTTTTTAATGCAATGAGGCACCAACCGACGATTACCCCTGTACGAGTATGTACTATGCAAGTGCACCCAACCAAGGACAACCCCCGATTGGTGTAGGACTATTGCAGGATATGGAAATATTGGACTATGGGTTTGGGTGGCTAAAGTTGAACGGTGACTATGGCCCCTGCCTGATCAATGTTTTATATCTACACAGATAAAATGGCAGGGGGTTACTTGCATACTCAATAATGGGCCCCTGAAAACTGTCGTATTATTATTATGCCACAACGAACCTCATTGTTTATGTTTAAATGACAGGCGAGGACGCTGGCACCCTAAACACAAGTTAAATCTTAAATTGGGTGCCAGAGTTCATTGAAAACACCGACGTGTGGTGAAATACTTTATGTCTAAAGTAAGTGCTTATGTACAAACTTAAGGTAATAAATAACTTTTTATTTTATTTATTTATTGTCTAGATAATGCAGTTAATTACGTCATTTAATCCGCTATTGATATGTGGTAGCTATATCACTATTAGGTAGGTACACAATTACCATTCGTCTCAGATATATATGTATGCAAAAGCGTATGCTAACTATAAGAATTACTTCGGAAATGACATACCTAACTGTTTATTTCTTGTTAATAAGTTGGAATAAAACGTTTGAAAGATAAAAATCAAAATAGGAATGTGGCCCATGAGGGGATCGAACCCGCGACCTTCGCGTTATTAGCACGACGCTCTAACCAACTGAGCTAATGGGCCGACGGGATAAACGTCGAAATAGCACATGAGTAAGTATCTGTTGGCAACTTCCTCCATACATTATTCGTTTGCAATAAATTGACTTTATCATGGCCTAGTACTTAGACATGTTTAAGTATAATTATTTATTTTTTATATTTGGAATAAAAAGACATGCTACACCGGCTCCAATAAATTGAGGTAAGGCATAGATGGCAAGAAAACTATGAATAAATTGGCATTAGAAGACACATCAGCAACCCATCCTAAATTATAGCAATATTTCACTGGGAATAATTCATAATTTTACTATAAGCTAATTAGTGGTTTAACTTAGCGAGCGTAATTGATACAATTAGTTTCAGCCCAATTTGCATTTGTTACGTGCCTGGACTTGACTGTCAAATAATATTTTAATAGTCGATATTATTATTTAGAACCTTTCCCAGCACTATTTAGACAACATATTGCAGCCGTGGCCGACCGCGTTTTATAGCTATTCAACAGTAAAGCCAATTCAATTCATGTTATGTTTCCTGCACATTGAACGCTTGGGGCGCCATCTATTGTTTATCGCTTTGGTAATTGTTTCCTGACTATAATCCTGAATCAAATATTTGTTAAGCTAACAGCCTCTTATGAATAATCTGGTAGCAGGGCAGTCACTTCAGTTTTGTTATCCACTAGTTTAGAAAATCTGTCTGTTTTTAGGGTTCTGTACCTCAAAATGAATACTTGAATGAAATGCACTGATCCCAGCGTGGTAACCAGACTTAATAAATCGAATGAACCCCAAGATTTGCACTAACCCCTGGAGCCTCATGTTTCATGGTGCTACAGAGGCTATTGCATATCAGACTGGGCGCGGTAATGGTAGGGAAGACGTGCCCTCAGGATAGGAAAGGATTTACAAGCCGTACCGGATATGCATCCACGGGTGATGTTTATCAATGGATGGGCATATTTTTACGACGTCGCCGCCAGTAGGCTCAGTCAATCTTCGCCGGTGAATCCTTTGGCGGAGTTATGTTGCTTCTAGGCTCTTTTCTATCTTACTGCTGTGCTGTACATTACACTTTATACTGTTTTCTGTGTCTTCATCAGAGGACTAATTGTCCGTTTCAGGTTTCTTGTATATCTCGCTGGCCGTCTTCTTGATCTTGTGTCGTCGACCTACATTCTTGGATCTGGCCTGTACTGCATTGCTGCGTATAACAGTTGTGGTTTGCCGCGTCACTGTTTTTCCGTCTAAAATTTCGTGCATTTTCTTTTGTTTTGGTTTATTCCTAGTCAAAGTCAAAGTCAAATAATTTATTTCAATTAGGCACAAAAAAGGCACTTTTGAACGTCAACATTTAAATAATAATTGATTCTAGTTGCCCCTTCCAAAAGGTAGTTTTCGTATGGAGAAGAATGGGCAAGAAACTCCACCGTTACTCTTTTAAAATGTTTTCACAATATCTTGTATACATCAATTATATAATTATATGTGAAGACGATGCACCTAGAATAAGATTACTATACCACGTTAGGTAAAAATAATGAAAAATTAAGGAATGACAGATAAATTAATCATGTGATAGATGCATGGTACTCATATTTACAAACATTGTAAAATTATACGATATTCCTAGCATTTTTACAAGTAATATAACTCATTGTGTGAGTTCAAGTAATCACAGAATGTAAAACCAATATAAAAATATATATATATATATATATAAAACATAAACAATTTACATCTAACACTAATATATATAAATTATGTACAAGTATACAGAGGCAAAAAAAAAAAAAATATATATATGAAGAACTCACTGGGCATCAAAAAATTCGTCCGCATCGCTGTCAGTGGGAAAAGTGCCCAAAAGGCTGGCAGCATTGCCACGTTGGATGGCAATGCTGATTCTTTGACCTAAAAATTGGCCAGCCCTCTGGTCACGTGAAGATTCGACCAACCGCTTGGCGATGTCCCGAAATACTCGATGCGCACTGGGACCCCACGGCCCTAGAGTTTCAACCCCAAACGGCTCGAAAATATAGCTACCAATAAGGTTATTATATTTGCGCCGTTTGAGGTTTTCTGCACCCGCAGCAGCCGCTCCAGCACAGCCCGCCGTGCTAGGAAGATGGGATGGCGCGAGGGTGTCGACACAGGTTGCATCCCACACCAAGGGTCTACCCAACTTCCAAGGCATTATGGTCATTCCGTCTGGCCTCTTCCCATCGTCGCGCGCCAAGCCATTAGGTTCTAAAACAGCTGGCACCCCGGCGGTGACAAGAGCCCGACGGATAATGTCATTAATGCTTGCGTGTCGAGCCAAACGACCAGCGCTCTTGCTGCAGGAAAGACCATGGTGTCCGATACGGTCGACTGCTTCACCGCACTGACAGCGATGCGGAGCTCCGCAAGGAGCTCCCAAACGCAGACTTGTAGCGAGTCGGAAAGTAGTGTCACCCAGCATAGTGCCTATGTTGGGTGAAGGTAGCGCCTGAATATATATATATATATTATATTATACAATTAAATTAGCAACCAGTTAGATTTTGTCTAGATTCTAAATTGTCCTATATAGCAGGACCAGCATGTTTCCAAGCATTTTTATCTTGGATATAATCCTCTAATTTGTAATAATATGCTTGTTTGCAAAGTGTATTTTTATATGAGTTTTAAATTTTCTTTCATTTAATTCTAATATATTAGGTCTTTACCTATGAAATTGCCGTTCTGCAGTACTGGCCATTTCAAATCAAAATAATTTTTGTTTGGCTAAGAATTCTAATTTCAAATTAATTTTATTTTAAAAACATGGTTTTTTTTTTCCAAAAGTAGTCATTTGTTTATTGATTAGTGTTACATTTTCATCGCATTTCAATCTTTTTCGTCATCATGGATACGTTAAAAATTCGATTAATTATGGAATATGAGTACCGTCGTGGCAGCAACGCGGCACAAGCGGCACGCAACATCAACGACGTTTACGGAGCTAACACTACAAACCAATGCACCACCTGTTATTGGTTTGCTCGCTTACGTACTGGAAATTTTGACCTGAAAAATGAACCTCGCGGTCGTCCGAAGACTTTGGTCGACAATGACGAATTAAAGGCGATTGTGGAAGCTGATGATACACAATCTACGGCTGAATTAGCAGCAGCTTTCGACGTTAGCGTCAAAACAATATTGGTCCATTTGCGTCAAATTAGCAAGGTAAAAAAGCTTGACAAATGGGTGCCCCACGAACTCAATGATCGCCAGCGCGAAGTACACGTCGAGACGTGCCTTGCACTGCTCAACAGACACACAAATGAAGGAATTTTGAACCGGATTGTTACCTGCGATGAAAAATGGATTCTGTTTGATAACCGCAAGCGCTCAGCAAGTTGGTTGGATCCTGGTTCAGCACCTAAACAATGCCCTAAACGAAAACTTACCCCTAAGGGTAAGTTAGTACCAAACAGTGACCATCACTTTTCTAGAAAAGTGATGGTCACTGTTTGGTGGTCTAACGCCGGTGTGATTCATCACAGATTCTTACCAAACGGGGTGAGCATTACTGCAGATGTGTACTGTGAAGAACTGAACACAATGATGGAGAAGCTGGCACATCTCCAACCAGCATTGGTCAATCGCTCGTCTCCGCTGCTCCTGCACGACAACGCGCGACTTCATACTGCACAGCAGACGGTCTCCAAGTTGCAAGAACTGGGGTTGGAAGCTCTCCGTCATCCGCCCTACTCACCAGACCTTGCGCCTACAGACTACTACTTTTTCCAGAATTTGGATAGCTTCTTGGCGGGAAAAAAATTCAATACCCGAGAGGCAGTACAAAATGCCTTTGAAGAGTTTGTTGCCTCCCGTCCAGCTGATTTCTTTAAGAAGGGCATCAATAAACTGCCACTGCGTTAGCAAAGATGCATTGATTGCATGGGTGATTACTTCGATTAATACAAATAAAAAATACATGAAAAAAATTCGTTTAAATTCTTTCATACAAAACGGCAATTTCATAGGTAAAGACCTATTATCACAAGGTATTCTGTTGTAACCTAGCGTGGTTAATCAAGTTTCTCATATCTTCTCAGTCTTGATCTGTTAGCTTTGGTGGTTGTCGATACTTTCAAACCTTATATCATACAGGATATGATTACCATTCTATACATGAGTCTGGCTAGTTGCCAGTCCACCTTTGAGTTTTCTATGAATGGTAATAATGTCTTGACGTTTCTAGTGGCCTGTTCACATCGTTTTATAATTGTGCTTCTCCTGCTTAGTGTAGATGTTATGTATGCTCCTAGGTATTTAATTTTCTCGACTGTAGGTAGATTTAATCCATTCATTGACACGTAGTATGTCAGTTTCTGCGTAGGTATGGAGTCATTAATTTGTATTTTTGGCCTTAGAAAAATAAAGTAGCTAGTAGGAGTTTAATATGGTATACGATTCCTTCTAACCGTTCTAGGTCATTTGTAATGAGGATGAGGTCGTCCGCGAATGATAGCACCAGAGGGAGTGAGATTTCTTCTGCGAGTGTTCTAAGGACCTCATTCATGACTAATGTAAAAAGGCGAGAGGATAACGGGCACCCTTGTTTGACTCCCTTTCCTGTGATGATCCACCTACTTTTCTGTCCACACCATTTAATAATTGTTCGTTCGTTCATACATACCTTGATTATCCTGTTGGTTAATGTTTTGTTGGTTCGTTGTATTAAAATATCGTGCAGTGCTCGACATTTACAAAAGCTTTTTCTGTGTTCAGAGCGAGTACATAGGTACATTCTTTTTCCTGCACGCGATTCTTCATCTAAAACCCTTCACAGCGGAAATATGCAGTCCAGTAAAGTCAGTCCGGTAAAGAAGGCCCTGCAGTCTTTTTTGTCCTCTTGGCGTTTAACCTTTTGAAGTGTTGCCTGACATTCTTTTACACGATGATGTCTATTTGGGTTATCAGATTGTTTTCTTTGTAAGAATTTAGCCTTTTGTAACTTAGCAAGAGCTATACGATGATCCTAGAGTTACTCGGCTGAAAAATTAAGGTTTCCTGGGCAGCCGCTTTTAAAACTCCAGTTATGGTGCTCCATGGTATTGTGATGCTTTCATCTACTGAGCTGATTCCTATGTATTCCAGTTTTTTTAAATGTATGTTTGGTTTTTTGTTTTGGTGGATTTGTTATTGAGAGCGGCATAGTATCATTGTTTGTGGTTGAAATCTTTGATCTCAATTCTTGTCCAATTCTTTTTATTCTTTTAGCTTAGTTTAAAATTTTACTTGTTTGAAGCTGTCCCCAGATTATTTTATCGGAGGTGTCCCTAAGAGTTTTCCTGTTGCCTGTGGCGTAATAATGTAATCCAATTGGGATTTCTGCGTGCCCTTAGACCATGTTATCCTGCATGATGATCTCGCTTTTGTTTTTTCTATTTGCAGTTAGAATATTCATGATGTAGATTTTGGTGAATCAGCCCTTTGCGTTGCGAATTAAGTGTATCTTGTCTAGAAATGTGTTAAAGCCACTTAGGATTACTAGAATACATTTCCTTGGTTTTTGTCTAATCAAGTTTAATAGACCTGTAAAAGATTTGGTTGCTTTAGAGGTAGAGCTGTTGACGTGAGAGTTATTTATATAAAGAGAAGCAGATTATTTTGTCGCTTCCCCTACCAACTTTAATAGTGATTGACATCGCGTCGGTATCATCTTACTGTTTATTATTTCGATTTGGGCATCCTTTCTGATTACAACTTCAAGTCCCCGGTGTATATCCCCGTAATGTTGATGCTAATTGTTCACACGGTGTTAATAAGCTAGCTAATTTGGGGTTGTTCCAGAATCGGGGTTTTGTGGTCTGCTTTTGCTCATCTCTTGTATTGTATTTGTCACCTACCGATTCGTTGTGTTGACTTTGGTTGGTTCTTGTGTTAGGCTTTGCAGGTTTATTGTTCTATTGTTCATCGGCCATCATGACCCTGCTGTCATAATGCTGGGATATAATATATGTATGTTTCCGGGTACTGAATCGCCGGCAGGTGAATACACCAGTATGTTCGTTCGCTATTTATATGGACATGCACATTTACGAGATAGTATTCTGACGCAGCGATTATGATGTTTTGTCCTCCCCAGAACGTCTCGTTAAACGGTGCGGTTATGTATTTTGTTATTATTTGTTCCTATAAGCTTACTGTTAGGAAGAAACTCATGAATGTTATTTATAAGTGCTAAGCAAATTCTGGCGTCACCTCGGTTTGTTGAAACATAGGTACCATAGGTACGTACGTCAGCCCCATTATGTTATTTATTCATGAGCACTTGTCCTAAACAGGCAGTTACCATCTTTTTGCGTGGGCGCTATTATTACCATTGTAAAAACTTTTGTTTGGGTAATAAAGTGGGTTTCGTTTCGAGGGATACAAAACTTCGACAGGGCTGCGGGTTGCCCGGAGATTTATTATTGCTTCTTTGTTTTTCTGTAGCAATGGATCTTGCTATGCAGACTTAGATTTCCGGGTCAAGTTTTTGTTTTTTGTTGAGTGGGCCACTAATGTGCCTTCCGTCACAAAAAACTTGCGTAAAATACTACACCGACCAAAGTCCTGTGCGCATATGGGTATAATAAACCTTGACTAATGGCTGTCAGAAGTTATATTTGTTGAAGGAACGACTTTTTGTAAGGTTAATTAATTAGTTTAGGGTAGTTTCTGGGAATTAAGTTTGATGTTATAATCCTCAGCATGCAAAAGGTTTTATGGGAAAAATAGTTTTTGTACTAAATCTTAAGCGATAATGTTAGAATGATTTTGTATATTAGTTTATCTTGCCATGGTATATTTCACATGCATATATGAGCTTATAACATTAGCTTAAAAAATAATATAATAAATACATAGTTGAATGTGTGCTTGACATGAAACGCCAGTCACTTCACCACTGCAAATGTGCGCTCGCGATGTTGTCCCTTAATCTATTAAATAAAATAATGATTTTGCAAAGGGAAGCAAAACACTGAAGGATATGGAAAGATCTCACCAGATTGTCTTGGGTTCCTTGGGTCGCTCGAAATTAGGAACACACGTAAGTAGGCACCTCACTTTAGCACTATTTTAATGTATTTATTTGGCGGTTAGTAAAGTCACATCAGTATCAAAACAAAGAATCACTGCGATTTCATTGGCAAGCGCCGCGCCACATGTGGCAGTTGCCCGCCAGACCCAACACTTGTCTGGTCGGAGGATCCTCCCTTTTCTAGGGAGGATGAGTCAACTTTACACTCTGTTCCTCATACCTCTAAAACCTAATCAAGACCTTTACAAAAGCGTACAATGCTAATGAAAGGAAAAAATCATCTCAAATGGCGCAAACACTCCAATCTTATTAGAATTTATATGTTGGAGCGGTTTGGGGTCGCAACACTAGGGGCATGGGGTCCAAGTGCCCACTTAGTTTTTCAAGACATCGTCAAGCGGTTGGTCGACTCTTCACGTGACCAGAGGGCTAGCCAATTTTTTGGCCACAGAATCAGCATTGCCATACAACGTGGCAATGCTGCCAGCTCTTTGGGTACTTTCCCTGCTGACAATGATGCGGACGAATTTTTTGATGCCCTATGATTATTTCCCCTCCTTTTTAAATACTTTTACTTATTATTATTTGTGCATAAGTCTGTAAGTTGTTAAATTTTGTAAATATTATCTTGCTGTAAGTACGATATGCTGGAAGGAGAGGAGTGGACCTTTGTGCAGGAGTAGGACAACGTAGGCTAGTAAAACAGAAAAAGTATGACATTAAAAAGTTTTTAACTTAATGACTTTTCAATCAAACCGAAGTCACATTTACAACCACCATTGTTTCAAACCATTTCTTTAGAAATGTCACAGAATCTTAAACACCTGACTAAGCAATTTCCCTTAACACAAAAGCACATCGAATTAAATTTTTATTCATCATTCTTGAATGGCGTCGCTAAAAGGGCTGAAACAAGATGATTTAGTTTTTATCAGACAGGCGGTTATTTTTCATCGTGACAGACAGAAATAAATTGTCCAGTCGTCGGGGGAAATCAGGGTTGTAATCATAGAATGAAATGATTCAGGTACGCTACCTAATGTTTAAATGGTTTGAGGTTAGGCACAGGTGTTGCTTGATGGCATTTAATTTAAACTCAGACCTAATAAAAAACCAAGACTTAGCGCTGTCAACAATGATGTGAGGCTAGTTTCGTAAACATGTGTCTACTTAGTGAGGTGTAGTTTGATTGTATTATTGCGCAAGTTCCACAATCTAAAACCAATTTTGCTGCTACACAATATAATAATCAATCAGCACGGTTAAATAAAATAAACAAAGACATTTACATTTACACTGAACATCTTCATAAAGGTAAGAAAATGCTTATAGAATGGTTAAAATCACGCACTTATGCAGATATTGAATTATTGTTACAATAAGTGGAAATTAGTTATACTGGCACCGCCACACCCACACGCAAATCCTCTCTCATAGACACATCCACACCAACCACACACCTCTCACACATCACACACCACATACACTCGACAAACCTCACACACCCCTCACACATCACACACTCCGCACACTCAATACACCCATATAACAAAAAAGGTAAAAGAAAAAAAAAAGATAAAAGAGAATTGTAAGTTGTACAAGCAGCCAAAGCTATGGAAGTGCGAAGTCTCCTAACACAGGCGTCATCATGCTTCAAAGAAGGCTCCAATCATAAACTAATATAAAACAGTTGGTACAGGAATAAACATTTTGTATTTGTATTGTAAATGGTTGTTAATGTATGCGTGTGAGTGACTGCACAGAGCGGAGGTGCAGCTTTGGCATGCTTCACTGTATTGTTGACAGCGATATGTCTTGGTTTTTTAATTGGTCTGAGGTTTTAAATATTTTTTTTATTTATTTGTTTTTACTTTTACTCGATTGTGACAGAACTATTCGGGTCTATTAGGGCGTATATGTAGTAATAGGTTTCTGGGTCTACTGTGTTTCAAAAAGACGTTTGCGACCACATAGTAACATTTTTCGCAAACTTTTTTTTTTAAGCTTAACTTTCCTGTGACCAAAATGTAGGTCATTTTGGTCACAGGAAAGTTAAGCTAGTTTAGAGAGTAATACTCTGACAGACTGAGACTAGCTTTCGGCGCGGGAGATATTGTAGTGCACAAGTGTGTGCGCAGACACAGGTCCACTCTCTTTTTTCTACTTTACTGATTTACATTCGTAACACGGAACACGTAAGGTCCAGTTCAGATCCAGCTTCAGGCTCGAGTCGTCTGGCATTTTACTGAACAGGGCTTACATATTTGGCGCAGCTGTAAGCAGCTATATTTTTTTGTAATAAAGTTTTTTTCCTTGTTTTAATATTGTCATTGTGTATACCTTATGTCATGTGCCAAACATATTTTCCTTCTTTCTTTTCCTTTTTTTCTTACGTCACATCAACAAAAGACGATAGCAAGAAATCAAGCAAAAACAGACAAACAAAATGCGGAAAAAAACTTATTATCACATCATATGATACTAAAGCACCTGTCCCACCTCCAGCGAATAACGAGAAGCGAGTAGAGCTAGCAAATATGGCGGCATCAACATCACCACATGCGACCTACGCATCAAAAAGACCTGAAGTCACACAACATCCTGAGGTCACAGAAATCCTGCATCGCGCAGTTAAAGTTCACCACGCGATCGACATATATACAAGCTCCCGACTTCAAACATTGGGCAGTTGTCCGCCAGACACGACACCCGTCTGGTCGGAGGATCCTCCCTTTTCTATAGAGGATGAGTGAAATTTACACCCTGTTCCTCATGCCTCTAAAAAACTAAAAACTAAAATTGACGAAATCGACGTTTCGTATACCTCTTTTTTCTCCTCGAAAACTGAATCGATTCAATATTTTTTACATTAAAATTTTAAGAAAGAGTATGTCTAGGTTCTTATCATTTTCTTTTATGTTAAAACATTTTCAAATTTGTTTGGTACTCTCCTAATCACGGCGATAAAAATGGAGCATTTTTGTCATTTTTGGAGGGTCATATTTTCTTTACGGATAAGTTGCTGAAAAACAGAAAATAACAGGGACGTGACTACAGCAGCCCTTGATTTTATGAAAAAAAAAATTGCTCTAGAGGCATTATTCAGGAAGAAAAAGGGGAATACATTTGTATGGAGAATCGCAGGCCCTGTTCCCTCTTAAGCGACAAAATCGTTGATAGCTAGCTCGCTTAGCTATCTACATGGTCTTCACATTGTCTGACCAAGATTATGTCTGGACTTTAAAAGAGACTGTGACCTCTGAGTTTTTTTCTGGCTTTCTTCTCAAAGTATTCAGATAGGAAACGCCGACTTCATAATTTTAGTTTTTAAAATATAATTGACATGTAAAAGTGTTTGTACAAACCTACTTGCAGAAATAAAATCATTTATCATTTAGCGACGCTCGCTTGGCGGGCAGAACACTCGCTGAGAGACTCACATTTGGTATCTAGTTTCTATTTTTAGCTAGTCTGTCCATCACAAAAAAGTAAGTTGTAGTTTTTTTTCCTACCGTAGTAAGTATCGGAAAACATTTTTTGCGATTTTTTTGCCGTTTCTTCTAGTGCTCAAACGTCAGTTGGTCCGATAGAGTTTTTTGATCCTTATAAGAAACAGGATCGATTGGCATCAAAAAAAGTTTTTGTGAAAACTGCCTATTGTCTTGCTGTTTTTTTTTCAAAATCTGTGACTGCAGATCAAAATGTCTCAAAGAGTCGTCAAGAGAGAACAGTCTCCTAAGAGTTTTCCCGTAGGTACAACGGTTAAGCTTGTTAATAGGCCTACACTGTCCTCTCATACCTATTAACACTGTAATTTGAAAACATTGTAAATACCATTTACTTTTAAAAGAGTAACCGGGGAGTTTCTTGTCGGCTCTTCTCCATAGGAAACGACCAATTGGAACCGTGCACCTAGCTTCTGACGTTTCATAAGTGCCCTTATAGGTTTATGTGAAATAAAATATTTTGAATTTGAATTTTTTTAAGGTAGCTGTTCTTGCTGCCTCATCTCAAAAATCCACTCTGTATACGCATAGCAACGAGTAATCGCTCGTCGCCATCGCACTCGCTACTCGTTACTAGCTCTATACGCTTATCGTAAATCGTCGGCGGTGGGACAGGTGCATAACGCGTGTAAATTATTAAGAAGGCGGTATTTCATAATGAATGGGAGGAAAATAATAAATTACAGACAATAACGATGAATTATTACATGACATGGCTGTGCTCATATATAAGTAGGTAGGTATGCTTTGTTAATAGAGGTTTTCTCAGTTAATTTCTTTGTTAATTAATGTTTATTTTCGCGCTTTTACTTTTTAGGCCTTTTAGTTACTTACCTACCTGAAAATATTTATATAATCTTATATTTCAGACAGTATTACAGTCCATACTATCACAATAAGCTAAACAAATAAATACATTGTAAGTGTCTGTTTGTAATGTGTTATTTCAAAATAACAGATTTATGCTAAATGCTTATGAAAGTATATACGGTACTTAGATAATATTTTCTTTAATTTTGTCTGTTGTCTGTCTGTATTCCGGGTCATCTCCGAAACGGCTGGACCGATTTTGACGGGATTTTCACTGGCAGATAGATGATGTTAAAAAGAGTAAGTAAAGTTTTTATTTTAGAAATATTTAAGGGTCCACACAGTCGAGGCCGCGGTCAGCAGCAGGTTTAATAATACATCTTTTATTTGAGACAGTATTATGTACCTACCTACCCTACCTACATACCTAACTACTTACAAACCTACCCTACCTACTTGCATACCTGCCTACCTACCTTGTTCTGAGAATAACGAACACAACAAAAAAATAATTATCCAATTTGGTGCAGCCGTTCTCAAGTTATGGCGTGACCAGATAAATAGGGATTCATTTTTGTAGATTACAGCTCTACTTAACATTGGAATGAAGGTATCCGGAAAAGAACTGGAGTTACTGACATAGCTTGCAGAGTAAGCAAACTGAAGTAGCAATGGGCTGGCTATGATTGTCGATAGACCGATGGCCGGTGCCACCTTCTCTTCAATGCAAAATTGTCGAAAAGCTTCTCCCTGTCTTCGGTAGACTTTCCTACGTTCATCATTGTGAGTAAGTATAATAATATCTTGGTTTCATTCGTCCATCCGTCCATTAATTGTCTGGCTTATAATAAAATAATAATGAATTTAAATAATATTAAATCAAATCAAATGGAAACAAAAAAAAACTTATTAAATTAAATCACAATAAATTGAATCAAATCAATATTAATACATCAATTCAATTCAATTCAAAATATTTCAATTCAATTCAAAATTCAATTCAAAATATTTTATTTCACATAAACCTATAAGGGCACTTATGAAACGTCAGAAGCTAGATGCACGGTTCCAATTGGTCGTTCCCTATGGAGAAGAGCTGGCAAGAAACTCCATGACTCATCATCTAAACAATAAATGAATACACTCTCTCTCACAGGGACGCGGCGCGCTTGCGCATGGTCGCGTGAAAGCGGCTTATAAGGTTTCAGGCCACGTTCTTCGAGTCTCCTTGTAACAGTTCGAGCGCGAACATTCAGCCCATGAAATCCTCGAAGCTGTTCTTGGACCTGTACTAAAGTCAGGTGACGATTACGCAGGTAAAGATAAAGATAAACCGACCTTGTCGTGCTGTAGTGATCCGGTTTCGTGGTCCTCCTGGACGGCGCACGAAGCCGCTTGTCTCCGGGTAGGTATGGATGGTAAATTCTTTGAACGGCAGAACGACTTACATGATAGTTGTGCATTTACGATTCGAAGCCACGATTGAAGAAATATACAATAGAAATATATATAATACTTCAGGTGCAGTATCCATAATTTGGATATCAAAATGAATAAAAAATTATATATTTTTACATAAAACAAAATAAATAACGCAATAACTATTGACTTATGGATGCTCTAATCAAAGCTTTTTGGTTCTAAGAGCAAGCAAACTCCGAATATCTTCTCTATTTCAAATTCGTGAATTCATATTTGGAACAATGGTATTACCGAATGATGGCCAGTATTTCAACTTCAAAACTTCATTTAAAAAAATCTCCGACTTACCTATCATTTGTGGCTCAATGAGGTTGAAAACTTTAGATAGATGGCGCTAGCATTGCTTTCACCTGTCAAGTTTGTGTTGTGTTTGGGCTACCCTTGTTGACTGCGTTTTTTTTTTAAATAATAGGTATTGAAAAAACTGTTGTGAAAAAACATGTAGGTACCTATTCGACATGGCGGATAAGTGAGTTAAAAGCTGAATTGAAAAAACGAAGTGCATCTTTATGAGGAAGGAAAGTCGATCATGTCAAATCGAATTTGACCAGTTTGACAGTTGCCAACCTCATTTAGGAGACCGGTGCCCTAATTGCGTAATACACGATCATCACAATCTAAATAATTTTGAAACAGATTGCTAATCCATTGCTTCAAAAGTTCGATAAAAAAATCTGCTCAACAACGTAAATACTTAACGCAATGAATGTTGTTGAACTGTCAAAATGAAACAGATTAGTTTTAATTATTTACGAAAATGTGTTACGCAAATATATAGCAAGAGTGTATTATGGAAATGATACGTTTCGGCCAAATGGCTCCCTCTACATGTAACAATTTATGAATGTTTTAAGAGATAATATCTCACACGCGTAAAAGATTCATTGTCCTCTTGAAACATGCTTAATTACTTTTGTAGGGCTTCGTAACAAAATGATACTAAATAAGTAGTTCTTGTTAGAAATACTTCTTTGTCCGGCCTTCTGAGTTTTGTCCATTATGTTAGATACCTACTGTCGAATAATGGCCTGCGCATTTTAAATTTATCAATTGAATTTAATACTTATCCAATCTAAATAAGGTAGATATTTCAATGCTCGGTGATCGACCATGGAGCACCGCAGCGCAGTTTTATCTGGAGCATCGAAGAGCATAATATATACCTTATTTCGATTGTTTAAGTATTAAATTACATATCTCAGCTTGTTTTAGGGCTTTTCCTCTATGATCTTATGGAGCACATTCACGACATTTATTTTACGTAAAATCATTAGTAAGTCATTGCAATGTAACTCTTACCTCATTGTAATAAAGTTTAAATTAGAATGATGTTGTGAGTTTTATACCTACAACTCTCGGCCAAGATTCTAATGTATACTTTGTGCTCCAGGTTATAAAACATTAAAATAGAAGAAATATTTGACACTTAAGGTACCATTCCGTAGCCGACCGCAAGCGGCAACTGCAGGCGACGCGGACGTGTCGCCGCGACACAACTGGTTTCTATGAATGTCTATGAAGTACCTTCCGTAGCAAGCGACACGTCGCTTGTAGCTACGGGCGAGCGATAGACGACACGTGTAGCCCGACCGCAGACCAGTAGTGCCGCCAACGCTCCAACGATAACACGTTTTTCTATCTTCTATCTACCTACCGACTCGAATACCAGCTGCTGCTGCCTGCGGTCGGGTTCGGAATCATGACTGCAGCGACATGACGCGGTGACACGTCACGTGCAGTCGCGGGCTGCTGTCGGGTACGAAATTGTACCTTTACTATTGTGAATAAGGGCAATACTTAATATAAAATTGACGGATAGTTGCGTTCCTATGTTCGAGTGCCTCAAACTATTAACTTTTCCGGCAATGTATATTTTAGAAGTTGCAATTTTCGTTAAATGTATTAAGTTCAGTTCATTAATTGCAGTGTCAAAAGATAGAAAGAGAAGTTAGTATAAATATCTACTGAGTATATATGTTGAGGTTCCCCACAAGGTGAACCAATGACCTGGTGAAGCCGTAAAGGCCGCAGGAATCCGCCGGAAGCGTGAAGCACAGTGTAAAATTTATTATTATTTCCTTTATGTATTATTATAATTCATTCTGACATTACTTAAATAATTTTGAAACATTTTCATTATTCTTGCATTTTTTTTATTGAAATGACATAATTATTATTGATTGCTATTATTAATATAAATTATTATTTTAAATTAATAGAATTGTAACCTAAATTTAAATTATTCAACTATCTTTAGTATTTTTATATTCTTGCTCACTACTAAATTTGTACTGCATGCTATTATGTACCACCAAAATGTAATATCTGAATATTTGCACGGCTGAAATGCCGAATATAGTGAAGTGACAGAAGTGAGCTAACATAAGTTCTTAAGATCTATGGGTATCTTAAGAACTTATGTTAGCTACATATATTCTTGCAAATAAATATATCATCATTCATTAATGAATTCATTCATTCAGAACCGGTCGAAGTGGCGGTGCTTGGGGGAGGCCTATGTCCAGCAGTGGACGTGTTTCGGCTGAAATGATGAAGATGATGACAATGAAATGTTGGTAGTTGTCTTCTTCTTTTCGTGTGGTACTGACTAACCTGGTGTCAGAGTTTTAAAGCCGCCCGCGTTTTTGGGCCCCTGACTTAGCTTCACATGCCGTTGAGAAATATCTCTCAGGTATGGTTTCCTCACGATGTTTTCCTTCACCGTTTTTGAAGCAAGTGATAATCATACAATTAGCACATGAATCCGAAAAGTCATCGGTGCGTGCCTTGGGTTCGAAATCGAGACCACTGACTTGCCAGTCTGACGGTCACACCACTAAGTAGGCTATCACTGCATTTGAGTTGTAATACTGCTTTACAAAAAAAAGTGTTATTAGTATAGGCCCAATAGTATATAATAAAATACCTAACATAATTAAAATTGACACAATTCAAAATTTTATAAAGAAACTGACAGCATTATTAATTGTAAAATGTATAACATATAACTATTATTCTGTGAATGACCTAAATTACTAATTTAATTTGACAATACCTAAATATGACATTGTTTCGATTTATTTAATTTTATTCCTATTGTATTGTAGCTATTTAAATGAATGTTTTATTATATGAATGTACCATGCCAACTATTCACAATAACACCTCAAAAATAATTTAACTATTTATCATTATTACATTTCATTTTATATTAATTCACTCGTGTTATAAAAAATGTTGTTGCATGCCTAATAAGGTAGATTATACAAGGATCACCCATATTTTTACTGCCACATTTTATTTACTGTATCTGCAATCTATGCAAATAACTCTACTTTATGGTCCTCTAGACCGTATTTCGACCATGGCGGCCGATCTCAACAGAGACTAGCCTCCTGTAATGATTACTTTAGACATAATATACAAAATTTAACACGTTTATTCAACCATTTATGACGAGGATCGGAACTGTTTCTCCTAAACACAGGTTATTTTGTCACCTATATATCGCCGTCCCCGGAGAATAAAATGATAACTACAAAAATGTAACTTTTCAGGAAAAATAAAAAACATGTTTTCGTCGATTGCTCTTTAAATACTGAACGTAGACAAATGATTGTATGCTTTTAAAAAAGTTTATTTTTCGTTTGTTCTAAATGTTTTAGTGAAATACGAATAAGTATCAAAATAGAGATATTATTTAGAAAATAAGAAGTTAGTCAAAATTAATCATAGTCTAAGTTGTATAATGTCGTTTATCATTTTATTCTCCGTAAAGCCTGACCAGAATCAAGTATTGCACTCTTCGCTTATCATTTTATTCTACGGGTTTTTAAGAAGAAAGTGATACTGATAATACTTTAATATCGTCTTTCTCTCGTAAATATTATAAAAAATGTATATGATAAGGACTTTGAATTTGTTTTCTTAATAAAACTATGATATGATAATCAACGTTAGTTTTATTCAAACTAATAGTAATAAACAACAGTATTTTTCTTAATTTACTCTTATTAGTCTTTTATCAATTAAAATCAGCCTTATGATCACATATTATGTGAATTATGAATACAATACTAATTAAATTATTCAGAAATATAATCTTTTACACATTTTTTTATCAATAAAACAGCCTCATAATTACAATTATCACATAAAATCAGTTTCTAATGTATAATGATAAAAAAATTAAGGTTTGTGATTAATCATCATTATCTTCCTCATTGCCGTCATTGTCACCAGACCAGGTACTGCCATAAGTCAAGGACTCGTAGAAACCACAATAGTAACTTGGAATATCTCCTGCCTTACAGAGGCTTATAAGATCATCGTATAAAGCCTTGCTTATTGGAACAGGTTCAGTGTACAACGTTTGGAGTTCAGGAACACAGCTAGGACTTGGGCCTGGTATCTGTCTGGTACCCCGCTTGCTTCTTATTCTTCGGACAGGCTCTGTATTTAATTGGGAATAGTCGGAATCAAAGTTGTATTTATATTTTAAAATTGATGGATTTGAATGTGAGGCATTCACTTCCATGATTTGAGTCCATGATATTTTTTGACCCTCCTCATTTTTTAACCAGTTTTTATTCTCTATTAACTCCTTTATATTGTAAAACTCTATTTGCGTCATCTCTTTAACTTGATATTTTTTTCCATGTACCTTCGCGTTCATAATGATTGTGTACATCTGATCAGGCGTGTATACAACTCTGTGTTTTAATTCACGTTCAATGTTGGAATGCATAGAATCTCCCTCACTCTGCCCATGTCCGGTTTCAAAGAATCTATGTGTAATGTTCAACTGAAGCTTTTGTGCAGCAAAAATATATAGAGCGAATATAAATCTGTTTTTGTTCTGCCCGCAACAACCGTCGGAGTAAAACGATATGTTCTGGATGCCTCTTTGTTTTTCATTAAGCAGAAATTGCCATAAGCAACTACCAATTTCATTGGCCCCCCTTTTAGCAATCTGACCATGCCAAACATAACAATAACCTTGACTCTGAGTAGCATCATACACAGTGAAATTATATATGGGATACTTTCTTTTGTAGTGAAACGATCCAACTTCAGATTGTGGGATGCTCAAAACCTTTTCCAAATCGAAGATTGCCACGGTTGTTTCTGAAGGATCAACTGATTCTTTTTCTTCTTTTTTAATTTGCCGTACTCTTTCTTTGTTTTTTGTATGTGTATCATATTTTTCTTGCAATGTTTCTTGAGTTTTTGAATCAGCCTGTCGATAACGAGTACATTGAGAGCACTGATCTTTTTTCGGTTTAAAAAATGAAAAATTAAACTTGGTGTTAAATATTATCTCATATTGACGTTTAGTTGCCAAAGGACAGTCAAATCTTTGCTGTCCAAACCAAGCTGTGTAGAGGCGATACATCTTGGATATGTTAAGTAGTTCTGAGAGGTATTTTCTTGAAGAATCTTTTCTAACATAATGAGACTCAACAGTAGGGAACAATTCAATGTGCTTTATGATGCTTTCTTCTGTCAAAATGGGCATTTTACGTGGCCTATTTTCATGTCGCCCTCGTTTGTCCATAAAGTTTTCTTCAGGTTTGGATTTTTCTAGTGCTGTATATACAGTTTGATGTGAAATGCTTAGAGTATTAATGAAAAAGGTTTTGCACACTTGAATTTTGTTTGAATCTATTGTAAAGAAGTATTTGATCGAATGAGTTCGGGTGCGTTTTCGCTCTACTGTGATTCGCTTAACATCTTCGACTAATGTATGATTTACGATATATTGCCATTGTCTCTCGTGGTCTCCAATTTTATAATATTGCTGCATTATGTACTCTCTTTGCTCATGAGTTACCTTTTCACCACATTTCTTTGTGCACTTACAGCTAGCTTTTAAAACTTTTTTGTCGTACATTTTCTTCGATCTACAGCCTTTATAGGCTTCACCGGAATTTTTTAATTTCTTATTCTTTACATCTTGATGTTCATTTAAATTTCGTTTACGTTTTCTTGTATTTTTTTCCTGTGGTGTCGATTCTTGAACTGTACTAAATGAATGCATTATGGCTTGGTCTTCTCCATCATAGTCACCATTATGATCAAGGCTCTGATGGTCCACTACGTTACTGTTTTGTTCTGTTTGTGTCAGATTTTGAGGACTAGGGATTATGTTTTCATTGTTAATAATCGTTTTGTCCAATAATGTACAATCAGAAATATTTGCGGGTTGTAATGTTTCATCCAAATCAAAAAGAGATGGTACTGATGATTCTCCTTCTTTTTCACCCCCGTGATTATCAATAATAGTACTAGTATATGAGGTTGACGGCTGATTATCGTTTAAAAATAATTTATTGAGGCATCTTTTTGATGACAGCTTTGCTTTGTATCTAGACGGTCCATTATTTTCATGTGTTGAAGTTGGTGTCAAATCCAAAATACAGTTTGTGTCTGCTTTAGGATTGTCTTGCAACTTATTAGCTTCAAATATGACTGAAGGGGATGCTATGAAGTCTATTGTGTTCAAAACTAAAGATACGTTGGAAATAGTTGATGGTGTTTTTATTATCTTCTGACTGGCCGTTTCTATGTAATCTGAGTTTCCTCCAATACTTGATGAACTTCCGCTTTTCTGTAAAATTTTCATTCTTTCTGGGCTCGGCAAATACTCAGATGCATCCGGTGAGAAATCTTCATTTATTTCATTTTCGTTTTCCTCACAGTAAAATGCTTTCTTCGTCTTTCGTAAAATATATTCATGAGCTTTAGCAATAACTGCTTCAGATGTCGTAGTAACCACGTCGTTATTTCCTCCCTGATGTTGTTCTAAAAAAAAATAGAATAGATAAGTGATATATGAATAACAGTATCCAGATGACACTGAATAATTGCACTCATATTTGCGAAACTAAAATTAATTTAATGACACCCTAATCATTTAAGCATGAAAATCGGTTCAGGCTTCATTAAAACGGGATGAATATGCAGGATAATCATAAGCAAAATTAAAATAAAATCAGCCAAGTACAAGTAAGACGTGCACATGAAGGGCTCAGTACCACCGTACTATAAATTCTCGAATTAATTATTATTATTGTAGTACATATTGCGCTTACGTATTTAGGCAGTAAAAAAAAGTTGAACGTGTGGCGGGACACGCGTTTGGCACGAAATCAAAACCAAGGACTGCCGAAAAGTAATCTTACATCGTTTAGTTAAAAATCGCAATTTTAAACATAAACAAGGTAACAGCAGCAAAACAATCCATAAAAATAGTGTCAATAAGGTTGAAAATCGCTTGCACCTATTTTTACATCTAAAAAACGTTTACATAGTGAAATCTCTTTTCGTTACAAAAATCTCACAGGGGCCGTATTTTTAGGTAATTATACCATCATGATTTCGTTGCGAAAAAGGGATGTTGTTATCGGTCATGTATAGCTGCGTCACTCTCTTGCACCGACATCATGGTGGCATTATAATTTATTATCATCATAATACGGCACCAGGTATAGGGTATGAAACTAAAACTTAATGAATATTTTAATATAAATTGTGACTAGGTTCTACCAGTTCTACTTACCATTATTAAAATGATTTGGCTCTTCTTCAATCCTTTCTACATTATTCATAATGGCGTTTAAACGCGCGTACCTAGTTTGTTTACTCATTACCGTAAATAACTATTATTATTAAGCTATTACACTTCACTAAAAAAAATAAAAACAAAGAACTTAGCACTAGAATGTTTACGCAATGACGCATAGAAGCACACTGATTAATCGACATTAGGTATATCTGCCATTGCCGTGAAATCTAATTGAGCGAAGAGGATGACAATATGTCTTACTGTTCAAAACCATAACAGTCATTTTACTAACACATCTTATACGAAGCGACTGGATAGTTTTGAACGAGAATAAAATGATAACTGCGTTTATCATTTTCTAGTCGAAAATTATTTCACGGGAACATAATTGTATGACTATTTGTCATAATAACAAGTGGGAATACATTTTGATAACATTATATTAACATTTTATTCTCGTAATTTAAGACCTGTTTTAAATATTTGAATACTATTGTAATAATTTGTAACTTCGTCAATAACTGTATAAAAATTACGAAAAAAATTGAGCAGATGTATTAACACCCACAGATCCCAAAAATTACATAACACTAAGACTAAGATAATGGCAGTTATCATTTTATTCTCCGGGGACTAATATAAGAGAAGAGTACGGCACCCGCTAACTAGATTAAGGGGCCTGCGGAGCATGCGTAGTTCATACAAACGTAATACCAAAATAATTTGTAAATCAAACATATTCTTAGGGTAGTGTGTATTTATTCCGATTGGATTACAGCATATCTAGGCTCCCGAATATATATTTTGAATGGACACTGATTTAAAAACAAGTTATGAGAAAAATAAGTTTTCTATAGAAATTTGAAATTCCTCATATCTCGTTTTTATATCAGTGTCTAGATATTCTGTAATCCACCTGGAATAAATACACACTACCTTTTTTTTTTGATTGTTTAATTTTCAAATTACTTGGGCGTGTCAGACTCTTACTGACTAAAACCCACCCGTGTTCCTTCAGTTGCCTGTACGTTGCCAGGGGCCACGGTATCCCTTTCACACACTACCTTAAGAATATGTTTGATTTACAAATTATTTTGGTATTACGTTTGTATGAACTACGCATGCTCCGCCGGCCCGTTAAGAAACTTTATGCTTTTGCTTTATAATATTATTACCTTGCCTTATAATCTAGTCTTAGTTGAACAATAAATCTTAATTTATTTATATTACTTTAAAAAAATGAGCTCTTCTCTCTACGTCTATGTTTCAGGGTTAATTTCAGAAGGCATACCACAAACAACAACAATTTATCAACAATAGCAACAATAATTAATAGCTGATTTGCTTCGATTGTCAATCCGTTTGTTATTTGGTAGATGATTATCCAAATCCAACTGCCTCGTTGGTCCAGTGGTAACAAGCGCTACTGCTGATCATGGAGTCCTGGGTTCGAGTGGCAGGTCGGGCAAAGTGTTTTTCCATCAGGAATTTCTTAGGAGCAGCCCTGAGCCTGGATTTGTGCCCGGTTGATGGCAATAGACTCGCCTCGTATTACATGGGATTTAAACATAACTTAGATACTGACGAAATGTAAGTGTACTGTAGGTATACCTCTGCTTAGCCTTTCAGGGATTACGGGCAAAGTCAAAGTCAAATCATTTATTTCAAATAGGCCCGTATAAGGCACTTTTGAACGTCAAAAATTTACAAAAAAAATTAATTGATTCTAGTTGCCCCTTCCAAAAGGTAGTTTTCGTATGGAGAAGAATGGGCAAGAAACTCCACCGTTACTCTTTTAAAATGTTTTACAATATTTTGTATAAGTACATTAGTTATATAATTATATGTGAGGACGATGCACCTAGAATAAAATTATTATACCACAATAGGTAAAAAGAATTTTGAATTGAAAATGAAGCAACAACAGATAAACTAATTATGTGATAGATACATGGTGCTCACATATTTACAAACATTGTAAAAGTAGACGATCCTCCTAAGATTCCACAATTAATAAGTCAGTGTGCGAGGAATTGGTCATAGAATGTAAAATCAATGTCATATAATAAAAAATAATAATAAAATATACACTTAAATTTGCAACCAGTTTGATTTTGTCTTGATTCTAAATTATTATCCTATGGAGCAGGACCAGCATGTTTCCAAGCATTCTTATCTTGGATATAATCCTCTAATTTGTAATATGCTTGTTTACAAAGTGTAATTTTAATATGAGCTTTAAATTTTCTTTCATTTAATTGCAAAATATCACAAGGTATTTTGTTGTAACATTTAACACAGTACCCCATAAAAGATGTATGTACTTTAGATAATCTGAAAAATGGTTGATCTATTTTATCTTTATTTCTATGTCGATTTTTTCTAACATACATAATATTTTCATAAAGCGGTATTTTCATAGGGCGTGATGCTATGTTAGGAATGATATCCAAATTGCACAGTCATGTTCTATCGTCCACACTACCCCACGGCTAAAATCAAAAACAAAAGATATGCAGCCATTTTAAAATTGGAACGTACAACCATTTTGTACCAGTCAAAAGCTACCGACGCGACGTACAAAACGTGGCCGGGGGGCGAAAAACGAGGACTTTCAACATTCGGTTTTGAATCGGAATGGGTAGTACACAAATACAAAAGAATGAGTGGAATTGCAGTTTTACGCGCCCCGATCTTGCGGTGTTTTCCACCTGACGCGGAAAATTTTCGTGTTATAAGAGCCGATTAGGTTACTTTTGGAATTAGAATCATAGACCGTCTTCGAACACTGCTGAGCATATTATGTCTCTCTTTGCTTGTGATTTTTATTTATTTATCACAAATACTGCTATCATTACAGGAAATTCCTAGTGCGGTAGCGTGGTCCTTAATTAAACTATCTTAAATAACATAACACATACAATATTATTTTTGTGAATTCATTCAGAGAGCAGGAAAATAAATCGATCCTGTCAGCCGTGTCATTCTGTGCGTGCAAGGCGCGCGTCAGTGACGCTTTTCTGAGCAAGTTGCAAAATTACACAATACTGCATTAGAATAATTCACAATAGAATAAAATGTCAATGCAATTAAAATAGGTACCCATTATAAAGGTCACAGAATTATAAAGGTCACATAATTATAAAGGTCACAGAATTAAAATTAAAATGAAATGTCAATTAGGTCAAATGCAATTAAAATAAACGAATTAATACCTAATACAAATTATAAAAGTCACAGAATTAAAAAAATAAATTAAAAAGATTAAAAATATATCAAATAAAATGAAAATGTATAGGTAATCATTTTTAATTTATAAAAATTAAAGTCGCTTTTCGTGTGTCTGTGTGACCGCGTTGTTCTTCTAAACCACGCAACGGATTTTGATGCGATTTTCACCATCATTTAGAAAATATAATATTCTGGAAGGTATATTACATGTTTATTAAACTTTCATATTTATAATAAACTCAAAAACTTGTTACTGAATCTTGTAACTTTTGTTACAAGGGCAACAAGGACCTTAATCTGGTGCCGATTTCGGAGCACGGTCGTAACAATAAATCAATCCTCTCGAGCAATAGTAAATCTCGGTCTGCCGCTTCCTGGTCTTCTTATGTTCTGTCCAGTTTCTCGGAAACGATGGACGACTCGCACTGTAGAAGATGACATGCCTATTGTTCTTGCTGTACTTCGCTGACTTCTGCCTTCTTCTAACATAGTGACGATACGTGTGCCTTCTGGTGTTAGCGACATGATAGTAATTAAATAATGATGGTGAAAGACGACAATTACTACCTTTTATCATTTTGATTTGACAGATTGAAAACAAAATTGAGAAAACAAGCAACAGTAAAACAGAATTTATTTACAAATTCGAGGTTTTTGAAAATTTTCCTTTTTTAAATTATGTTGTAGATCATTGAAGGTTTTATTTCATACTATATTAAAATTATCTGTAATATAAAGTTAGTTTCATGCATGTACATTTCATTTTATGCATGTATGCATGAATTTGCAGGACATAGGGATTTTCGTCATCGACCCGTATTATTTTACCGCGAGTGTATATCATTATTTACGTGAAGACGATGCAACTAGAATAAATTACTATACTACAATGGATAAAAAGAATGAAAAATGAAGCAATGACAGATAAATAAAATAAAGTAGATGTCAAATATGTCAAATGTCTACGAATTTTTGGTTCTAGGACACGCCGGTTTCTTAACGAAGATTTCCTTCACCGTTTTGAGAGTGCTGGTGATGAAATTATTGATACAAAATAAAGCGTCTGCCTGACGACGAACAACTCATAAGTCGGGGCCGTTGCCACTGGGCCACCACTGCCCTTAATGACCTTTTTTTTTTTTTTTTAAATAGCTTCTCCCGCTCTGGGCGGAGCAGGAGGGCGTGTCAGACTCTTACTGACTAAAACCCACCCGTGTTCCTTCCGTTGCCTTTACGTTGCCAGGGGCCAGCCCTTAATGACCTTAATCTGAGATAAACAACGATCCCAAACCTCTCAAGTTATCATTTTACAGATGGATGGGTCTCTTGTAAGTAACTGTACGTAGGATGTAATCTGTCTATAGATAACGAAACGTACATTATCGGCCAAGGTAAAATGTGATTGTAAATACACGTGAATTTATTTAGAGGGAGAAAAAGAGATTATAGCCCGAGGAATTTAAGCCGAATTTTAGGCTAACTTGGCATTAATTTAAAACAGCGATTTTTTCATTTAACGTGAAGGGACAGTATGTAAAAATTTATACAGCGAAAAGTTCACCCACGCATGTACGTTTTTTTTTTTAGAAATAAAAGAAAGAAAGAAATAATAATAATAATATAGAGCTGAGAAAAAGAACACTCCCGAAAAATAATAATAATAATTTTATTTTACCAAAAAAGATTGTACAAAAACAACTTAAAAATATGTTTATTCTGCACAAACAAAACGCACATTTAAATAAAAACACAAAATACACAAATACAAAAGTAGCCAAAAGCCTCGTATTCAACCAACAAATAAACGCTAACTAAAATGTTGTTCATCGGTTGATGGAGTTCTCCGTGGAGTTTCTTGCCCGTTCTTCTCCATAGGTACCTACTACGCTTTGGAATGGGCGACTAGCTTCATATTTCTGACTGACCGACCCCTTGACTATTCAAAAGTGCCTGTAATTGGTTTATTTGAAATAAATGCTTTGAGTTTGAGTTTGAGTTTGATGTCAAGGCCACGGACCAAAGACAATATTGCGTAATTACTATTACGACTTTACGTACTCTGTGGTTGCGAAATTGGCAAATGACAACAAAAACAAAATGCCGATTGCAGAGTAATCTACTTTTGTAATAAATAATAAGAAAAATTAAGCTTTGCGTCGCGCGTCGCATCTTTGCAGGTCATTGCTCAGCGAAATGCTGTGACTTCGGACGAACCTAACTTCAACAGCGCTGGTTTTCAGCAATTACCTAAGGAATGACACAACAACAACTAATTTCAATTTTTTGTGGCAGAAAAAAATATTAACAAAAAAATTGTATGAAGTATTTGCTGCAGAGATAAGTAGTATTACAAGTAGGTCTAAAAATTTAACATTTCCGTCTACGGAAATGTCGATGAAAAATAAAATTGTGTTTTTTTTACATAATGTAACCAATATTTTGCCTCAATTTTTACACACAAAATCGCGTTTGTGATTTTTTTTATCTTGATGCGGTCCTGGAAAGGTTATTTAAAAACAAAAAAATATTTGAAGAGCTAAGTTCAGAAACACGATTCAAGAAAAAATCGCTGTTCTGATTTAGTGCAGGGTTCACTAAAGTTAGTACTGGGCTATTATTTTTAGTATAGCTGTAAGTAATAAAAAGTATTTAATACTTACCTGAGTATTTAGTAAATCAAATTCATAAAAGGAAGATGGCGAAATACAACAAAAAGATTTTTTTAAATCAAATCCAGAATGATCACACTTTGTTTTTTTTATTGTATTTTAGTTTTTTTTTTTACAATATTTAACACAATTAACTCAGTTAACTATTAACAGTAAATACTAAATTAAATGACTAACTATACAAATAAATACAAAAACATATAAACATTTATTATTATATTTATTAACAACTGATGTTGAAATCAAACCCAAAAACAAAAAGACGAAAAGTTAAATTATTTACATTTATTTATTTTATTATTTATGTACACACAGAAAAATAGATACAGATAAGACATAATCATAATTATGAGTACAAATATTAGCTTTTTTAATATTATATTTATTAACAATTGATGTTGAAATCAAACCCAAAAACAAAAAGACGAAAAAGTAAAGTATTTACCGCTTCATTCAAGCCACAATTCACATAGACATAGGTGGTAATTGCATCAAGCGATCATCACATCCCTTTTATCTGACAAGTATATTTTACTTAATTATTTATCCTCAAAATAAATCCAAAAACAGAAATTAATTTCATGCGATAAAAGAACCAGGGATGAACGACAAAGTTCATTTGCCTATCAAAGTTTTTCAGCCTGTAACTTGCGCCGAATTGCCCTACGATTTCAGTAGCATTTCAGCATCGGTCGGGTACGGATGTCGTATGAGCTTCCATTTTTGAAAAGATCGGTAACTTACGAACGTTTCTCCTAGAAATATAGAAAAAAAAAACAACAGTATAATAAAAAAAAACCTTGGTGTTATACATAGTGATTTTTATTTTGCCAGAAAAAAAAAATATTATAAAGTTTATTTTTCGTAAAAGTGTTGTATTTTATTGAAAGTGATTTAAAAGTGAGTTGAAACTTTGTGAAAGTTTAGTGTTTAACTAGTTAAATTGAACAGGGTAAGTTTAATTATGATTGATTACGGTTAGGGATAACCGATTAGGTTTCCAGTTTGATTAGCCTTGAATTAGTGAGTTAGGTTTGAAATGTTGGGTTGTGAATTATTGGCGTTATTTCGCTCTGGTAATTTTTTATTGGTTTGGTTTTAGAATTGATGATAATATATTTTTATTTATATTTAAATCAGTTTTGAAATTTTAGGTCCAGATTGATAAATATTGAAATTTTGAAATTTAAATAGCCACAATTAAAGGTATTTAAAAAAAATAAAAAAATATAATATTTAGTTTTAAAGAATTTTTTGTTTCTTTTTTTATAGCAACACGTTTTTTTTTTCATATTTTTAAATATATAAAAAAAAAATAGATACATAAAGTGCATTTTCTATTTTTATTATAGGTGCTTTTAATGCCTGTTTCAGTTATTCTATACTACTATTGTTATACTAACCGGAAAATAAACAGCTCAAATAATGATTTATAGTTCCTGCCAACACAATACATTCTGTATTCGTGGCGCGTTAAACACGGCCTGAGAAACCCACAAATGTAATAAATCGCTGTAGGTACCATATATCATACCAACTAGGTTCTGAATATTATATGTATTGTTTTTATGATATTACACAATATACATACAATAATGGGTTAGCGTATAGGTGAAAACGTGTTATTATAAATTATTTTTATGTACTAAAAAAGGAGCTAACTCTGCCAACAAACTGCTTTGCGGTTTGGCAGAGGTAATAAATGTATTGCAAAATAATTATATCTGTAAATAAACACTTAGTAATTTTTTTTTTAACCAAAATTTGTCTTTATATGTTGTATTTTAGATACTTACAGATTTTATTATTTATGCTCAAAGAATCGAATAACCAACTTTAGACCTGAGCTATGCCCATAACTCTGAAATAAGCGATTGGCACGTGTCATGCAATATATCAACAGTGAATAATGACGCCCAGCATAATGCTCAGACGCATCTGATTAGGCTGAGACTAGACCACATTATGCTGCGAAAAGTTTGGTGTCGTGATACAGCCGTAACCGATAGTTTAGCATTTTTCAGGCCGTAAAATTCTTTGCTGGTTAAAAAATACTCCTAGAGACCGATTTCAGTCTCGGTGGCAAATATCAAAGGAGATAATTCAATAAAAAAAAAAAAAATGTCGTCTCGTAGTTGACATCTGAGGTCGTGACTACTTAACTGGGCTATCCTGTGGCTACCTTAAGCTACTTAAAGCCTCCAGCCAGGGCATCAGTCTAATTATAAACTAGGCGACTGCTCGCTCGGGTTACGAAACTCGCGTTAGGGCGTCGCTGGGAGGAGGACAGCAAGATGGGACAGGCTGCATCATAAGTGGATAGAGATTAGTGAGGTGCGCAGGAGATATTATAGTGCACAAGTGTGTGCATAAACACAGGTGCACTCTCTGTTTCTCTCTCTTAGTCTGATGGAACGGCAATCCAACACGACCGAAGAGAGATCAGGTGCAGGACCAACGGCTTTACGTGCTTTCCAAGGCACGAGGGCATCACACCACCATTTGATTACTGGACTCATAATTGAATCCTGAAGATCGTTAGGAAAAATTGCATCCGTAATCTTTTTTACTTAGTGAAAAGCTGGAAATTCATGCACTTTTAAAAAACAAAGCAAATCTATTCAATGAAATGAAACACGGCATACGATACTTTGGAAGTAGCCTTTTAAGAACACTGTAATTTTTTTGTACATATATAAAGCATAAACTTATTCATATAAATATATATATATGTATATACATAGATATACTTATTTAAAATTATAAACGTGAAACAAGAGAAAGGAACTATAAGTAATGAGTAATGTGTATGATTTATTTTCCTGCTCTCTGAATGAATTCACAAAAATAATATTGTATGTGTTATGTTATATAAAATAGTTTAATTAAGGACCACGCTACCGCATTAGGTATTTCCTGTAAAGATAGCAGTGTTTGTGATAAATAAATAAATAAATTTAAAAAAAAAAAAAAATTGTTTAAGGAGAGGAACTGCTTTGTGTGTTGGGTGAATAATGGACATATTGTAATTATTTTTGAAAATTCTATCCCAAAAGGTATATAACAGGGGTTGTAAGATTTAATGGGCAATTCCTGAAATCACGAGGACAAAGTTGCAGGCAACTTAAAAGCTTCCCCTAAAATGGTGTACTGTGTGCTACACCCTTATTTCTAGTTTATGGTAAAACAATTATTTATTATTATTTGATTTTGCTTTTATATAGATTCTTTTCTTTTAGAATTTGTGAATGTGAGAACGTTGTAGGCTTAACAGACTGTAGATCTATCGACCATTTTCTATCTTGCTAAGTACCTGGTACTTGTTGATAGGCCTACACTGTCCTCTCATACCTATTAACTCTGTAATTTGAAAGCATTGTAAATACCATTTATTTTTAAAAGAGTAACCATGGAGTTTCTTGCCGGCTCTTCTCCATAGGAAACGACCAATTGGAACCGTGCATCTGGCTTCTGACGTTTCATAAGTGCCCTTATAGGTTTATGTGAAATAAAATATTTTGAATTTGAATTTGAATTTGACAAGAAATGTAACGCGGAAGAAATCACGGGCAGAAACTAGTTTATTTATAATTATGCTTTCGTTTGGTTTTTGTAGGCAGGAATAGCCTAGTGGTGTGACCGTTGGACTGCCAACTGAAATCGATTTCTAAAATCGGATTTTGAAAACGTTATATTCAATCGTTAAGTGGCGTTGCTTGGGGGAGGCCTATGTCCAGCAGTGGACGTCTTTCGGCTGAAATGATGAAGATGATGATATTTAACCGTTTGCTTAAAAAAAATACAACCGAATTGATAACCTCCTCCATTTTGGGAAGTCGGTTAAAAATCAAAAAACGCCATGTTTTAAGCCATTCATTAAAAGTTCTGTTAAGTTACTCAAAAGCTAAATTACCAAAGTTGAGTCTAAGTTAAAACGACTTCATGTTTAGTAGCCTTATAGCCTTTTATCTTATAACTTAGTGTTACGTAATTAGCTTAGTGGCTCTAATTTTGCTTGCCCTTTGTTTTAAGGGGGGACATTATCTCTGTTGGTTTCGTGTTTTTAAGGTTCCGTGGTGAAAAAAGGTTCGATCAATGCCCAAATTTGACAATCTGCAAGCATAGTGTCACCACTTAAAATCTGTAAGAAGAATAGACATATTAAAGCATCTGCACCGGTCGACGTCATAACGCCAACGCCGGCTGTCGCTGAAAACCAGCGACCCTATGCAAGACAGAGGTCTTGCATAGGGTCGCAGCATTATGCTGAGCGATGGCCGTTTGCGTCACATCCACGACGTAGCAGACAGCATAGATCTTTTTACTTGTTCTCTGAGTGAGTTCACAAAAACAACGATGTACAGAATAATATAGGAAATAATAAAGCTGTAATTATGGCCACACTATTGAATTAGGAAATTCCTGTAATGATAGTGATGATGAGTTAATAAATAAATAAATGTATACAAAATTCCTAAAACTTTTTAAAAGAGTTACTATGGAGTTTCTTGATCATTCTTCTCCATACGAATCTAGCTTTTGGAAGGGACGCAATCAATTCAATTTTTTTATAAATTTTGACGGTCAAAATTGCTCTTATTGGAAACAATAACATACGTATATCTGTGACTAATAAATAAAAAACTGTTAGCACTAGCGTAGACATTGTGTGAGCTTCATGAGTTTTACAGTAATAAGAAAATGCAAAGGCGGGTTTAACCCTTAACCACCTGACGTCGGTCTGAGAGACTCCGGCGATTTTCTTTTTCAAATTATTCCATTACTATGCATTCGACGCACCTATGTGTCCATGTACTTTTACCTCGCTTCCACCAGTACGCCGTACGCGACGTGCACCTCGGCAGCTCCATATGCGCGCGCATTTACGTAATTATATTTGTAAAAACTATTGAGTTACAGTGTAATTTTCGACTAATATCTCAGATTTTCGAAGATCCTAGAGTTTTTGCTAAAATTTATATATTTTTGTAGTGTTGATTTTTTATATGTAAATGCATACTTTTGCACAATTTAAAAACTTATGATGAATAAAAATATAACTAAAATACAGATGTGACTTTTATATTGTAATATTTTAAATAATGGTTATTAAATATGGAAAATACGCAAGCGGTATCCAGGACCGACGTCAGGTGGTAGTGTAACTGAAAAACATGTCAGGTGGTTAAGGGTTAAAACATAGCCCTGTAGTAGCACGCGTGAAAAAATAATTCAAAAATAAAAAAAATCTTTAGAAAAAAAGAAAGAAAATAAGTTTATTTGCGGTAGACATGACGCAAAAAAAGAACACAAAATAAAAAAGAAACAAGTTCAAGTTCCTTGCTCTTGTTTTATGTTTATCTATCTTCTATATAATTATATAAAAATCAATAATGCCGTGCATTAGTTTCGCAAAAACACAAAAATGGCTTGTCCGATTTTTGTTTTGTTCGCCTCAATACTGAGGTGGTTTAGGAAAAAGAAAATTAGGATAAATCCAAAGACACAGTCAAAAAATCTAAATCGAAATTCATATGTGACGAATTGGGGGACTGTCTTATGTAATTTTGTCGTTCGAAAACTGCTGATTCTCAGCCTAGTTTGAATAAATGACTTTTGAATTTTGGACAATTTATATATATTTATATAATTATTTTTTGGCTGTGCAGGACAACATCTGAGGGGTCAGCAAGTATATGTGAGTGGTACACCACTAACTACCTGCAGTTTTGTCTCTCCTTCTCCCTTTAATCCATCCAAAGGCTCTCTGTTAAAGATTGCTTTTACCGACAAAGCCCATTGTGACACCCTATGTAAAATTTCTACAAAATTCAAAAGTCATTTATTCAAACTAGGCTGAGAATCAAAACTTTTCGAACGTCAAAATTACATAAGACAGTCCCCCAAACCGCCCGCCCTTCACCACTTCCCAGTGCTTTAGCTGGGAAGAAGAAGTGGCGCAACAAACTCCCCAGCAGCATAGCTGTCTGTTCAGTTAGAAAAAAAATATTCTATATAATAGTATGCAAAATGATTTACATTACGCAACACAAAACATAATTTAAATTATAAATTAATAGCCATATGACAGCTAGCACACGCCAATATACCAACCAAAAACATTAAGAACTATACTCAGGCAGAAATAAAAATAACTAAACGAAAACAATATCTAAATAAAAGGCTCCAGACATAAATGGCGTGCCCAAAAACATACATTGTATATAGTGCCGTACATTTATATCTTGTTTATTTTTTATTTTTTTTAATGTTTAACGTGATATTCTATTCATATTATACAGAAAACTTTACATACATTCAATTTAGATCTACCAAATGCCTGATAGACCAGAAAACTAAGGATTACACTAAAATAGGTTTATGTCAGAACGGATTGTGGTCTGACGTGGGTTCAGAAACTTGTCTCGACAAGTAAGATAAAAATAGGCTCAGAATCGAAGACAAACGATCTAGATTTAGACTGAAATAGGTTTTAGTTTGCGACTAAAATAGCTTAGTGGAATAGGAGATTTATATTAACATTCTAGGATTGTGTGGTTTGGTAATATGAGCACTGATTTGCATTTTAATAGTCGTTATGTCTGCTGCTCCATTCTCTGATTATTCCTTATGCTACTTACATAACAAGACAGTACCAAAGTTTATGTAAAACAAACCAAAGACTTTGAATTTGATTTGTTAGCGAACATACAGGCAGATATATTTTGCGTTTTATGATAACCAGCCGAGCGCGTGTTGTGATTTCTTACCGCCTAAAATTACGAATTTCCATACAAAACTATGATCCCCTATATTAACCGGTTTAGGGAAAATATATTTTGCGGTTTATGATAACCAGACGAGCGCGTGTTGTGATTTCTTACAGGCAAAAATTAAGAATTACCATACAAAACTATCATCCCCTATTTTAACCGGTTTAGGGAAATCATTTTCAAAAATACTATTTAGTGCTCACCTTCGTTAAGGCCTATTCAGACCTAAGCGGTATTCGCTACCGTCTGCGGCAGAGAAAACCCAGTGGGTATGCGGTAATATTACTGTTCAGACCTAAGCGGTATTCGCTACCGTCTGCGGCAGAGAAAACCCAGTGGGTATGCGGTAATATTACTGTTCAGACCTAAGCGGTATTCGCTACCGTCTGCGGCAGAGAAAACCCAGTGGGTATGCGGTAATATTACTGTTCAGACCTAAGCGGTATTCGCTACCGTCTGCGGCAGAGAAAACCCAGTGGGTATGCGGTAATATTACTGTTCACACCAAAACGGATTTCGCTATCCTTGTGGGTAGTCGAGTTTCGCTCAGAGAGGTAAGAAATTTTCGCCAGTTAGTCATTTCTGAGTCGCCAAAGAATATACACGTAAGTCACATAATTTCTGCAGAACATCTGATTTTAGTGATGGATAGTGATGAAGAGGAAGTTTTACTTTTATTAGCCTTAATTGACTCACCAGTTAAAAAAATAATTTGGATCCATGACATCAACAGACAACACCGAATTCATGGGGAATTCCACACTTTATATCCAAGATTAAGATTGGATGAAGATCGGTTTTTTAATGCATTCAGAATGACGACTGAGAACTTCGATGAAATATTAAATATGATAAAGGAAAATATCAGCAAATCATTCACTAAATATCGAGAACCCATATGCCCTGAAGAACGCTTAGCAATAACGTTGAGGTAAATACCTGAGCGAAACCCGCGCGGTATGTACCTCTACCCACAGCGGCAGCGAATATCGCTCAGGTCGCTCTAGCCGCGGTACTTGATACTAAATACCTGAGCGAAACCCGCGCGGTATGTACCTCTACCCACAGCGGCAGCGAATATCGCTCAGGTTTGAATAGGCCTTTATAAAGAACTCTGTGCACAATATCAAGCTTTTAGACTCAGTGGTTTAGGCTGTACAGACGCCAGCACATCAACCTACTACAATCTGTCAAATTATTTATATAGATATAGTTATATATAGATATATATAGTTATTATTATTTATATAGATATAATTATTATATAGATTTTCAACTTTATCTTTAAAGCATAAGGTTCAAAGTTGATTGGGAAAATATGACAGTTTCGGGTAGGTTGACCTGCTGGCGTCTGTACATTGTCTGCCTCTGAGCGTCTGGTTAACTTATTTAGCAATTTATTTTATCCAATATCTGTTAATTTTTAAAGCCGGTCCCTGAGCTCCTGAATAATTTAATCTTACCACTTAACTACGGAATCCTAAAAAGAAACATCCTTTTAGTCGTCTGGTACAAAAGAACTAAACATTACAAAAGTACAAAAGAACTAAAGCATTTGTGAGTGGGACACACGGGTGTAATTACCTGCAGTGTGTAGCTTGCCTCATTAGTTTCTTATTACCAATGTGTAAGAGGATGCCCGAATGAGGAGGAAAATTAGTGATGTTAAGAGGTAGTGTCCTTTATCGGTACCTATAAAGAAGGTGAAGTGTTGTGATATCGATCAATATTATTTAGACAGATTTTTTTTTCATTTTTCACAGTTTGTTAGTTTAAAGTTGTTCATTTTCATGTCGACTAAACTCCCTATATAAGCATATCTCCGATAATAATTTTTTATTGACATAATAGGTTACAGAAACCTGTTTGAAACCTCTGACTCCTGAACTAGGTGTATCTGTATGTCAGGAGTCAGCGCCCTGCCGGGGTTGCGGGAAAGTCCGAAAGGGATACCGTGGCCCCTGGCAACGTAAAGGCAACGGAAGGAACACGGGTGGGTTTTAGTCAGTAAGAGTCTGACACGCCCTCCCGCTCCACCCAGAGCGGGAGAAGTTATTTGATAATTTCCCACTCAAAAAAAAAAAAAAAAAAAAAGAGTCAGCGCCCTCTTGCATTTTATTCGGCTTTGATTCTAATGTCAACATATGAATAGACAAACATATGTGCTACAAAATACAATTTTAAAAGATGTAAAAACAAAAATTGTATTTTTGTATTTTTTTTGTATCGTTAACTTTCAATAGAACTAGAGTTAAATGAAACATGCCTTAAATGGAAATACCGCCCGAAAGTCACTAAAGAGAGCATGTGGTTTAAATTCTCTGTTATTTTATTATTTGACCAGCATTTGATCAGATCAAAGTAAGTCAGAATAATAAAGGAACGAGGACATGAACTGTGCCATCGACGCCACGTGTATAACATGCCACGTGATCCCAGTTACAGCCTTTCCTCACTACGTAACTCTCCAGTCCCCTTAACAATACGTTAGTAGTAAAGATGTTGCCCTTTAACCCTTCTTACTTATTCAAAAGCAGTTTTGATGAGATTTCTTACCGTTTCTTATCACAGAGTTATGACAAGTTTTAGAGCTCTGGCGTGCTATATGGTTGGGGTGGACATGATTCGGCACAGCCGGGCAAAATATACAAGTTGGAGACGACAATCTATATACACCGTGAAATCTTAATGGTTGTTTTCCCGCGGCAGAACAACTTGCCATAAGGAGTACTTTTGAAGCATAGAGTAAAAGAAGATCACGGTGTAGGTATATAAAAATCAATCGCCGTGCGTTAGCCTTGCAAAAACTCGAAAATGGCTCGACCGATACTGATTAAACTTTGGTAAGTTGCTGTGTGCGCGCCTGAGAAGGATCCTAAAAAAATGGTATTGCATTGCCGGGCATTAGCTAGTACAGACGCCAGCACATCAACCTACTACAATCTGTCAAATTTCTTTAATAGATTTTCTACTTTATCACTAAAGCATAAGGTTCAAAGTTGATTGGGAACATTTTACAGTTTCGGGTAGGTTGACCTGCTGGCGTCTATCATAAGATGTTCCCAGACTGATTACAAAAAATCAGTCAAATGTCAATAGTTTAGTCACTATACCTTGTCAAAGATCGGCAAAACCCATAGTCGGCCCATCACTACTATTTAGTTTATTTGAAAAAGGAACACTTTTTAAATTTCGATGTTATTTATTTGATAGTTTCAAAATACTCCTATGCTCCTTTATTGCTGTATGCCGTCCAGCCGTGCCGAATCATGCCGAGTCGAACGAGTGTGTAGGCGCAACCCTTAACAGAAAAAGTGTCACGTGGACTAGGGACCAAAGTTAGATTATTAATATGGGAGGAACGTGATCTTAAGGTTATTGGTGTGGGCTGACTTCTTGTGTTACATAGCCTTGAAAGTTTCACCGAAAAGGATATCGCAAGATAGAATAAACCTTTGGCCAATCTGAGGCGAATCCCGCGTGGGATGTGGGACGATATCCGCTCGCAGCTATTTATTGCGGAGTTCAAACTAGTGCCAATAGTCACGTGACTTCCTGATATGGGCTCCTTCACAGTACACTGCCCGATTAAGGGTTAAAACAAACGACGCGCGCTGCAGTGGAACCCCGCGCGAGATGCACCTCAGTGTGGCCCAAGCTTTAGTGAATGCCACATTGAGAGAAACTAGGTAATCCAAACATTTTATATAAAAGAGATAGATAGATAGATAGGTAGATAAAATAGAAATAAATAAATAAATTATAGGCTGATTATGTATGTATGTTATGTAAGTTTAATATTACCCAAACATACTATAAAACATAAACAATTTACATCTAACACTAATATATATAAATTATGTACAAGTATACAGAGGCAAAAAAAAAAAAAAAAATATGAAGAACTCACTGGGCATCAAAAAATTCGTCCGCTTCGCTGTCAGTGGGAAAAGTGCCCAAAAGGCTGGCAGCATTGCCACGTTGGATGGCAATGCTGATTCTTTGACCTAAAAATTGGCCAGCCCTCCGGTCACGTGAAGATTCGACCAACCGCTTGGCGATGTCCCGAAATACTCGATGCGCACTGGGACCCCGCGGCCGTAGTGTTTCAACCCCAAACGGCTCGAAAATATAGCTACCAATAAGGTTATTATATTTGCGCCGTTTGAGGTTTTCTGCACCCGCAGCAGCCGCTCCAGCACAGCCCGCCGTGCTAGGAAGATGGGATGGCGCGAGGGTGTCGACACAGGTTGCATCCCACACCAAGGGTCTACCCAACTTCCAAGGCATTATGGTCATTCCGTCTGGCCTCTTCCCATCGTCGCGTGCCAAGCCATTAGGTTCTAAAACAGCTGGCACCCGGCGGTGACAAGAGCCCGACGGATAATGTCATTAAATTTTTATATTACCCAATAGCAACTTTATAACATTTGCAACAATTGCAATTGAGGTAACGAATTTGCGTTCATAAAACAAATAGATATCTTGCATAGAATGCCTCGTTGGTCTAGTGGTCGCAAGCGCTACTGCTGAGCATGAGGTCCTGGGCTCGATTCCCAGGTTGGGCAAAGTGTTATTGAGTTTTTCTATATGGAATTTCTCGGTAGAAGCCCGGAGTCTGGATTTGTGCCCAGTTGATGGCCATAGGCTCGCCCCCTATTACATCTGACTTAAACTTATCTGGCGAAATGTGGGTGTACTATAGTTACATCTCTGCCCAACCCTTCGGGGCAACAATGCGTGATGTTATGTTATCTAACTTGCATCATTTGGTGTCCACCACCATACCTCTGCTGCACATGGACTTCCACGCCACGGGCCACGAGTTCGTTCGTCGATCAGAACAAATATTTGTACGACTTACACATCAAGGACCGTATATTTGTACATGTGATGTAAGATTTGTGTCAGTAAACACACCCAAGACATTCCTAGTATTTGGTACTCCTATGACCTTTTTAGAAACATGGAATACTAGCGACCCTGCCACTGCTGCAAATGTTGACATTACACTCGTGCTTATGAGTGCAATGTCGATATTTCGGAAATTTATTTTTAATAATCAGATGATCAGATTTTTTCGTCGAAAATACGAAAACATTTTTTTTTTTTAAACGGCCTGTGCTAGGCCATAAAGGATCCTATCTCAGCGTAATGCTGTGATATTTAAAATAATAAATACTGCAGTGCTGGTATTTTATAGGACCCGTTGTGATTTCACGGTCACACCTACGGACATATATTTTTTATTTCTTTTTTTATTTACCACTACGGGGATGCCCTCCCTAATTCCACTAGGGCATTACAAAATAAATAAAACCATAAATATGGTAGGTACCTTATTCCCTAAGCAACAAGGTCGAAAAGTAGTCAGGCGCCAATGTCCGCGATAGTACATATCAACGATTTGATGGTCAGTATAGCTGGCAGCTCTGGAAAGTCACCTGCTAAATAATTTCTCAGTCGCTTTCACGACTATTCAGGGATTAGTTGCCTATTCGACTACATCCCTATATGGGTTGAATTTATGACCTATTAAATGTGGAGTCCATTGACTAAGTGTGTTCTAATGTTGTCAATAATTTATTTATCGCCTGTCAAAAACTATTGTTGGCGTTTGAGGTTATCGATTAGTTCCAAGTTCAATTCAGATGTTGAGATTCTTATTTTTAACCGACTTCCAAGAAGGAGGAGGTTCGATGTTCGTCTGTATGTATGTTTTTTTAATGTATGTTCGTCGAAATTTGCGTCAATTGAGGATCGATTTTGAAAATTATTTTTTCATTTGCTAGAGGAAGCTTGCACGGTGGTTCTATATAAATTTTACTAACTTTGCTTGCGTAGTTTTTGAGTTAGCTTCAATATACTTAGTCTATATGGATGATGGTATATTTTCCTGTCACTGTTATTTACATAGCAGGTAATGGTATTCGAGAATGTGTAGCGCAGATACCACTTCTAAAAATTAAAAAAAAAACTTAACAAAAAAATATATATAACTGACTTCCAAAAAAACAAAACAAAGTGAAAAATAACTTTAATTTCGGAAGTCGGTGGCAAAAAAAACGAAAACTTCAAACTAAAGTCACTGACTTCCGAAATTAAAGTTATTTTTCACTTTATAGTGTTTTTTTGCATATTCATTAATATATATTTGAGTTTGTATCGTGTGGTGATATGGGGTCGTAGTCAAAATTGTACACCCACAAAAAAAAAAGCTGTTTGCTTATTGCTCACCACACCTGATTGATTTTTTGCTAACTAATAAAAGATAATAAAAAAATATAAAGTATTTTCTGGTGTACAATAAAGTATATATGTCGTAGGATGATTTGATAATTTCGAATTTTCGCGAAAACCCTAGGGATATTGCGAAAACACGGATAATTAGAAAATGGTATAAACATTTCTGCGAGCAACTTGTAAGTAGCGCTCGCCGGCAGATTCCGCGGCACCGCTCGTTTCGCTCGCTCGGCTCCCGCGCGGTTCGTCACAGTTCTAACCTAACCTATTTCACCTAGTTCAATATGACGAAACGTTTTCACCATTTTCTAATTATCTGTGTAGCAATATCCCTAGGGTTTTCGCGAAAAAACGAATTATCAAATCATTCTACGACATATATAAATAAATAAAACATTTGTATAATATTATTAGATCTCCTTAGCTGCTGCGATTGAGCGAAGTTAAATAATTTCAAACCTAAGATTTGTGATACTATCTTTATGTATTCAACAAAAGACATAAGTACCTAAGTATGCAAGCAGCTACCTACTTATTTTTTTTTCAGTTAAATATTTGACATACGTACATTTACATACATAGATAAACTTCAATCTTCTCCCCTTGGGGGTAGGCAGAAACTACAGAGCGCTACCTGCTACAATCCTTACATAGGTACTGTTTTGTTTACGTTCATACATCTGGTCATCTGATCGTCTGGTCTGGTCATCTGGTCGTCTGGTCTGGTCATCTGGTCGTCTGGTCTGGTATTTGACCTAGTTTATCTGTTTTTTTTTAAATTATAATGCCTGCCCAGTCCAAAGATATAACTTTCTTGCAAACTCTCCAAATTCTTTTGTCAACCATACAAAAGTCCCACACAACAAAAAAATATACCTATTCGACAATATACTCGTTTCAAGGGTACCTACTGTTGACCATTAAATAGGTTTCCAATACAAGCATATTTCACCCCTGTCAATGATCAGGGGTGATAAGTGACAAACCCACCCCTTTTGACGGGGATAAAAAACGGCCTTTTTTTTAGGGTTAAGTATTCAAACGGTGCCAAACGGAACCCTGTTACTAAGTCTCCACTGTCCGTCTGTCTGTCAGCGGGCTGTATCTCATGCACCGTGATAGTTAGACAGTTGAAAATTTCACAGATTGTGTATTTCTATTACCGCTATAAGAAAAAAAAAATAAAAAAATAATAAAGTAAAAAATTAAAGGGTGTATCCCATACAAGAAACGTGTCTTTTTTCAGCGTTTTTTTTGCTAAATGTTGTACGGTATTACGGACCCTTTGTGTTGAGTCCGATTCGCACTTGGCTGGTTTTTCATGTTTTGTCTTTGTCCAGAAGGTTGAGCTTGGATTAATGGATTTTTACAGACATATAGTGTGGAAGAAAAATAGGGGCTGCTTTGTATGTTGTTTTAAATATGGTGGTCTTGTGTTTACTAATATAATAGTCATAATAATATATTGTGTTTACTTCTAATATAGAAAACCTGTTCAAAATGTCGTAATAATATTTTTTTTATTATTTAAATCATCGACTATTTAAATGTATAGCTGGGTGTTCCTACTGGGTCGTGAGATAGACGTCCTTTTCAAAGTGTCGTGGCTTTTAAATGGAGCTGTTCGCTCATATTTCTGCACGATAAACTGTCATCCGCGAACATTTACAGTACGATTTTTCATTTCATATTCAGATTTTCTGTCGTCACGACCAACAATTGAAAAATCGACACGACACGGCAGGAATTGTGTTAAGATTATGTGTTAAGATTATGTAAAGATTATGTTTACGAAGCCGGTAAGTGAGTGTTCCCACTGGATTGTCAGAGAGATGGAAGTCCTTTTTAAAGTGTCGTCGTTTTTAAATCTATAGCGATTTAAAAACACACAGCACAATAAGCTGACGTTCGCGAAAATTTCAGACCGAGATTTGGTATTTTATTTTAATTTTATTCCGTACTAAGCCAGTGGGAACAGCTAGAAACAACCGTAGTCCAATGATACAAAAAAACTATCACGACAGTGGGAAAGTGCTTCTCAAGTGCTTAGAATTCTTAGTGCTTTATTTTACATTTACGGTGGCAGAAAACAAAGAGAGAAAACCTGGATTAATGGTCTAGAATCGCTAACATGCAGTGTGGTCATCAATACGCGTACCTTCTCTGTCTGGCCAGTAGACAGTTACAAATGTGAGAACATTATTTTTCTTATTTTATTGGGTAGCAAATAAGCAAGCGTAACACTCGATAGTTAGTGGTCAGTGCACCTATAAACATTTGCAATTATAGCAGAGGCCTCGCAAAAGCATTATCTGCAATAATACCAGAGGCCTTGGCTAAAGCGTTATCTGCAATAATACCAGAGGCCTCGCGAATGCGTTATCTCCAATAATACCAGAGGCCTCGCGAAAGCGTTCCCATTTCAGAAAACAAGCTTTTTCTTTCCCCTTTTCGAGTAGATGGTACTTTTTAGTAATCTAAAAAGTACCATAAAAATCTAAATCATTTAATTGCATATTTAAGGTACAGTAGATTCTCAAGATAATATAAACATAAAAAAGGCTTTTATATCATGCATTAGAGAACAAAAATATATTTTTTTAACATTAAATTTTAACATTTTTATGTAATTTTTAAGTATGTCAATACAATATAGTGTTTTCAAAATAATTGTTACATTCGTTATTTAATTGGTATAATTTTATAATTATTTATTTGTATTTTCCATAACAGATTTTCGTTTGTTTTTAGTTTCCGATAGTAGTCAAAATTAAAATATAATAATAATAGTTATAATGATAAATTGATAATAGTTATAATAATAGTTGAATACGTATAACTTCAATTTGAGTAATTGTAGTAAGTATTTATAAAATTGTTGAATTATTAATTTTAAAAAAAATTAGCTTGCGTGGACCCTTTTTTTTTTTTTGGATAGGAAATTATCACTCTTACTGACTAAAACCCACCCGTGTTCCTTCAGTTGCCTGTACGTTGCCAGGGGCCACGGTATCCCTTTCGGATTTTCCCGCAACCCCGGCAGGCATCGGTCCTATCAGACCCCTTCCGTTGTGCTGACATCTCTTTGAGGCGCGCGTGGAACACAACGCGCCGTCGATCCGGGCCTGGTCCTTATCGGACGGCAAGCTACCCATTGCTCACCGTCCGCATGAACCCCTCAAGTAGTGAGGGTGAAAACCTCCTCCAGAGAGAAGATAATATATCGATCTCTTAATATGCCTGTGGCGTGCAAATTTTACATATTTCGACTTCTATTTTACCGACTAATGTTGGGCCCAGTAGAAAACAATTTGAAAATATCTGTGCTTGTGATTACACCACTACTTATTCAAATCAAAATGCTAGGTCAAATTGAATAACCTAGCGAAACTCTGCAGAATTGATATCTAACATATTATAACAAAAAAATTATTGCTTGATATTTTTGGGGTCAACGACTTGAACTAACATGAGGTAAGAACTTAAAAAAAAAAATTGGTGTTTGCTCCTTAGGAATCGATTTTCATATAAAAGCAAAAGATTTTTATATTTTTAAAATTTTATGAGGAGTGAAATTTATACAAGTATACCATTTGTTTAATTAGTAAAAAAACACAGATAATTCTTTTGAAAAAATCATTACATATTTCACACTTGAATCTAGATATTTCGGCGGTTTTTTTTTATTTTATTTTAACCGATGCGTGTATTTACCATCTTTGCCTATTGCATATTCAAAGACAATCGTATTATGGAGTAAACTTCAGTCGTGCATCGGAGCTGACACACACACACTTGTTTTTTGTTTTATCGTTTTTAGATATCGATAGGTAGGTAGGTAGGTATTCATCACGTTTGCAGTTTCGCTGGCTAATTTTATTTGACCCTGTATTCCTACACAGGTAAAACAAAGGAAGATAATACTAAATCACCACGTTGATTGATGCAACATCCTAAAGCGCTGACGTGACAAGAAAACTCAACCTTCTTTGGCAATAGGTAACGATGATCATAAAACATATTTATGATCTTGCTGACTTGACGGTACCTTAGTACGGATTAGGGGGTATAAAATATGTGGGTAGTTCGTTGCGCGGTTTATTTTTTTAGTTCAGGTGTTTTCAAGGGTAGACTCATAGGTAAGGTACCTACGCCGTCAACGCCGGCTGTCGCTGAAAACCAACGCTGGGGGTCTGTCTTGCACAGGGTCACAGCATTATGCTGAGTGATAGCCGTTTTGCATGACGCATATTTTCCTTAAACTTGTTTCTTTTTGTATTTTGTGTTCTTTTCTTTGCGTCATGTCTACCGCAAATAAACGTATTTTCTTTCTTTACGAATGTACAATCCATCACATAATTAATTCATCTGTCATTCCTTAATTTTTTATTCTTATTACCTATCGTGGTACAGTAATTTTATTCTAGGTGCATCGTCTTCACATATAATTATATAATTAATGTATACAAGATATTGTGAAAACATTTTAAAAGAGTAACGGTGGAGTTTCTTGACCATTCTTCTCCATACGAAAACTACCTTATGGAAGGGGCGACTAGAATCTTTTATTTTTATTTGTAAATTTTGACGTTCAGAAGTGCCTTTTTTGTGCCTAATTGAAATAAATTATTTGACTTTGACTACATGCAATCCTAATTTATTAGTTAAAATAAAATGAGAAATTGATTTTGTTTGTTTGTTCGTTAAGCTTTTACTCTAAAACGCCTGCGCTCGATTCTGCTTCTCAATCCCACCAAGAAGTCACGTAACGCCATTTTTAAATAACTACTCCATCCTCAAGATGAAGTCACGTCGTAAGTTGTACTTGGTTTCACAACTATTTGGAGTCATAAAGCACAAGCAGCCGTCCTACCTGTACAATAAACTGAGCTGGATCGCTAGTAAAAGAGAATGCGCAAGTAGACAGTGTTCGCAGCAACTCTCCACTCAATCGCATAAGACAGCTGCCTTCAGGGGAAGTTTTAGATACGCCGCCTCTAAATGCTGAAACAATATTCCCCCGCCAATAAGAAATCTTAAATTCAATTCATTCAATTCATTCATTTATTGCATCAAATATGGTAGGTACATGTAGTTCTTATATTAAATATTTAATTTAGTAACACACATTTGGCCAATATATGGCATGCAATAGTACAGGTTTTACAGTCAAGATATTATATATTACTAGGTAACTACATTATTCAGTTTATGTCTACTTATCAGTTAAATATGTCTGTGCTTTATAGTATAACATTTACAGGGACTCTTTTGAAAGAACTCATCTATCGAATAAAAACACTCTTTTAACAACCACTTCCGCAACAAATGTCTTGGCTTACAAATAATGAATGGATAATCAGGTTCTGGAATTTCATTGACCCCGGTTGACATGAAATGATGAACTCACAAAAACAAAACATGACGCATGTCTCCCGAAGGGTTAGGTTAAATTCTAGAGATTTTGGAATTTAATTTTCTGCGGTCCGCTTTTGAACAATTGATTTCAGTTCATCCTAATATAATAAAATGCGAAATTGATTTCGTTTGTTTGTTTGTTACGCTTTCACGCTAAAACGGCTGAACGGATTTGGAAGGAATTTGGCACATGGGTAGACCATTACCTGGGTTTGGACACAGAATACGTTTCATCCAAATATTCCCACGGCAGCCAGGCTTATGCGGGTGAAACCACTGGGCGCAGCTGGTATACCATACGTTTGAAAAATAACGTTTTAATAAAAAGTAAATTAATTCTAGAACGATACAGCCATTATTGCAAAAACGGTGGATAGCAGATTTGACAATTGAATTCACTCCGGATAAAATAAAATGATGAAGTTCTAGAGAATTTGATTTCATAAAATATTTTTTGAACAATTTATTTGAATTCAGAGTCGACAAACAAGCGATGATGACTCAGTTAGACATAACAGTGCAGAATAGATTGTGAGTTTGCTTCCTCTACATCTGTTACGGGGCGCACGCCAGCAGACGGCATGTTTTTTTCCGACATCTTCAACAATCATCGTCATAGTTCAGCTAATTTACACAAAACCTTAATGAATCATACATTTAAACCTTCCTCATGAATCACTCCGTCTATTGGTGAAAACCGTAAGAAAATCCGTTCGGTAGTTTTTGAGTTTATCGCGTTCAGACGCGGTGGGGGCCCGACTTTGTTTTATAATATTATACAGGGTGTCCAGTAAATAGTACGACATATTGCAGGGGGTGATAGCTTGGGTCAATACCTTCCAAAAAAACCCAATATATGTTCAGCAGTATGTTACGAATTTAGAGTTCTACGAAATTTTCCAAAATATCGAAAAATCTCTACCTTATAACAGATTTTTTAGCATTTCGTAGTGAAAAATTATTATTCTAGTATTTTTTTTTACATCATATTATTCGTACTCTACACATTGATAAATGATAAGTCTTTTTTCTATCAAAAACAAGAACCTTTTCAAGAAATACCATTAAACAAAAAAAACACCGTTTTCTTATCGCTTAACTTTAAACGTACAGTGGTGAAAAAAAAAGTAACATATTGCTGAACATACATTGGGTTTTTTTGGAAGGTATTGACCCAAGCTATCACCTCCTACAATATGTCGTACTATTTACTGGACACCCTGTATTATGTAGTGATTTTGTACTACTGTCTTCCGATACCCGCTCACACTAAATTCCCAACACCTAAGTAACCAACAAAAGAACTAGGAAACAGACTAAACTAATACCTCCAATTCCGAAAATACACGACCTAATCCCTAAAGCTGATTGAAAGATACAGCTGTCGTGCACAGCCTACATTCTCATCGACTTACTAACGTAGCTAATCCATTGTCAGACGTAACTTAAATCCTTATCGGCGAACAACAAAGATCAGATCCCAAAGGATTACTATAGACTTTTTGTCTCTACCCTAAGGCTACTGTCCCACAGAGAGCGGGTTAAGCAAAAACCTAGTAAAGCATTGGCGAGTGACGAGAATATGTAGGCTGCTGAATTATCACCGAAAGTATTTATACTCATATACAAGAAACTACTATCCGATGAGTATTAAAAACAACTTTTTAAAAGACAAAAACAAATTTGGTAGATTATTTTGCATAACAGTTGTTTTTTTTTGTTTTCACAATTTAGATTCATGGGACATATCGATTACTTGTGGCTTTATCAACAGCTAATACTTTCTTAAATAATTTTTCGTTGAGAGCGTGGCTATGCAAGTTTTTCCTTGATTTCCTCATTAATATGATGCAAGGTTCTTGCCTATGGCATACAATAAAATTGAGGCAACAAGCTACTTGCATCTTCCTACAAAACACTGTATTCCATATTCAAATCATTGTTTCCAATTGACATTAAACATTATTTACATATAAATAAATATCAGCTGTGTACTGATTTAAATTAAGTCGATTTTGCGCAAACTGAATTGTACAAAAAATCACACATAATTTGTTTACATCTTTAGAGACCAAATTGCGAACGCAGCATATATTATGATTTCTATTATATTTTATTATATATTCTTGCCAGCAATGTGATAACTATCAACTATTATACAGAAATGGATCTTTTTTATTTACCGCACCATAACGTTCCTTTAAGCGAGAACATAGTCGGTCTCTAGTCGCTTTTAATCATCGGTGGGACAAATGCCTAAAGGGATTAACCACTGTCCAGTATCGACTGCCAAACAGTATCCAACTCTATCACAAAAACAAAAGGCATCAAATTAATTGCGGCGAAATTGTCACATGAATAGTAAGGGTTTTGTGTTTATTCAGGGTTTTGGACAACGCAAGCAGTCATAAAAGGTTATAGAAATGTGTGGGTCAGCGGTATTCAGATGTACCTACGGTCTAAGTTTCAAGTGTAGTTATGTTGTGTGGCCTAAGTAAATAGTGCTTGCAATGGACAGTAAATAACGAAGATATTTTGGCAACAGGGCAGATTCTGAAGGACGCCGAAATAATGGAAACTTTTGGTGCCTGGAAACAGAGAGATAAATGATATTTGGAGCTGTCAATTTAAGCTGAAAAATAACGTATACGCACATAACTTGACGCATGTATTCCCTATTCCCTGAAAGGTTGGCAGAGATGTACCTATAGTTCACCCACATTTCGTCAGTTATTTATGTTTAAGGGTTCGGCCTATTGCCATAAACCGGGGCCCGAATCCAGACTTCGGGCTGTTACTGGTAAATTCCTGATGGAAAATACCCAATAACATTTTGCCCGAACCTACGACCTCATGCTCAGCAGTGGTGCTTGCGACTACTAGACCAGTGAATCAGTTAGTGGTGGAGACTCATTCATTGTATTTCAGAAAAATTGATCTTTTGCTCACTTTTATAGTTAATTCTTTATCGATATGAAAGTAAAATATGTATATGGTGGCCCGTAAAACGACGTCTAAAGAAAACAATTAGAATCCTCTCTCCAAGGGCTTTCCGAGACACCATACATGTTCAGCGATTATTTATAGTTTACGAACTAGATGGTTTTTAATATTTTATCGATTATTGACCATAACTTTAAGAATTTAAAAAACAATCAATATATTTAAAATAAAATGCGACACAGCAAGAGATAAATAAATAAGTCTGAAGTCAAGTGAGAATTTCCCAAAAAATATTATTAAAATCCGTCTTGCTGTTAAACTATTATGTTATAACTATTATTTTATTTCGGAAAACCCCTGGAGAGAGACTTTGAAATCTTTCTTTTGTATTTGTACTTCGATTCTTGGGCCACTCTGTATATCTATATATCTATTTAGGTAGGCATAAATGCACTGACGTATGTATTTACATCTTCTATTTTCAAAGAAAATTCACACGAAGTAACTCATTATGTCTCACCCATACTTCTGTGTAATGACTATCATTAATGGGTTCTATTTACATAGAACCCATTAACAACTAATATTAAGTGATACCACTTAATACTAGCCTTCAAAAAGGTTAATCATGGACAAACATATCGGTTACGCAGTGGGGTTGAGAATAGATCAAGGTGATGGTCAAAACACTTAATTACGTATGGCACGTATTTAATCGAACCTCTAATAATTCCCATTTTGCGCTTCTATAAATATTATTGAACACTCTAATATAATGATTGCACCTCTTTTTGTGCGCCTCAAATAATTCCTATTTAGGTGCCTGAAAAATACTAAATAGCCAAGAACTACAACCAAAATGTAGCGTTTATCACCGTTCTAACCTAACCTAACCCATTTTGTCTGGATGATCTAGCTTAGTTACTGTGACCAATTCGGCACGCGCGTAGTTGGTCACATTGGAACTGTGACCAACTACGTGCGAGCCGAATTGGTTACAGTAACTAAAGTAACCTAAACTTACCCATTTGGTCAGGGTACCCTAGCTTAGTTACTGCGGCCAACTGTAAGAAAAGGGCAAAAAGTTAAAAAGAGGCTCATTTATTTAAAAAAAGTTTTTAGAGGATCAGTTAAATATTTCCCAGTAGGAAAGAAAGAAAGAAAGAATATTAACGTTTGTTTGGACAAAGTTCGTGAAATACAAATCACAAAATGAAAAAGTGGCACTAGGCATTTGCAAATACATAGTATTTTAATTAATCGACGTGCGACATAATCACAATATGTAAAATGAAAGAGTTACTAGACTCAGATCAACTATCATTATTACTTGGTCACTGTGTTAGCCATTTTGTTTTAATAATAATTGTTTACATAGACGTAATTTATAAACTTCGAACTAAGAAATTATTTTTCATAAAATTCAAAAGAACAATTCTAATCCTTAGGGCCTTGCATAAAATCGAGTAATCATCATTGCAAACACATTTTAATCCAGTCATCTCAATTATTTTATTCTCACCTACGCCGCCACTATTATCATAATAAGATTAAATATTTATCTGCTTAAATAATCAAGTAATCAAATACACAATCATCATCGAACAGGAACGTTTCCAAATGCTAAACTTTACTGTAGAATACAATATTTAAATTGCGGGTATACTTACATTTCACTCCGCACATTTAACTATTTCACAACACCAATAACTCGCATATTTATCTCATCTACTCGACGTCCGTATGTGACTGCAGGATGCTGATTCAGCAGAATATCAGCGTCAGGTATATTTGCCTGGCACATGCTGAGCTGGACTCCCATTTGGTGCAACCTTGAGACGCTCACCGCACTTTTTATGTTCGTTGATCCATTACTTTAAAGTGTGTCATAGCCAATAGTGTCATCACAATGACTTGTTTTCTTCCTTTTTTATTTATGGTTTGTTTGTATATTGGCATCTTACAGCTATTTCCTAATAGCTAATTAGTTAATATTTTATCATGCTTTTGTATGTTGTGCTGTCTATTGTGTGCACTAAATAAACGATATATTTATCTATCTATCATTATAAGATTCTATCTAATTGAAATCCCGTCTACTAAAACCAGCGGAGTAATTGTGTAACACACATAAATCGATCGTAATGATGAAATTCGTCCACTCAACATCGTAAATAACGCAATGATCGTGGCTGAACTGTCAAAATGACCTTTCATTTTGACAGTTCAGCCACGATCATTGCGTTATTTACGATGTTGAGTGGACGAATTTTTCAAACCTATAAAGCAATGGATTAAAAAATTAAAAAGGCATTGTGATACGATCGTTATTTTATGTATGTTACGCCACTGAAATCAAGGTGTTTATCGAAGCATTGCTAACCTTTTGAAAAGTCTCATCAATGCCTGTCACTTCTCCGGCACAAACGGCTTTCAAATCGGAACGCATTAATCGTTGACGATAGGAACCAGCATGCACTACTACGAACGTTTCATTACACGTACACAAGTCTCTTGTGTTTTAGACACCTCTGATTGGCTGCCAGTCAAATCAGAGAAGGCTGTATGTTTCCTTCAAACTTGACGTTAAAGGTATGTAATATGTATTTATAGCTAGGCAGGTAATTGCGTAATACACATCAAATAGCAATGAAATTAATTTTGTCATCTATTGCTTCATAGGTTTGAAAAATTCGTCTGCTCAACAAAATAAACAATATAACTGTGAGAGTTTATATAGGTATATATTATATAAGGTCCCATTAAAATAGGTGGACAAAATTTTAGAAATCAATCAGACCACTAAAATAACGACAATGGTAAAAAATTATAATAAGAAAAATGCATTAGATACTTACAAGAAAAATAAATCAGCTAACGAAAATAAGTTAAATAAACGTATTTCTTTCTTTCTTCTTTCTTTATTTTAAAAATCCCTTTCAGCTACATGCAAAATAAAAAAAAACTCGACTTTTCAAATCACAAATAGTTTTGTTTAAATTAATTTTCTCTTTCTCACAACTAATGAACAAAATTAATCGAAATCAGTCGATTTCGTGCACGGCCTCTTAAGACGTCACAAAATCATATTCTTTTCTTCTTGTCCTCATTTATTTTTCAGTTCTCCTTTCGTTTTTCAGGTCTGCTGGAAGAAATTTCTTAAGAAATAGCACTATCTTTCTACGAGTACTCAATACTTATTTTGTCGTTTCTGTATCTGTTTTACTGTGTATACATAAATAATAAAATAAATAAATAATGCAATGAACGTGGCTGAACTGTAAAAATGAAAGGAATTGCGATCGATTGCAATTTTATGTGTGTTACGAAATTACCCCGCTGTATGAGTTATTTTAGAAAACATATATTTGACGATTACAATTGTAGCGAGTGGTTCTCGGAACTCGCCACCGCTGGCGTAAGTTTCAGACTCACATTAGTCTAACTGTAAATATCTCGTATTTAGTCTTTTAAAGGGATGGTTGATATCTATAGGAGCTTAGATACATTATATTTCATTTAGAAAAGGCTTTCAATGGTTCCAGGAAAGGTCAGATAAAAGCAACTGCAAAACGGACTTTCAAAATACTGTACGCAGTAAACTGGCAGCGTGCCCAATGGATGTACTAAAGACTTGAAGCACTACCACGTTGAATAGCAATGCTAATCCTTTACCCAAAGTAAACAACAGTCAAGTACTTTAGTAAAAAAAAAGGGAGGTGCTCGAAAAAAAGCACGTTTATTTTATGGAAACCCCTTTGATTTTTAACTTTTTGTGTTTCAGTGCTAACATTCAATTAAGATTATAAAAATGAATAAGAATAATATTATTTATTTGCAAAAATACGAGTACAATAAGTTAAAAATATACAAAATTTTCCTACATATATACATATATTATATAAAAATAAAATATAGTAATCATGTATAAAATAAATCTAAATGTGGTATAGTATAATTATAATATATTTATATTAATTATTTTCTACATTATTACCATATTTTATTTTTCAACTTATTGTACTCGTATTCTTGCAAATAAATAATTTCTTATTATTACTACTTTTTTTAAGACGTTGCCCCACACTAGGAATTTCTCCTGTATTGTGGGTGCGTTTACAAACATTTAAACTCACATACACAAACAGCCAGACTCGGAACAACTACTTGTAGGTCATACAAATCTTTGTTCCGTGCGGGAATCGAATCCGCAACACGCAGTGCAGCAGTTAATCGCTTAACCACTGCGCCAGTCGTGCCGTCGTCATTTGTTGTTATAGCGGCCATACTTAGTACATACGAGTACTCTGAAAATTTCAAGTGTCTACTTCTTACGCTTCAAAAGATACATCCTTGTGACAAGTGGAGGGACACCTGAGCTGTAATAGGGTCTCGTTGGCTGGCACCCTTTCGGTACGGAAGGAACCATAAAAATCAGTATTTGGAACATGAAGATGCACTATTATAAAATGATTTTCGACAATGCAAGACCGTAATGATATTTTATTTCGCAAACAGAAAAGTAAATCTCAGCGGTGTATGAATTTATTTGCTTAGTTTCCGTTAAGTGTGCAATAAAATAGTCATAAATAGCTTACATGGGGTAATGTTGCCGTATTTTATGGCACTCTAAAGGGTTGTAGTGTATGAAATAGATATGGGGTGTTCTTCGTTTGATCTTATCGAGTTTCTGTTTTTAACCAACGCCAAAAAAATCTGTTAAAAGGTTCTAATTATAAATTTGCCTTTCATGCATCATTATCAGTCTATACCACCTAACTGCTGAATAGTAGAATAAGTCACTCTCATCCAGCTGATACCAGCCAACCAACCAGTAAACCAGCCAGGTTTACTGGTTGGTTGGCTGGTAAAGATCGCCGCGTAAACGGGAACAACTACTTGTAGGTCATTCAAATCTTTGTTCCGTGCGGGAATCGAATCCACGACACGCAGTGCAGCAGTTAATCGCTTAGCCACTGCGCCAATCGTGCCGTCGTCATTTGTTGTTATAGCGGCCATACTTAGTACATAGTCTGAAAATTTCAAGTGTCTACTTGAACTACTTGAAGCGTAAGACGCTTCAAAAGATACATCCTTGTGACAAGTGGACGGACACCTGAGCTGTAATAGGGTCTCGTTGGCTGGCACCCTTTCGGTACGGAAGGAACCATACAAATCAGTATTTGGAACATGAAGATGCACTATTATAAAAAGATTTTCGACAATGCAAGACCGTAATGATATTTTATTTCGCAAACAGAAAAGTTAATCTCAGCGGTGTATGAATTTATTTGCTGTTTCCGTTAAGTGTGCAATAAAATAGTCGTAAATACTTACATGGGGTAATGTTGCCGTATTTTATGGCACTCTAAAGGGTTGTAGTGTATGGAATAGTACGAGTATATACTTCGTTTGATCTTGTCGAGTGTCTGTTTTTAATCAACGCCGAAAAAAACCTGGTGGAAAAAGGTTTTAATTATAAATTTGCCTTTTATGCATCATTATCAGTCTATACCACCCAACTGCTGAATAGTAGAATAAGTCACTCTCATCCAGCTGATACCAGCCAACCAACCAGTAAACCTGGCTGGTTAACTGGTTGGTTGGCTGGTAAAGATCGCCGCGTCAACCATCCTAAGTCTACTTAATCCTAACACATCTACCCCAACTATTTTCGGTTCTACGGCTAATATGGCCGTGCATGGCAACTTTACCATGCAGATTCTCTGTGGCATCATCACTCATAAACGAACGGAGCGATTTCAACGCGGTTTTACGTAGATTAGGTACACCGACTTAAAGGTCAGTGTACCTAATCTACTATTAGGTAGGTAGGCTAGGTATTATACAAACAAAATATTAAATGGGCTTTGTTATCTCGTACAGTTATCTAACTATGTTTGTTTAGGCAGCTAGATAGATATGTGATGGTGCTAAATTTTATTGATTTCGCATTGGTCAACTATTTTTATATTGTTAGCTCTGATACCTACAAATTTAGAAATCGTCATGATGAGATCCGTATGAGAACCAAGGTAACATAGCCCGAAGAATTGCCAATCTAAACTGGCAGTGGGCAGGGCACATTGCTCGCAGAACAGATGGCCGATGAGGCCGAAAGGTTCTGGAGTGGCGACCGCGTACTGAAAGACTAAGGCCTCCCACAAAGCGGACCGATGACCTTATGAAGGCCGCAGGAATCACTGAACCGGTCGAAGAGGGGGTGCTGGGGGAGGCCTATGACCAGCAGTGGACGTCTTTCGGCTGAAATAATGATGATGATGATATAAATTAGAAACCGCTGTAGAGCTTCAGTCAGAGTTAATTTCAACTCTTTATTAGTGGCTTTTGTGGACATGATAATTATTCAGATTTGATACAGCTGTAATAGCAATAATTTCGTTTAAAATACGTTTTTATTTTTATTAATTTATTTATATTTATATAGATTCTTTTAAATTTTGTGAATGTGAGAACGCTGCAGGCCTAGTGGACTGTAGATTTGTTGACCATCATTATTCTGTTAAGTATCTGGTACTTGTTGAAAGACCTACACTGTCCTCCCATACCTAATAACACTGTTATTTGAAAATATTGTAAAAGCCCATTATTTTTAAAAGAGTAACCGTGGAGTTTCTTGCCGGCTCTTCTCAATAGGAAATAACCAATTGGAACCGTGCACCTAGCTTCTGACGTTTCATAAGTGCCCATGTAGGTTTATATGAAATAAAAATAATTTGAATTTGAGTCATGTTCCATCATTCTAAGCCTCCTTTGATATCAATCACCCGAAACGTGCCAACCTTTGGTTTCTGGAAACTGTAACAAGGTCTAAATTCAGTCCACGGTTAAACAAAGTGACGGTTGCAGGCATGACGCCTACTTAATTCGACCAGCCGTGACATGGCAACGTCTGATTAGCTAATGTAGACTAGGGATGTAACAGACGCGGAGCTGGAGATGGAAAAAAAATACAAAAAGACCTAATTAAACATTGACATAACATCACACTTGTATACCTCGAAGGGTTAGGCAACCACATTTCGCCAGTTGTGTTTAAGTCCAGGAGGCGAGCCTAGTGCCATCAAACGGACAGAAATCCAAACTTCGGCCTGCTACTCAGAAATTCCAGATGGAAAAACCCAATAACACTTTTCCTGACACAGGATTTGAACCCAGGACCTCATATGCAGCTGTAACGCTTGCAACCACTAGACTAACGAGGCAGACCTAACCACTAATAGCACAACCAGACTTATTAAATATTTTCAAAGAAAAAATCAATCAAGATGGATTCCTTGCCTTTGCAAGATCATCGGACCTTGCAAAGGCAGGAATCAGCTGGATGCGGGAGGCACAGAATCGGTCGAAGTGGCGGTACTTGGTCCCGAGGCCTATGTCCAACAGTAGACTTCTTTCGAGAATACTTAAATCTTCTAGTTGTATAAAAAAAAGATTTTCATTACAAGACCTTTGGTTAAAAACACCATGTATTTAATCGAACATCTAATAATTCCCATTTTGCGCTCCTAAAAATATGATTGTACACTCTAATATTATGATTGAGCCTCTTTTAGTGAACGCTAAAACAATAATATCTATTTTGGGATCCTAAAAATACTAAATAACCAAGTAACTGCAACCAACGACGCGGTTGGTCACAGTTCCAACCTAACCTAACCCATTTGGTCAGCGTTCTCTAGCTTAGTTACTGCGACTGTAATAAACGGCCAGAAAGTTAAAAAGAGGCTCAATTATCAAAAAAGTGTGCATCATTAGAAGCGCATAAAGTTTTTAGAGGATCAATTAAATATTTGCCGTTAAAAACTTGCGGATGCGCATCGGAGTTACGATTTCTTGCGGAAGTTCCGCATTTACGGAGGCGAAGACGAGCCTCCGATACAACCCTATTGTAGACGGCCTGATTCCCACAATCCAATTGGATAATGGATTTGGTATTGCATTTTGGGCGTAAGCCGATTACAAGGTCAGGCCGGATGCAAAATCTGTTTCATAAGCTGGAAACGAAGTCACTGTCAAATTTACTGTCAAATTCCTACAACTTTGAAATCTAAACTTCTATATTATCTACATCATTGCAGTCGCTATTCGAGTCTGTCTGTCTGTCACGTTGTTCTTCTAAAGTAGACAACGGTTTTTGATACGGAATTATCACCATCATTTATGATGGTTTATGTTTTTAATAAATAAAATATAAGTGTCGGTTTGTTAAGTCAAAATAACAGCATTCTACTAAATATGGATAATTATGAAAAAATATAAGGTAATTAAAAAAAAAAAGCATTTTAAAAATGTTGTCTGTGTTTTTGTTCCTGCTAATCTCCGAAACGGCTGAACCGATTTTGATGGGACTTTCACTGGCAGATAGCTGATATTAGAAGGAGTAACTTACTTCTTTTATTAAAGAAAAAGAGAAAAAGAATTAGGGTCCTCTGGAACCTACTGATCTTATTACAAAAATTCTATACTCATAGAAACCTACACTATTGGTGAATACCACAAGATATTATGTTTCTTCGTAGTCGTGTGCAGAAAAGTTCAATGATTTTATTCCTTTTTCTCGTTATCGTGTCAAAAGATGGGGTATTTTGGTGTAGAGCGTGGGCAGTATTTTCTTCTCAGATAAAATATATTTCTGAAACTAGTATTTATAGTTCCAGTTAGTGCACCTACGGGCCACGGTTTTCACAGAACTTATTTTGTGAGCTTTTCTGAAGCTGTAAAGAGTAAGTACCATTTATGCTGCAAATTATTTTATGTCGGTACCCGTAATTAGGACCAGCAAAAGTGTAAGAGCAATGCATTTTTTGGAACGAAGTTACATAACGCAGCTTGCGGGAGGAGTTGTCTGGTAGAAATCGTCACGTAAGGAAAAAGCGTTATGCCCCCTCCATGTGATTTTCTCTCTTTCTATTTAATATGAGTGGGTGTGTGTGTGTGTATGTGTGCGAGTAAGTGAGTAAGTGTGTGTGTGTGTGTGGTATTGCATAAGGAACTTCGTCCCTGACGGGGGTCCCCCGGCCACACACGGTTTTTTGTTTTTTATATTGTTATTTTTTCGCATTTTATGTACCTACTGATGTGTGTCAATTTCCTAAAGCACCGTTCCTACTGGAGTATTTCAGCGCACTGTTACTGATACTTAATTTCTTTGAAAAGGGGGCTTACCATGCTCTCAATATTTGACAAAAAACTGGTCAATAATTATCAAAAATTGAAGTGTCAAGCGATTTTGAACTACAACGCTGCAAGGTTATTGTGGCGCGTGGCCAAAATTGGAACCAACGTTGGCATCGTTTATTTTGTCAATACAATTTCTAATTTGAAAACCAGCGCTGTGGTTCTGCCTTGCATAGGGTCACAGCATTATGCTGAGCGATGGACGTTTTGCGTGGATGTGACGCATATTTATCCCCAACTTGTTCTTTTCTGTGTTTGTGTTTATTCTTTGCGTCTTGTTTACCACAAATAAACGTATTTTCTTACATTATTTGTTCTTTCTATTCAGGCGCCAAAATATCCTTGTGTAGCTGTACCGCGCCTTAGAAATACGCGGCGACACCGGGAGCAAGACCCCGTGAGAATTGATGAATAAGCGGCCTGCACTGCCTCCCCCCCGTCTAGCCGCGCACATACTTAAGGCGTGGTACAGCGGTTCCGGTCAAACTATAGCACTCTATGTGCAGTGCAACTGTTACTGCCAACTTGACTGCCCTTGAACAGCCCGGCACGAGCCCATTACGACTATCTGTCATCACAGTGATCACCGGAACCTTACTATCTTATAGAATTAGGATCGTTATAATATCCTCGTGATCTATCCGAAGATAAATCGTTGACGATATTCCGGAAGATGTATAGTGGGCTTAATCAGATTGTGGCTGATTTGGACCCAATTTCTAGGGATGCGGGCCTTCTAACTCGGCTATATTTCCCATCAGCTAGGTACCTACTTATTTGGAGGATTACTAAGTTGTTTCCAGTTCCACTATTAATACGGAAAATATATGCTCTATTGTATTAGTTGAACCTGTAACTGTGTCCATTTGTACTACAATCTATTCAATTCAAATTATTTTATTTCACACAGTTTCTGACGTTTCATAAGTGCCCATGTAGGTTACATGGGCACTTATGAAACGTCAGAAACTAGATGCACGGGTCCAATTGGTCGTTTCCCATAGAGAAGAGCTGGCAAGAAACTGCACGTTTACTCTTCTAAATATACATGGCTTTTACAAGGGAGGACAGTGTAGGCCTATCAATAACTACCAGATACTTAACAAAATAGGAAATGGCCAACAAATCGATGCATATATGAGTCTATAAAAGAGATACATAAGAGATAAGTAACCAAATTGCAATATTTTAATTTTGGATTCATCTTGCGGAAAGAAAACAAAAAAATAAAAAAACATATTGACAGTTGAGAACCTGTTCCTTATTGAAGTCGATTAAAAATTACGTTGCTTTTTATAGCTATTTTTGTTGTTATTCTAGTCTTCTTTTAAAAATATACAAAGGTTCCTCCTATTATTTTCAACTGACTTAAAAAAAGCAGTATGTTTATCGATATTTTCCCATTTGGTAGAGGAAGCTTGCGCAGTAGTAACATATAAATTTTATTAACTTTGCTTGGGTAGTTTTTGAGTAAACTTCTATAATAAGTATTTAATCGACTTTGTGTATCTTGATGATGTTACCTGTCACTGTTAGCTGTGTAGTGGTATACGAATCGGTGTGGCGTAGGTACCTACCATAACTAAAATGTGAAAAATAAAAAACATAACTTTTCGATAAAATTGAAAACAATGTATAAGTACCTAAGCCAGTTGTCATAATTAAAAGTTTCCAATACCCAGCAGTTTTCGCACAATCTTCATAATTTTAAGTTAAATAATATATATTCCATACACACACACATATATATATATATATATATATATCATAAATTCACAACAATCCTAAATAATATCTATTCTATTCTTGGTTTTATTCACCATCGCGTGCATCTTGTTAGAACTTGTGGTCAGAAAATGGTTCTGTGTGGTTTTCCTACCCCTGAATGTGGGTCGGCCTTGGCAGCCCTGATGAAATTATGTTACTGTTCATGTGATAATTTTACGAGTAGTAAGTGCTTTCCTTTGAAATATTATTTCAAAATATATCTGCTTTTATAAATGAATATTTTTCGAAGGGATAAGCAGAGGCATATCATTCGAATTACGCCAGTTATTTTTGTTAAAAGTCTCTTGAGGACGTATCCAGACTTCGGAGTCTTCCCGGGCTATAACTTTGCCCGACCCTGAGATCGAACGTAGGAACGCACAGCAGTCACGCTTGTGACCTGTATAGATGCTACAAAAATAGATTAGGTGCGAAAAACACATCGAGTGTAATAGCGGTACTTTCCTTCCAGATATCTATAACCATCTACTTATAGCCCGAGGTATACTATAGCCTATTTACCACGTGCGTTTACGAAGCCCGCGTTCATCAAACATGTTTTGAATATTTTACTCATTTGAAATGTGGAGCTCGCTTCGTGAATGCATCACTATGTATGTAGTACCTATGAATGTTTTCGTGGGCACTGAATTTGTATGCAGGGCACACAAGTGGGATTTCAATCATGAGTTTGGAATAAATGGAGAATTTTGGGTGAATTTGAGTTAAAAAAAATTACAATCTATGTCTGTAGATTGTCTATGATTATAGACATAAATTGTTGTTAATAAGAAAAAAAATATAGAGTGAGTTAGGTGATGAGTCGTTTTTAAGAACATTTATGTATCGACAAAAAAGGCTGAATACGGAATTCCCTTACTTTATATCGTTTTCAAAACATGAGACTGATTACTTTTAAACTCGTTTAAACGTTACCGTGAAAGATTATTTTATTGAATAGTTTTATTGAAGTAAAAAACCAGCCAGTACCAACAATCACGTAATCAAACTTACAGAAAGTGTAAAATCTGAAAGTCATGCATCATTTTCATCGATCGATGGCTCGTATGTGCGGGGGATTTCTGTAAAGCATGCTAAAGGGTATTCGGGGAACCGTTTTCAATAGTCGATAGGGAACGATTTCGGTATTCGAAGAGCCTGCTACGTTTGGCAGTTGCTTTGAATATTCATTTTCATTGGATAGTCAGGCACGCTTTTTACCAACCGATGATTTCATTGGTCGCTGCGCCCGCAACGAACATTGCTGAACGCACCGCAAACGGTGTACCGACCGCGTTATCGACTTATGACTTTCATTTGTCATTAACCCGCCTGCGGGGAGTCCTCGCATGCTGTATAACGACCGAGTTATCAACTAATGAAAATGAGCCATTAGAGTTTCTTGTACAGAATCCGTAAAACCGTAAAGCGATCATAAAAATTGAAATATCAACAGCAGTTTCTCCCATAATGTTACCTAGACAGGTTAGTTCTAAATGCATTAAGCTCCCATGTCTAATAAGATTATACGAGAGGAGATATGTAGCGGTAATTCCAGCACCGTTCACCGCCTGCGGTTCAAGGGCGTATTTTTTGTTAATTATGGCTTAACATTACGTTTTGCTAAGATAAATAAATACATTTAGAAATATTTTTAATAGCATAATTTATTATGTCTTTAACGAAGAGATTTCATGTTCTGTCTATAATATTAGGTACAACATTGATACTCTGTCTGTTTGTTCTCTGTTTAAGTGTTTGTTTTTGTTTTGTTTGTTTTCTTTGTTTCTGTGTTACCTTTGGAACAGAACCGATTAATTTAACTGGTAAATAGTGCTTACTCGGAGGTTTTGTAATAGGTACCCACAGGAATTTTCTCTGTTTATGGTAATAAAATTATCACTCTGTTTGAGTTTTAATCGAACACTCAGCGAAAATGCATCATTGCATCGAACGCAAGCAAGTATATGCTCATTCGCTCGTTCATCGAACTAAAGAGATCTGAACACGAACTGGCCCCCAGTTCGTGTTCAGATCTCTTTAGAGACACCACGTAGTCCCAACCATTACCATTTTACCATGCATTTTACCATACATTTTACCAATAAGTTAGTTATATAGTTTACCAATTTTTTACCATTTCTTGTAACCTAAGTGTTATAATGATTCAATATAGCTACGTACTCTTATACTTTGAGATTTTAACTGTTAGCATAGATATACTTAACCTATCAATACGAGAAAGGTGCGTTAGGTCACCATAGCGCCAATCACACACACACACTCACACACCTATCTGCACATTCTTTCAGATTACTGAAAGGGTGATGTATATTGGTATTTAATAATAGGTACCCTAAAAATAACTATTGCTGAATGATAATACTCCTAAAAATGGCGCAAATGAACAGTCGTTTGAATCGCACTATGACGAAAATCCTTTAAAATATTCAGATAATCTATATGTACCTAATTCAAACATTTTCACAAAATTAGACTCACCATTGTAAATTTGTAGCCTACGGCCCATTTAGCTTCAAATATGTTGAACACATTAATATTCGCACAGCACATTCAATTTAACAGTTCAATCGTTCGATAACGTGTGAATACTCGCCTTAACCCTTAGGGAGCGGGCAGAATCGAGGTGAATAATGGCTGGGGTAAAGGTACGGCTATGTAGTAAGCGGAGCGAGAGCGGGAGCTGATGGCTTCGTACTTTAAGTTGCCCAATTGCCCCTGGCTCAGAATTCACAAACTGAATCCATTGTAAAAGAGAGCATTTACCCTGGCAGTTATTAAGTTGTGGTTATTTGCATCATTTCGATTCATAAGATAACAGCAAATTCAAATAAATTAAGCCTAAGCGAACCGTACGTCAAATGAGTTAACGGTTCTGTGTCAATGCACAACAGCCACAAACGTAGATTGAAAATGTTGCGTTATATGTACTTTTTGAATAATTTACTCAAAATACTGCAAAGTTATCACGAAGTAATAAAAGGACGCTATTCCATGTCAGCCGAGGAGCTCGTGGCTAAAGTAATAACAACCGCACGGGTCGATCCATCAGGTTAAGCTACGATTGCCGGGGTTGGTCCGTGGATGGGTGACCATGTACATAACATTACACACCGAAACTCCTCTGTGCCTCGGAATGCACTTTAAGCCGTTGATCCCGGCTGACATTCGTGGATCTTTGATAATCGTTACGGGTCGTCAGAAACCCGAAAGTCTGACAACCAGTCTTACCAAGGGGTATCGTATTACCCAGTTACTGGACTTACTGGGTTGTGGAGGTCAGAAAGGCAGTCTCTACAGGAAAAATACAGGTATTCAGCTGCATCCGGTTAGACTGGAAGCCGACCCCAACATAGTGGGGAAAAAGCTAGGCAGATTGATTGATTCGATGTCAGCGGATGAGCTAACCGCGTCGCTCACCGCTGCCCGCTTTCAGTGTAGCATAGGGTCTAAGGTTTTGGTTGCAAAGCGGTTTCATGTCGCTCACCTTTTGTGTTCCGTGGGCGGACAATATGGCTGACAATATGACGGAAACCATGTTTCCTTTTTTCGTCTTGTAACTTGTCCTTCAACATTTTCTTGTGAGGAAAATAAAATAAAGCAGCTGTAAATAACCTTTTGTTGGCCACTGCTATAGTTACCTGAAAAAGAAGTACTACCTACATTCAGTTAGGTAATTGGGTCATCTGTCTCTTCATGAAAGAGTAACTGTGGAATTTCTTGCCGGCTTTTCTCCATAAGAAACGACCAATTGGAATCGTGTGCCTAACTTCAGAAGTTTTATGATATGCCCATGTAAAATATTAAATTTTGGATTTCTTTTACAAGCGTTTTATTAGCTTGCTTCGTTCGTCATGTGTTTCCAGTTACTCCAATTGTCATCCATTTTTGAAGCACTCCCTGGCATCTGGTTGAATGGAAACTTGGCAAACTTATATAAGTACGTACAGGGTCTGATTATAGAGACTTGTTAGCTTAATTTCTTATGCAAATAAAATACTGAGAGGTTTGGCGCTGCATGTCGAGATACAGGTTTCACCTAGATCGGCTGCAGATGCTCCTATTTTGTATTGTATTTATAATAGATTAATAGTTTTTAAGTTGTTTTCTTACAATCTTTTTTGGTAAAATAAATTATTATATTTAAAAAAAAAGAGTTGGATTAGCCCTGAAGTGTAGGGCTCTTTGGATTTGTGAAGGAACAACAGGTATTTAAAATAGAAGGACATTTATGTCTTCTATTTTATTTTATACATTTTAGCATTAGAATTTGTTTAAATATCAGCTGTTATTGTGTAGGTATATAATTAAAAAGCTTTTAAGAAAATATTAAAAAAAGAAAAGTTAGTTAGTTATTAAAGTTCTATGTTTACGTTCGTTTTATTTAGTACTTTTTAGTTCATATAAGCTTGTTTTTAAAAATATTTTTACTTATATTTTATTAATTCTAATTTTAGTAGAATAGTAGAAAGCCGTTGTTACTGACGGAAGTTGAAACAAATTAAATGGTTTCAGAAAAGTTATAAGTAGAACAAAATGGACTGAAGATATGTTGTGTACCTAAACACATCTTTTTAGCCCATTTGGTCTATACAGGTTCAAATTAAATTAAGTAGCAAAACTCCACAAAACTGATGGGAATCGATTTCTATACATGGAAAAAAAAAACGATTATTTTTTTGAGAGCAACGACCCCAGTTGTGTTACAAAAAAGTTACAAAAAATATCTGTTCAAAAATCAGGGTTTTTTGGGTTAAGTTCACAAACGTGATTAGCATCGATATCAAAACATCATAAAACAAAAAAAAAAGGATTGTCTCAACTTATACTTCAAGTAACTATCTACACTACAAACGGTCGCTGACCCAAAAACAAAAATCAAAATCTCTTCTTTTTTTTTGTAATGTTTGAATGTCGACACCAATCACGTCTGTGTAGTTTCGCTAGGTAATTTAATTTGACCCTGTATAATACTTTGTCTTGTAATGGAACAGTAGATAATATTAATGGGCTAATAGACATCTCAAACATAATCTAAGCCGCGAAAGTAAAAAAGAATGTTAGAAAAACTGAGTTCGGTAAAATAATAAGGACAAAAGGTATAAAAAATAAAACCTACGACAGAAAAGTCTAGATTTTTAATTTGTCTGTCTGTGATGTCTTGTTTATACTTTTTTAAGTTGACTTTTTTGTAGTAGTTGGGTTTTAGTTTTTATAATTTTTATTTTAACTTTTTTGGGGCTATAATATTAGGTTGGGGAAAAAGTCTTTTCGCATTATAGTATGTATGAACTTGTAATAAAATCTCTTTGGCTATACTATGTGTATCTGGCTGGTTTTGGTATCATTGAAAGTTTAAATTTTAAAGAACATAATTCCAAATTCAAATTAGGAAAATGTGTGATTTTTATTTGTTTTTCGTACTGTCAAGATGAGTGAATCTAATGAAGAAATTCGATACATTTTAAAATTTTACTACAAAAAAGGTAAAAATGCAACGCAAGCCGCGAAAAAAATTTGCGATGTTTATGGACCTAGTGCAGTGTCTGTGAGAGTAGCACAAATTTGGTTTAAGCGTTTTCAATCCGGAAATTTTGATGTCAAAGATGCACGTCGCTCTGGTCGCCCTATTACGGATAAAATGGATGCCATTTTTGAAAAAGTGGAGCAAGATCGGCATATTAGTAGTTACGACGTAGCTGAAGAACTGGGAATTGACCACAAAACAGTTTTGGCGCATTTGAAAAAAACTGGGTACACAAAAAAGCTCGATATTTGGGTACCTCACGAGCTCACTGAAAGAAACCTAATGAACCGTGTACTCATTTGTGATTCTTTATTACGACGTAATGAAACCGAACCATTTTTGAAGAAGCTGATAACTGGTGATGAAAAGTGGATCACGTACGACAAGAACGTGCGAAAAAGGTCGTGGTCAAAGGCCGGTCAGGCTTCACAGACTGTGGCAAAACCCGGGTTAACTCGCAACAAGGTGATGCTGTGTGTGTGGTGGGATTGGAAGGGCATTATTCATTATGAGCTGTTACCACCAGGCAGGACCATCGATTCTGAACTCTACTGCGAACAACTGATGAGATTAAAGCAAGAAGTTGAGAGAAAGCGGCCGGAATTAATCAACAGAAGGGGTGTGGTTTTTCATCATGATAACGCTAGACCTCACACATCTTTAGCCACTCAGCAAAAATTAAGAGAGTTTGGCTGGGAGGTGTTAATGCATCCGCCGTATAGTCCTGACCTTGCACCTTCAGATTTCCACCTGTTTCGGTCTCTTCAGAATTCTTTAGGCAGTGTCAGGTTAACATCACGGGAGGACTGCCAAAACCACTTGTCGCGGTATTTTGATCAGAAGTCCCAAAATTTCTATAGCAATGGGATCATGTCCCTACCTACAAGATGGCAAAAAGTTATCGAACAAAATGGTACCTACATACTTTAGTTAAATGTAAACATACTATGTTAAAAAATGTTTTGAATTTTCTTAAAAAATGCGAAGAAACTTTTTCCCCAACCTATTATACATAAACATATATTTGAAATGTGCTAATTAAGCCCTTTCACTTGATATCCAAAATGGCATGATAAAAAAAAATTGCCCAGTTAAAATCCATTTTCTCTTCACTTAAAATTTACTTAAAAAAATCCTTCTTATTTCCATTACTACATTAGTCGATTTTTCCCGATAAACAGGTTGTATGGAACGTGCCAATGATTTGTATTCAAGTAACGTTACCTTATCGAGAGCTGGGGCACGGTCTTGCGAGGATCAGTGGCATAATTCACCTGTACCGGTTTGAACTTGACATGTATATTACTATAACTAATGGTACTTTAAGGTTATTCGTTGGGTTGATTGAAAATGGTGTGCGAAGGTCAAGGAGCAAAACTAAAAAAAATTGTGCTATTTAGTGAATTTTGTTGACAAAAATTATTGATTTATTTAGGATCTCCAACAAAAGATGTACACAATACATGACTCATAATTAAAGGGCTACATCGGGTATAAAGTGGGTGTACTCCTTCATTTATAGGAGGCCATAGCATGCACAATAAAGTTAAAAACTAAGCTAACAAAGTTAAAACATTAATAAACATTAAATTATTTTTTATGGTCATTAAAAAATTAAGAAAATAAGTATAACATTTAGAGATACTTAAATGACACATACAACAAGTAAAAAAAACCCTTTCTGATCCTTGAGGGTGTTGTTAGGTATCGTACTGAGAGTCTATTTAGGTAGACAAGAAATAAGAAAAAAAAATATCGAGTGTTTTTTCAATTGATTTTTTTACAGGTTTTACAAGGGGCGCGGGGACCGTCGTTTAGCAGGTGTCTACAAGTCATAACTTATGACCCGTTTTGAATTCAAATTCAAATTCAAAAGTCATTTATTCAAACTAGGCTGAAAATCAGCACTTTTCGAACGTCAAAATTACATAAGACAGTCCCCCAAAAACGCCCACCCTTCACCACTTCCTAGTGCTTTAGCTGGGAAGAAGAAGTGGCGCAACAAACTCCCCAGCAGCACAGCTGTCTGAATAGTTAGAAGAACATGATTCTATACAATAGTAATAATTTACTTTACGCAACACAACGCACACTTGCTGCCGGTTGCTCAGACAAGATTAGTATGATCAATTTTCGAGGTCGCTAGCTTACCATATATTACAATATATTTCATAAAAATAAAAAACAAAAACTGTGTAAAGAATAGATTTCGTCAATAATAAACAAAATTTAAATTAAATAAATTGACTTATACAGTCAAATAAAATGAACTAAACAGTTAAATTAGTATGGAGTAGTATAGAGCTAGTCCCAAGCCTTTTTGTCGTCTAAGTAATCTTTAATTTTGTAGAAACCTTTTTGACATAGTTTGTGTTTAATAAATGATTTAAATTTATTGAGGCTCAGTTCTTTAACATGGATTGGGAGTTTGTTGTAAAAGCGTATACTTTGGCACTTAAATGAATTACTAATTTTTTGGAGCCTAGTCCTGGGCACAATAAGTAAATCTTTGTTTCTAGTATTTATGCTATGAATGTCGCTGTGTTTAGAATATAAATTAATATTCTTTTTTACATAAATCAGGTTCTCAAATATATATTGAGATGCGACTGTCATGATATTTATTTCCTTAAATTTATCCCTCAGTGAATGCCTACAACTTAGGTTATAAATTGCTCGAATGGCTCGCTTCTGCAGCACAAATATAGTCTGAATGTCGGCTGCATTTCCCCACAACAAAATGCCGTATGACATTACACTATGGAAATAACTAAAATATACTAATCGAGCTGTTTCTACATCAGTCAAATGACGAATTTTATAGACCGCGTAGGCTGCAGAGCTTAGCCGCTTCGACAATTTGGTTATATGAGGGCCCCACTGAAGCTTTGAATCCAAGGTAATACCTAAGAACACAGTGGTGTCCACAAGATCCAATTCCGCCCCATTTACTAATACATTGGTTTTCACCTGCTGAACGTTAGGTGTCAGAAATCTAATACATTTAGTCTTTTTCTCGTTTAAAAGTAAATTATTAACACTAAACCAATGCACTATTTTAGAGAGAGCGTTATTTACATCGTCGGTAACTGTCTGTTGTCGCTTAAGCTTAAATATAAGTGATGTGTCATCTGCAAATAACACTATTTCGTGACTGTTCTTTACAAGGCAAGGTAGGTCATTAATATATACGAGAAATAAAAAAGGGCCAAGAATTGAACCCTGAGGAACTCCCATAGTGACAAGGGAACCCGGGGATCGCTTGCCGTTAACGTCCACTCTTTGGATCCTATTATCCAAATAAGAAATAATAAGATCCAAGGCAGTGTTTTTAACACCATAGTGATGCAATTTCCTGACCAATGTATCATGAGAAACACAATCGAAAGCCTTAGATAAGTCACAAAAAATACCTAGGGCATCATGTGACTTCTCCCAGGCCTCAAAAATATGTGCAAGAAGCTCAACACCAGCGTCGGAAGTCGAGCGACCCCTTGTGAAACCGAATTGTTTACTGTTTAATAATTTATGTTTATTAAAATGTCTTTGCAATTGATCTAGCATCAATTTTTCAAATATTTTACTAAAGGTGGGAAGCACAGAAATTGGTCTAAAGTTCGTGGGGTCTGATGTGCTGCCCGATTTAAACAAAGGTATTATTTTACTAGTCTTCATTAAGTCAGGAATTACACCACAGTCAATACATTTATTAAAGATAATTGCTAATTCAGGCGCTACAGTGTTGATTATGCATTTTGTAACCGCTACGGAATTTCCCCACAGATCAGCCGTTTTTTTTACATTGAGTGTATTGAAAGTTTTAATAATATCTCGAGCACTAGCATAGTCGAAGTTAAATTCATGGTTACAATTATCAACATTTTCTTTCAATAGGGACTCTGCAACAGTGGGTGAAGAATTTAAAGCTTTTGTGGTTGAGACTGGAATATCTGCAAAGAAATTTTCAAAAACTGAGGCTACTTCTAAATCCTTTTTAATAACTGTATTGTTAATATTAAGGCTGTATTCACAACTACGCTTTCTGTCTCTTCCAGTCTCATTGTTTATAATTTCCCAAAATTTGAAAATTTACAACTGAATTTGGGGTAATTTCGGTACAAAAAATGTCATATTTAAATAGAAATAACTTTTTTATTTTCAATTATAATATTAATTTTTATTACTTTTCGGTAATGTTATTCCAGTACCTATGTATGTACCCGTTTCGGATTGGACAGGGTTTTTTTACATATTGTATAAACATCACACCTTTCTTTGTGTCTGTACTTAGGCAATAATGTTCCCAATCAATGATATTATGTAAGTAACCCCCCAATAGCAGCAGTGATCACCTAATGGTGTGACCGTCGGACTGTCAAGGTCTTGAGCTCGAACCCAAGGCATGCACCTTTTGCGGGAAAGTCCGAAAGGGATACCGTGGCCTCTGGCAACGTACAGGCAACTGAAGGAACACGGGTGGGTTTTAGTCAGTAAGAGTCTGACACGCCCTCCCGCTCCACCCAGAGCGGGAGAAGTTATTTGATAATTGCACCTCCAAAAAAAAAAAGGCATGTACCTTTGCCTTTCCGGATTCATGTGTATATTATGGTGTAACTATCACTTGCTTCAAAAACAGTGAAGGAAAACATCGTGAGGAAACCGGCATGCCCTAGAGATATTTCTTGACGGCATGTGAAGCCAACTCATGGGCGGAATAAAAACTCTGACACCAGGTTAGTTACCACACGGAAAAGAAGAAAGAATTGGTCCCAATTATGTAAGTAATAGAGGTCTAGTATGTACCTAGTTACACACATCCAGACTCCAGAATTCCCAAGAATAATGTCCTAATGAACAAAGTCTAATATCACTTTGCTTGGATCGAATCCAAGAACAATTTCCTTAGTGACCACTAGACCGACAAGAACTCATCTTCAACATCATTTCAGCCAAAAGACGTCCACTGCTGGACATAGGCCTCCCCGAAGCACCGCCACTTCAACCGATTCTGTGCTTCCCGCATCCAGCGGTTTCGTCATCGTTCCATCTTGTGGGAGGCCTTCCAAAGCTTCGTCTTCCGGTAAGCGCCACTCCAGAACCTTTCGGCCCCATCGGCCATCTGTTAGACTTAGTTTAATTTTAAAAACTCACCCCATTTCCCCATAGGGGCAGGCAGAAATTACAAAATGCCACCTGCTACGATCCTTAGACACTACTTTTGCTTCGTCACGCTCATTCCTTTTTTCATTTTATTGTAAAATTCCTTGGAATATCACCTTCCAACAAATTAGACCGATTTAAACCTGTGCCCCTGAAGCTACAAACAAGGGCGTGTAAATGCAATTGATTTGTATTCCGCCAGCATCCACGTTGTCAGTCAGCTCACGAACCAGATTACTGCCATCAGTGGCTCGCATTACCTGCCCTGACTGACTGAATGATGCGTCATCGTCATTATTAATGAAAATTGATTTATTAGGGAGGTACAAAGGTAAAAAGAAATTTTGGCGCGTGACCAAAATTAGAACGCTGCCATCTTGTTTTTTAGGATTCCGTACGTCCGAATGAAAAAACAGAACCCCTACAGGATCACTCGTGTGTCTGTCTGTCCGTCTGTCACAACCAATTTGCTCCGAATCTAAAGGAGCGATTAAATTGAGGTAAACATGAATTTCTGTGATCTAAACACGAGCGTGTAACGTAAATAAATGAATTTCGAATTTATTTTCAAATTATCCCCCTAAAAGTGGGTCACTTATAAAAAAAAAAGTGAAGGAAGTGGGTCACAAATTGTAACAAAAAAAGGTTTTCCACACTGTACCGTGTGATACACTAAATGAAAGGGCTTATTGTGAGGGTCTCTAATATTTTTTATATAAGAAAATATATTAAAATTGACCATTCCCCCGTATCTTCGAAACAACAGAGCCTAAAATTTTAGTTCTATACTAATAGATTACCTACAGGAAAACCTACAAGAAGTCGATGGTCTTAAAATAACATGGTAAATCTCTCAATATTGTGCGTACACACTTTGCAGTTGGAATCTATAGGAGAACATGTTTTTCAATAACAATATTAAGTTTGTTCTTGGGATAAATTCATTTCAACTACAACCCTTCATTGTGCGTGGTCCGACAGGCACATGATTGGTTTTTCTTTTTCAATTTATTTTTATGAAACCACCAGTCAACCTTTGGGTGATGCAGAGACAAACAGTGGTAGGTGCAATTACGAGAAATTGAGGAATATTTTTTAAAGTAACTATAAAGATACACATATACCTATTACAAACTATTAATAAATATATATGCCTAATTATATATAAATAAACGCACAAGTAAATATACATAAATACACGAATATACTAAATAGAACAAATAAGACAAACAATGGGAAAACATTAACGTTGTGATGATACTGCCAGCTTCTTACGAATGTGCTCGCGAACTTTAACTTTAAAGGACACTCGGTTGGTTGCCATCCTGATTTCCTGGGGGAGCGCATTCCATAGAGGGATAGACTGAACGAAGAAGGAAGAATTCAATTTCTGTTACCAAAAACACACCCGTGTATGTCACTCAGGCGCCAAAAGATCCCTGTAGCACGCTACTAGAGTTGCGGCTTATTTCGAACTGGCTGCTAAATATCGGGATAAAAAATATCATCCAAAACCATTCAGCCGTTTTAGCGTGAAAGCGTAACAAATAAACACACTTTGGCATTTATGATATTAATTTGGTTGAATTTAGATTGCCGTTGTACTCGTATCTATGATTATGACATAACATAACAACACGCCTTGTTCCCCTGAAGGGTTAGGCGGATATGTAGGACCCATAGGAAGTACACCCACATTTCGCCAGTTATGTTTAAGTCCCATGTAATAGGGGGCGAGTTTATTACCGTCTACCAAGCACAAATCCAGACTCCGAGTTGTTACTGAGAAATTCCAGATGGAAAAAACCCAATAACACTTTGCCCGGGAATCGAACCCACGGCCGCATGATCAGCAGTAGCGCTTGCAACCACTAGACCATGCAACGATGCAGTCTATGATTATATCGGGTCACTACCTAACATTTTTATTCCGAACCATGATTACTTGCAGCTGTTCTAAACATATTTTAGTTTATTTTTAGGCACTATAATTATTGTTTGTGAAATATTACTGTTGACTAAGTGTACACTTTTTGTAAACGTTTTATACAATTAATATTATTAATAATAATATCATAACATATCATCACGCCAGTATTCTCCAAAGGTAGGCAGAGCTGGAAACATACTATTGAAGAACTTCATATCCAAGCAGTTTGAAAACAAAATCCCGCGAACACGATGACCACATCTGTTTAACGCCCCTATTTGCGTCGACCAATGAAACAAAAGAATACATACTTAGTAATATTTTGTCGGTTTTGTTTTTTTGTTATTCGTGTGTTTTTTAGGCTCTATTACAATGATCACAGATGTTTGACCACTAGGAACAGAGCAAAAGAAACAATGATGAGAAAGTTTTTAATTTTAATACTTACTGTTTTTTTTTTCATTTACAAAAACAAGGGACACATCAAAAATCTGATGCTGCGATACTATTGGTTGATGAGGTTTCTATAGCGTCCAAGCGCTGCAAGCAGAAATAGTCTTTACAGCGCTTAGATATGAAGTTCTTCTATAGTACTTATGCCCAGATTTTAAACGAACCTTGGACTTCCAGCTTAGTTTTAACACTTGGAACAACTAGACTAACGATGTACCTAGTCTGCGAATGTTTTTTTTTAGTAGCTTTTCCCCGTGACTTCGCCAGCACGAATGTCGGAAATTACCTTACGAGAACGTGGGTACTATCCTGATGATAAGTATCCAATGTTCAAACCCAGGTCATGATCCATCTGTGTACCAAATTTCATCAGTAACAGACAAAGACAGACAGAAAGAGATATTTTTACATTTTATGATATTATATAATATAATTATAATTACTATGGATACTGTTATTTATTATCTCAGTGTTGTACTGTATGCTCACTTATACTGGTACAATACGCAACAGAAATTAATTATAAAATTAACAAGAAATCTGAGCCTCCTGTTACACTCACTTGTATACAAGGCAATCTGTTCCTCCCTACGTACACCCCACACTATCCCTTCATTCAGCATAACACCATGATGTACCGTATACGGAATCAGAATTTACACTCAATAATAAGTACCATGTCATAATCCACAGACGCGTTAGTAACAGATTGCCCTGCAGACTGAGTTACCAAGCAGTGGTCCAGCCAGCTGCACGACCCGTACACGTCACTAATAAAGGTAAACGTATCCGAGTCAATACCTATAATTTCCACATCAACACATATCCAATACTGCACAGCACAATGGCTTACAAGCTCCTTGAAAAATAAACCATAAAGTGTAGCATTAAAATCGCCTAAAATATATACAGAATCAATGCCGTATTCTTCAAGTGGTGCGCTTACCGTACACTCAGCTAAATTGCCCGGCGCGTTCGTTGGCCAATATACGCTTAGCACTATCACTGGCCGGTCACCGGGTATTATTTTAATGGCACATAGACGCTCACTATCACTAACAACACCTGCACCTGCCAAAATACGCTGCTACTCCACAGCAAGGCCACGCCAACAAAAGGTCGCCCACGCAGCAGACCTGCGAACGTGTCCAGCGCCGAAATTCCCGAATATAATAGAAATTAAATCCCAATTTCTGTTTTCATTTTTCGTACATGATTATACAAAGCTTTTAACAAAAGCCTAAGTACTTAATTTAATAAAAATAAGGCCTTCCTCCTGCCGGCGATTAACGAGAAGCGAGTAGAGCTAGCAACTAGCTAGCTTAGCGAGTACGCCACGGCGTGCGGCGAAGAGCGAGTATTTTTCCGCTTTTAAGGGTACACTAGTCGACGGCTCGAACTCGTTGGTGGACGTAACTAATATGCATGCTAATTAATCGAATTATTTATTTATGTAGTTTTTATTTATTTATTTAGTGAAATAGAAGATGATTAAAATGAAAACGAGCACGTAAAATTTCATGAACAGAGCTTTGAGCGTATAGGTATTATGAAAAAATTGTTGAATATATTTACAAAAAATAAAATTATCTGAATTATTGAATAAATTATCAATCCCTGTACGGTTTTAATTTTGCAATTTTCTTACTACATAATTTATTTACGCCCAAACACGAGTTAAAATTTGTGTTAAAATATGGAAGTTTCGGCGCTCATAACTTCCAAACCAATATTTTTTTTCCAATTCTGCTTCCATAAAGGGCTAGATAATAACAAGACAAATTGATATAATTTTAGAGATATATAATTGTAGAGTTTTGAACGTACACCATCAAACAGACGAGTGATCACCATACTACCTTTGTATGGAAGAATGACCGACTAGCGTACCCTTAAGATGCGAATATAATATGCCAATGGCTTTGAGTAGTTAGCTTGCGTGTTCTGTGCTGAGCTCACGCAATGCGTCGTACGTCCAACTCGTAATAGGACTCGCCCATCAAGGAGAAATGTCCCAATTTAGACGCATTATTAATTTATTATACATAAAACAAAAGGTATTTTAATGAAAAAGTTATACCTAAAGATAAATAATTAAATTATCTTTCAAATTGTGAAAATTTCAGAAAAATACGCTTTATAGTTTTTGCGTCATTCTCACTTTTTATCCGCGTTAGACATTACTTTATACATTAATTACACTATGTAATATAAACATAATCTAAAATATTCACAGATTGAGTTATTAAAAAAATGCTCTAATTTAATATTTTTTTCTAAAAATTCAAAACTCAAAATATTTTATTTCACATAAACCTATATGGGCACTTATGAAACGTAAGAAGCTAGGTGCACGGTTCCAATTTGATGTTTCCTTAGGGAGAAGAGCCGGCAAGAAACTACGGTTAATCTTTTACAATATTTTCAAATAACAGTGCTAAAAGGTATGGGAGGACAGTGTAGGTCTTTCGACAAATACCAGGTACTTAACAAAAAAAGTAGAAAATGGTAAACAAATCTACGTACATGATCTTCAGTATAAAAACATTAAAAGTCGGTTATTTTCGCCTTAATTTGATTAAAGTTAAAAGACAGTTGACCAAAAGAAAACCGAACGTAAAAAAATATTTGCTTAAAAAATATACAACCAATCTATTGTGTAAAAATCACACTGTGACGACTTAGGTGAAGTGAGCTTCAAGTGAGTCAATACAGGTTCAAATTAAATTAGCTAGCAAGACTCCGCAGGCGTGATCGGTATCGAAACAAAACAAAATAAAAACACTTGGTGATTTGTTTTGGGGTCAATGACCGCTGGTAATGTTGTAACTTGAAGTGTAAGTTGATAAAATCAGTTTTATCGTGTTGAGATATCACCACGTCTGTGAAGTTTACACAAAACAAAAATAGATTTTTAAACTGATATTTTAAAGTGACTGCTGAGTCTTTTGAGTGAGTGAGTGTGAGTGAGGGGCTTGTGGGTAAGTAATAACAGCCACATGGGTCGATCGAGCAGGCTAAGCTACGCTTGCGCGGTTAGTCCATGAATCGGTGACCATCTTTAAATATCAAGACCCTTCCGTCCCTCGGAAAGCATGTTAAGTCGTTAGTCCCAGCTGTCATCTATAGATCTTTGACAGTTGTTGCGGGTCGTCAGAAGCCCGAAAGTCTGACAACCAGTCTTACCAAGGTGTATCGTGTTACCTAGTAACTGGGTTGTGGAGGTCAGATTGGCTGTCGCTCCATGTAAAATACTGGTATTCAACTGCATCCGGTTAGACTGGAAGCCGACCCCAATATAGTTGGGAAAAGGCTAGGCAGATGATTTTAAGTGACTGCACTACCGGCGGTTGATGACCTCCCAAAAAAAAACATCATCAAATTAATTTATTTTTTGGTCTATCACGTTTAGATATCGATCACGTCTGTGGGGTTTTGCTAGCAAATTTAATTTGACCCTGTAGTGTCAATCTCTAGCATCAGGTGGAATAACAGCTGTAGGAACAGCAGCACTTCAAGCTCACTTCACCTTAGTTTTCACGATGAGATTTTGACTGTTAATAGACCGGCAGGAAGCGATAGATTGACTATTTTTACTGTAGGTACTTATATTTCTCCAACAAAAATATTATTATTCGTACTATGACACACAAGCACACTTTCATTTTGAAAATACCTTCAAAAGATAAAAAATACATCAACCAATTATTAACAGCGCTGGAGCGGTGAATGATACGATTTTACGCTTTTTAATCTTGTCCTGTTTCCGTGTTTATAAATTTAAAAAGAACGACATGTATTTTTAGGGTTCCGTACCCAAAGGGTGAAACGGGACCCTATTACTAAAACTCCGCTGTCCGTCTGTCTGTCCGTCTGTCACCAGGCTGTATCTCATGAACCGTGATAGTTAGACAGTTGAAATTTTCACAGATGATGTATTTAAATGTAAATTTTTAGTATTTAAAAAAAAATACTAAACACAGAATAAAATAAATATTTAAGTGGGGCTCCTATACAACAAACGTGGTTTTTTGTGCTGTTTTTATAGATAATGGTACGGAACCCTTCGTGCGCGAGTCCGACTCGCATTTGGCCGGTTTTCATTTTATCCATTTTGTTGGAATAGAATTATATAATGAGTTCTTATTCAATTTCGGAATTATTTATACAAAGATAATTTTTACTTTGTCCAAGATAATTTCGGGCTTCCTAACTTTTTTCTTGAATCAAGAATATTTAAGAATATTTATACTACAGCTAAGACTTGATTTTTTTCTATGCACTCTATTTTTGGTATAGTCCAGGGCTCGGAAACGTTGTTAAAACGTTTCCAACAGTTCTTTGTGTAAAAAAGTATAACCTTTTGTTCGGAACGAAAAAGAAATGAGAACATATTCAAAAACCAGTTTATTCCGCACGACGCAGCCGCGCACGAGGCGTGCGCCGACAAGCATAAACTTTTTTAGTTAAATTGTACCTTACCTTCATTTCATTACATTATAGATTCCAATGCGCTTGCCGTTTACATATTGATTAGGGTTGTGTTGCGAGTTTCCTATCGAGCAAACCAAAAATGGTTAAAAACGTTTAATTAAGCGCGAACGATTTAAATTTTGTTCCTCTTCAAACACGTTTTAATAACGTTCCGTTCGAACGTAACCGAAACAAATCGTTTCTTAGGTTTATAAGACGATACCGTTTCGAAAAATATATCGTTATCCGAGCCAATAGTGAAACCAAATACAGGCCTGAATTACAGATTGTGATTACTGCTGCCTATACCTACAACATACACCTTTTACCTATTGTGGTATAATAATTTTATTCTAGTCGTCCTCACATATAATTATATAACTAATGTACTTATACAAAATATTGTAAAACATTTTAAAAGAGTAACGGTGGAGTTTCTTGCCCATTCTTCTCCATACGAAAACTACCTTTTGGAAGGGGCAACTAGAATCAATTAATTTTTTTTGTAAATTTTTGACGTTCAAAAGTGCCTTATACGGGCCTACTTGAAATAAATGATTTGACTTTGACTTTGACTTTGACATAGCACAACCTGCTAAATAAAAAATAAAAGTTATAATAACTAAAACCCAACTACGACAAAAAAGTCAACTAAAAAGGTATAAGCAATATATCACAGACAGACAAATTAAAAATTCGGAGTCACACGTAATCTGTTCGATTTCTGCCCTAACACGCATGACCCCGGATTTTTAATTTGTCTGTCTTATCCAACGTCTTGTATATACCTTTTTAGTTGACTTTTTTGTCGTAGTTGGGTTTTAGTTTTTATAACTTTTAATTTTATTTAAATTATTTTGGCGTTATAATATTTATATATTTTTTTAAATGTGCTAATTTAAGCCCTTTCATTTGTTACCCAACACGGCATCAATTTTTTTTGTCATTACTTTATGTCCTCTAGAGGGTGTCATAGTTATATTTAATGTGACGTCACATAGACCATAAATAGCGTACGATCAAGATGCTTTCAACAATATCTCATTTGTCAAATTATGATAAGTAGTTCAGAAGTTATGAGGGAACAGATGATCATACATACAAACATACATACCGGTCAAAATTATCCTCCTTTTTGTTTCGCCGTAGTCAGATAAAAAAGGATTGCCAATGCGTAGCAGACCATAGAAATAAAATTGTAATGGCTCATCAATCAATCTGCCTAACCTTTTCCCAACTATGTTAGGATTGGCTTCTAGTCTAACCGGAAACAGCTGAATACCAGTATTTTACATGAAGCTACTACTTATCTGACCTCCAGAACCCAGTAACTCGGTAATATTCTTGACTTTTAAGCCAAGGGGTATAAAAAAAAACAAAAGAAACTCGAAACTCTGACAACCAGTCTTAACTGGTTGTCTTACTTTCGGGCTTTTGACAACCCGTAATGATCACGTATATGTAATGGCATAAGTGCCTATAATTTTACGCAAACCTATACCGTGAAATATGCCAACATTGCCCAACGTTTCCCTTGAGGGCGCCCAAGAGAAACTTTTCCCGAAGAACCATTTATAAGCATATCTTTGATGTGCAATTTGTATCTTAATATTATGGCAACATTGATTGACTTAGGTGGAAAATAGGTTATATGTATAGCAATACTGACTATCGTGTTTGTTGCTAACTTCTCTTAGTAGCTTGTTGAAATCGTCGTATGAGGTGCGTGTTTTTGCGGGCAAAATTTAATGTAAGGTCAGGGTAACATTGCCCAGTCATTTTAGTAAAAAACTTTTCATAGTGTTGTTTACATTCCTAAAGTAAACGCCATCTTTACCAACATTATTGTACTGGTTGTTATGTGATCTCCATAATGACAATATTTGCGTCAAAAAAATCAATGTGGGCAAAGTTGGCTAAAAGTCCACATAACTTTGCCCGCCAACAAAATCGAACAAATATTGAATTCAATGTTGAATAATAGTAAATTTAGCGATACTAACACATGCGCATGATCTTACAGTTGTAGCTGATGAAGGAAAATACTTACGTCTCCATAGAAAAATCGTACTATAATTATAATTATGGGAAAAAAGTGGGCTAAGTTGGCATGTTTCACGGTATCTACAAAATGGGAACACTGTAATTATATTTGGGAGTTTTGGTATGCTTTGGAATAAGGTAGACTAGCTTTTTGATTAATTTAGATAAAAAACCCGCCAAGTGCAAATCGGACTTGCACACGAAGGGTTCTGTAAAACCTTACAATATTTAGCAAAAAACGCCGAAAATAAACACGTTTCATGTATGGGGAACCCCTTTAATTTTTAATTTTATTTTATTTTATTTTTATTATTTTTTATTGTAGTGGCAATAGAAATACACAATCTGTGCAAATTTGAACTGTCAACCGCTGTCAGACAGACGGATGGACAGCGGAGGCTTAGTAATAAGGTTCTACTTCCTAATTTATCTGTTATTTTTGTTATTTTTATAGCTCTAATTTATAATTGTTTTTATTTTCCAATTTAATTGTTTTTTTTTTATTATAATGTATTTTAATTTAACTGCTTGACATTTTAGATTCAATGTAAACTTTGTAAATTTTTATTTTGTTAGTATCATATCCATTTCAATTTTTATTATTGATTATACAAGTGCTGTACACACCTATAAGTGACGAATTCACCGCAAAGCTGTTGATTTAGAATATATTTAATGTAATGTTTTAGTGAATAAGTCGTTGGTGTGTCAATAAATAAATAAATACATACTAGTATCCGCCAGCGACTATGCCCACGTGATATTGCCCCGTTGGTCTCGTGGTTGCAAGCGCGACTGCTGAGCGTGGTCCTGAGTTCGATTCCCGGGTCGGGCAAAAAGTTACTGGTTTTTTCCATCAGGAATTTCTTAGTAGCAGCCCGGAGTCTGGATTTGTGTCCAGTTGATGGCAACAAGCTCGCCCACTATCACATGGGACTTAAACGTAACTGGCGAAATATGGTTTTACTATAGGTTTTCCATTAGGAATTTCTTAGTAACAGCCCGGAGTTTGGAAGTTCTCGCTGTGATACCCCCGTGCCTCGGAAGAAAGCACGTTAAGCCGTTGGTCCTGCGCCTGACCTTTCTCCGGTCGTGCCGGATTGCCGTCCCATCGGACTATGAAAGTGAGGGAAGAGAGAGTGCAGCTGTGTCTGCGCACACACTTGTCCACTATAATATCTCCCGCGCCTTAAGCTAGTCTCCGTTGAGATTGGCCGCCGTGGCCGAAATACGGTCTGGAGGACTATATTATTTTTATATTTATATTAAACCTATAATACTCAGTAAGTAACAACAACGCATTCAACTGGTGAAAGAATCAAAATCGGTCCGGTATTTTTGAGTTTATTCATAACAAACAAAAATACAAATATTTTTTCTTTGTAATTAATGTAGATACTCATTACCGCTAGGAAATCTCAAATAATCACTCTTCATTTAAAAATAAATACCCAAGAGTGGTGTTAATAAGCATAAATATTGAGATAACCGACGTCAAAGCATAATATTTCTAAGAAAAAAGTAAAAGATAAACAGAATAATACAAATTAAAACCTGGCCGCATCAAAATGTTTACTCCTGTATAAAATACTTTGTAAAGACGCGATCATTGAGGATTCTAATAAAACTGTTTATTTCACTGATCGTTTATTCAGTAAAAAATCCAAGGCTAAAGTTTTCTTTTCATATAAATAAGGTACAAATAGATTACGATATACACAATTTAAGGTTAGTGACATAAACAGATAGCAACTTGCGAGCAAAACAATCGAACCACCCCGTTGTCTTCGATTTGAAACAAGGTAATTCATCGAGTTCAATTACCAATAACCTAATATATTGTGTCCTAAAACCTTCCTCGAATGTATGTAAATTACGTTGCTGAAAAAAATATCAAAACTGATTTATTAGTTTCTGAGAAAATCGAACTGAACTTAAAAACATACTGGTCGAATAAAGAAGCTCTTTTTTTAGGGTCTCGTACCCAAAGGGTGAAACGGGACCCTATTACTAAGACTCCGCTGTCCGTCTGTCTGTCACCAGGCTGTATCTCATGAACCGTGATAGTTAGACAATTGAAATTATCACAGATGATGTATTTCTGTTGCCGCTGTAACAAAACATACTAAAAACAGAATAAAATAAATATTTAAGTGGGGCTCCCATTCAACAAAACATGATTTTTTTGCCGTTTTTATAGATAATGGTACGGAACCCTTCGTGCGCGAGTCCGATTCGCACTTGGCCGGCTTTTTAGAAGTTGGTTAAAAATTCAAAACAAATATATATATTTATATAAACAAAATTCAGTAATTGTAATAAGTAATAGTAATTTATTTTTATACACGCAAGTGTATTTCACACAATGTTTTTTTCACTATATATATAATAAATGCTAAATTCATTTGCAATAAAACTAAAATTGTTACAGCCAAAGATAAACACATCATATTATTTAAACCCATTATTCAATTTTACTGAAAACTTAATTCAATTAGTCCCCACGACCAACCATGTGGATACCGCCCAATAAATGTACATCGTTTCTGAATTTCAGTAGCTTGTTTAATGAAAATTTTAGTAAATTGCTCGAAAACAGTTTGCTCAAAAGCCTATCCATGCATTTGATGATCAGGTAATGCTGATGTTGGAAATTTACTCGCTGTTTATAAAAGTTATTTTTAATGTGGATATTATTTTCACTCGCTATTAGTTTTAATTTTTTGATGAGAATTTACGTGAAACTGATAATAAAACTGGATGTTATAGTTAATAGTTAACTAGATTTGTATACCGTGAATTTTTTCCGAAATAAACATCACTTCTTTAGGTTTGTAGATTGCCCCCCATCGGACTATGAGAGAGTGCACCTGTGTCTGCGCACACACTTGTGCACTATAATATCTCCCGCGCCGAAGGCTAGTCTCCGTTGAGATTGGCCGCCGTGGCCGAAATACGGTCTGGAGGACTATATAGATTGGCCGATAAGCGTACTCTCGATAATCCTTTCTTATTGCAACTTATTCTACATGCATCATATCTTCCCAAATATTAGGAGATTTTAACATGAGATATAACCAAACGCCAGTACATAACATAATAACATCACGCCTTGTTTTTTCGAAGGGTTAAACAAAGGTGTACCTATAGTACACCTACATTTCGCCAGTTATGTCTAAGTGCCATGTAATATGACGATCTCCCATAAAGCCAAAGTCAAAGTATTTATTTCAGTTAAATCATTTACAGGCACTTTTGAATTGTTAAGGAGTCGGTGAGTCAGAAATATGAAGCTAGCTGCCCATTCCAAAGCGTAGTAGGTACCTATGGAGAAGAACGGGCAAGAAACTTCACGGACACTATTTTAGATCAAAAATTTGATACTTAATTGCGAGGCTATTGCTATCAACCTAGCACAAATCCAGATTCTGCTAGTGCTGAGAAATTCCAGATGGCAATACTCAATAACACTTTGCCCGACCTAGGATTCGAATCCAGGATGTCATGCTCGGCAGTAGCTCTTGCGACCACCAGACCAACGAAGCCAAACAAAAAAGAAACAAATAATTTGAAAGAAATACTGCCCATAAACGTTTTTTATAATGCAAAATTAAATTTACTTACGGTAAACCTATAATTTTTCAGGCTTCACGTTAGGGTCAGCTTTAAATCTAACCACCTACAATACATTATTAAGATTTAATTGTCAACAACCTTTTACAAAGCCGTTCTCGAAACAAAATACACCACAATTTAAAGTGCTTATCTGTAAAAACAAAGGACCGACAGTGACCACCTCATCTTATATTTAACGTTACAATAGGTACCTATTTGGGAATTGTATAAATTAATGAACCCTTTTTCTGGTAAATATTTCAACAGTTGGTTAATGGCTGTCAGACAAAAAATATTGTGTGAGAAAGGTTTTCTTTATCAAAACGCAGAAGACTTTCTGTATTTTTTAGCTCTTATTGTATTTTTTACTTGAGCTAACTTTGTTCATCTGTTTTCTTCTTGTTCATCAATGGCAGCGTTTTGTACGTAGATTAATTTTATTATATTCTGCCTACATTTTTTGTTAACAGCACTCAGAAGAGCAGAGTTGTACACATAATATCAGCACGCCTGTAATTCCCTAAGGGTTAGGCAGAAGTGTAACTGTATAAGACAGTCAATCGCGGCACGGTTGTCACAGTGGTTAAGCGATTGACTGCTGTATTGCGTGCCGCGGGTTCGATTCCCGCACAGAACAAATATTTGTATGACCTACAAGTATTTGTTCCGGGTCTGGCTGTTTGTGTACATGAGTTTAAATATTTGTAAACGCACCCACGATACAGGAGAATTTCCTAGTGTGGGGCAACGTTTTTATAATAGAAAGAAAGAAAGAATCAATCTGCTTAGCCTTTTCGCAACTATATTGGGGTCGACTTCCAGTCTTACCGGATGCAGCTGAATACTAGTATTTTACATGGAGCGACTGCCTATCTGACCTCCACAACCCAGTAACTGGATAATACGATACCCCTTGATAAGACTGGTTGTCAGGTCACACGACGACGTCTGTAACGACGACTGTAACGACTGTCAAAGATCCACGAATGACAGCCGAGACCAACGGCTTAACGTGCTTTCCGAGGCACGGAGGAGTCTCGGTATGTAAAGATGGTCACCCATTCACAGAGCAACCCCGGCAAGCGTAGCATAACCTGATGTATCAACCCGTGCGGCAATTATTAATTAGCCACGAGCTCCTCACGAACTGTATAGTAGATACACTGTACGTCTGTATTTCACCAGTTTAGTTCAAGTCCCAAGTAATAGGGGGTGAGCCTATTGCCATCAACCGGGCACAAATCCGGACTCCGGGCTGTTACTAAGAAATTCCAGATGGAAAAATCCAATAACACTTTGCCCGACCTCGAATCGACATCTTTTTAATAAAATAAGTGATAGACATAATTTTAATACTAGAAATAAAGATAAAATAGATCAACCATTTTTCAGATTATCTAAAGTACATACATCTTTTATGGGGTACCTACTGTGTTAAATGTTACAACAAAATACCTTGTGATATTTTGCAATTAAATGAAAGAAAATTTAAAGCTCATATTAAAAGTACACTTTGTAAACAAGCATATTACAAATTAGAGGATTATATCCAAGATAAGAATGCTTGGAAACATGCTGGTCCTGCTCCATAGGATAATTTAGAATCAAGACAAAATCAAACTGGTTGCTAATTTAAGTGTATATTTTATTATTATTTTTTATTATATGACATTGATTTTACATTCTATGACCAATTCCTCGCACACTGACTTATTAAATGTGGAATCTTAGGAGGATCGTCTACTTTTACAATGTTTGTAAATATGTGAGCACCATGTTTCTATCACATAATTAGTTTATCTGTTGTTGCTTCATTTTTAATTCTTAATTCTTTTTACCTATTGTGGTATAATAATTTTATTCTAGGTGCATCGTCCTCACATATAATTATATAACTAATGTACTTATAAAACATTTTAAAAGAGTAACGGTGGAGTTTCTTGCCCATTCTTCTCCATACGAAAACTACCTTTTGGAAGGGGCAACTAGAATCAATTAATTTTTTTTGTAAATTTTTGACGTTCAAAAGTGCCTTATACCCGGCCTACTTGAAATAAATGATTTGACTTTGACTTTGACTTTGACCTCGGAATCGAACCCATGACCTCATACTCAGCAGTAGGGCTTACGACCACTAGACCAATGGGGTAGCAGAGTTATGTCTTATATTATAATAGTAAGTCTTACATAACATGCTATAAATTGTCAGCTCTTACAAACACTCAAAAAATTAATTCCCGAATCTTAATGAGCACGATAAATAATGCGCAAGACTTTATTAATTAGAGGATTAATAACATGCTCTCATTCCTAATAAGGCACCTGTCCCACCGGCACTGGCAAATAACAAGAAGCGAGTAGACCTAGCAACTAAAAAAGAGTTTGCGAGCCACTCAAACTCAGAACATTTATTTAAATTAAACCATTTACAAGCACTCTTAAATTGTAACGGTGTCGGTCAGTCAGAAACATGGAGCTAGTTGCCCATTCCAAAGCGTAGTATAGGTACATATGCAAAATAACGGATAAGAAACTCCACGGACACTCTTTTAAATCTTAAAACGCGCGGCGAGTACTCGTGGGCGATGGGCTATTACTCCGTGTGTACAAAGAGCGAGTCTCTCAGCGAGTGGTATGCCAACCAAACGAGGTCTATTTCTCTGCTTAGCTCTTGTCGCTGCGATAAACGAGTACTGACTGCTGACTGTTCGCGGCGGCGTGAACAGTCAGCGATCAACTATTAATATTTGTATCTCTTTTTCTTACACGGGACCTACAGTCATCTACGTTTTTTGAGTGCGAAAATCGTCGATAGCCAGTCGCTTCCTCCTCGCGGTGTGACAGGTGCCTTAGGGTAGATGATACTTAAGGGTGTGTTAATAAGGCCCGACTGTTACTGAGGTTTATATTATTCATGGACTTTTAATGTCAGAATATGGGTGTAATTTATAATGAGGTGTTAATTTTGTCAACAAGGTTTATTAGGCGATATAGTACGAGTATACCAGCTTATTATTTGTCCAACTGCAGGCCTGTTCTCATACAGTTCTTTGTTTTTTGAGAAGAGGCCTTAGAGGCCTAGATATGTCTTGTATTTAATAATATTAAAATATAATATAATTTCAAATTTGATTTTCATATTGTTTTTGATTTTAATGTTATATTTGTTTATAATTTTGGTTTGATTTTAATTTGGTTTTTGATTCTATTTTGATTTTGTTTTTAATTTTGATATTGATTGTGAATTTGAATGTGTTTATGATTTTAATTTTAGTTGAATTAATTGTCTTTTATCACGTTTATGTATTGTTGCTGTAAATTGCTGTTTACATAAGTGGATGAAATTAAACCTATTTATTTATAAATAACTATTGTACAGTAACTACACTTATGTCCAGATGCTGTTTCAAACTTTAAAATTTTATATAATAATCCACCAATCAGGGGACCGGCACTGTCTCTCCTTAACACAGGCTAAATTCTAACCTATCTAGGAGAACAGTACTTCACCCGTCTTTATTGTAAAGTTGAACCTAAAAATTACATATACCTATGCAACATTTGTAAACTTCGCAATTCCATTTTTTTTTATAAACTTTTTTTTTTTTTTTAATTTTATTGGTCATTTTTAATGGTGTGCTACAGACCATCTAACTGAGAAACTTCCTCCATGGGATCAAAATGGTAAATGATAAAAAACGACCAGTGGTCTCAGCGACCAGATAAACTGTAGAAACCGATACAAACCGCTCACTTGGTCGCAACGGCCAACTAGCCGCAGACCATATGTTGGGAATTGCATTCAACATACACGCAGACGGCGCGCGCAGGACCGACCTACGCGTCATCGCCATCGGCGAGTGAGCGGAGGTGCAGCGTGTGGAGCTGGTGGGCACCGGCGGACACTCGCTTCCACGGACTCCACCGCGACGGATGATATTCCTTTCCTATTAACTGTTTGTCCGGGAATGTTATAATTGAAAATAAGCACGGCATTAAAACATTGCCTAAAATACAGTCCACTACTTTTATTGCTCCCCGCGCTAACACCATACAAAACCACACGACTCCGGCCACGACTGGCCGGAGTCGTGGCCGTCTCGAGTGCGAGATAGAAAGAGTCATAGTAGGTATTTCCGTGTTCCTATACTCCAAAAATATAACCCATATAATATGGAAATAGAACCTCCCCACATCTTTGTGTGCCACCCCTTAAAATCTGCTACGCAATTGTTCGCTCGTGAACATTGTTCTTTATTGCTATTTCGTTTTCGACGACTTTCTTCCTCAATCCGATTCAGATATAGAACAAAAAAAAAAGTTCCACACTAGAATATTGAGGTCGGAAGCACTACTACTGTTGCTGAGGATGAGGTTATAGAGGTATAAGGAACAGGGTATAAAATTCACTCATCCTCCATAAACAAGGAAGGATCCTCTGACCAGACGGGTGTTGTGTCTGGTGGGCTACTGCCCGACGATCGATGTCGGAACGTTGTATATATGCTAGTCGTGCGGTAAACCCTGTTGCGACGCAGGATTATGCGTGACGTCAATGTGATGCGTAGTTCGAATTTGGCGATGTAGGTTCGATTCCCAGTTCGGGCAAAGTGTTCCATAATGTGTTATCCCATTTATCTATTGGGTTATTCGATTAGAAATTCCGGTTGATTGAAATAGGCTCGCCCCCTATTATATGGGACTTAAACATAAATGGCGAAAGAGGAATGACCAAAGATTGGGTTCTGGTCCAAAAAAAACTGCTGCCCCCAGGGTTGACTCTATTGTTGGTGAACTTATACGTGTATGAATGCGCATCAAATTCCAACTCACAGTTACAGAGTAATTCAACGTTGTTTAACACTGCAACGATACACTTTTACTTGCATATATTTTTTGTGTAAGTATTTTATTTCTATTCGTCAAAAATTAGAATTTATTATCAAACAATTTATTTAAATGTTTTTCATCGACGACCATTCTGCACAGATTATATGTAGTGCAAATATTATGAAGCTGGGCAAACGAAACGATGATGAGCTGCGAGTGGGCCAATTTGGAGTTGGACGTCAGAAACAACGGGGTAATCTACTGGCCAATTTTATGGAGAAGGAAAGCCTCTTTATGATGAACTCCTTCTACAGAAAACGTGAGCACAGAAAGTGGAGCTGGCAGAACTCTGATGGTGCAACAAAAAATGAGAATGATTTCATTATGTCGACGAAGAAGCCAGTATTCAATGATGTCTCTGTGATCAACGCGGTGAAAACCGGAAATGATCATCGCATGGTAAGAGGCACATTGAAATTAAATGTTAAGCTGGAAAAATCTAGACTGATGAAGTCTACGCTACGCCCAGCACCGATCCAAGTCCAAAACCCCGAGAGCTTTCAGCTCGAACTTCAGAATCAGATTATAACGATGGGTTCGTGGAAACTGTTCATACGGTCGGGTCCAAGATCTTCAAAACCTGTCCTACAAATGGAAACAAAAGGCTCTCTGATCCTACTATACAGCTCATGGAGATGCGCGAGATGATCCTGCAGTCTTCAGATGATGCAATCAAGTACCAGCTAAGTCCTTGAAAAGCGACCTTTGCCACTATAATACGAACCGTATAAAGGACGCAATAGAGCGGAACAAGCGATCCAAGGTCTTTTCAAGAGATCTGTCTTTTGGCTAGAGCCAGCTTGCGAAACTGAAGACCGATGATGGCAGGATCGAATCCGCCAAACCTGAACTATTGAGAGAGACCAAGAGGTTTTATGGACAGTTATACCTGTGAACCAGTAAACTTGTTACGATAATCTAGTAAACGACTCAAGAGCTAGATTAACCCGACATTATACCGAAGACATCCCGTACGTCGTCGGCTTGTACGAGATTAGGATGGCTCTGAAGCAGCTTAAAAACAACAAGGCGCCGGACAATGACGGAATTACGGCCGAACTCCTGAAGGCCGGTGTAAAACCCGTTCCTAAGGTCCTCCAGAAGCTGTTTGATTTCGTCATACTCGAGGGTAAAACGTCACAGGCATGCAACAGAGGTGAGAATTATAGGCCCATCTCACTTCTGAGCCATGTACAAGCTGTTTTCAAGAGTCATCACGAACCGACTCGTGCGCAGGTTTAACTACTTGCAGCCTCCTGAACAAGCCGGATTCCGTAAAGGCTTTAAAACCGTAGACCACACACATACGCTGCGGCAGGTTATACAGAGGACCGAAGAGTATAACCTGCCTCTCTTCTTAGCGTTTATGGACTACGAGAAAGCCTTCGATTTGATCGAGACATGGTCTGTACTGCAGTCTCTTTAACGGTGCCAGATCGACTATCGGTACATCGAAGTGTCGAAGTGGCTGTACGGAAACGCTACTTATGTCAGTCCGAATCAATGTGAGATAGGGAGACTATCTCTCCGAAAATGTTCACCGCTGCCCTGGATGACTTCAACTTCAAGGTTCTGGACTGGAAAAGGCTAGGCATCATCATCAATGGCAAGTATATCACTAACCTTCGGTTTGCCGACGACATAGTTATCATGGCTGAGACCATGGAGGATCTCAGTACAATACTCGATGACCACATTAGAGCTTCCGAAAGAATGGGTCTTAAAATGAACATGGACATGACAAAGGCTATGTCAAATGCCCATATACCACCGAAGTTGTCGAGTATGTTTACCTTGGACAAATTGTCCAGTTAGGTAGGCCAAACTTCGAGAAAGAGGTCAATCGACGAATCTGACTCGGATGGGCAGCATTCGGGAAGCTACGCAATATCTTCTTGTCCCACATACCGCAGTGTCTCAAGACGAAAGTCTTTGACCAGTGCGTGTTGCTAGTGATAACCTATGGCACTGAAACGTGGTCGCTAACAATGGACCTTATTAAAAGGCTAAAAGTCAAGGGTCAGACAGGATGTCCACAGAAATAATCTCACAGTACACAACTATAAACGAAGAGCGTTAGAGAAAGACTGTGCAGTTGCAATGCAAAATGCTTACAATAGAGCTTTCTATTACCTTCTCACTCACACAACTTTTTACAACGATGTCAAACAAAGCAAACTCACGTGTAAGCTTAATTACCTACGATAAAAAAAGGTCGCCTGTCCGTGAAAAAAGTGAAACGTGCAACTATTTCTCAAGGTCACGTTTTAGCTAATATCTATGTTTCTGTGGGACAGATTATTTTGGTTCCATAGAAGAAAATGTTGCATTTGAACCTGTCTTTCAAATGAGCTGTGTGGTAAATGTGGGAGCACACCTTAATTTTTCTAACCAAATTTTGAACCAATTTGGCCAATCTGGGTACACTAAAGGTACCTCTGCATAACCTTTTGGCAAAAACAGGCGTGATGTTATGTTATTTAATAGTAGGTATTCATTGTACAATAGAACAATGATCAAAAAACCGTTGTTACTCTGACATTTTAAGCCTACCTACGTCAAAATTGCCTTAGTCCAGCCCACAGTTGCGTTGCTCATTGTGTCGATAAATCCTCGACAAAATTGGGTCAAGTGATGTTAATTTATGCTTGAGAACATTGCCATCTGTTTTCTAAATGTTTGATTGGACATTGTGTTAGACCGCACATTATTGGTAATAAAACCAATATAATTAGGGCTCGTATTCCATTGAAACGTACTACGCCAGCTCAAAGTTAATATGTTACTGACGTGTGGCCTACTGTACTTTGCTTGGCATAATGCGGCCTTTATACGGCCTACCGAAATGTCCTTTCTATACTATTGTTCGTCGAGTCGTGAAGATCCTTAAGTACTGAGTTGAGCTACACGATTACTAACAAATGCGTGCACTGACTGAACAGGTCCACTCAAATCTGTGTGGTTCTTTTCTCAAAAGACCATCTCATACACTAATATGGCGTGACCAAGATTATGTCTGGACTTTAAAAGACACTGTGACCAGAGTAATCGGTAAGGAATCACCGAACTTATCTACAAAGTTTAATGGGTTGTTCCACTGTAAGTGTGTTGCAATTACTCCTCAGATCATGGTCTCATCCAAATCCGTTCAGCAGTTAATGTGAAAACTATGGATTATGTAATTGTGCGTATAAAAGTTTGTCATAACATAGTTGGACTGCTGTATTTTATACTCTGTGTATTACAGACGGTCCCAATCAGTTTAGAATCCAAACTTCATTGCTTATTGAACGATCACATTCAATTTTGTTTAGTAGTCACTTGTAATAAGATCTCTTTTCAATTGATATAATTTTTAGAAGTGCGGATGTTAAGGAAAGCGGTAAGATATTAGATAAATTTTGGTATTTTAAAATTTTGCGTTCTTTTACGAACTTACAGTCAGGGAAATTAATATTGTCAATCAAATTGACATCCTACGTCAATTTGCCGTGTTATAGCCATTTCATACAACTGTCAAAGAATGACAGGTCTGATTTGAATTAATGGACCATTTAAGTTGGATATAGTCAATTTGCTTAGCATTTCATTTCCCCGACCTTCAATGATTTGAGTATTTCCGACTGTAAGTACACTTTTTTGTATGCCAAATATTCAGTAGGGAAAACCACTAAAGTAAACTAAAGAAAACTTATGAGTGGTGAAAATTGTTATATGAAGATTGTTATGTGTTTCGTGTAGGTAAATGTCTATGGCATGAGCTCGGAGTATTTAATACTGACGACGTATATCTCTTTAATGTAGGCTCTTGATCAAACAAAAAATACCCATTTATAAAACCGTATGTGTGCATGTAAAGTAGTATTTTTAGCTGGCATAACAATGAGTCTTCAAGATACTACAAGATACTATGTGTAATTTGTAAATAAAGCCTCGTAATCGAAGACAAATTTCTAACAACACGTGACTCTAGATACTTCGGGCGACGTCAAGCGACGTCGGACGACCTAAGCTAGTCTACGAAAAAAATTTACAATGTTATAGTCTTTAGGCTTCAAGAATTGTAAGAATAGTCTAAGAAAAACCTAGATGAGGAACATCTGCGAGTCATTCATTACTTTACGTTGCCGGTTTTGTAACAATGAAGGTAAGTAAAAAATTAATGGCCGCTTTGTGGCCAAATAAAACCGAGCTAACATTATTTCGGCAAAAACAATACCCGCTAAAAGTATTGCAAGTAGAAGTTGCGTCAGACTAAAATGTCTTCAGTCTTCATTCCGCCGATATTTTATTTGGTTTAGAGTAAACCGTTTTATATTCATTTCCTCGTCGCTACTGTTAAATAAAAGGCTTGCGTTCGGAACAATAAAAGAAAAGAAAGAAAGAAAGAAAAATAGGTTTATTTGTCACAGAAACACGTGTATACATAAAAACAACAATATAAACATAACAAAAATATTCGGCAGCTGCACGTCATGACTGTGACAAGAAGGCTTCCACTCAGCATAATTATGTGCTATGAGGGACCCACAGCACAGCGCTGATTTTCAGTGGTCACCCGAAAAATACGTACGGACATCAAGTCAGTAAATAAATATGAATAAATCAAATGTAAAAATGTTAATAAATACAGCGTGTAAATATTGAGTAAATCCAGTGTTCTGTCTCGAAATACGTTTATTGACGGTCTGAGCGGCCGTAGATAACATAAATAAAATAAAATTCATTTAATTCAGATAAATAAATCCATACGAATCGATTAAATTTAAAATTACAACTATAATATAAACATTCAATTTAAATTACCCTTCTGATAAAGACTCTCCACAACGGTGAAGAGACCCTGTCCGCTACAGTCTTCAGAATTCCGTTGCAGCTGCCACGCATTCTGCGGATCAGGGATACCGTTTTCTTGCGGATGACGGCATGAAAGCCATCAGTGCGATACAGCACAAACATCCCCGATGCACTACAGAAGCGAGGCAGGCCCAACATCATCCTAAAGATGTTATTATACTGGACGCAGGACATCCAGCGACCTTTTGGTGTGGCTGACCCACAGATTCCCCGTATACAAGCTTTGACAATACGTCTTAAACAACGTTACTTTCACTTGTTTAGAGCACCGGTAGAATCTGCGGGCCAGCATGTTACCTCTACATAGCCTTACTCTATAACTTAATTGACATGTGCACATATAACAATGATCAACACCAGTCTATAGCTTACTTACTTCTTCTTCTTCTTCGCTTCGCTCTTGACAGAGCAGTCGTGGTTCCGATGAACTGGGTCCAATAGCAGGTGTATTCGTTGCCCGCCTCACGATCTCTCCCCATCTGGTTCTGTTATATGACAGTTGGGCTCATTCATTAAGAGGGCCTCCAACCGTGGAATTTATTTGATCGGTCCACCTCATTGGGATCTCCCGCGTGGCCTTCCACTCTGCCCTGCACTACTAGACAGTTTATAGAGTCAGCTTATTTAAGGCTATTTTTTACTATAGGTATGTAACAAGCGCTTCTCGCCATCAAACTAGAAAGTTTGGCGGGCAAATTTGTAAAAGAACCAAAAATTTACCTATGTTCGAGAATTAAAAAAAAAAAAAAAACTTATTGCTGGATAAAAACCTACAAAGTTAAGACGTTAAAATAATAATAAAATCACGTCATTTCTTACCAGGATTTGGAAATGGCCTCGTAAAGCTTTAGAAGCCGGTCTCTAATCTTAATTGAAGTCAATTCTCCAATGCAAACAATTTAGTAAAAAACGCAAATTAAAAACCCTCCCTCAAAGAGGGTAAGTAGATTATCTATGTAACAGCGAGCAAGCCTTATATACATTTTCAATGGCAATAAATTTCGCGCTGACAAGGTTACCGCGCGAACGAAGCGAGAAATTAAAACGCATGTCCACGCCTACGCATTACGGTATAAGGAAAGAGGTTTTATGTATCTTTATACCTTTTTTATGGGGTAGGTAAAACTCTTAAGAAATCTGACTTCATTATGCTTTATTAACCCACTTAAAAAAAGAGGTGGTGGGACAACTAGTCTTAGGATTTTACTGTTATTCTTCTTTTTTTCGTGTGGTTAGCGACTAACCTGGTGTCAGAGTTTAAAAGCCTCTGACTTGGCTTCACATGCTATCAAGAAATATCTCTCAGGCATGCCGGTTTCCTTACGATGTTTTCCGTCATCGTTTTTGAAGCAAGTGATAATTACACAATACCCACAAGAATCCGTAATGTCAGAGGTGCGTGCCTTGGGTTCGAACTCGAGACCTATGACTTGGCAATCTGACGGTCACACCACTAGGCTATCACTGCCCACTAACTGTTATATATTTTTTTTTTAAACACGCCTTTTTTCTTAGGTATGATCGGTCAACGTGTTGTTGAGAATTTTCATTAGAAAATTCATAATAGCTGTTATTCCCAGAAAATGAGAATAGCCTTGCCTATTTTTATCGTTTTTTCCTATATAGGCCTTTATTGTAGATATTTAAACTAATTAGTCTTTTTATGCTCGTTTTTCTGTGACAATAAAAACAATTTTCTTCTTTTTTCTCTCTTTAACATGTAAAATATGGCAGTGAAATACATCCGCCTACCGATATGTTATGATTAAAAATCAATCACACAATATTCCCGTTACTCAACTTAAAGCTCATTTAATAATGTATAATACACACACACAGGCACACACCTGTATATACAGGCTCGCCCGCTATTACAAGGGACTTAAACATAATTGGCGTAATACTGGCGCATAATGTGGGTGTACTATAAGTACACCCACATTTAACCCTTTGCGGAAATTAAGCGTGACGTTAAGTTATGATTAAAATTCAAGTATAATACACACACACAGGCACACAGACAAACACCTGTATGTACCGGCTCGCCCCCTATTACAAGGGACTTAAACATAACTGGCGAAATCTGAGTGTACTATAAGTACACCTCCGCGGAATTTAAGCGTGAAGTTATTTTATGATTAAAATTCAATCACAAAATATTCCCGTTACTCTACTTAAAGCTCATTTAATATTTAATGAATCGTTCGCTATATCGGGAGGGCTTTATAGATTATCTCACAATTGTGTTTGAGAACTCAGATCGATAGTAATATCGATAATAGGTAATCAAGATCTCATCAAACGTATTTCTCAATTCCAATTTTAAATGGTAATTTATATTTGTCAATGTCATGTATGTGCAAGGTTTTGTGGATTTTGTTGAGAGTTGACATATATTTTGGGTTCAAACCCAGGCAGGCGCTATACTTTGTGTAAATAATTTCATCACCACTGCTCTCAAAACGGTGAAGGAAAACATCGTGAGGAGACCGGCATGTCCTCGAACCAAAAATTCGAAGACATGGGACATCTACCAACCCGCGCTGGGCCCGGGTGGTGGATTACGGCCCTTGTCCCAGCAGTGGGACCATAATAGGCTGATTATTCTTATGCGTATGCTATGAGTATACATTTTTTATCAATAAATTAACATGGTTACTACATAACATCACGCCTGTTTTGCCTGAAGGGTTAGGCAAATGTCCACTTATTTGTACATTTCGCCCAGTTACCTAATAGGGGCGAGCTTATTGGACTCCAGGCTGCCACTAAGAAATTTCTTCAATAAAATAAGTTATGTCTTAATAAATAGAAGTAGCTATAAACATAATTCACTTTGAAATTTGTAGAAAATAAAATCGTTTGCCTGTGTAGTCACTTATTACTTCTGAACTACATAATAGATTATGATGCGGTTTACATCACCTTTAAAGACAATTTTTGAAGAAAGATTTAGTTAAAAACTAGCAACCATGCATGGACAGCAGAGTATTTATATGGCAATTTAAAAAAAAATGTATTTGTGTCGTATCGATAGCATGTTGCGTCGAGCATGTGGGTCAGATTATTATGTAACTGATGCTCATCCTCCTTGGACTATTTTACATCGTCATATTTCAGCCAATTTACACACAACCTTAATGAATTATACACCCAAACCTTTCTCATGAATCACTCCGTCCGTTAGTGAAAATCGTATGAAAATCCGTTCGGTAGGTTTTGAGTTTATCGCGTTCAGACAGACGTGGCCCAGACTTTGTTTTATCGTATGTAGTGATGATGATACATTCATATTTCACTTTCTTTCATTTTCGTGTGGTTAGTGACTTACTTGTTTTTTTTTATGCCGCCTAATGGTCTTTTTTTTTTTTGGATTTGAAATTGTTAAATAGCTTCTCCCGTTTTGGGCGGAGCAGACTCTTACTGACTAAAACCCACCCGTGTTCCTTCAGTTGCCTGTCCACGGCATCCCTTTCGGACTTTCCCGCAGCCCCGGCAGGCATCGGTCTTATCGGACTCCTTCAGTTGTGCTGACATCCCAGTAACCTCAGACTAGGTTTCACATGCCGTCGAGAAATATCTCTCAGGTATGCCGGTTTCCTCACGATGTTTTCCTTCACCGTTTTAGAAGCAAGTGATAATTATACAATACGCACATGAATCCGAAAAGTCAGAGGTGCGTGTCTTGGGTTTGAACTCGAGACGTATGAGTTGGCAGTCCGACGATCACACTAATAGGCTATCGCTGCTATTCATATTTCACTTAAAAATATATCAATGTAGAGTGATTTAGCAAAACAAAGAAATAATAAAGCAGCGTACGGACAGATTTATAACATTCGTTGTTCTAGAGCAATTGTCCTTTTAATAGGTCAAGGATTTAGATAGTCGATAAGAGATTAGCTAAACATGTTAATTTAAATGTAAATCGTACTTTTTCGGGTGATTTGTTAACGGAGTCTATCTACCTAGCGTTTTCCCAACTATTTTGAGGTCAGCTTCCAATCTAACCGGATGCAGCTGAATACCAGTATTTTACATGGAGTGTCTGCTTATCTGACTTCCACAACCCAGTTACTGGGTAATACGATACGCCTTCGTAAGACTGGTAATCAGAGTTTTGGGCTTCATTACCCGTAACGACTGACAAAGATCCACAAATGACGGCCGGGACCAACGGCTTAACGTGCTTTTCGAGGCATGGAGAGGTCGATACGTATTGGATGGTCACCCATGCACGAACTTGCAGCTGTTATTATTTACGAGCCCCTTCACTCTCGTATGCTGCACCGGTTGACGTCATCACGTCAACGCCAGCTGTCGCTGAAAACCAGCGCTGGGGCTCTGTCTCGCATAGGGTCGCAGCATTATGCTGAGCGACGGCCGTTTTGCGTGCATGTGACTAATATTTTTCCTAAACTTGTTTCTTTTTTTATTTTGTGTTCTATTTTTGCGTCATGTTTACGGCAAATAAACGATTTTATTTTTTTCTTAAGTTTTTCACAGACTTGAAAACCGCATTGTAATAAACAACACCTCATTTAAATTTCATAAAGTTACTACTTATAATTTCTTTATGGACACAACTTTGTTATTGGAAACTTTTATTTTCTACCACAATTTAAAAGTCAAACTTCTCCCTGTTATTTCTAATGATTGAATAATATTCATAAGTCCAAATTATTGACTTTGAGAGTAACTTTGTCAAAAAAATTCTTAACAATGCTGTATTATCAAAGTCTTTGGCTTGCAATGAAAGTCATTTAGGGATGCACAAAGAGAGTCTTTGATCGAATCCATTTTTCTTCAATTTTCTACCCTAACAGCGTTGTTTTCCATAAGATTCCCTAAGCTGTTATTTGACGGCGCTTATTCACATATAAAGGGTCTTTGAAAGTATATTTTGATATGGATAATGAGTTTTTATTACGTGGTATTGACGCGTGGGAATTTCACAAAGGTACCTATATCCTTTTATTTTGTTATGTAACAAAAATGCACAGAAATCTGACGTTCGTCGGTTTTATTTAAGAAGGAAAGAAGTTTTAGAATTATGTTCCCATTATAACAGTAGAATATAAAACAGAGCTGCTGCCTCCTTAGTCTAGTGGTTGCAAGTGGTACTGCTGAGCATGAGGTCCCCGGTTCGATTTCTGGGTCGGGCATAAAGTTATTTGGTTTTTCCACCTGGAATTTTTTAGTAGCAGCCGGATCTGTGGCAATAAGCTCGCCTCCTGTTATACATGGGACTTAACTGGCAAAATGTGGGTGTAGGTACTATAGACGCACCTCTGGTAACCCTCTTGGGATTACAGGCGTGATGTTAAGTTATATTTTTCATAGCATGAAGACAGGAATATAGATTGCTTTAGCGGTCAATCGATGGCAACATCGCTTTAATGTTTTAGCTGGCTCCCGAAGAGGCATTAGTTCATTAGCGGAGTCTAGATAGTCTTATATCTGTTTGATGGCAATAGGCTCCACTCCTATTACGGGGGACTTAAACATAACGTGGGTGTACTATAGGTACAACTCTGCCTAACCTTTCGGTAAATGCAGGCGTGATGTTATGTATAAAACAGAGCTGTAAGCTGTAATTTTTTTAACTCATGCTGCAGTCACAATGTGTACAACACAAAATTATTTTTTTAATCGTTCATGACTCGGCACGTAATTAATTCGAAAAAGTTTGCATCTGCTACGCCGTAGCGTTAACACGTAGCGCTAGCTACGTCGTAGCAACAAGGGTGCAGATTCATAATGATATCAGCAGCACACATCATTAAGACGCTGACAACAGCTAAACCGCGGTCACTGTCGGACTGCATAGAAAAGAAAGAGAAGCACGATGACACAAAGTAATTTATTGCAAAATATGAAGCAATTATCGATTTATTCAAAAATGAGTTGAGTAATCGGTAATGAAAAACAACCAAGTTCTGCATTCAAATAAGACGTTCTTGTTATTAATTATAATACCAACGTACGTTGCTATTTAATACAGATATTTTGCATTAGAACTCAAGGAAAAGGGTTAGTTTAACGTTAATTTGTATCGAGATTTTTTATTCAAAATGTGTTCTGGTAACAGTCAAGTTCTGAAAAATACGAGTATGTTAGAGATTCACATATATTTTTTCCGCTACCACAAACTATATAGATTTGCCAACTTTTTTGTTTAGGTCAAGCCTACTTTTACCTGTTGTCAGTGCCTTAAATAAAACCGGTTTCTTGATGGCTTTTGGACAGCAAACAGACACGTTCTTGTCTTTTAAGCCAAGGAATGAAATACCAGGAATCAGACAGTTTTAAATTGATTACTGCATTATGTGATGCTTGCTTTTAAATCTAAAGCCACTGTTAAAATATCGTTTTTACTGTATTAAAAGCGAGAAAAGAATACTTACCTTCTATGTAAGTTCAGAGTAATTGATTGTTAACCAAGTTGACTAGGTACCAACTCAAATTACCCGTATATTCAAATTACAACGATCATTCTTTGACATTACCGCTTCTGTGGTCTACTGGTTAGACCACCTGACCCAGACCCTGTGGTCCCGGGTTCGATTCCCAGTGGGGGCATTTTTTTTGTTTTTGTTTTGTGGTAGGGTTTGTTTTAAGTCTGCCTGGCTAGGTAACACCATCTTATCTAAGTCTGTCACCATAGCAACAATGTTAACAGGATTGTTATGTTTTGGCAGTTAGAGGTGAGATAGCCAGTTCCTCTATGGTTGGAGATTCCGGATGAAGCTTGCTTTCACCTTCAGCCTGATCATCGCTTACCATCGGGTGGAATGGAGGCCAAGAGTCACCTGTAGTGGATAAAAAAGAAAAAAAAAAAGAAATGACTTTGACGACGGCAAATGGACGTAGTGTTTCAATTTGATAAAGAATTAATTTCCCTAACTGTACCTATCTATACATCACCTACCTTATAAGCGTTCCTTAAGCAGGTATAATTTGAGAAAGCGACAGGTGCTGCTAACGACACTTCCTCTTAGCGAATAAAATGGCAGCATTTGTCTTTAAAATTAGGAATATTTTCATTGCTCAAAGAAGACATTCTAACTGATATAATTCACGTTAAATTAGAACTTTACGTTTATTGTCCGGTTTTAAATCGTTATTGGTTGAAAATACGACTACTAAAAGGGTTGCCAGAGGTGTTACAACAGCCTCATAATCATCACCAGCTGCCTTCATCATCATTTATCATCCTTTTATCATTATCTAAATTTCTTACTATTTCTTTCTATAAGTTGATTTTTTTTTACTTGTGTGCCTTTTAGTCTGTGCTAAATAAATGTATTTTCTTTCTTTTTCTTGATTTGGTGTTGCCGCAACATGTCTTCGTCTTCCATACTCCTCTATTAGTCGTCATTTCAGTACTCATCTCTATAGAGATATGACGAACGGGGTGTAAAGTTCACTCATCCTCTATAGAAAAAAAGGATCGTCCGACTAGACGGGTGTCATGTCTGGCGGTACTGCCCGACGATTGATTTCGAGACGTTGTGTATATGCTGATCGCGCGGAAAACTCTGCTTGCGCGATGCAGGATTTTGCGTGACGTCACTGTGATACGTAGTTCACATGTGGTGATGTAGATGCTGTCACACCCCTTTCTCGCCATATCATCGTTCACACAGTCCATCCATCGTTTCTTTTTGCTCTTCCCCTAATCTTCTAGCTTCTAGCCAACCACATTCAAAACTTTCAGCTGTCTTATAAGTCCCATATAATAAGGCAAGCCTATTGCCATTAACAGGGCATCCTGGGCTGCTTCTGAGAATTTCCTAAATGAAAAACCCAATAACTCTTCCTGACGTGGGGATCGAATCCAGGCCCCATGCTCAAAATCAATTAAGAGCGTTCATCCAAAAATTTGGCAACGTCGCAAATAGCTGTCAAATAATCCTGTTTTGATTAATTTGCCAATATTACTTAATGGAAATAAGAAATATGGCTAACTAGTGAACTAGAATATTAATAATGAGTTGCAATTATAACGGGTCTACCCTTTATATCAGAACTTTTTATGTCATAATATTATTTTTCATTACAGCGGATAGCATAAACAAAATCATTTGACTTACACTCATTTATCATACATTCAAAACTCATAATTTTGTAAGTCAGAATCATCTTTAGGCATAAATTTCATATCCATAATAAATCAAACAAGCATACTCCATGCATGCAAGCGAGCATGCAACATGCATCAGGCATGGTTTCTGTCACGGCTCCGGCGCTGCGGGGCTCCGGCGGTCCCACGCGAGCTTATCGTCGCTACTCCTCAGCTCGCGGTTCGCCTCGCCTCTCCGCGCCTACGCGGGCTTAAATTACACTCTAGGGGTAGGGCTGTCAAAACTACGTGGAGTCGGTGTAGTCACTAACTTTTGTAGCACAATATATTGACTTTTTAAGACAATATTTTAATTTAAATTTAGAATTTATTTGATAAATTCCCATCCAAAAAAAAAAAGGTTAAAAATGCAATTTTATAGAAATGGCAATATGCCTAATACAATTAATCCAAATAAAATTCTGCCATCATTAAAGTATGCCATTGTAAATTCGGATTTGTATGCCTTTAAAATATTCGTTTAAAGAAGATTATGCCAAGTGTGTTATGCCAAATAAATTTCCGAGGATCAAGATTCCAGATAGAGGGAATATAGATAAAGGGAACCCAATTACAACACTGAATTTGATGTTGTAACCGTTTTAGGTGTAAAGAAGCCATTTGGAATGTTTCCAAATAGCTTTTTGTATCGAAATATTCGGTGTTATGATATTAATTATTGCATTTCATAATCAATATTTTAGTTCACTAGTTGCCATATTTCTTATTTCCATACAGTAATATCGGCAAATTAATCAAAACAGCGAAATATTTGACAGCTATTTGCGCTTACCAACGCGGAAATCATTGGGGTCAGAAAGAACATGTGTGAAGCCGTGTTATTCAGGTCATCCCCTTCTTACCCAGTGGCTTATTACCCTAGATGTTTCATAAGAAAGTCCCTATGGGCTTAGATATCAGATTATTGTAAAATTACCTATGAGGCTTATCTAAGTATTATATTTCCGAATTTTCCGAAGGACTGGAGTAATTGCTATGAGTCTTGGCTTACTAAATATGTGTTATATTAGTCCTATAGGATTATTATATCAGGGACATTATTGTGGTAATATTATGTGATGAGTTGACGTGTTCTTTCATAAAAATATTGCCATAAATATAATATTTACAGCGGGTAATGGAGCGCAGCATAATAGGTGTCAAGCTTTACGCAATTAGATTTAATTGCGTAACATACTTTCAATCACAATCTGAATGATTTTGAAGGACATTGCTAATCCATTGCTTCATATGTACGAAAAAATTGTTTGCTCAACAACGTAAATAACGCAATTAATGTTGTTGAACTGTTTAAATGAAAGCCATTGCTACGTAAGTGTAATTAAAATAAATTGACGTATACAGTCAAATGAGCTCATAAGTGTCATGTAGTCGTTGATTCTTAAACACTTGTTTGTTGCTTGGGGACCCGGTACGTTGGAGTAGCTTAATTAGTCCCAAGCCTTTTTGTCGTCTACGTAATCTTTAACTTTATAGAAACCTTTTTGACATAGTTTCTGTTTAATAAATGATTTAAATGTATTGAGGCTCAGTTCTTTAACATGGCTTGGGAGTTTCTTGCTTAAATAAATAATAATAAAATACTTCGTTTTTGGAGCCTAGTCTTGGGCACAATAAATAATTTTTTTTTTCTTGTATTTATGCTATTAATGTCGCTGTGTTTAGAATATAGATTTATATTCTTTTTTACATAAATCCGCGACTGTCATTATGTTTATTTCCTTAAATTTATCACTAAGTGAATGCGTACAACTTAGGTTATAAATAGCTCGAATGGCTCGTTTCTGCAGCACAAATATAGCCTGAATGTCGGCTGCATTTCCCCACAACAAAATGCCGTACGAGATTACACTATGGAAATAACTAAAATATACTAATCGAGCTGTTTCTACATCAGTCAAATGACTTAGCTTATAGACCGCGTAGGCCGCAAAGCTTAGCCACTTCGACAATTTGGTTATATGTGGGCCCCACTGAAGCTTCGAATCCAAAGTAATACCTAAGAACACAGTGGTGTCCACAAGAACCAATTCTGCCCCATTTACTAGTACATTGGTTTTAACCTGCTTAATGTTAGGTGTTAGAAAATCTAATACATTTAGACTTTTTCTCGAACACTTAACCAATGCACTGTTTTAGAGAGAGCATTATTTACATCGTCAGTAACTGTCTGTTGTCGCGTAGGCTTAAATATAAGTGATGCGTCATCTGCAAATAAAACTATTTCATGACTGTCATTTATAAGGCAAGGTAAGTCATTAATATATACGGGAAACAACAAAGGGCCAAGAATTAAGCCCTGCGGAACACCCATAGTGACAATAGAATCCGGGAATTGCTTGCCGTTAACGTCCACTCTTTGGATCCTATTATCCAAATTAGAAATAAGAAGATCCAAGGCAGTGTTTCTAACATCATAGTGTTGCAATTTCCTGACCAATGTGTCACAAAAAATACCTAGGGCATCATGGGACTTCTCCCAGGCCTCAAAAATATGTGCTAAAAGGTAAACATTAGCGTTGGAAGTCGAGCGACCCCTTGTGAAACCGAATTGTTTACTGTTTAATAACTTATTTTTATTAAAATGTCTTTGCAATTGATCTAGCATAAATTTTTCAAATATATATTTTACTAAAAGCACAGAAGTTGGTCTAAAGTTCGTGGGGTCTGATGTGCTGCCTGATTTAAACAAAGGTATTAAGTACTACTCTTCAATAAGTAAAGTCCTCTAAAAAAATTACGTTAAAATCACCACATATTATGATTATATTTTTTCCAAATTTACCAAGTTTTTGTCACACATAATCCATGATACTCTCAAAGCAATCATAAATCGATTACTCAATTACCCTGCAGATCGCGTTAGAACCACCACTCTGCGCGCCATAACTCAAGAATAGAATAATCTTTATTGTATACCATAAAAATAGCGAATTTTGGAGAAAAAGCAGCTAGTCTGAAGTGGGCTGGCCACGTCGCACGAATGCACCCGGAGAGATGGGCAAAGATCGTCAATCACTGGACGCCTCAGGGAGGACATCGCCGTCGAGGTAGACCGCGGCGAAGGTGATGTGACGATCTGATCTTGTCTGCAGGGCCAGCATGGCCAGAGATCGCACAAGATACAGAGGTGGAACGGGAGCCAGTATACAATAAAAGCTAGCAAAAAATAAATTAACTAAACCAGTTATACAACGCCAATTGCACTGTCTGCTATTTCATATTATCAAACCTATAGAACAATGTTATCACCTAGATGATGTTAGATGTCATGGATATAAGGTTTTTACGTACCTATCCTGTAAGAACCTACGACTATTCCGCATTTATATATGTCTTTTTAAGATTTTGGTACAATCCCTACTTACTTTTGGAAGTCAGCTAATAGCCCAGATAGTAGATACCACACGAGCAAACAAAAAACTTGAAAACTCCGAAATTCAAGCTAAATTCAAATTTTCTTCACCAAAAATCATATTTATCAAACCTGATTGCAAGCTCCCGATTGCAAGTACCAATACCCAGATGTTATTTGACGAGACAACGTACACATATTCGAAATACAGGCAAAACCACAGGCACTAACAAGTTTACAAACAATTGTTCGTACACATGTATGTAGATTTGCGATTACCTTCAGCTCGCAATCTGCAAGAGAATTCCAACTTTAGGGGAGAAGAATTAGAGTTGGGATTTGAGGTTAGTTATGGGAATAGACCGGGAGCTAGTAAACTTTTGTTAATGTTGTGTCAAGTTTTGTGGGATTTTTTTCTTGATTGTGTATGTAAATATAAAATATCTTCAGTCAGCTAGAAAAAAACACAAATCAATCTCTTAACCGCTCAACTGTTGATTTGCCTTTAGAAGTCGATAACAATAAAAGTTCTATTGTGTCTCGTTAACGACAGTTAAACTCTTAAACAGTTTGTAAGTGTGAGATTAGTATACTAGATCTATTCCCAGGCAAGAAAAAAATTTTAAGAGTTTCTGTTTAATTTCTCACTTTACATTTTCACGGATTTAAATTGTTTGCAATAATTAGGCATGAGGAGCTCTTTCCTTACTATGAGGACCTAAAGCCCCGTAAGTAAATAACTCACTCATTTGAGAGGATTCTCTTCAATTTCGTTTCATTATCTCTTCACAATCTACCAGATAACATATTTAATTTTGTTACGAAACATTCAAATCCGCTTAAAGGAATTGAGAAAAATCTTTTTTAATTTAATACTGTCAACAGTAAAACGCAGATGTAACATAATACTTCCACTTCTGCCGCCCGCACCTGCACAAAATACAGGCGTGTATAAACAGAAATCTGTCAATAGTTTCCAACAATGAAATGCACATACAAAAAGGAATAAATTGAACAATGTTGATACAAAATTTAATTGAGTGGGTGTGCACGTGCCGTTTGGAACTGCAACGCATAAGTGGAAAAGAGCGTAGTTTTGTATTTTCTAGGAAAATAATATCATATAACATAATATGCTGGAAAAATTGATATTCGTAAAAGACGTAGTTTTCAATTTGAAGTTATTGACTTATTTCTGCATGTAACCATTTTCATAAAAAGACGTAAAAAGGATATTTGACAATATGTTTGTAATGCGCGAGGTGCTCGTGGCTAAGTAACAACAGCTGCACGGGTCGATCGAAGGTCTAGCTACGCTTACCGAGGTCCGTCCGTGGATGGGTGACCATCCATTAGAAATCGAGAACCGTCTCCGTCTCGTGCCTCGAAAACCACGTTAAGCAGTTGATTCCGGCTGTCATTTGTAGATCTTTGACAATCGTTACGGGTAGTCAGAAGTCTGACAACCGGTCTTACCTAGGAGTATCATGTCACCCAGCAACTGGGTTGTGGAGGTCTGATAGGCAGTCGCTCCATGTGAAATACTGGTATTCGGCTGCATCCGGTTAGACTAGAAGCCGACCCCAACAAAGCTAGGAAAAGGCCAGGCAGATAATGTTCGGGATGCACTAGTAGGTACAATAAAATAGTTGGTTTAAGTTAGCTCTGTGGCACTACATACACCCAAATCATTTACACCAACTAATTACATACACACGTTGGTAAACATTCCCCGTTTCCATACAAATATTTGTTTCAATAAGACACGATACCGCGCTATACTGGTCACCTCATTAAATACGGGGACTGATTTTCTTTGTATAAAAAAGTTATGTTATAAATAAATATTATAAAGTCGAAGATTCAAGATAGTATAATACGTACATTATGATTTTATGATTATCCTGAGACTCGTGGTATTTCAAATATACTTGGTTTAGTAGTAGTGTAATAGGTATATGAGTATCTTTATATTTAAACTACCTTTCCCGCGGTTTAGCTCACGTGGAAGTCGGAAATTATCCCATGAATCTATCGGAATAAAATTTTTCCTATGTGTTAATCCAGGTTATAAACTATCTGTCTGCCTCATCCAAATCCTATTAGCAGCATGACATAATGATTGAATACTATCGTGAATTCATGCAGGCCTGCTACTTTTTGTTAGGTTACTGCTCAGAAATTTTGCACAACGTGTAATGATTTAAATACTATCTTGAACTCATGCAAGCCTAGTACTTTTTGTGCCAAATTTCAAGTTTATATTTCAAGGAATAACATTTTTCATACAAATGAAATCCCCCTTTTATAGCCAAAATAGAATTAAAAAAAAAAAACTTCTAATTGCTCCCCTACATTATAAAAGGAAGCTGTGGGCAAAATTTCACGTTCGTAGTCCCAGCAGATTCGGCATTGCGTTGATATGTCAGTCAGTCAGTTAGTTTCTCCTTTTATATATTATATTATATAGACTAGGCTTTTGTCAGCTGCTTCACTCGCGTGGAGGTCGGAAATTATCTCACGAAATCCTAGTACTTGTTAAAAAAGTATTCTATGTCCTAACCCAGGTCATGGTCTACCTGTGTGTCAAATTTCATCCAAATCCGTTCAGCCGTTTTAACGTGAAAGCATAACAAACAAAGAAAGAAATTCACTTTCGCATTTATAATATTAGTTAGGATAAATTTGTATTCCTCAATTTTTCGTAATTGCACTTAACACTATTTGTCTTTGAATCACCCAAATGGTTACTAGTAGAATAAAATGTCTATGGCATTAAGTTCGCACGTGTACATTTCTGTGCTTGAAGTATTAAAATAAATAAATAAATATAACTGCAATGCTTTTCATTTTGACACTGTGACAACATTCATTGCGTTATTTACGTTGCACGTTGTCGAGCAGACGAAACATATGAATCAATGGATTTGGGTTTTATTTGTTACCCAATTGGGGTGCTGGTGTAAAAAGACGCTTAACGAAGCCGATTCACCTGTTCTTACCGTAATTGTGATAATTTTTCCAAATATGCCTGTAAAAAAATATCGTATCCAAGTACGCTTGAAAATCTGCTGGTTACGGAGATATTGCAGGTCATAATTATTTTCATAAAATTAGTTTGATGTACAGACGCCAGCAGGTCAACCTACCCAGTGTCAAATTTTCCCAATCAAATTTGAACCTTATTCTTTGGTGATAAAGTTGAAAATCTATTAAATAAATTTGACACATTGTAGTAGGTTGATGTGCTGGCGTCTGTACAGAATGCGTGCGTGCGGTGCTCTCCCCCAAGCACCGCACGGACGCCTATGTTCTGCAGTGGACATGAGGACAATGATGTTGTACAGAATTCCTAGATGACAGTTTTGTGATGGGTCTTTTTTACACCCTCCTTTAAGTACGTAGAAGAAATTTAAGTCTGATGTGTGATTTGATTAAAGATCTGGCTGATAATACTGTTTTTAGAGTAAAGAAGTGAAGTTTTCTTTCCCTAGCTCCTACACTACCCGTACCGGTTACTCTATTCATTACACCTCCAAGCGCGGTGGTTTAATTTGACTACTTTATCGTCGTATTTACAGCTTAGAGCGCTGTATTAAATAATTAGAAACTTGGCAATATAAGCAGCAGTATACAGAATGTAAGAGGACTGGGTGATTTTGTTTGAAATTATATGCTGAGAATTTTTGAAGTGAAAACTTCTTTAGCGGCGTTGTGTACTTTTTTGTGATGGGTAAAAAATGATAAACTCGCGTCAGGACACGTGACCTGATCGAAAGTTCGTAAGACGGACGGAGATTAGACCGTAGGAGAGGAAGTATCCCCCTCTCTTTCTATTGTGCGGCGAAAATGGATAGAGATAAAGTTTTTAATGTAAAATAATTGTAATAGTTCTGAAGTGTTACATTTTTAATGTAATATAAATTGTCATCTTTGTGTACGATAGCGCAATAAATAAATATTGTATTTTACCACATAAATGATAGTACTTTTATACTGATAATTAAAGCAATTCGTGCAAAATTATTCCCTAACCATTCCAAAATATTAAAAATGCACAACGTTAATATTCAAGTTTTCACTTCTGCGGGCACTCCCGGAGTGCAACCCGTTGATTTTTTTATCTAAAAAATTCTCTGGTGGTGGTAAAAACAGTTACCTAATTACTATTAAAAAAAATCTCTAACACAGTCAAAATCTAAATGAAAATCGATCGGTTGTCAAATACCAGGCACAAATAAGTGAAACGTATCATGATAATATAACACTAATAAGTCATCCTAATTTACACAACAAATAGGCGAATTTGCAAACGTGTGGGCCGCTGTACACGTTGGGCCAAGGTGCTGGGCCGTGTAGAGATCTACTTGCCAACGGCCAACCAAAATATAGTGTCGGTATTTCGTGCACACATCAAAGGATATTGGCGCGCTCCGCAAACAGTGTTCGGTTCAGCGCCAATGTGTAAACAGCGACCATTGGGGATCCGATTTTTTGGCCCAACATGTTGGTCGGCCCAGCACCTTGGGCCATGTGTGCGGCGGGCTTTACATTTCGTGTTTCGTTTCACCAATCTGTACTAATCGACTTGCTTTTGAAGTCGATGCGATGTTTCAGAAATTCATGTAGCTAAAAAGGTCAGTAACGGTAATTGAATGAAACTTAGTCTCAGAAGTCTGAAATACTGGTTGTTGTGCTTTGTTTGGGACTGAAATAAGATTAATTTTAAAAAGGTTATGTAAACTAGTGGCTGACTGGAATTGTTATATTGTTAGAAAGTTTTAATAAAACTAGCAATTTGTTGTGTTATTCTTAAAACGTCAAAATGTCAAGGCAAATATGTAAGTGTTTACATTAAGAGTAATTAGCTTATAGGGACGCTAATAACAATAACCAGATTTTATTTTTGACTGCGTCGTTGGCCTCGTAGCGAGCGCTGCTACTGAGCTTGAGGTCTTGGGTTCAATACCCAGGTCGGGCAAAGTGTTATTGGGTTTTTCTATCTAGAATTTCTCAGTAGCAGCCCGGAGTCTGGATTTGTGCCCGGTTGATGGCAATAGGCCCTATTACATAGGACTTAAACATAACTGGCGAAATATGGGTTTACTAAACCTTCGAGGCCTGTTATCCCATGTTATAATAACCAATCCATTTGCTAAGTATGGTTATTTTGACAACTACCTTCTTGAAACTAGTTCAGTGTTACAGTACTGCAGTGCTATTCCGTAACCATCTCACCGTGAGAACTTAGGTGAAGTGAGCTCCGAGTGAGCTGTCAGTCGCTAGCAGCAGGTGGAATGACAGCTCACTTCACGTTCACTTCACCTAAGTTTTCACCGTGAGATTATTACAGAATAGACCGGCTGTTACACTGAATTAGTAACCACCAAACCAGGCAAACCAGGCCAAAAAATTGACGTACGGTTTCTGATCTATTTGTTTACATTTTCATAACATACTTTTGGAACAGACTATAGGTTATTTTCTCCTTAACCTTTCACTTACATGACCTATTAAAATAAATTCTTCATTCATCTCTATTTTTTTGTTCAAACACTTCACTAAAAAACTACTAAATATTCATTCATTCATTCACAATGTAAGCAACAAATGGTTCCGCAGTGCAGTACATTCACAATTTATTTTCGTTGCATTCGGTCGTTAGACGGCACCACTTGCTCCACAAAAATTGTTCTGAAAAGGTAATCGCTGTATGATTTTTGAACTCACTTGTAGCACAGTATAATAAAATAACAGAATTATATCTCGGCAGTGACATTGAAATAATTACCTACGGCCGCTTGGTAATTACCTTCCATATCAATGCGTAACTGCCGCGCACTCACAGTTGAGCACTGGTATCCACTGAGATTTCATAGCGCGTCGTTTCGGCCGTTTTCAATGAAGATATAATACTGTTATTTATTTATACTGTGCTAGTAGAAATAGAAATTCATAAATGTAGGTAGTCATTCAGTGTAGAATACTGGAGTCGACCAATACTTGGGTACGAGCCAAAATTTCCAAGGTCTTTTACTTAGCTTAGGCTGTGCGCAAACTTAAGTCACGAATGTTTTTAGACAGATTATCGCTAGAAAACAAATCTGTATTGTACGCATTTTTTTCCTAAACCTAGTTAAAGCTATTCAAAATGTTGTCAATATTGTATAAAAACTGTTCAAAGCGAAAGCGACAGGGTAGCCCGCAACATTAAAATTTTCTTAAGTTTTTTTGCATTTTTAGGTCATTATCAGATTGTATTTTGATCAAAAAATGATTCGCGACTGTGACAAATAGTTATGTACTCATATTTACAGAATTATAATCGTTAATATTGTCAATACAACAGTCTAAGTTCAAATTACCTAATTAAAATCACTATTTCATGAAATAGTGATTTTAATTAGGAACAACAGTACAGGTAACAGTCTAAGTTCAAATTACCTACCTACCTACCTGTAAATACGAGTACATATAAGCATTGTTAACATTTATTTTCTAAGAAGTCCTAGACACTACAACAACTAAGACTGCACAACCATTCATGCAATTTATTTTTGAATAATCTCGTATTTAATATCTTGAGATCACTTGGTATCTTATTATATATACGTATACACATAGATATACAACTTTTATTATATTTAGCTAGTCTCAGGAGGCTAGCCAGGCTAGATATCCAGTACGAGCTTGTGGGGGTCTCGTTGGTTACGAGGATATAAATCATCTGCAGTACTAAAGTGACAAGACTAAGTGTCTTCAGTGTGCACGCTAGCTTAGCTCAGCTTAGTTTAATTGCGTAATACAATCTTATACGATATTCTACTCCAGTATGAGCTTGAAACTTAGTGGAAATAACATCACGCCTTGTTTCCCCGAAGGGTTAAGCAGAGGTATATCCATAGTACACCCACAGTTCGTCAGTTATCTTTAAGTCTCATGTAACAAAGGGCGAGCGTATTGCCACCATCAGGACCAATCTAAACCCCGGGCTGCTACTGAGAAATTCCAGATAGAAAAGCCCAATAATATTATGCCCGACCTGGGCGTCGAACCCAGGACCTCATGTTCAGCAGTAGCGCTTGGGACAACTAGACCAACGAGGCAGTTAGTTAGTGGTTTTTTTTCAGGTCATTATAATATCTTATCTTTCCGGAATGAGAGTTAGAGTTTGTAAAGGTGCCTGGCAATCACCTGTTCTAGGTTCTACGTATGTCAACATCAGATCGACATTTTAGTTGTGAAAATGTAACATACCTACTGATTGAACAAGGATTTGTTGCTTGCATTGCCTCACTAGCAACTTATCCTGTATCGTGTTAACAATATCACATGTTCCCGAACAACTAAACCCGGAAATATCTGTTGGCACCGTTCACACCGAGACGTGACGCGAAGCGACGCTGCTCGCACTTTTTAATTTAGTGATATAAAATATAAGTTTATTTACTACTCAAAAAGATACACATTTAATTGAGATCATTCGAAGATGCCTCGCAGCGTCGCGCTGCGCAGCGCTACGCCTCGAAATGCAGCGCAACGCTTCACGAAACAGCGAGGCGTGGGGCTGCCAGCGACTTCACGATGCGCCTGGCGACGTCGCGCTGCGTCTCGCGAAACCACTGGCCTTTTCATGCATCGTCACGTCGCGTCACGTCTCGGTGTGAACTGACCCTAAAACTAATCAACTAACGTACACATCATTCAGTGAAGTCGCATTACGGGGGCATGTGGACACTGGATGTCATCCAGCATCCAGCCAGATAATTGACATCCAATTACGTCACATTGTGGTCTGAAATCAGCTGGGAAATACCTATCCACTTTGTTTTTCGACTTTATAAAACCCAGTATGTTGAAAGTTGTAGGTTTATTTACTACCGTAATTTCAGTATTGTGAGTCTAGACTGGTTAATTAACTGACTTTGAAAACGTATTAAAACACAACCCGTCTTATCCTTCCTACCTGCGTGAGCGTTTTTCTTACGCTCGCCCTAGCGACGCACCATGTAGATCACACCTTAGATCCCTCCTTAAATCTCATCCTCATAAAACAAGCTACTATTCCTATTCCTTCTCTGTCCATGCAGTAAGGTTGTGGAACTCACTTCCGCCTAGCATTCGTGATTTAAAAACTGTTTAACAAATCAAATTTCGAGTAAAAGAGCATTACCTTTCCTCTCAACTGTGAGTATTTATATACCTATAGTATGTATGTTTATATATTTAAGCTCTATGTATTTATTTAAGTATATATTCATTTATTACTTTATACGTGTAGGTTTATTTCAATATTTTAGTTTAAGACTTCGCATGTTTATATTATTCTCTTCTTGTTCTCACACACTATTGTCTACATTTCTTTCTCATTTCTCCTATCGCAGGTCTGCTGGAAGAAATTTCTTAAGAAATAAGCAGTACCTTTGTACTCATAATTATGATTATGTCTTATCTGTATCTATTTTTCTGTGTGTACATAAATAATAAAATAAATAAATAAATAAAATTATTATAATAATTTAAACTCTTAATAGGTACTTAATCCAATTAATCATTTTCATTTTCGTTTCTACGTCATAGACATATTGTCACAAATTACGTACATATATAATAGAATAGAATAGACATTCATTTTGCATTTATTGTATAAGAATAGCTTATTAGAATTTCTCATGTCTCACTGAAATATTAGCCAGTCGGCAAGATGGTAGCGGGTCTTATTGCGTAATGTTGTGCCAGATGTAAGTAGTATCACCACCTATGAAGGCTATTTTATTTCTAGGCTATTTCCTGTCAGTCAATCAACTACGTCTTTCGCAGTCCACTGCTGGACATAGGCCACTCCCAAGCTGCGCCACAACACCCTGTCCTCTGCCTGCCACATACAGTCTATCCCAGCCACTTTCTTAAGGTCGTCGGTCCATCTAGCTGGGGGGCGTCGACGATACGTGGTCTCCACTCCAGGACTCGTCTGTTTAAACTCAAAGAATTTATTTAAATTAAACCATTTATAGGCACTTTTGAACTGTCAAATAGTCGGTCAGTTAGTCAGAAAGTTGAAGCTAGTTGCCCATTCCAAAACGTAGATCTCTGTGGAGCAGAACGGGCAAGAAACTCCAAGAACACCAAAAAATAATCAAAAAAAATCAAAATATAAGATTAAAAATAAGCCCTGGCATATAAGAGATTACCAGTCTCAACTGACGGCGCCCGTTCACGAACATGACGCGTAGATCAGCACCATTCAGCTAAACCATTTTGTAGGGAACCGAATGATCCAACACAGTCGCCACCATCAGCTCCAGCATCAGGACCTTCGACAAATATGGCCAACCCACTGCCACTTCAGATTGCGTTCTCTACAAAGTATAGTAGATATAGTATATTAGTAGCTTGCAGAGTATTTCCTGTAATAATAATAATAATACCAGCCTATTACTGTCCCACAGCAGGCCAAAGGCCTCTTTTCATACAGAGAAGGCACGAGGACTGATCACCACGCTTGCTCAAGACGGGTTGGTGATTTCAGACTTATATTAACTATAAGTCCATTTTTCCTCATGACGTTTTCCTTCACCGATGTCAATAATGTCCCAGATAAACTCGGAAAATACATATGAATTGAAAAAGTCACATTGGTACTTGAAACCACAACCTCATGCATGAGAGGTGAGGCCTTAACCGCTGGGCCATCATGACATATTACATAAGACGTATTTCCTGTACTCTCAAAAAAAATTACCACTAAATAAACTTATTTAGGTCGCAATCGATAAAAAAAAACAGGCATAACTTCGTAAACTTATGTACCGGTCTTTGAAAGTAATTTGATGGCTTGAAACCTAAGTCAACACGTGCTTACGTTTGGGTTGGCAGGTTGTAACCCGCTGGTCAGTTAGAAAAGAAAAATACCTGAAAAAAATATTTCTGTTTGTTTGAAAAAAAAAAGGCATGGGAATGGCTTTTGGGGGGTTCCATTTAGCCCTGTAATAAGCACACAATTTACGTATATAAGACATTTCCACTCTGTTTAAAATTGGGTCTGGTTAGCTAGCCACTATCGGTTATTATGCCTTAACTTGTGTTGACTTTTAATCAGGACATGGCGGCCCGTAGTCCAGACCAAAAAAAACTTTTTCAAATTAATCTGTTTTCTCAAATATCATAATGTCATGCTTGATAGCTGTTATTTCGATCACGACAGGTAAAAATAAAAACTGACCACAGATTTACCAACCACGTGTCTCGTGATCAAGTTTTCAGGGAGATTTAATCAAGCTTCAGAGGGGCTCGTGGCTCAATAATAACAGCCCCACGGGTCAATCTTCAAGGGTTAAGGTCAAGCAACGCTGGCCGAGGCCGGTCCATGGACCAACCAAAGCACGCTAAGCAGTTGGTCCCGGCTATCAGTTGTAGATCTTTAACAATCGTAACAAATAGTCAGAAGAAGCACGAAAGTCTAACAACCAGTCTTACCAAGGGGTATTGTTTTACCCAGTAACTGAGTTGTGGTGGTCAGATCAGCAGTTGCTCCATCTAAAATACTGGTATTCGCTGCGTCTGTTTAGACTAGAAGCCGACCCCAACATAGCTGGGCCAGATACATAGACTTGATCTAGGTATCAAAACGTATAAAAATGATGGAACGTTATCAAATGCCACGCCAACATTCAGGCTAGGGGCTGGGCATTGATGAATGATTCCTGTAACCTGTATTTACTAATGATAATATTCCATTTGGGACCTAATTCTGAGGCCACCGGATCATCAATCAGTATCGTGTTCCAATTTCACGTGTTTATTTTTCGACGGTAAAAAATGTTCTTATGGAAATTGTACACCAAAATACTTTATTTACAATCTAAACAAGACATGCCTATTTTTGACTGCAGGGCAAAGGCCTCTTCGCAAACAGAGAAGGAACTACCAATGCTCATCACCGACTTTTTATAACTCGACTTAAGCATTACCAGGGAATATTAACACGTGACTAGAGCGCGTACAAATAAGTTTTAACTCGTCGCCAGTGTAATATTTGTTTATTTTATACACGCTCGCGCTCGAAGTCTCAATTATTGTTTTGTTTGTGGATGTTATCGCTAATATTTGACTGATTAAAGTGACTAATTAAAGATACTCAATTTACACATCTTTCTTCTACTTCCGCCTCCGACTTCGGCTCCGGTTCCGATTCCAATCAATCAAATTTAAACCTCTGATTCCGGTTCTAGTTCCGGTAAAACGACTTCCGTAACATCCCTGAGTAGTACATACAAATTCCATGAGCATTACTCATGGTCAATGGTGGCCCAGTGGTAACGGCCCCGACTTTCGAGTTGACGACCTGCAACTCGAAAGTCGGGGCTGGTTCGAAACCCAGGCAGGCGCTTTACTTTGTGTAAATGATTTCATCACCACTGCTCTCAAAACGGTGAAGGAAAACATCGTGAGGAAACCGGCATGTCCTAGAGCCAAAAAACAAAATCCAAGACATTGACATCTACCAACCCACACTGGGCCCACGTGGTGGATTACGGGCCTCTCCCTCTCACCGAGAGAAGGACTGAGTCCCAGCAGTGGGCGCATTATAGACTTTTTATGCTATTTTATTACTCACGAGCTGCGCCCCGAAGCTCACCCGCATAAGTCTCGAGAATCGCTGGTATGATAAAGACTTCAATGTAATGTTACAATGATTTGGCAACTTATTTGTTGTGTATGAGAATAGTAAAATATCTATATATAGGGGTTTTATAGATTGAGGTTCCATGTAAACTGGAGAAGCCATTAATATTACAAACAAAAGATGTGTCGTCGCGGATGTCAAATGTGACAACCGCGGTGCGTACAGGTAGTAAGTAGACCGAAACGTTTGGTGTCCCGAACAACAAAATGATACGCAAAAATTTTGTTCGCGGTATCTGCTCTAGTTTATATTGTTTTATTTCATCGGGTGAAACTGCGGGGCTGACCTGACCGTCTTTCTCCAGGTCATGGTCTACCCATGTGCCAAATTTCAATCAAATCCGTTTGGCCGTTTAAGCTTGAAAGCGTAACAAACAAACTAGCTAGAAATACTAGCTTTCGCCCGCAGCTTCGCCCGCATGGGGGTCGGTAATTATCCCGCGGAAACGTACTACAGGGATAAAAAGTATCCTATGTGTTAATCCAGGTTATAAACGATCGGTAAGTCAATTTTTATTCAAATCTGTTCAGCCGTTTTTGCGTGATTGAGTAACAAACATACAAACTTTCATATTTATAAGGATTATTATTAGTAGGATCAGTTAGGATTTTGTGACACTTTCAAGGTAGCTCGCGAAATTCAAACCTTACGTTACTTGTATTTGCAAAGATTTTGACAATGAGGTGAGGTGTCAATTCAAAAACCGGTGGTGAGTGAGTATTGGCGATTTCAGACTATTACATACATACATACATAAACTATTACATACATAAACTCACGGCTTCTTCCTCTGGCAGAAACTGTAGAACTTCACCTGCTACACTCTTTACATACTTCTTTTTCCCCGTTTACGTTCACACATCTGGTCATACACGCACGCCGGTTGTGAGTACTATGCACCTGACCTTTCTGAAGAAGATCACCAATTAATGTCACTATATGTCCTCCTAGGGCGGCCTCCCGGCGTTTCCACTCACATCTGCCTTGTAAATACCTTTTGTTGACCCAACCAGCTAAGCATACTCTTACTGGCTATTACATACCCGGGTTTATTAAAAACTGTTTACGTCATCAATGTGTTCACCTATCCCTTGTGGAAACGTCAAATTATTTTATAGGTATGAACCAGCACGCGTAGCACGACAACCATAGAAACGGGTTTTGTCGACGGAAGAATAGACAAAATAACAGATTGTGATTGTTTTTCTGTCATTTTGTCTATTCTTCCGTTGTCAAAACCCGTTTCTATTGTGGTCATGCTACGCCTGCTGAAGCATTATACTTGTGAACCTCTGAACGTTTGGATATCACGACATTAGCCAGTTCTTATTAAAGCCGTGTAAAAATCAGATACAGTCGATCGTAGAAAACAGGTTCTGGTAACTTGGTTAAGATCATTTGATCTGATTGACGATTAATAGACTATTACCCCAACACTCCAATATTCTTGAAGAAAAACTAGATGATGAACCAATTCCTTGAAAGAAAAGTGGTTTACGTAATTTGTTTTTCATCAAAACACTGCCAGACAGAAAAAATACACCTACACAAAAAGTACTATTGTTAATGATTTCTTTATTTACTTTCTTTTGCACGGCACTAGAACGCCTACTATTCATTTAATTTTTCTCTTTATGAATTTTCTTTTGTCTCTAACAAAAAGTTTTTAGTGTTTCGAGGCAGTTTTTATTAATGGCTGTGTAATTATTTTTAACTTTAGTGCCTACGTTGGACAGGGTCTATTTTTCTTAATCTTTATACTAGTAGGTTTTTAAGAAGAGTCGGTGGCATTATTTTGGCTTTCATTTTCATTAGTAACTTTATTTTTTATTATTCAGGAACGTCCATTGTTGAATATAAACTTGCCGCTTTCTAGGCACTAATTGGTAATTTCAGTATTTTGCTTGAAAAAACAAGACAAGGAAATAACAGACATTTCTCTGAAACCAAATTTCCAGAGTGGATGTCATTTTTGGGGTTTTGTACCTCAAAAGGAAAAAACGGAATCCTTAAAGGATCACTTAGTTGTCGGTCCGTCTGTTTGTCAGTCTATCAAAACCCTTTTTGTCAAGAACGCGTGGATGTATCAAGTTGAAATTAATATCAAATACGTAGGTTTATAATCCCTTGGAACTCTAAAAAAATCAAGCTTCTAAGTCGACGCAATAAAAAAATACAGCTATTTATGCGACATATTTTGATACTTGCAAATAAATCAAAACCTAAACGGTTCTTCCCGTTGACCAAGAATCATAAAATTTGGCAGGAAGCAAGGCCAAATAAATAATGTTAACTTTACATTGAAGTTTTTATTATACTAGCAATTTTCGGGGGCGCGTTAACGAAACTAATGAGAGAGAAAAGAAAAAATGGCGTATCCATACGCCACGTGATTCGTGCCTACTATGCAGAAAAATAAAAATAATGTATTTGAAAATTGCTTACTTTTCTTTCCGTAAGTGTATACGTATTTGGCAAAAATAAAGCTGTTGAAATAATAAAACTGCCATGCCCTCAAGACATTTCCATGAACCAAGCAAAGAATAACCTAAAACTTAGTAGGTTATACACCACATTAACATACTTTCACTATAATATTGCTATCTTCAATATCAACAAGCTATTGGCCGTAAAACAAGCGTTATTTCTGAACACAAACAAAAGTTTCTGAAACTTTTATCTGTTTTAAACACGCGAGGAGGAAAGAAAAAGAAGTTCAGTCTGTTTTGTTGCAATAAAATGTAAATTACATGAATGTTTTCCATATTGTACTTCGACACAAAATTAAAAAAATAAAGAAAGTTTAGAAAATAATTTGAAAATTATCTCACAGTTCAGTTCCGATACTATGCGACATGCGACTGAGACAGCTCGGTGACTAGACGCAACGACGCACCGACAATTTTCATATATTTTGCTCAAAGCTCGGAGACCCTTGGTGCTAAATTGCAGAGTTGCAACGACAGGCTAGGGAAGGTCCACGTTCTAGTTACTTGTCACAGAAACTAAACGCACGGTGCACGCGCAAATCCGACGACAGTTGCATGGGACAGGGCAGCGTTAGTCTTGCTGTGAGTGCTGAGGAAGGTCCACGCGTGATTGTATTGCTTCGCCTTTGCATGGTAGGTAAGCATTAGGCAAGTGCTACTAGAGGAAAAACACGACCGTCTATCTCGAATACTCAAAGAAAATGATTGGTTTCCACACGACGTCCGTCGTAAAAATTTGTCGCAGCGACAAGACGCAGATGCAATCGACAACCCCAGCATCAAGACGCACAGTTTGCGCGGGCACTTAAACTTATAGTTCAGTATTTGCACAAAAAATTCTCAGAAAGTTTTTTTAACTACTTGACCTGTAAAATTTTCTCCAAACATTCTTACTTTTTATACCACCAACATATCTACGCCGCTTTTTAATAAGTTCATTTTTTTTTTTAAACAAACTGTATTTCGTTTCCAAATACTGAAGTGAGGATATAGACCACCAGACCAGACCATAATATACTCAGATGATACTCTATTATGTTCGTACGATTACTACTTTACTGGATATCGATAGTAGGTATATTATTTTTAGTAACTATATACAATATTCCTATGCCAATTTCGGCTCCGGTGACTATTCTTGTTTCTGACGGCTATGGGTTACGCTCTTATGTGGCCAATTCTGGTGCGTGTGTCATCGCACTATGTTGGCTGTGAAAGCACGTGCACTGTAGGCACGCCACTATTGCGGCGATAAGTCTCCTCTTTGAGGAGTGGCTAGAGAGGCGCCTAGGCGTCCTCACCTTCCGCCTGCCGCAGGTCCTCACCGGACACGGTTGTTTGGGGAGGTTCCGGTTTCGTATCAGGCGGGAGGTAACGCCCGGGTGTCATCACTGCGTTGATCGCTCGGAGGGCACGGTTGAGCATACGGTGGAGGTCTGCCCGGCTTGGGCAGAGCATCGCCGTGTCCTTATGGAGGCGATCGGTGGCGGGGATCTCTCGCGTCCGGCCCTGGTCCAGGCCATGGTACGGAGCGAGAGGGCATGGGAGGCCGTTACCTCCTTTTGCGAAGCAGTAATGCTCGCGAAGGAGGAGGCGGAACGCGTGAGGGAGAGACAAACTTCGCGCCCTCATGCCCCTAGCCGCCGCAGGAAACGCCCTGTGCGTCGGGAATCGCAGGCAGATTCGGAGAACACGGGTGGGTTTTAGTCAGTAAGAGTCTGACACGCCCTCCCGCTCCACCCAGAGCGGGAGAAGTTATTTGATAATTTCCCAAACAAAAAAAAAAAGGCACGAGAAGGCGCAAGAAACGTTAAAATAACATTTTCGTAATGGTTTTGTATGTTGGGGTGACTTAATCTTAAGGTGGTCTCGCCTGCTGTCAAGATCAATCTTCCGCTGGTTTTCAAAGGCAACATCTCGTTTCACTGAACGCCTCCAGATCTATCCTTTGCCAACTCTTCCCAATGAAAGATATATATAATGCATCTCTTCATATATCTTTTTTGAACGAACATCCTTTATTCCTCGTGAGATGTAGTGCGTGTACAGGAGATACATACACGCATAGGACCGATTCCACCTTAATTACTAGTACTATAGTACTATGCAACAAAGGTTATGGACCTCGAGAGCAGACAGAAACACCATTTAAATAATAATGATATGAAGTTCATATAATTAATATTTAAATGGCGTGTGGCATTTGGCGTAGCTGAAATAGTTCATAATATTATGAACCATTCCAGCTACGCTAAATGTGCACGTCCTAAAAATGGGTTCACCAAAGATTCAACACCGTTAACCTTGAACCTTGCAAGCGCTAATGCGGCAACACAATTTATTTCTTTAATTATTCTATCATGAGAGATAATACATGTGTTTCTACAAAATAATCATTTTTCCAACTATGTTGGGATCGGTTTCCAGTCCAACCGGATGCAGCTGAATTTCAGTATTTTACATAAAGCGACTGCCTAATACGATAGTAAGACTGGTTGTCAGACGTTCGGGTTTCTGAATCCCCGTAATGACTGACAAAGATCTACGAATAACAGCCGGCACCAACGGTTTAACGTGCTTTCCAAGGCACGAAGGTCTCTATATGTAATGGATCGGCGCCCATCCACGGATCGACCTCGGCAAGCGTAGCTTAACCATCGATCGATCCGTAAGGCTGTTGTTACTTAGCCACGAGCCCCTACTGAATTTCTTAATTCTGCCCTGTTGGAGTCGTTTAGTGGTTGCAAGCGTAACTTCTGAGCGTGGGGTCCGAGTTTGATTGCCAGGTTGGGTAAAGTGCTATTGGATTTTTCTAATAGGAATTTCCCAGTATAAGCCTGTTGTTTGGTTTTGTGCCTGGTATTTGGCAGTAGACTCACCTCCTATTACATGCAATTTAAACATAACTGACAAAATGTTGATGTACTGCTTCACCCTGCCCAGCCCTTCGGGAAATACATACTAGCGTAATGTTAAGCTATATGATAAATATACAAAAGTTAATCTGTCTGGTGATTCAGTATGCTATGGCATCTAAACTACCAAATGGATATAGCATAATGGCAGCTGAAGCAAGAGTTGGATATTTTTTCACAAAATGCCGAATATTTGTTAGCTAAAGTACTTGTAGGACATTTATAGAGCCAATAACGTAATGTTCTTCAACAGTATAGTATTAGCAATTAAATTATTGTCATGCCAGGAACTATTCTGAAGATCACGCTGCAACAGAACTCAACATTTCTTGCAAGGAGTAGATAAATGAGGCGGAAATTCTTGTTCAATATAGCCAATGAACGAGAAATAAGAGAAGATTTCTTGCTTTTAAGAGTGAGAATGAAATTTAGGTAGATAACTAATGAAGTTAAGTTATCTTCATCACCATTTCAGTACCGCCACTTCAACCAGCACGCTAAATGCGTAACCCACGTCAATCACAATCTGTTTCAAAGTCAAAGTCAAATAATTTATTTCAATTAGGCACAAAAAAGGCACTTTTGAATGTCAAAATTTACAAAAAATAAAAAAAATAAGATTCTAGTCGCCCCGTCCAAAAGGTAGTTTTCGTATGGAGAAGAATGGGCAAGAAACTCCACCGTTACTCTTTTAAAATGTTTTAACAATATCTTTTATACATCAATTATACGAGTATAATTATATGTGAAGATGATGCACCTAGAATAAGATTACTATACCAAGATAAGTAAAAATAATGAAAAATTAAGGAATGACAGATAAATTAGCTATGCGATAGATGCACGGTGCTCACATATTTACAAACATTGTAAAATTATACGATATTTCTAACATTTTAACAAGTAATAGGTACTAATAAGTCAGTTTCATATGACAGTTCAACAACATTCATTGCGTTATTAACGTTGTTGAGCAGACAAATTTTTCGAACATATGAAGCAATGGATTAGCAATATCCTTCAAAATGATTCACATTATGATTGATCGTTTGTTACGCAATAAAGGTGCGGTTCTGTGTTTCCCGCGTAAAGCCTCGTGCAGACTAGCGCGATGCGGCGGCGCGACGCGACTCAAACAATATAATTTCTAAGAAAACTTCACGGGTAACAATAACCAGTGTCGCGTCGCGCTGGTCTGCACAAAGCTTCAAATGAATATAATTTGGTACAAAGTGTACATAGATGCACTGCGAGCTGTGGATTCTTTGGCTGACAATATCAACTTAAGCTGTCCGTGTATTGAAATCACAATTTTGTCAGTCATGTCAATATTTTATCTGTATAACATCTCAACATATCTGTGTGAAATGGCTTGGCTTGGCCACGACACATCATTTTGTCAATCTGCTAAACAATCCATTTACGGGACTGTACATGCCAACTACAAATGGCCTATAAAGATTGTCTGTAATGTAATTATTCCAAAGTTGTTCCAAAGAACTCGTACACAAAGGGTTCCGTACATGAACCTTTTTGGCGCAGCCGTGAGGCACACACATTGCTTTATGATTATTTTCACTTTTTATCTTTGTATTACCTATGTGTTTCACGAACTGTGTCCAAATAAATATTATTCTTTCTTTCTTTCTTACCACCGTATAGTATATAACACTAGAGCATAAAACGTAGAAAAAAACACGTTTCTTGTATGGTTTATTATATTATTTTTATCATTTGCAACCACTATTGCGGAGCTTCCGCATCTATTTAGACCTCCGCATCCGCATTAATCAATACGGAGGTCATGATGTAGATGTGTCGAAAAGGGTGAATGTAAGTAAAATCATAATCAACAAAATGGAAATTATGATCATTTAAATCATCAATATACTTAGCTCAAAATTTTTAAATCGTCTCATTTATACGAAATAGTCTTTTATCCATCAAACTTTACGTGTTTGATTTCGAGAGCTCTAGAGATTTTTTGAATATAATTCAGTAATTATTTTATTTTAACTGCCGCGAATTGAATTATGATAAACATACAACGAAATCGAACTGCAATTTGCAAAAAACGGAAGAAATTTTGAACTCGACGGATCCCCTGAAAAAACTTAAAATCCGTTTCCGTGGATGTGATCCACCAAAAATCCGCGTCCGCGGATGTTAATAATTCTGCATCCGCAACATCCCTGGTACACTGTAAAAATTTCATGTGTTTACCTATTACGTTTCAAAAGATACAGTCCTGTGATAGACGGGCGGACAGCGGAGCCTTTCCAAAAGGGGCCCGTTGGCACCCTTTAAGTACGGAACCCTAAAGAGTATGTTGACTTGTGGGAAGAATCCAGACATTTTTCCAGTTGTAAATGTCCCAGCAAAAACATTTCAAGAAAGAAGCACGTTTTGGTTGGAATGAGTCTTTGAATACTAATCCAGACTAATATAAATAAGAAGTCAGTTAATGTACTGGAGCGAGTGGAATACATTATTCATCTTTATTATAACAGATATTTTATTTCTGTAAAAACTTTTTCTCATAACTTCGTCTGTCTGCTTCAGTTTCGGATTTTCTTAGACAAACTTCTACACCTCATTTCAAGGTTGATTTTTATAAAAGTCGAAACTTGCCTAAATTCACCAATATTGGTCCCACGGTTTAGCCGTGATTGCGTAACATACACACATAGTGAGTTTCGTATTTGTAGTTATAGAGTTATTATTACTTCTTTTTTATAGCATGAGTGAGGCGCCCGTGGCTAAGTAATAACAGCCGCATGGATCGATAGATCAGGTTAAACTGCGCTTGCCGCGGTCGGTCCGTGGACGGGTGAGCAACTTTACATACCGAGACCCCTCCGTGCCTCGGAAACCAAGTTAAGCCGTTGGTCCCGGCTGTCATTCTTGGATCTTTGACAGTCGTACCGGATCGTCAGAAACCCAAAAGTCTGACAAACAGGGTCACCAAGGTGGTATTTGATGACTGTGTCAATAAGATTGGAGATATCTTAGCCAAAGACCCAAAAGTCTGACAACCAGTCTTACCAAGGAGTACCGTATTACCCAGGAACTGGGTTGTGCTGGTCAGAAAGACAGCCGCTCCATGTAAAATTCTAGTGTTCAGCTGTATCCGGTTAGACTGGAAGCCGACCCCAATAGTTGGGCAATCGCTAGCTAGGCAGTTATTTTTTGCTTATAGTGTTATTATGGATATAACTGTTCAATGCAAATATTGCGTCGACGTTTTGTAGTCTGAAAATATAAATATGTATTATAAAAAAATTGTTTTTATTGACATCAGTAAAATTTCGTTTTTCATTAAAACTTGGCATTTTTCGGCTGAAAAGTAAAATTTTATTTTAGTGTTATTCTTTTTTGTAATGGAAACTATGGAAGCATGAATATTTTATGTGTGATGAGAATGATACGAGATTTGAAAGGGATACATAGCCGCTAAACAAATTGAAATGAAATGGAAAAGTATTTGCTTACGACATAACAATTTTTACAATACATATTACCTCTGCCAACTGCAAGCATATTCGTTGGCAGACGTTTTTTAGAACCTAAACATAATTTATAATAACACTTTTTCACACTATGAAGTGTTTATATTATTATTTCCTTTATGTCATTTATAGACATGTCGGGAATACGTTACTGAGTAGACTAATCGGGACGCCAGCGCCTCCTAGCGGCGCTCGACAGAGTCTACAACATAACGCTTGGACCTGCCGGAGCTAAGCAGCAGTTCGTTGGTGGCGGTGAAGCAGTGAATAAGCTTAGAAACTGTCGCGCATTCCGAATAGTTGTGTCGTATACCTACAGTGTGTGAATTGCTAGTGTGATTAATTTGATAGTAAATTATAATTTGATCTGAACTGCAAACGTTTTTTGTTTTGCGCAATAACCAACACTACCCACAGTAATTAAAATATGCCTGATAATTACGAAACAGACACATACCCTCCTTCGTTAGACATATAATTTACATTTTTAAATATTTAAATATAAACGCGTACTTGGTTCTCTTTTTTTTCGTTAATTATTACGTAACTATAACAACACTTCTCTTGTTACAGAAAATGCCATCAGAAGAAACAAACCGGCTTTACAAACAGGCGTAGATGATCTCCTTGCCAGACGTGGAGACAACACCAAAATGGAACATATCAACGGACTCACAAACAGAAATCATTATAGAAAACGCCAACGAAGAAAAGTACAACCTATCACAAAACTTTTACAATGTTATAACCAAAGCAGATGAGAAAGAAGATTGTGTTAACCTAACATTTAACGCGTCTGTAGAACTTGGGTGTGGTGAAAAGGCTTACGACTGTTTTGAAATTAGTGTTGTTATAATTCTGTGTTTGCTAATAGTGGTGACTGTTATTGGTAACACGTTGATAATTTCGGCTGTGGTGACGACAAAGCGGTTGAGGACAGTGACCAACTGCTTTGTTACCAGTTTGGCGGCCGCTGATCTGTTGGTTGGAATCTTTGTGATGCCGCCTGCCATTGCTGTACATATTACTGGTGAGTCATTATTGTTTATTTCTTCTTATTCTCTCTATGTCTTTAAATGAACTTTCTCATATTTAAAAATAACGCTATTTGACACAGAGCTAACGATCTTAGCAATTAATTCTCTGGCGCTGTTACTAAATGTGCTAGCTGTCATATGGCTATTAATTTTATAATTTAAATTATGTTTTGTGTTGCGTAATGTAAATCATTTTGCATGCTATTATTATATAGAATCAATTTTTTTTAACTGAACAGACAGCTGTGCTGCTGGGGAGTTTGTTGAGCCACTTCTTCTTCCCAGCTAAAGCACTAGGAAGTGGTGAAGGGTGGACGTTTTGGGGGACTGTCTTATGTAATTTTGACGTTCGAAAAGTTCTGATTCTCAGCCTAGTTTGAATAAATGACTTTTGAATTTTTTTTTTTGACTGTCCGAGAAACAACCACATTATCTGAATAATCGCCGTGAATACATGTAACTATATGACGTCACAGGAGCCAGTATTAATACACAAGTAACTTTTATTGCCTGCGCAAAGTGTACGTCTTGTCTTGACTAGACGCAGAGCTATTGTTTGCGTCTGCGTCTAGTCGTTACGACAGACGTCGTGCAGGAAGCGATCATTTTCTTTGAGTTTTCAAGAGAGATGGTCCTGTTGTTGATCTTGTGACCCCACGCATGCGACTGCCGTCGCGTGTACGCGTGCACTAAATAGGGTAAAATAATAAAATACAAAATAAATTGCAGAGTCCATCTTATGATAGTAAAAACAATCCAAAAACTCAAAATATTACCTACTCGAATATTATTCTAATGTCTAAAACATTTTGTCACTTTGTTATCTCAATCATTCTCGTCTATCGTTACGATTATTTTCACTTTAAAAATAGCCATTTTACGTTTCCATTAAATTCGACAAATTCGAATTTCGTTTCATTTCGGTATAATAAAAAGTTAGTCTGAGTTACAATTCTCTTTTGTGCTTTTCAGTAATATTATGCAAATATTTTATGACAGTTACAATCTTCTTTAGTAATTGGTTATTAAATCCATGATTTGATAGCAAAAACTAATTAAAATACTGTCCTATTTGATTTTACTATTAAATTATGAAATGATGGTATAATAAAATTAAATCTGTAACAAAAACATTCAAAGCAAGTTTTCGAACATTATCTTCAAGAAACAAAATAAAATCAGTTCTTATTAAAATATCTCCATTGTGGTTCATATTAGGAACAGAATAGCGATAAAAATTATTATAACAAATGCCAACTTTACCAACGCCTGTACTAGGCACAAAAAAATATTATTTTATCCTCTGTTTTTTTTACACTAAGATGGCGTATTTCACGATCCTTATGATCACATTCATGCCAACTTTCTAAGCTGGCTTCATATTTTTGTATTATTTCGTACATTATTATGCAAATAAGAATTCTAAATATATTTTTGGGTCCTCCATAGTTTTTTATTCAAGCCTGAGTACCAAGTTTCTTAAAGAACTGTATGTTGTATTGTAGTAAAACGAAATGCATCTGCATCATACAAGACTAGACGAGAATAAAGTCTAAAGGTGAGTATAGACCAGAGCATTTACTTGTAATAAAACATTCAGCCGCTCTAATTAATGTGTCACCCTTTTACGAACCGAACAATGAGCACGACGCTCAACGCTTTCCTACAACTTGATTTTGCAAAAACAACGAGCATTTCATCGAGTAAAGAACGAGTACACTCGACCTGCAGATCCTACATTTCAACGAAAAGTACCTGAATATAGAACGGTGTGTTACAGGTAAATGCATGCAGGCATGTTGAGCATTCGTAAGTACGTTGTATTACATGGAAAATTGTCGAGAAAATGAATCTAGTGTCTCGTGTTCCCTCACCATTAGGCTAAAGTTACTCGACACTACAATGTGACTAGAAAACTTGTAGCAAAATATCTGCAGTAGCTATTTGGCTTTTATCGTCTATGTAATAAGGTCCAAATAAAGATGATGCTTGGGTAAAAAAAAAGTAATTCTATTTAGTCCGTTAGTCAGATAATAAAAAAATATTAGACACGCAGTTTTTGCTTTATCATATTAATAAAAAATGACTGAGATAAAACGCATTAAAGTTGGGGAGTGGGGGCTCGCTACGTCACAATTCTGTATAAAATCTACCACAGTGTGACGTCATGCCACATTTTAACTCAACGTGTCGCCGTAATCTTTTCATTAGGGTAAAAAAAAACGAGTCTATTATTTTTTAATAATCTACTCGAAGGACACAAATACTTTATACATCATCCCTATTATATCAATACGAGATCTATTTAATAAGGTGTGAAAATACATTGACGGTCTTTTTTTAGCAAAGCATTATTAAAAACCCTTTTCCATTTACACGCGGCTGAACACTTCTTTTTCAAGATAAACGAAAGCGCCTCAAATATATCAGAAAATATGAGGGTCCAATAAATGGTAGGTAGTCCAATAAATGCTCGCTGGGTCTCAAGTGTAGTTCCTGATTCAGATTCAGATTCAGATTCAGATTCAGATTCCTTTATTTGCTCAAATATGAGTGTACATACAATTATTATGGAAAACAATGCATGCAAGGTGTTACATTCAATAGAGTTATACTAACATATTTACCATATTGTCATGGTGTGCAAATATTATATAATATAAAAATGAAAATGCTGACTCAGATGACAACATTAAATTAAACTTCTTGACTTAAATAACACAAAAAATAAATTATAATATAATGTCAAGGCTAACATAATAATCAAAAAAAAAAAAAAAATATTACTTACACTTCAAAATTAAAATAATCTATAATATAATGCCAATTGGTCCAGAAAAAAGAAAAAAAAAATATATATTCGATAAACAATGTCATTATTAGCATTATAAAAATCATTATTTCTACTTATACATTCAAAATTTTAAATAATCAATAATACAATGTCAATTTATAATAAATGTCAAATGGTCCAAAAACAGATATTTCGTAAAAAATTTCATAATAAAAAATCATTATTACAGTATAATTCAACGAATGTATGTCAATTTAAAGTGAATCCATTAAAAATTCTCTGACATCATAATATGCTTTATTAGCTAAGAAAGATTTCAATTTCCTCTTAAACAGTTCTAAGTTTAGCTCTTTCAAGCTATTCGGAAGTTTATTATAAATAATGGGAGCCATACAAAATACACTCTTGCGCATAAGTGCAGTCCGAGACCTATGTTGACATAACTGACTGTTGTCACGTCTGTTCCTAGGAAACACATCTGCCATCCGGGGAAATAAATTAGAATTTGTTTTAACAAATATCGCAATTTCCAAAATATAAATTGATGGTAAAGTCAAGATTTTATAGTTTATGAAAATTGGCTTGCAACTATCTGTCGTTTTCAATCTAAATATGGATCTAAGGCATTTTTTTTGAGCTTTGAAAACTCTCTCTCTATCCGTAGAATGTCCCCAAAAGATAATGCAATATCTGATAATGGGCTCTGCTATACCGTAGTAGGTAGTTAATAGGACATCAGTATTAACAATCCGCGATAGTTTATATAGTGCGAATGCACTGTTACTTAGTTTTTTGCTAATAACCTCTATGTGTGCCTTCCAATTTAAGTTTCGATCCACCGTTAACCCTAAAAACTTAGTACAATTTACCTCGTTAATTTCATTATTATTATATTTAATTTTAAAATTTGGAAATTTTAATTGTCTTTGGCTGAAGTGCATTATTACCGTTTTATTCAAGTTGATTTGAAGGTTATTATTTTGTAACCAAAGAATGGCTTTAGTTAATGTGCTGTTTATATCAGCTTCATAATTATACTTATTATCACAAGGAATGATTATCGTGCTATCATCTGCAAAAAGTGTCATACTGTGTTCTACACATTTAGGCAAATCGTTGATGTAAAGGGTAAAAAGCGGCGGACCTAATACGCTTCCTTGCGGCACGCCATAGTTAACGGTACGCTCCCCAGATGTATGAATTACCTCACGTTTAGTGCTTGCATTAATCGTCGCTATTTCTGTTGTCTGTGTCCTTTTTTGTAAATATGATTGTAGAAGTGTTTGAACATTTCCCCTTATACCATACATTTCAAGCTTTTTTAATAATATATCATGCTGAACATAATCAAAAGCCTGCGTCATATCACAGTAAATTGCAGATATAGGGGTATTTTTATCCATATGTATCATAATTTTGTACAAAAAGTTATAAACCGCCATATTTATGGTTTTACTTTTTCTGAAACCGTATTGTTCATGACAAAGTATGTCATGTTTCTCTATATATTTACTAAGTTCTCGAGAAATATATTTTTCAAATACCTTGGAGAAAACGGATATTAATGATATAGGTCTGTAATTTTGCATCAAGTCTTTCTCTTGCTTCTTATGTAATGGTTTTACTATCGATCTTTTCAAGGCATCAGGAAACATTCCTTCACAAATACACAGATTCATTATATGACACAGTGGGCCAGACACAATATCAGCGACAGATTTAACGATTCTTGTACTAACACCATCATAACCTACACTGTTAGTGTTCCTAAGGGTTAGAATAATTTTGTGTATATCTGTAGGTAAGCAAGGAGTCATAAACATGGAGTCCTTTCTATCATGGCTTTTGAAGATTCTTACTATAGTTTGGGTATGATTGAAATGATACCAAAGTACTATAAAAGTTTTATTACTGGGTAAACTTGCCTTGAAGTCCTTCAGACTTATGTCGTAGAATAAAAAGGAAGAAATCTATCTGTAATCTTATTGTAAAAGTTATAATCTGGATAACGAATATTCATCTCTTTTAGTAATAGTTTACCTTACCTCAGATCAAAACCCTAAGAAGTAAAACATTATTCATATAAAATGTAGGGTACATATTTAGGTGGAAGAGTATCTTCGGATATAAAAAAGGGTAAAATAAAAGAACACAAAATTATGAACTAAAAATAAAACAATATCACAAGAAAATCGTGCAAAACATAAACAAAATTAGGAGCATAATCTTATAACATCCTCCTTGGAAAAACGATACGATCACGTAAGAGTATTTCTTGGTAAGTGGATCGTATTATTTGCTCTCGCCTCGCACCTGAGACGCAAAATATATATTACAGAAGGTCGACTCCATACAACTAGCCGCAGACCACGGAATCACCCGGAGCGTCTAGAGGTGACAGTTCTACTCGTAATAAAATTCGTAGCGCCAAAAGTGCGTTGGGCCCATTGACAATGCCGCTTCAGGCGTCTCCGTGCTCTGTGCAACGATTGATACACACACACAACACACTTTCTTCTCTCACTCTCATAGTCCCAAGGGACGGAACAACAACAATGCTTATTATGTTCGCGTTTGTCTGTATGTCCGCGTTGTTCTTCTAAAATACGCAACGTATTTTGATGAGGTTTTCAACATAATTTAGAGGATGTATTCCGGAAGGTTTGTACATTCATATTAAACCTATAGATAATTAAGAAATAACGATGTTTTGTCAAGTCGTAAGAACCTTGCGAAACAGGGCCGGGTCACTAGTCATATATTAAATAAAATGGAAACGTCAGTTGGTAATCTCAAAATAACAGCTTTTTACCAAAATATGCATTATGAAAGTATATGAACGACACAAAGAACGAAAAAAAGCTACAATTAGAGCCCGTCAAGTTTCTTGCCCGTTCTTCTCCATAGGAACCTACGCTTTGGAATGGGCAACTAGCTTCATATTTCTGACTGACTGACCCCTTGACAATTCAAAAGTCCCTGTAAAAGGTTTAAATGAAATAAATGCTTTGAGTTTGAGTTTGGACCCCGAGGGCTTATCCTCATGCTTATACTTACCTCTTTTCAGGTTTCCAGTTATTTCAATTATATCTTGTAGGTATGTGTGGGCGTCTTTTTTCACTGTTTGTATGGAGTGGACCTTCTGTACCAATTCTATTTTGTACTCGAGATTTGTTCCAATCGTTTATCGAGTGTAACTTGTGCTTCTTAAGTAAATGGTTACCTACTTCGATTTAATTTTGTGTTTAACTTTAGGTATCTTGTAGAACGTGTCTGTGATTTTAATATAATTATCTTTGGTATTAGATAAGACGGTTTTTACTCAGAGAAAAATATTTAAACTCAATAAAGGGGATGCGCTAAATAAGACACGCATGGGTCGATCGAATTTTAAGCTACGTTTGCCGCGGCCGGTTCGCAGATGGGTGACCATCGATTACCTACATATCGAGACCCCTCCGTGCCTCGGAAAGCACGTTAAGCCGTTGGTTCCGGCTGTCATTTGTAGATCATCGAAGTCGTTACGTGTAGGTAGAAGCCCAAAAGTCTGACAACCAGTCTTACCATGGGGTATCGTGTTACCCAGTAACTGCCATGGGTTGTGGAGGTCAGATAGGCAGTCACTCAATGTAAAATAATGGTATTCAGCTGCATCCGGATAGACTGGAAGCTGGCTCCAACATAGTTGGGAAAAGGCTAGGCAGATTGAAGGGGATGCGCTAAGGTAGCCCGAAATTCATTTTTTCTTACGTTTTTGTGCCAGGTTGTACGTTGATCAAAATATGATTTACGACGGTAACAAATATGTACTCACAGTTATAGTTATTAAAATCATCAATACCTCTCTCTTAGTTAGAATTGGCCTCATATGTCATGCTTTCATGTAATAGTCCTTCAATAAGGTAATTTGTTTTTTTTTTAAACTGAATTTCGCGGGGAACCCAAGTGCTTTCGCTTTAAGGCAAATGTGCCTGACTGAGAAACAAGACTTATTAAGATAAATATTTAGTACCTAAGTAATATAAAGCTACTGTTCAACAAATGAGTCAAATATTAATCTGATCCAGCATGTCCTTTGCTGACCTCTCCCACCGACGCCCAAAGCCGAGGTCCGTACCCCACAGGGGGTGCCCTTAGAGTGTAGTCGCTTAGTTTCTAATTTTTAAGCCCTGGTTGGACGCCTTAATTTATTGAGGCACTCGCAGGCATGCCTGGTTAAGCAGCCGACAACCTCCAAGGTTGACTTGCGAGTTGCCAATTATAAAAAAAAATAGTCAAATACAAAAAGCTGAAGAATTACTCGAAAATGGAGCCAGTAATTAAACCAATAAACATGATTAATTTGAAGGAAACACGACGTAAAATTAATGAGAGAAATGCCTTAATTACACTTAACGCCGAGAGTCGTCATATTAAACGAACAGTCCTCGAATCTTATTTAATTAATTATGTCTCCAATTCAAATGAACCGGCTTTTAGTAATTCCGTTTTCTGTCTGTTGCCTGTCACTGTTAGCTAAAGGGACATATAATTAAAATGTATGTACATTTTCGTGTATAAGGTTTTACTCAAGTCATGAGTAAGGCTTATGTCTTATGTGCCTTACTTTGACTTTGTGACAAAATATTTCAATGTCAGACTACCTCGTTGATCTACAAATCACAAGCGCAACACTGCTGAGCGTGAGGCCCTGGGTTCGATTCCCAGGTTTAGCAGTGGTTATTTGAATTTTACATTAGTAATTTTCTCAGAATCTGGATTTGTGCCCGATTGATGGCAGCTCACCCCCTATAACATGGGACTTAAACATAATTGGCGAAATATGGTTCTCTGCCAAGCCCTTCGGGGTATACAGGCGCGATTTTAACAGTAGGCGTACATACATTTATTAAAAAACTTCACATAATTAATAAATAAATAATTTATTTTTAAAAGTAATGTACAATTTATGTGCAGCATTTACAGCGTAGGACTTACAAGTGCACAGAAATTTGATCAATGACCCCATACGAGGTGGAACCTTTGTAACAGGGGTCATGGTTCCAAAGAAACTGCTGTATTTCATTACAAGTATCAAATCAAATCAAATCAAATCAAATCAATCTTTATTTGTGAACATAAGTACAAAAAGGTGTTATTTATACATTTTAGGTGATCTGTATGTTCGGCCAATAATCGGCATACAAATATAATATTAGTAAGCAGGTATTTAAATATTTACAAAAGAAAAGTTTTTGTTTTTAATAATTATTATTTCCTTATATATTTTTTTATTATTTTTTATTATTACTGTTTGTATTTCCTGTGCGTGTCCCAAATAAAATATTTTTCTTTCTTTTTCTTTCTTTTCTTTCTATGCTTACTACAGTCGTTATGACGTAATGTTGGTACTCTAGCTAAATTGTATCCATTAGTACTTAACCCACAGCAGGTACTTGTACCCAAAAATGGACTTTTCTGGCCTCGGTTATACTAATTGCTGTTTCGTTTGCGAAGAAGGTAAAGTACCTGAGTACGGTCAGCGGCATAAGTAATTTACCTTTGAAATTAAAAAATATAACATTGAATATTTCGGTTTTCAAAGGGTTCCAAACGGAACCCTATTACTAAGCATCCGCTGTCCGTCTGTCTGTCCGTCCGTCTGTCTGTCAGCGACCTGTATCTCTTGAACCGTAATAGGTAGTTAAAATTTTAACAGATTGTGTATTTCTATTGCAACAAATAATAAAATTTAAATAAAGTTAAAATTAAAAATACAATAAACTTTTAGAAAAAAAGAAAGAAAGAATAATATTTATTTGGAAACAGTTGTTTTTTTTTTTTAATTTCTTACCCTGGCACCTGGCATGTCGGGTAATATCTCTAACCTAACTTGTCTATAGATAACACTATCATAATTTTCAACAAAAGGGAAGTTTTTTTTAACCCAAAAAATAATAAACTATTTTTTTTTTTTAATACTTATACTACTTTCAAAGCTGACTGTACTGAGCCATATTTACTAACAGACATCGTAACGCTCAAATGCCCTCATACATTTTATACAACCCCCAAATTACAGGGAACACAACTTCAGCGTCTTTACCTATTAAAAAACTTCTTAAGTAAAAGTAAAACCTACCGGTAATTTTACTTCTACTACAAAATGTACTTATGTATACAAACAAATTCGATTATAACCATAAAGCTTTTGACCTAAAAGGACCTTTTTAGTAAAGTGATTGATGACTGATTTTGAATGGACTTAAATAATAATGACTGCGCTTTTTTTCTTCGTAAAAGCGTCTGGGTACCTTTTTGGCTTTGGGGCTATGTAATAAAAAAGTGGATTATTTTCGAAGGACGTTGTGTGGTTTACTTTCTTTGGAAACACCACCGATACCTACCCGTAGTTTTACTGTTAATGGGGAGAAAAAACGACGTTTATTTTAATACTGTCAAATATTATTAGAAAGAAAGAAAAAAAGAGAGAAAAAAAACTGGCACACGCACAGGAAATACAAAAATACAAAACCGGCCAAGTGCGAGTCGAACCATGCATAATGAGGGGTTCCGTAGTTGGGATGAATTTATCCCAAGAACAAACTTAACATTCAAGTAGTTGAAAAACATGTTCTCCCATACATTCTAACTACAAATATGTAAGTTTGTACGCACAATATTTAGAGATTCGCCATGTTATTTTAAGACCATAGACTTCTTATAGGTTTTCCTGTAAACTATGAGTAAAGAACCATTCTCTGTATTTTTTACAGGCTTTTAGGCCCAGTAGATTCGGAGATAAGGGGAGTGGGAAAGTTTCATCAACTTTCTTAATTATTTTTAAAAGTCCTTTCATATCATATTATGTCACACGGTACAATTTTTTCAAAAAAATTCTTTTAAAAAAAAAATTCGATTTTTTTTTTTTAATTTTCATAATTGCCCCCAAAAGTTACCCCATATTAAAAATTAATTTATTTACGTTACACGTCCGTGTTTGAGTCTCAAACAAACATTTGTGATGATACATAAGTGTACCAAATTTCACCTAACCAATACAAAAATCTATCCAACATAGGTATATTTCATACAACAAGGTAAGAGTTAACACGATTGTAACATCTCAACGGACCCCAATTCCGATTGAATTGTCCTCAAAAGAAGTTTCGTCTCGTTGTAAGACGCGGTTACTTTTTATTTTAACTCGATCGGTTAAAGGACTGCCTCCCCAACGCTATAAGTTTGTGCTATTAATGTTAGTACTATTTTCTAGAATGTTTTTGATGTTGAGAATGTTTATTTTTTATGTAAAAGCGTGAATAAGTAAGGAGGTACAGTTAAACCAGAAAAATAATGCGCTTCGGTGATTTTCATGTATCCGATTTAGCACGAACGCTGCAGAATAACCCCATACGGAGGCAAAACTTTTAATTTTTGTAATGTCGCGCTTTGTATACCAATACAAGTGTGCGTAACACATCAATCGTTGCGCGTTTGTACAAAGCTTTTTCTCTATTGGGTTATCTACTCCGGTCGCAGATCGTCATCTGTGACTCAAAAGTTTAGAAATGTTTTTTAGTATTGTTTACAGTTGTTGATCTATAATTTTCTGATCATGGTAATACAATTTAGGCAAGTACATCAATGGTTATAACAGCTCTATTATAGATCTTATCATCGCGCGTTCATATTTCTGAAGATTCACGACGATTCCCGAAGCGCATACTATTCTTGGGATATCTGTAGTGTTGTGAGCCATGTTATCCCTATTTGGTACGAACTTTGAATGTTACTATTCTGGATCAAATAAAACCTATTCAGACAATTTTCTTAGGATCGGTATGTACTAAGATTAATTAAATAGCCTTAATAAGACTTTACCGTTGCCTTTAACATTAGTGAATCGAACCTAGAAATTCTGAGATAACAATCCCCAGCTGAAAGTATTAACAAATACCTACGCAATCTTCATACAAGCTTAAATAATAACAGTTGCACGAGATGATCGATCAGGTTAGGCTAGGCTGGCTGTGGTTGGTCCGTGGATGGGTGACCATCTTTACGTATCGAGACCCCCGTGCCTCGGAAAATACGTTGAGCCGTTGGCAACTCCCGTCTGTTATTTTTTGATCTTTGAAAGTCAAACTCAAACTCAAACTCAAAGCATTTATTTCAAATAAACCAATTACAGGCACTTTTGAATTGTCAAGGGGTCGGTCAGTCAGAAATATGAAGCTAGTCGCCCATTCCAAAGAGTAGTAGGTACCTATGGAGAAGAACGGGCAAGAAACTCCACGGAAACACTTTTAAATAAAAAAAAATGGTTACATAATATTGGTTACATCATTCAAGTTGAAGTTATAGATGTGAGAACGATGCAAAACATTAAAAGCGTCCGTTAGAAATAATAATATAAACTAATTCAAACATTAAATTAAATTAAAATCGCCATGGCAGCAAAGAGATGACCAGTCCCCACTGACGGCGCCCGTTCGCGAACATGACGCATGGATTAGCACCATTCAGCTCAACCATTTTGAAGGGAGCTAAATGATCCAACACACACGCCACCGCCAGCGAGACATTAGAGTGAGCATGACATACTCTCAGCCGCCAGGGCACATTCAAGTCAATGAAAGACATACTCAGTACCTAAATGGTAGCTTTATAGTCGGTACATAGTACTCACACAATACATGTGCTATGCAATTATACAATGTTAAGAGATTGAATTTATACAATGCAAAGATAGTTTTTAAAATCTTCAGCAGCTCAAACGGTATTTTCAAATGCTAATCAATTAGTTTATGCTTGTGGAGCAGGACCAGCGTTGAGCCAAGCATTTTTATCAGCGATGTAATCCCCCAACTTATAATATGCTTGGCTGCATAGTGTGCGTTTAATATAAGTCGTTACGGGTAGTCAGAAGCCCGAAAGTCTGACAACCATTCTTACTGGGTTTTGGAGGTCAGACAGGCAGTCGCTCTCCATATAAAATACTAGTATTCAGCTGCATCCGGTTAGACTGGAAACCGACCCCAACATAGTTGGGAAAAGGCTTGGCAGGTGATGAAACACAACAGAACTCATCTAATCATCTCTAGCAAATTATAATTGTAACCACAATTAGTAGATCATTATGTAATACACCAATTTATTTTTTGGGTCATAAATAGGCCAATTAATTCTCCGGAGCGGAGCGGGGCGGGAGGGCGTGTCAGACTCTTACTGACTAAAACCCACTCATGTTCCTGCAGTTGCCTGTAAGTTGCCAGGGGCCACGGTATCCCTTTCGGATTTTCCCGCGACCCCGGCAGACATCGGCCCTAGCGGACCCCGTCGGTTGTGCTGACATCTCTTTCAGGCGCATGGAATACAACGCGCCGTCAACCCGGGCCTGGTCCTTATCGGACGGCGAGCTACCCATTGCTCACCGTCCGCAGTTACGTATTACACATCTGGTGTGACCGAGGTTTAAGTCATAATCATAAGTCATTTATTCACACCAGAATTTTCACTTACCTGAATTTTATATGAACTCTTCAACGATATTGTTATTGCTTAGTTGCTCTTCCAACATCAAAAGAAACCCTAAGAGCCTTCGTTATACAAATAACAAAAAAAACCTCAAACATGACGAGCACTTCAACAAAAAATATGTTTCAAACAAAAATCGAAGTACTCTTGAAGAAGGGACCAAAAGATTTGCACGTTAATGATATTTCGAAGCACTCCCGTATTTTATTTTCGAAGCAAAAATATATATTTTTTTATTAACACAGAGGAATGTTTATCAAAAGCTCGTGGTTAAATAATATTAACTTGTCCGTGGAGTTTCTTGCCCGTTCTCCTCCATAGGAACCTACTAGGCTTTGGAATGGGCTACTTATTTTTCTGTCCGACCGACCCCTTAACAATTATCTTTCTGTCTGACCAACCCCTTAACAATTCAAAAGATTAAAATAAATGTGAAAGTGGACAACGTCGCAAATAGATGTCAAATACTTCGCTGTTTTGATTGATTTGATAATATTACTGTATGGAAATATGAAACATGGCTAACTAGTGAACTGAAATATTGATTCTGAAATGCCATCATTGAAATCGTAACACCGAATATTTAGTTTTGGATGTAAAAAAAGTATTCAAATGCTCTTTTTACACCAAAATCGGTTACAACATCAAATTTACTGATTTTGCAATTCAATATTAATATTCTAGTTCATAAGTTAGCGATACCTAATATTTCCATACAGTATAATATTGCCAAATTAATCAAAGCAGGTAAATATTTGACATCTATTTGCGACGTTGCCAACTTTTAGACTGAACGCTCATAGCAGCCACACACTTGCCGAGATCGGTTCGTGGAAGGGTGACCATGCATCCATTTCATAATAAGACCCCTCCGTGCCTCGGAAAGCACGTTAAGAGGGAACACGGCCTGCGAATATCCATACAAATGTATTCCCCTTTTTTCTTCCTCAATAATGCCTCAAGAGCATAATTTTTTTTTCCTAAAATCAACGTCTGTTGTAGAAACGTCTCTGTTATTTCCTTTTTTTCAGCAACTTATTGGTAAAGAAAATATGACCCTGCAAAAATTACAAAAAATGCCCCATTTTTACTGCCGTGTTTAGAGGACCACCAGACAAATTCAAAAAGTATTTAACATAAAAGAAAATTATAGGAACCTAGCCATACTCTTTCTTAAAAAAAATATTTAAAATATAATTGAATCGGCTCTGTTTTCGAGGAGAAAAAAGAGTAATACGAAACGTCGATCTCGTCATTTTTTTTTGTGATATAATTGATTTGAGCTGCAGCTGTCCCTATCGCACTCTACGGAGGCAGACTTGAGGTAATACGACGGCAATAGTTTCTTCAAATACCTATTTTTCAAATGCCTTGCAGCCCCTGTTCCCTCTTAAGCTGTTTGTCGCGACTGTCATTTGTAGATCTTTGTCAGTCGTTACGGGTCAGAAGCCCGAAAGTCGAACAACCAGTCTTACCAAAAGGATAGGATCAGAAGGGAAGGTCAGATAAGCGCTAGTCACTCCATATGAAGTATCTACTGATATTCAGCTGCATCCAGTTTGACTGGAAGTCGACTCCGACATAGTTGGCAAAAGGATAGGCAGATGATGAAAAGCTTGAGGAAGATCTTCTTTCTATGAATAAAATTCTACTGAATGTCTACAGAAAAGATGTGAGTATTTTTATAAGGAACGGAAAATCTAGTCTAGTTTGTTTTCGTTTTACGACACGGTATGATTTTACGTTGTAAATAATTTACATGCTATTATTTATGTTGGATTGTGACGTTAAAAATCCAACTATGTTATACTGATAAGGGATTTTGTAATAACTTTATTTTAAAGGAGTGTCTATTGAGTTTCTTGCCTGTTTTTCTCCATAGGGATCTATAATGCTGTTGAACAGATGACTTAGCTTCAACTTTTTGAATCACTGACCGACTCCTTGACAGTTAAAAAGTACCTGTAGATGGTATAATTGAAATAAATGCATAATTGAATTGACTTTCAAGTAAATTTTATATTAGGTACATTACATACCAATAAAATACTTACATTTACAGCTCATTCGCACGATTGACGATTCGTCGAAAAAAACGATACGTCATGACGGATGCACGTTCTCATTGCATACGGAAACAAGTTTTTTCGCGATTCGTCAAAATATCCGAATAGATCAAGTTCACACTTGATTCGTGATTCAGAGTTCAGTCTAAACTAGCGCTACAGTGAATCTGTAACGAAAAAAAACACGATTCATGTTTTTAACGAACGTGATTTTTATAAGACGATATTTGTTTTATGACGTGTCCGTAATTTTTCACGATTCGTGATGCGTGTGAACACAGGCGTTTAAAAAGCATTGCCGCCGTAAAAAAAAAATTCTTGAAAAGAAGATTCGTCAAAAAACACTAATCGCCCTCGAACGAGCCCTTACGGTACCCGTACCGTAAGTGTTGTGTAGTGGACCTACTAAAATTTTACCAGACACGACACACTTAAGACGTAACACGTTAGTCAAAAAACTCAAAATGATAACCTCAGTTTCACCTTGTGAAACGTACTTTAAAATAAACACTGTATGAGTCCACCTAACACATAATATCATCAAAGTAAATGAGCTTCAAATTTCCACTTTCAACTTTGGTTAAGTAAGTACCTTTTTTTTTTTTTTTTTTTTTGGGTGGGAAATTATCAAATAACTTCTCCCGCTCTGGGTGGAGCGGGAGGGCGTGTCAGACTCTTACTGACTAAAACCCACCCGTGTTCCTTCCGTTGCCTTTACGTTGCCAGGGGCCACGGTATCCCTTTCGGACTTTCCCGCAACCCCGGCAGGCATTGGTCCTATCGGACCCCTTCACTTGCTGACATCTCTTTGAGGCGCGCGTGGAACACAACGCGCCGTCGACCCGGGCCTGGTCCTTATCGGACGGCGAGCTACCCATTGCTCACCGTCCGCAAGCCCGCGCCTACGGTGGCCGGGAATCGGCCTGCGATTCCCGACGCCCAGGGCGTCTCCTGCGGCGGCTAGGGGCGTGAGGGCGCGAAATTTGCCTCTCCCTCACGCGTTCTGCCTCCTCCTTCGTGAGCATTACTGCTTCGCAGAAGGAGGTGACGGCCTCCCATGCCCTCTCGCTCCGTACCATGGCCTGGACTAGGGCCGGACGCGAGAGATCCCCGCCGCCGATCGCCTCCACGAGGACACGGCGATGCTCTGCCCAAGCCGGACAGACCTCCACCGTATGCTCAACCGTGTCCTCCGGGCGATCCACGCAGTGATGACACCCGGGCGTTTCCTCCCGCCTGATACGGAACAGGAACCTCCCGAAACAACCGTGTCCGGTGAGTACCTGCGTTAGGCGGAAGGTGAGGACGCCGTGGCGCCTCTCTAGCCACTCCTCAAAGAGGGGACTTATCGCCGCAATAGTGGCGTGCCCAGCACTGGGTTGCGACAATCGCACTCTCCATGACGCCATGAGATCCCGCCGGAGCTCTGTCCACTGTGCCGCGATTTCTCGCGGCAGCGGAGTAACGCCCCGGCGTTTCGCCTCCTCGCGCCACTCCCAAATGTGCGCGAGGACTTTTGCCTCCAGAGTTAAGTAAGTACCTTAGATAAGAAACATCACAAAAGGGTTTGGAGTGCAGGCATAAATATCTTATGTGGGCGAAAATATGGATTATTATGACCCTGAGTTAATTCTACTTAGTTTACTCTTCATAGATATAAGAGACACACAGTTAGTTAGTTAAAAATGTGTTGTGGCTGCCTGCAAACTTATTTAATTTGTTGACTCTACTTAATAACAGGGTTACCCATATTCTGAATCAGATTTGACCTATATTCATTCATAAGTTCATGACAAGTAAGTAAGAAGGAACGTGCTCGTATAATCTGCGTTCGGAATTCTTTTGCCAAATATGTAAACAAACACGAGTTTTAGGAAAAACAGTTTGCGCTACAGCTTCATATTTTTTATGACTTTTTCAGCAGTAATAGTCAGTCTAAAATCAACTTTATTTACATAACGTTGTATGTCATTTAGCATAAAGTTGATGTTTGTTTTCATGTTTGGCAAATACACTGCGAATGCAGATTAGGTACCTACTTCCTCGATAAGATCATTGTTTTATGTCTCAAAGTTAGTAGGTACATAAATCAATTTTTGAAAAGTCTATGGTCGTGCTGGGCCATACAAAACGATGAAACACACGTGAGTTGTTTCATTTTAGACAAAACCAAGTAAGCATGAAATTGTGAAAAGTTTAATACGGTACTCTCAACGTGAAACACTAAATGCAAACAAAATCTCGCAGAGAACAGCTCCTTAGTTTTTCCAATTGAATAGTTTGAGAACACCGAAGTAGGTATTGTGTGGGTCTGATAATTAATTAATTGCGTTTGAACTGTAGTGGTCTTTAAGTTTGTTTTTATTTAAGCGTTTTTGCAACAAAGTGGTTGGAAGTCTTTATCGTATTTATAAATCAGGTGGGTCTCTGATTTATATAGAAACTTAAGCTAGCGATTTATGAAAAACTAAAGCTTAGATAAAATCACACTATTTCAATTTCAAAAATATTTGGCTGATATGGTAAAATTACTTTTAAATACCAAAACGATCATCAAATTACTATGTTGGCTTTACCGATGTCCCACTTTCCAATTCCATGAAAAATCATCTATAAAGCAAGTTAATAACACCCATTTCTATCTCCCCAGGTAAATGGGAGCTCGGTTGGATTCTCTGTGACATCTGGATCAGTCTTGACATCCTCCTCTGCACTGCTTCCATCCTGTCCTTATGTGCGATCAGTGTCGACCGCTACTTGGCAGTCACGAGGCCTCTGACGTACTCCAGAAGAAGAAGATCCAAGAAACTTGCCTTGACCATGATCTTCTTCGTCTGGATCGCTGCAGGGACGATTACTTGTCCTCCTATGTTTGGTTGGTAAGTATTTAAATATTCTTTTTATTTTTAGAATCCTGTTTCTGTACCTGTACTTCTTCCTTCTGCAGTTATGTATTTGGTTTAATTCTAAAATCCATACACGTATTGAATGTTTTTAAATTACACGACATATATAATATATGAGTTTTATACTAACATTGATGGCGCCTGCTCGCAATTTATCTCGAAGAAGATTGTCAAAATAATGCTCGAATTTCCAAGCATATTTGAGAAATAGTTTTAGCTAGCTTTTAGCGATAAGACCACCCATTGTAATTTTTTTACATTTGTATCTGTAACTAGTTTCCGCCCAGCGGCTTCGCCTGCGTGATATCTTTATAAATTGTAGCCTATGTGACTCAGTCATAAGATAATATAGCATTCTACTGGTGAAAGAATTTTTAAAACCGTTCTGGTAGTTTTTGAGTTTATTCTTTACAAACATAAATACAAATCTTTTCTCTTTATAATTAGTGTAGAAACATCGCAAAATTCCTACAGAAAGTTTTTTTTCTCTATAGTAACAAGTTGGCTCATGTATTTAGCACAATGTTTCCTGTTTATTGTTCTTTATTTGAATACATACTTTTTTATTGTTCTGCTTTAACGATTTTCCTCCTTATCCCTTAATGAAGATACAAACAACAAAATTGCACATCGTCTAGTGTAAGTTGTAAGACTCAACGGCGTGGAATTAATTATTGTGTACCTCTTTGTGTGCAAGTTGCACCATCTGTTGCTACGTCAGTATTTAGGCCAAAAAGGTACTAGCAAATATGTTATTATACTCTATAGGTTTAGGTAATTATAAAGGTAAGCAAATCATAAAAACTGTTTTTATAAATAACACTTTCTTTTTTAAAAATACGATAAACCAAACTAAATTTATTTGAGATTTTTACAATAGTTTCCTCTAATGTTTGTTACTAATGTAATGTTTGTTACTTTATCATTTATTCATAAACTACTTACTCTTCGTAGATGTAACTGCTTGAGCACATCTTTAGTTAGATTAATAAATATATTGTAATAATATTAAATGTTAATATAATATTTTGTAATCTGTCTATTGTAAAGAGCCCAAACTCTCAACGCCAAGAAATTATAATGTTGCTGAATTGAAGAGTACAACTGTGACGTACAATGACAACTGAAGTGACAGGTATTACGTTTAGTCAGTTACTGGACAGCTGTCTCGCCACATGTTTTTTTTTCTTATACTTACACTGTTTTATTTAAAAACAGTAGGTCAATATCCAAACCAAAAATTTGTTTTTTTGCTCTCTTGTAAATCTAGCAAAAATAGATACAATGTTGTTCTTATCAGGTGTCGATATGTACTGTTGCTACGTCAGTATTTAGGTCAAGAACTAGCAAAAGTGTCACAGCAACTTAGTGAAAGCACTAAAACAGAAATAAAATAGAATTTCACATTCTGTTATTATAATAATGTTTGTTCACCACCTAGGGTAACCTCTTGGCCTGCATCTTACCTGATGGTAAGTGATGATCAGGTCGAAGATGGAAGCGAACTTCACCCGGAATCCACAACCACAGAGGAACAGGCTATCTTACCTCTAACTGCCGAAACGCAACAATGCTGTTAACATTGTTGTTCAGATAAGTTGTTTGCTTAGATAAGATGGTGGTAGCTAGCGAAGTGGAAGAACTAGCCCTACCACCAACCAAACCGAGCAGAATATTTTGCCCCCACTGGGATTCGAACCCGGGATCCATGGGTCTGAGACAGGTGTGAGACATGGGTCTAACAGACGGTTAGAGGTTATTTTAATCGTCGAATTGGGCCTCTAATAACTCAAACTACACGCGGCCCCTGAATCCAATAAGAAATCTTGTGTAAAACAAGATCAATTTAATACAAAAAATGTAGATTCAATTAAATTATACCAAATACCATTAGACATTCCGTGACCGTCACTGAAATCTCCTTAAGTATTTAGACTTCTGAGGGCCCGAAATATTAAATTTTATCTTTCAATCTGGGATATTTAATTCACAAAAATATTTGCCAAATCTGGCTACCGACTATGGTAATTACCATAACTAAATACGTAACGTAATTAAGTTCGGTAGCCAAAATGGGAAAACACTCCGAAATATTACCAAAACAGAATGGCACATTTCCGCGAATAGATTCTAAAGCAGCGACCTTATTCGACTTGGCACCGATGCTGTTCACAAACAAATGACGAGAATGGTAATAACAGAAAGTAGAATACAAGAAACAGGAACTTTGGAGTTAAATGTAGAAAGTTGTTGTGAGAACTGTAAGAGATACAAATAATGATGTTGAAGAAACAACAGTGCATAATATAAGATCACTCCTGCCCCGAAAAGTAAGGCAGTGATGTACTCAATACTCAATTCTTTGTTGTACTACAAGTATACCCACATTTTGACGTTCAAAAGTCCCTTTTATGTGCCTTATCGAAATAATTTATTCGACTGTGACTTTGACTTTGAACACAAAGATTAAAATCGTTAGATTCGCCCTACCGCGTCGAAACCACCTCTGCCTTACCTTTGGGGGATTACAAGCGTGATGTTATTATGTTATGTACAAGGGTTCTTCTATTTTTTTTACATAAAATTGTCTTTAGGTTAATAAAAAAGAAAGTGGACCGATCAGTTCAGCTCCAATTACCATAGTGCATTTGAGTGTAAAATTAAATCATCTGTGAACACATAAAGTGTAAAATGTTTGGCCATTTTAAAGGAAAATGGTCGTCCTTAATAGACAAATTAAGGGATCTACCAGCAAAGGTACGAAAGTCCCTACTAAGTGGAATGTCACGGAATTTTCTTACCTTAACCCTTACACGGATGACGGAGTAACCAGTCACGCAAATGACGTGACGACCCATAATGTTCCTATCAATATATGTAGTGAGTAAGCTTTTAATCCAAATTCAAATAATTTATTTTCTCTTCACACACAATGGCATCTTATATTTTAGACGAGCTTGAACAGCTATTTGACACTAGTTTGTGAGAGACTGGTGTCTGCCCTAGGAATACCCGGGTAGCAGGTCACCATGGTCCCACCACACGGTATGTAAACATAATCAGTCATAGTACTACAATTATAGACTCAGAGATTTAACACAAAAAGAGAAGTAAATGCAAAAAAATGCGTGAATTATTACTAATCCGTGTTGTAGTCGTTGTTTATATGTGAAGTTAAAGTAGTTACTGACGGTAAAGAAAAATATGACCAAGTTAATGAAAGTGGGGAGAATATAGGTCAAGTATAAAGTATACTATTTGAATTGGAGGTAATAGTAAATATTAACATTCTATCAATAACGATTCGGAGCCGCACGTGAAGTTAAGCTACGCTTGCAAAGGTCAGTCCGTAGATGGGTAACCATCCATTACATACCAAGACTCCTCCATGTCTCAGAAAGCACGATAAGCCGTTAGTCTCGGCTGTTATTTGTAGATCTTTGACAGTCGTTACAGTTTGACAACCAGTGTTACCAAGGGTTATCCTGGTACCCAGTAACTGGGTTGTAGAGGTCATATAGGCAGTCGCCAGTAAAATACTGGTATTCAGCTGCATTCGGTTAGACTGGAAACCGTCACCAACATAGTTGAGAACAGGCAAGGCAGATTTATATTATTGCAATGTAATTGCCGTAACCGAACATTGTACCGTCAAAGTAAAATAAATACCAAATAGCAAAAAAAGAAATTTCCTAAGTGGGTTTGTTCCATTATGTTTTAGCTTTTGCTACCTCATTCGTAATAATGAGTAAAATGATGTAAAAGTGAAAGTTCTTATCGTTTTTGTAGATAATAAAGAAGTAATAAAGAAAATTGCACAAAATAACGAAGTTGCTGTATAATGTTTTACACATTTCACAGCAACTTCGTTATTTTGTGCTGAAGCGGTTTAGCTAAATGTATGGTATGGACATTTTTAAACTGACGGAACCTTGTTAACATTATTGTTGTTGGAAGGAATGGTGAAACACCTTCCAAGTGCAATTCGGACTCGCACACCAAAAAAACGAGCAAAAAACATTGAAAAAACCACGTTTCTTGTATGAGGACCCCCCTCAAACATTAACTTTATTTAATTTTATTATTTGTTCTTATAACGGCAGTAAAAAATTTCAACCGTCTAACTATTATGGTTCATGAGATACAGCCCGCTGACAGAGAGACGGACAGCGGAGTCTTAGTAGTAGGGTTTCGTTTGGCACTCTTCGGTTACGAAACCCTGAAAATCACACAAACAAACACGTCATTCTGTAATAGTTATATTTATATTCCACGATTCATTTAGTGGTCTTGGAGAAGAAAGCTTTTTTTTGCTGTTTAATAGTTACATAATTTTCATGGAGGCACGCACAGATGGTTTCGCGGCAATCTTACGCAAGAAAGCAGCGTCACTGCTGCGTGTGAGCATCCTGAGTGTGATAGCGGACAGGTATAACTGTCCGTTCTTCAAACATTGTATGCGTTTATGTGTGAACTAACATAGCTTTAAGCACTATTTTACTAACAAAATGGATGATGTTGTCTGAAATAAAAATAAATAAATAATACCCAAGTTCGCTCGTTGTTCTAGTGGTCATAAGTGCTACTAGCTGAGCATGAGGTCATAGGTTTGATTCCCAAGTCGGGTTAAGTGTTACCAGGTTTTTCTATCTGGAATTTCTCAGTAGCAGCCCGGTGTCTGGATTTTGTGCCCGGTTGATAGCAATAGACTCGCCTTCTATTATATGGGACTTAAACATAAAGAACTGTCGACATGTGGGTGTACTACAGTTTCACCTCTGCCCAACCCTTTGGGGAAACAAGGCGTGGTATTATGTATATAGCTAAGACATTTTAACAAAAAAAACAGTCTCAAAGTGGTACTATTCTAAAAGCGCACTTAAACACTGCGGCTGTGAAATAGTGACACATAATAATATTTAGAGAACCACCAACCAACCACAACGACACCACCAACCTCCTGGCTACCCTCTCAATATTAATTAAATTTCGCTCAGGTAATTTTATATTCTGGAATTCAGTGCTCGTCTGTGGGATATTTTTTTAACCGTTTTATAACAGTTAATTAGGTATTTTTTTACTTACTGCAACAAAACTACTGTTACTGTTACTGTGCTTACTGTTTTCTAAAGGACAATGCCCAACAATTTAATTTAATTTATTTCAGACCATGGTGTCCATTTTGTTAGTAACAATGTTCTTATAGACTAGTGTGAGTAATACACAGTGAAACAAATTATTAAAAGAAAAGTAAATACAACAATCACTGCTGCGCCATCCCATGACAAATGGCGCTGCAGTGACTGATGTAACTGCAGTCCAGCCGACTAGCGATCATGTTAAGGATGCTGTTGGCGCTGCCACGTACTCCATGCACCAGGGAAGCGCATCTTTTACGCATAGTAGCGTTAAAGCAGTCTACGCGATGTTCAGCAAACATCCCTGATGCATTACAGAAACAATGTATGGGAGCTGGTCCAAAACTTTTGTATTTTGTATTTTTGATTGTAAGTTATATACTACATGTTGCTTTGTCCTAACAGGGTCCATAAATGTACTTTAGCTTTAAGCATTATATAAAATCTTTTATTAACAATTAGTATGCAAATAAATGAATATGAATATATTATTTGTATATTGATTAAAAACTCCATTACTTTTCTTAGTTTGTCAATTGCAGCCCAGGATTTATCACTTCATTATCATTATGGACCATTAAGACGGAGCCAATCCCCGAGACAATCCACTAAACCAATCCATTATGCCAGTAAAATGAAAAGGCAAAATGGCTTGAGGACAATTCAATGCAGTGGACTGTCTCTGACACGAAGCTATTATTAGATTGGCTTAGTGGATTTTCTCCCGGCCCCATCTAAATAATCCATCCTTATGACAGTATTTTGAAACTATATCCTCTTCTGCAGGTACGAACCAGACCACAATCAGAACGGCAACTGCCGCTACAACCAGAACCCTGGGTACGTGGTGTTCTCCGCCATGGGATCCTTCTTCCTGCCCATGGCTGTGATGGTGTATGTGTATGCGAGGATATCCTGTGTTGTGGCGAGAAGGCATCAGCAGCTGGCCAGCAGTACTAAGTGTAGTAAGGTTGGTATTTTAAAGTATAATGTTGGTAACCATTAGAGCTCTGGCGACACTAAGGCTACTGCGCGCGTTGACTGTATTAATGATTAGGAAGTCATGCGACAAAGCAAGCAAGTTCGTGGATACAATCAGTGTGCATTTCGTCCCACATCCCGCGTGGGATTTGACTCAGTTTGGCCAGAGCTTAAGACGTCATTGAAGCTAGGGTTATGATGTCGACTAGCGAAAGGTTGTGAGTTTGATCTCGACCAGATTCTTACTGGAACTTAATTTACATAATTAAGGATCGTTTTTTAAATCTTCAGATAAGTTTTCTCTGAGAATAAAAGCTAATAAATTTTTTATTAGCTTTTTATTCTCCAGATAAAAGTTTTCAGACGACTGAAAATCTGGCTCTAAGGAAATTGAGCTTAATAGGAACAGTAATGTGAAACCCACAATGTTGACAAGCTTAAGAAATATTGCATAGATAGGTGCTGCAGGAGCTTGTGACTAAGTAATAACAGCCGCACAGGTCAACACATCAGATTAAGGTACGCTTGCCGGGGTTGGTCCGTGGACAGGTGACCATCGTTACATACCGAGACTCCTCCGTGCCCTGGAAAGCACGTTAAGCTGTTGGTCCCGGCTGTCATTCGTGGATCTTTGACAGTTGTTACGAGTCTTCAGAAGCCCGAAAGTCTGACAACCAGTCTTACCAAGGATTATCGTATTGCCCAGTTACTAAATATAGATGTACAGTGCACTTTGCAGTTCGTGAGGAGCTCGTGGCTAATTAATAATTGCCGCACGGGTTGATACATCAGGTTATGCTACGCTTGCCGGGGTTGCTCTGTGAATGGGTGACCATATTTACATACCGAGACTCCTCCGTGCCTCGGAAAGCACGTTAAGCCGTTGGTCCCGGCTGTCATTCGTGGATCTTTGACAGTCGTTACAGACGTCGTCGTGTGACCTGACAACCAGTCTTATCAAGGGGTATCGTATTACCCAGTTACTGAGTTGTGGAGGTCAGATAGGCAGTCGTTCCATGTAAAATTCTGGTATTCAGCTGCATTCGGAGACTAGAAGCCGACCCCAACATAGTTGGGAAAAGGCTAGGCAGATTGATTGCATAGGTAGGTACTGCATGGCCTAAAATAGAAGAAGCAATACTTAAATGATAAGAATAGTTGGTCGCTGTGATTAACTCAAGACAATGTTTAAATGTTCTTTCTCCAGAATTAGCTTACTTACTGACAGGTTATATGAGTTTATATAATTGTTTATAATTTTACTAATTTTACTTTATTTATTGTTGACATAATCTACTCATTACAATGTTTTTTTTTATGAGTTGTATTGCAATATGTGGTTAGCTAGCGACCTCGATAATTTTTTAATTTACCTCAATGGTCCTAGTTTATCAATTATAACTTCTAGTTACAGCTATATGTAAGCGGGCACGCCCTTTATGTCTGGAGGCTTTTATTTAGATATTGTTTTCGTTAAGTTATTTTTATTTCTGCTTGAGTATAGTTCTCGATGTTTTTGGTTGGTATATTGGCGTGTGCTAGCTGTCATATGGCTATTAATTTTATAATTTAAATTATGTTTTGTGTTGCGTAATGTAAATATCATTTTGCATACTATTATATAGAATCTTTTTTACTGAACAGACAGCTGTGCTGCTGGGGAGTTTGTTGCGCCACTTCTTCTACCCAGCTAAAGCACTAGGAAGTGGTGAAGGGTGGGCGTTTTGGGGGACTGTCTTATGTAATTTTGACGTTCGAAAAGTGCTGATTCTCAGCCTAGTTTGAATAAATGACTTTTGAATTTTGAATAAGGCACTACTATCGCCAATGTAGTGACCCGAAAAGCAGGACGAGGCCTCATTTCCTGCAAGATATTGCCACTTTTAAATTACCTGTTAAAGGTCGTTTTTTGGATGGTGTAACACAGTCTGTGTTTGCCAGCTGATTATTCCGTTTCTTCGGGTGTCAAATAACGCATAACCAAGCCGAGAGTCACAGTATATTCTTTCCGTCATTAAAAAAAATATTTTTTGTACTGGACCATTCCAGCCTGGGAACCTTCTGGCATTAGAGGTCAAAAATCCATTACTTTTAGCTTTTTGTTTTTTGTTTTATATTGCTTGACTGTAAATAGGCCGTTAACAGCTTTTGAAACCAAAAATAAAAGTCGTTTTCCAGCAATTATTTTGTACAATATTATTTAGGTTGGGTGTTCTAAATGCGTAGGAGACCGTCGACTTTGTGATGGGTCTTTTACAATCTGTATTATATTTTGGCCAAGCGTGTTTCTACTTCGTTGACATTCTACACACATCTAATGGGAAAAAAGAGACGCAAGCACGCATGAAGGCTAGATTGATCCTCCGACTGATATTTCGACCTGTTGTAAAAACGATGCGATCATCCGCGAAGCGGTTTTTTATGGATAGTCACAAACTTTTCACTATCTGTCTCGATACTGTGTTTAGATTGGCAATTTCAATTCTTTTGACGGATTTTTGATGGCATGGCTAAGTGTTTGAAGCGAGGTTTAATTCCTGGTGAATTTCTAGTCCTAGATCTTCCTGCATTGAGAGAAAGATATAGAACAAATCTTTAAAACTCTGATGGCCTAGATTCTAGATGATGTTCAAGTGATCTTGATTTAAATAACAATATCGCTATCCTGCATGGTCTTCACATGATCTGACCAAGACAATGTTTGACTTTAAAACTGACCTCTGAGTTTGTTTCGCTGTTTCTTCTTAAAGTAGTCTGATAAGAAACGGCTTCACATTTTTGACGTGTAAAAGGGTTTATAAAACGATAAATGATTTAAGACAATGCCTATAGCCTATGTATCGTAACGTACATCAACATTAGTGTATGTGTATCTACTGATACATGATTTTATTTCTGTAAGTAGGTTTCTACAAACACTTTTACAAGTCAATCATATTTTTAAAACTAGACGAGGTCAGCGTTCCCTATCTGACTACTCTGAGAAAAAAGGCCGAAACAAACTCAGAGGTCACTCACGTCTCTTTCTTTTAAAGTCCTGACATAATCTTGGTCAGACCATTAAAGACCATGTAGATTGGTATCTAAAATGGTATTTTTGAGGAAAAAACCACACAGATTGAATGAACTTGTCCAGTCAGTGCAAGCGTTTGTCAGTAATCGTGAAGCTCAACTCAGAACCTATACAAACTTACTGACATAAATAATTATCATTTATCAAATCGAATAGTTAACAACTTACTCGAATAGAATACCTATTCGATTTCACACTCGAGACTCTAATCTTATTTTAAATCGATGTTCATCCTTGAACTATTTATAAGCATTATTGAGTTTCGCTCTAGAACATGAGCAATATTTTTCTTACAAATTAAACAAGAAAAAAATGTGTTGTGTGCAGTGCACCATCTAATTAAAATCTGTAGCTGATGTTGTTTTTTTTTCGACGCAGTTTGCTCCCAAATACACAGACCCTTACTAAGCCTTTGATCCCCGAGGGTTTGAGCCATGAGCCACGTATTCAATAAGCCACAAATAGTCTGAGGATAAAAGTTGGATAGCACGCTGCATTGCGCTATGTGTCAACATCATGCGACGCTGCCAGACTTATATAACACCGAGTTTTTAAAATGAAATTGGTTCGTGTCTTGAGAAAATGGTGTTTTGGTACTTTTAAGCAATAAGGAGAAACATTATAGTGACAATATAGATGATACGAAAAACAGGTCAATGCGATATCGGCGACAATGTAAGTGTTACCGTTTTGGGTATACAAGTTGTAAAGTATTATGGTGACCCCTTTTCAGGTCCAACAGACCTGAAAAGGGGTCATTGTAGTGTTTTACAACGGAACCAACCCTGACGTCGCGAAAAAAACCTGTCTGTCCCTACATTTTCTTGAGTTACGGCAACAAAAATGTACAGAACAGCTGAAGTTTTATTACGGGTACAGATTGGTGAAACGTAACTTGAAATGTAGTTAACAAAAACATTTTACAAGAAAAAAAACAACCGATTTATTTTTTCAGCTAATTGTTTTTTTTTTTCACTTTTTAATTGTGATACCTATCACACGCAAATTCGTATAGCACTAGGTACATGCTATATGTAAACAACAGTGATAGGAACTGTAACATCATCCACTAAGAGGGGAAAATATGTATTATTGAAGCTAACTCAAAAATTACTCAAGCAAAGTTAATACAATTTATATGGGACCTAAAGTATGACTACCAAACAGAAAAAGAATCAGAAAAGAGAAGGAGAGTTATAAAAATCAGTTGAATTGAGAACATCCTCCTTTTTGAATTCGGTTAACAAATGAGCCGTCCAACATTATGAAATATAACGCAACAACTCGGTGAATTTGTTTCAATATGTATTACGTGAATTGTTTTGATTTTATGTATTTTACTTTCTCTCTACTCTTACACACGGTGTCTACATCTCTTTTTACCCTCTGTCCTATCGCAGGTATGCTGGAAGAGATGTCTTTAGAAATAAGCATCACCTTTGTACGTATTTTTCTGTTCTTTTCTTCTTGTCTGTTTATATAAATGTGTATACATAAATGGTTAAAAATAAAAAAAAAATAAAAAAAATACATTTAAGTGAAATTCCACCAATCTGTACCCGGAATAAAAAGCCAGCTTCCCTCTACATTTATGTTCCCATAACTCGAGAAAATTTAGGTTCAATTGTTTTTTTTTCGCGATTTCAGTGTTGTTCCCGTTGTAAAAGATTACAGATAGTAAAAGTTTTTCATAATGAACACACTTAACATTTTTCACCGTTTAAGTATACATTCTACAATGTATAAATTATGTGACCAAATAGCCTTTTGATTGAATACATGGGGAAAAGGGCAAGAGAATGATAATGATGATGAAGATGATGAAAAGGCTTTAGAGACAGTTCTACTTAATCATCGTATATGTAAGACTTCGATAGCTAAGTAGGTACTTTCTCGTTTCACCCGGAACGAAAAAAACAGACTTACCTAAAGATACTTGATCCAGTATAAAAACAGAATAGGATTCAATTTTGCCAAAGCTTTTGAGATGCCATTACTTTATTAAAGTCTACATTGAATTTACTGTTCAATGATAGCTTATAAGAAGCTTCTTTTTCCCAATTCCACGCCGGTACAATCAGCCTCAAAAACATGTATACTTCCACTAGAAGTCACTTAACTTCCCTATAACATGGGACTTAAGAGGCTGACAACAGCTAAAGCGCTGTCACAGTCGGAATGCATAGAAAAGAGAAGTGACACAACGCTGGTAATTTTTTGCAAAATATGAAGCAATTAACTATTAAAAAAAAAATTGATTGAACTATAAAATTAAAACACTAATACGTTAATATGTTGTGTACGAGCATCGTCACATAACATAATTTTAGTTGTTAAGAAAACTTGTTTAATTACTTTAACATTTACACATTACTTACCGTTTATTATTTTGTTAATTATGTAAATTCTCATACATGCGTAGTCGATGTTATTGAGGTCACTATCTTATTATTCAGTGTGAACAATAAACTCACTCCGGTGATACGGACACAGTACAGTGATTTCATTCCCTATCAAACATCCCTGTTACCGCAACAATCTACTTCACCAACTACATACAACAGTTCTACTGTACGGGCTAGCGGCTCGTACATGTTGCTTGTAGAATTATCTGACAAAAATTAGAATGATTTCATGTATATCAACATGGTTTTCAATCGTTAAAATATTTTTTTGAGGTATCTTCGTGATTTTTTTCTATCGTATCAAATTACTTGTATTATATTTTCAACGCACTATCATCTAGCATATATCCTAAAGAATATCATATATTTTTCTGATTTTGTTTACTGCAGTGTATCATATTTATTTATTCAGTTCGGACAACAATATGGTCCAATATACCTAGTTTAAGGCATTATAAAACTTGTGTTTAGAACTGGCGATGTGTGGGTGTTCAATAGGTACACCGCTGCCTATCCCTATGGGGATGGCAAACGTGACGTCATGTTCTGTTATACAGCGTGTATCAGAAATGTGTTGTTCATTTTCATTTTCAAATATCTTTATTTAACATCGATACATGAACATGCACTTATCCTAAGACACACTAACTCACTATAATTAAGACACTTTATGAGGCTAGCGATTCACCTTTCAAAGCTTTTAAAGAATATTTTTATAACTGTTAACAACATAAACATAACACAATAATCATGGGTACATGATGGCAGTTGCGCAAATTATTTAGCTAGTTATAATTTACTGATTGCATGTAGGTATGACAAGAAAAAATAATTTTAAGTAAATTTGCTGATCGCACGGTGCGAAATCAGAAATGTGTGATATTAAACGGACAGATCATCAAATTAAACAACTATAGGACCAACATCGTAATCGCGAAAAATAATCAGCTGACCCAAACAAAACTTCAAAAATATCTGTCGTCAGATATTTTCGAAGTTGTCGACAGATATTTTTTTCGCAACTACGACGTTGGGCTCATGGAGAAAGGTTTTCAGTTTTATGAGCTGTCCCACACCCTTAAGGCCGGCCACATACATTTAATTTAATTTAATTTAATTTATTTCAGACCATGGTGTCCATTTTGTTAGTAACAATGTTCTTATAGACTAGTGTTAGTAATACACAGTGAAACAGATTACTTAAAAGAAAAGTAGATACCTACAACAATCACTGCGGCGCCATCACATGACAAATGGCGCTGCAGTGACTGATGTAACTGCAGTCCAGCCGACTAGCGATCATGTTAAGGATGCTGTTGGCGCTGCCACGTACTCCATGCACCAGGGAAGCGCATCTTTTACGCATAGTAGCGTAAAAGCAGTCTACGCGATGTTCAGCAAACATCCCTGATGCACTACAGAATCGCCGCAGCCCCATCAGCACCCTGAACGCACTATTAAATTGGACTCGGAGAGCACTGAAAGACTTTTGAGTATAGTCGGCCCACAGGCTGCACGTGAATATAGAATTCCGTTTCGAAATATCGATTCAGAATTTCGAAGGCAGCAAATCCATACAAATGGCCGGCCATATACAGACAGAATTCCGTTTCGGAATTTTGAATCGGAGAAAATTTTGAACGGAGAACTACTGGACGTGTATGATAGATCCTTGATTTTGTACGGATTTGGTGCCTTCAAAATTCCGAATCGATATTTCGAAATATATATTATGACCACACATTTCTGATACACGTATACAAACGACCCTTAGATGATCGTTATGAAAGAAATAGGTACAAGGGAAGTTTATAATCGGGCCTTAGTAGGAAATGAGTTGTTATCATGCCTTAGGCCGATAAACTACATCTGTTGTGGTATATTATGTTTGAGTTATTGTTGTTATTCAGCCCTTTTGGGGTTGATGTTGCGTAATGCTTCGAGGAATTTACTACGAGTATTCGGTATAACACTAACCTTACCTAACCTTTACAAATTTTCAAGTAGTAACTTGGAAATTTGGAAAGGTTATCAAGCTTTATGATAATGTTTATCGGAAATGTAAGCTAACTTCTAGTAATCGTTTTTTTTTGCAAATAATATTTGCCAATTAATTTATATTATCAATTAATTTGTTTCTTTCCACTTTATTATTAATACTATCTACAGCGAATTTGTCTACTCCTGGGACTCTTTTTGATATGACATAATCATCTGCCTCTCTGAGCCTATTCCCAACTATGTTGGAGTCGGCTTCCAGTATAACCGGATGCAGCTGAATACGTGTATTTTACATGGAGAGACTGCCTACCTGACCTTCACAATTCAGTAACTGGGTAATACGATACCCCTTGGTAAGACTGGTTTTCAGCCTTTCGGGGTTTCTGACGACCCGTAACGACTGTCAAAGATCCACGAATGACAGCCGGGACCAACGGCTTAACGTGCTTTTCGAAGCTCGGAGGGGTCTCGGTATGGAAAGATCACCCATCCACGAACACACGGTTACTTATATAGCCACTAGCCACGAGCCCCTCCTCTCTGACATATCATAGTTTCATTTCATAATAGATTACAGGAAAACCTATAAGAAGGCTATGGTCATAAGTTAACATGGTAAATCACTCAATATTGTAAGTCAAAACTTGCATTTGCAATTGGCATTTATGGGGGAACATGTTTTTCAACTACAAAGTCAAGTTATTGTTCTTGGGATACATTCATCCCAACTACGGAACCCTCCATTGCGCGTGGTCCGACACGCACTTAGCCGGTTTTTTTTCCCTCTTACCTCTTCTATTGAATAATGGATATATCATGCAGATTGTGTGCCCATTTTGTGTCATTCCGTCTAATATTTTTAACGTCTTTAGATTCCCTTACAATATCTCCTACAACAGATGTGAATACCACCTTACCCTTTTCAACGTCTAATCATAATCATAATGTAGCTACAAGCGTGTCAGTACTCGGCCTTAGGCACCTGTCCCACCGCTGACGATAAACGAGAATCAAATTGAGATAGCAACTAAAAAAGACTTGGCAAGCAACGAGCAGCGAGCGCGCGCCGGTGACGAGCGATTATTCACTGGCCTGCGTATACTTATACCAGGCGTGAGTCTCTCAGCGTGTGTTCTGCCTGCCAAAGAGCGTCGCCGACCGAGTACTCTCTTTGATAGCTCTTATCGCTGCGACAAACGAGTACTCGCCGGTGGTGTGAACTGTCAGCGACCAATTATTAATAAAATATATGTATCTCTTTTACTTACGTGGGGCCTACAATCTTTTGACGTACAAAAGATTTCTTAAGCGAGAAAATTATTTATAGTTAGTCGCTGTTTCGTCGGTGGCGGTGGAACAGGTACCTTGCAACCGAATTCAGAATAGGGAAAAAGGGAGTGCCTAACAAAGCTATTCTTAGCCCTTTCAATGATCATTGAAATAGGAAAAGAGTATTTCTTTTTCAATATTAGATAGCCCTCTTAGTTATGCAAGCAGCTGACATCAAAAATATTTATAAATATAGATATGTAACCTGTGATGGATAGGAAGAAATTGAGTAGTGAAGTTCAAAAGATGAATCAGAAGGTAATTGATGATCATACATACATATATACAAAGAGGAGCTCGTGGCTAAGTAATATCAGCCGCACGGATCGATCGAAGTATTTTTTTTTTCCTTTATTGGCCAACCAACAATTGTTTACACTGTAAATAGTTGAAGTTATATCTAATAAATAATCTGAAGTTAGTGGAACAATTTCTTACATAACCTGTAAGAAATTGTTCCACTTGCACCGCATGCACCATTAAATTGTGCCACAAGCACTAAACTATGAAACTAATATATAATAACTAAGATTAGCAAGTATAGATTAAAATAAAATAAAATTACGTGATGAAATATAAAACTAATATCAATAGCAAAAGTAAAATTGAATAGAACAAAACAAACAGACACACAACAATAACGAGAAAAAAAAAAAGTTAAAATTAAACATTACTAGTATAGTAATAGTCCTATGAAACTTGGCATATGAGTCAAAATGCACGTCAACAAGATCGCTGGAGCCATTTAACGATTTGCAAAGACGAGAAAACTCTGTTGAGTTTGCACCAAGTATTGTTCTGCGGAGTGGAGGGTATAATAATCTACTCATTACAATGTTTTTTTTTTTTTATGAGTTGTATTGCAATATGTGGTTAGCTAGCGACCTCGATAATTTTTTACTTTACCTCAATGGTCCTAGTTTATCATTTATAACTTCTAGTTATAGCTATATGTAAGCGGGCACGCCCTTTATGTCTGGAGGCTTTTATTTAGATATTGTTTTCGTTAAGTTATTTTTATTTCTGCTTGAGTATAGTTCTCGATGTTTTTGGTTGGTATATTGGCGTGTGCTAGCTGTCATATGGCTATTAATTTTATAATTTAAATTATGTTTTGTGTTGCGTAATGTAAATATCATTTTGCATACTATTATATAGAATCTTTTTTACTGAACAGACAGCTGTGCTGCTGGGGAGTTTGTTGCGCCACTTCTTCTTCCCAGCTAAAGCACTAGGAAGTGGTGAGGGGTGGGCGTTTTGGGGGACTGTCTTATGTAATTTTGACGTTCGAAAAGTGCTGATTCTCAGCCTAGTTTGAATAAATGACTTTTGAATTTTGAATTTTGAATTTTGAATAAAGGAGTAATAGGAGCACGAGGGAGTCTAGCAGAGGCCCGAAACTGAAACTTAGATAGTAATATACACTTACCGAGGTCAGTCCGTGGATGGGTGACCATCCTTTACATACCGAGACTACTCCGTGCGTCAGAAAGCACGTTAAGCTGTTGGTCCCAGCTATGATTCATAGATCTTTGACATTCGTTATGGCTAGTCAGAAGCCCAAAAGTCTGACAATCAGTCTTATCAATGGATATCGTGTTACTTAGTAACTAGGTTGTGGAGGTCAGATTAGCAGTTGCTCCATGTCAAATACTGGTATTCAGCTGGTTTTATTATTAGGTAATAGTACTGGTATTACCAGAAAGGACATAATGGATGGTGTGGACACCTTATTAAAATTAAATATAGGAAAGTTGATGTTGTGTGCTTTTCCTTATTCTGATACTTTATCTTATGATGAAAATAACAATATTTTTAAGTTGAATAATGCTATTCACAGGCTGACATGTTGTCATAGTGACAAATTATTGTATTTTGACACTAACAAGTTTGTTAGTGGTTTTAAGTTAACTCAGAGAACTTTATCTCTGTCTTGGGAATGTAGACATCTGATTGCTATGTTGATAGCATATAATATAAATGAGGTTATAGCTAATATAACAAAGTGTAGTATTAGTGTCGAGTCTATGTTGTCTAGTTTTACAAACAACATAGTGAGTAATTGTGAAATAACATGTACGAAGGAGGATCCACCTACAATGCCAACATACTTGGAGGCCTCTACCAGTCAGACAGGGTATTCTCTTCCTGCTGGAACTCATATGGGCACTTTAGACTCTTCGCTTGTAGTTGTGGATGTTGCTCCGTATAACTCTTTAAACTAGGCAGTAAGACAACAGAAGTTACCCCTTCAATTAACCAATTATTATTAGAGAATAATAAAAAGGTATCTTCTGGCAATATAACTCATAATATTAAATCAAAGGGAGTGCAACATACTTTAAAATTATTTAATCAAAACATCCAAGGTTGCTCTTCCAAGTTACTCGAAATAGTATTGTTTTTGGAAAATACAAAGTTTGATATCATTTGTTTAACAGAACATTGGTTAAAAGATCATCAAGTGATGTCAATTAATTATGAAAATTATTGTGTAGTCAGCCATTTCAGCCGAAAACGTATGATACATGACGGGTCATTAATATTAATTAAAAATTCTATTAAATCGAAAGAAAGAAAAGACATCATCGAACTGTCTGTTGAACACAAAATTGAATTGTCCTGTGTTGAGCTCGATAAGCATGTTGTAGTATTCGTATATAGACCTCCAAGTTACCAGAATCTATCTGTGTTTGATTCTGTAATGGAAGATGTATTAAAGAAACTTAGCACTAGTAGTAAGTCAATAATCATATGTGGTGACTTTAATATTAACTTGTTAGAAAATAACTCGAATACTGTCAGATTATTAAGTCTTTTTAGGTCATTTGATTTGTCAAATGTATTTATTGAACCAACCCGAGTGACAGCTTCTTCTGCCACCTGCATAGATAATATTTTTTGTAATTGTGATTACTTACACAAACAAATTGTAAACAAGTTGCCATCAGATCACAGTGGACAAACAATAACATTTTGCTCCTACATACCTTTACAAAAAATTCAAATAAGGTTTAGGGCAATTACATGTAAAAGTTTAGAGAAATTAAATAATTCTTTGGCCAGTAGATTATGTGTTCAGAGTTTTAATAATATAGGTGACCCAAATGAGTTCTACGCCGAGTTCTATTCACTATTAAACACGCAATTTAATGACACTTTTCCACTAAAGACTAAAAATATTTACACAAAGTTCTTATTTAGTGATTGGGCGACTGCAGGTATTCGTAAAAGCAGGGAAAAACTATTTGAACTTTATGGCCTAAAGCAACATACGAATAATACAAGCTTTCATAAGTATGTTGCAAAATATTCAAAAACTTTTAAAAGTGTGTGCAAAATAGCCAAAGCTCTTTATATATGCAATAAAATAAAATCAGCTGATGATAAAATAAAAATTACCTGGCAAATAATAAATAATGAAACAGGTAGGAAAAAACAGCGAAATACTGAATTTAATTTAGAGACTGCACGTGGCACTATCAACTCAGATGTAGAAATAGCTCAGGAATTTGAAAACTTTTTTGCTAATATTCCCCTTAAAACTACTGAAGCTTTAAATTCCTCACCAGCGCTTTCTGCTGCCTTACTTAGACAGAATGTGAAGGCATGCTCTTTGGAGTTCAGGTTTCAGCATACAAACCCCCAGACTGTTATTAAAATTAAATCAACAGAAGATCTCTGGGGAATGTCTGTAAAAGTCTGTAGATCTATTATCGAAACCATTGCGCCCTATTTAGCTTTCATATTTACCAGTGTAGATCAAGGAGTCTTTCCGGATCTCATGAAACACAGTAAAGTAGTTCCATTGTTCAAATCCGGTGATAGTAAAGAACCCAACAATTATAGGCCTGTATCAATTCTACCAGTTCTCAGTAAGGTGTTTGAAAGGTTGATGCTCAATCAAATGTTACGTCACTTTAATAAAAATTCCATCTTTCATGAACATCAGTACGGTTTCACCAAAGGGCGTTGTACCACTGACGCCGGTGTCACCCTAATAAAGAACATTTTTAATGCCTGGGAAGAAGCACAAGATGCCATTGGTATCTTTTGCGACCTCTCGAAAGCGTTCGATTGCGTAGACCATGAGACACTTCTGCTGAAACTGGAGCACTATGGGATTAGAAATACAGCTCTTGATTTACTAAGATCATACCTGAAAGATAGAAAGGTTAAAGTTCAAGTAAACGGCGTAAACTCATTGGGGTCTGAAATGGCAATGGGGGTTCCTCAAGGTTCAATATTGGGTCCATTCCTCTTTTTAGTTTACATTAATGATTTACCCCAATTACTTCAAAATCAACCGAAGATGGTGATATTTGCAGATGACACATCATTGATCATTAAAATCAATCGACGGTCACAAAATCTTGACGACGTGAATAGCTCTATTCTTCAGGTCCAACATTGGTTTACGGTAAATAATTTGGTACTAAATAAAAAAAAAACCAAATGCATTAGATTTAAATTACCTAATGTTAGAAGTAGCGAATGTGACATCATATTGAATGGAGAAAAACTGGAATTTATTAATCAAACTGTTTTCCTGGGAATCACATTAGACGAGAAATTACAATGGGGACCTCACATAACATCTCTTGCGGGGCGGCTAAGCTCAGCCGCTTATGCTGTTAGAAAGATAAGACAGTTAACAGACGTAGAAACCGCGCGATTGGTCTATTTTAGTTACTTCCACAGTATTATGTCGTATGGCATTTTACTGTGGGGTCGGACTGCTGACATTGAATCCATCTTTATTTTGCAAAAGAGAGCTGTCAGAGCCATTTATAATCTACGTCACCGCGAATCTCTCAGGGAACTATTTAAAAGGATTAATATTATGACGGTACCTTGCCAGTTCATTTATGAAAATATTATGTATGTTAGAAAAAATCGACATCTTTTTAATAAAATAAGTGATAGACATAATTTTAATACTAGAAATAAAGATAAAATAGATCAACCAATTTTCAGATTATCTAAAGTACATACATCTTTTATGGGGTACTGTGTTAAATGTTACAACATTTGACAGATGTAAATAAATCTGTCAAATGATATTAATTATGGGTTTAAAAGCTGGTGCATGTCTGTAAATCTGCTTTGCGAAAGTCTAGCCTACGTATTTGACTTCCTATAATTGTGACGCGAAAATAAAAAAGACAACAGTAAAGTAAAAAAACTTAACAAAACCTTTTGAAAAAGATCCCATTTTTTATTAAAGCAAAGAACGGAAGCAGATTCTGTAAATAAAACTAAACCTACCTTTAAAAGAAATGATGAAAACATTTATTTCTTATACGAAAGAAGATTCAGTAAAAACAGGAAAAGCTAGGTACTATGAATGCTATGAAAAAGATAATTCCTAATAAATTACCAACATTCTCGAGGAACCAGCTTTAGCAGTCACTAAATTTAGCTTAGCCTCCATTTTATCTACAGAGTGAGTTTTGTGAGACGACATTGGGGCAAAAAGCGAAACTAAAAAATAAGCTTGATGTTTCAGTAAATTAATGCATAGTTTCCTGAAAACGAATAGAATATAATACTCTTTATTATGAATTACATATAGAAAAGTAGAATTTAAGAAAAGTATGTATATTAGACAAGAATCGAATCCTTTCTTCACAAAACCATTTTTATTATTACACTGAGCGATATTAATAAGGATCCAATACTGCAAAGAAACGTTATATTAAATGAAAAGCATCCTGAATCAGGTTGTCTAAATATTTTTTCTCATTTTCTCATATACTCAGTTTCGTACCAAAGCAGACGGAATAACTCGCCCTGTATATTAAACTGGGACAAAGGCTAGCAAAACAAACAAAGTATAAATCTTTATTAAACATTCCTGATTCATGACGGGTCCAACTTAGTTAATTTAATCTAGAGAATCTGAGATTTTCTAGTAAATAAACTTTCTTTGGCCAAGTTATTTTTTTTTCTACTACTTTATTGCCTTTTTGTGATAATAAATGGATGACAAGCTTGGGGCTAAATGATAACTAAAAGCCATACGGGTCGATCGAATATTAGTCTCCGCTTATCGCGGTCGGTTCGTGGATGGGTGACAATCCAATATATTATCGAGACCCCTCCATCGGAGAGCACGTTAAGCTGTTGGCCCCGGCTGGCATTCGTCCACCCAGTGACTGGGTTATGGAGGTCAGATAGGCAGTCGCTCCATGTAAAATACTGGTATTCAGCTGCATCCGGTTTGACTGAAAGCCGACACTGACATAGTTGGGAAAAGCCCAGGCAGATTGATTGATTGAAATGGATGGCAAGCAAGATTGTTCAATTTAGAAATGTATAATTAATTATCTAGACTTAAAACTGGTCCAGCTGCGCAATGATTGAAGTTCATTCATCATGAAAATTGTTTTAAGTATAAAAAATGTACCCATATAACATAGTGTACTTTTCCGTACCATTTTTCGGTCTTCATGACAAAACACAACACAACAGCGTAGATGTTTTCTACTTATACAGAAGCAGGATATACGGACATTATTATAACCAAATTCCCTTGTTTCAGAAAGGAAAACTCTCCTGCATCCGCACCGAATCGGAATCCGGATCAGACAAGATGTCGTTACGACAATCAGCTTCCAAACAGACTTCAAAAAACTCCACACAACCGAGCGAATGTTCTTCACAAGACCACAAATGCCCCTGCTGCTTCAGACAAGAAAAGAAAAAGAAATATAGGAGTAAGGAAAGAGAATCAAGATTCTACAACAACGATGTCACATTCAAAGCTAACTTTAAATATAAAAACACCACAAGACGAACTCATTCTATGAAAGAACATGTAGAAAATAATCGTGTTTCTTCATTACGGCGAGAGACAAAAACTGCACAGACTTTAAGTCTCGTTGTCGGCGGTTTCGTTGCCTGCTGGCTTCCATTTTTCCTTTACTACCTCCTCACCCCTTTCATACCGAGTAATTACGTGAATCCAGTTCTAATGTACATACTTACGTGGTTAGGGTGGTTCAATTCAGCAATAAATCCCTTTATATATGCTTTTTATTCCCCTGATTTTAGAGTAGCGTTCTGGCGGCTCACGATAAAAAAGTGTAAGAAAAATAAACGTTAAGATAGTTAGTTATTTTTCGACTCATAATATGTACTTGCGTAGTTTATATTACAGCAAATAAACGGGAATCAGCAACTGGTAAAAAAAGATCCGAGATAGACTGACAAGTCTCTTTTGCATCTGGTGAACAGTCGATACTCGATCTTATGGAAACAGAATAAGCTTCAAATTTATTTGCAGTAAGATTTGTTCTGTATTTCTTGCAATGCGGATCCGTAAATTATCGAAAACATCTTTCAATACGGTATTTGCATCATTATTTTATCCCTAGCTGCTTCGTCAGATCTCAGTTTTACAAATCCATTGCAAAAAACGTTCTGTGCTTGCTCTAGTTTCATTTTTATGGTTGGATTTCTTATAATTTCCTGGTTCATTTTACTTACTGAAGAACTTGGAAGCCGCCATTTTGAATACGAGTAATAAAATAGTACTTAGATAGTTCACTGTGATATGAAGTTTTATGTTAGCGTTGGCTATTTAATCTCCTACCTAAAGTTGGAAATTGGCAAAAAAAAATCGGCATCGTAAAAAGATTTTGTTGCTGTTGGTATTTTGTTCATTGAGTTATTTTGATTATTTTGAGTTTCAGGTAGCAGTATTTGCGATTCCACAAATAAAAATCTTTTATCCAAATACCTAATCTTTCTAACGTGACGCTCAAAATCAAACTAAATTATTACAAACTGATGTATATTTTGATAAATACGACAAGTAACAACAATAAAAATGATTATAAATATCCCTTCCACTCCACTTGACTGTATTATGGACCTCAAATCACAGTGGATTTAGCAATAAAACAAAAAAAACCTTTTTAGACTAACTAAGAAATATTGTTTGAGGACTCTTTATCTATCAAAATTATGCTGTGGAAATATGGTGACCATTTGTTACCATTATGGATGAATATGAAAAAGTTTAAGTAACTTGTATTTATCTAGTTTTGCAGGTTTTTTTTCTATGTTGTCAAATAATTACTGATGTAAATCATAATAATGTATTACCAATTGCACAAATTGTTTAAGACTAAGCTCAAACTTGGCTCACATGATAATGTTAAAGTGATTGAATTCATTCATTATGTTTGTAGCTAATTGTATCGATTGTGTCAGTGTTAAATGTCCAATAATTAAAATACCTAAATATTTTTATGAACTACCTAGGTTTATCTTTAAGTCTAAATAGAAAATGTAAATGATAAAATTAACTACATAATTATAATTGAAAAAGAACTCTTAATATTTTGATTGCACTGGAATTTGCTGTTACAGTCACATTATGAAGTTAAGGCTGATTTGTTGAAATTATCCAAAGTTCTAAATGAAAATAATACCAAAATAAATTGTAAATGGAATTAGATATAATTAATGTAACAAGTTATGTTCTGTAAATAGAAAATGTTTTGTACTACAATAATAATATCATCTATGTAAACTAAGTCATTCATCACTTACATATATCGATCTCATAAGGTTAAGATTAAAGTTACATTAATTTACTTTACAGTGTTCCGTTTCTGTTAATATTCTGCATTGGTATTAGGTTACACATTAGGTTTTACTATTATAATGATATTTTATATAATAAATAGACCAGATAAAAAGCTTCGCTTACCTCAAGACTTAGAATGCCTTGAAAATAAATGGATTTATTTCAGAGCCCATTTCCGTTGTTACTAGAAACATCTAGAAAATAAATGACATGGATTTGCTTACCAAATAGTTTGTTCAGCAGTATAGGCGTAGACTTTTATCTATTACAAAATAATACGGTGAAAAATGTTTTAGGAGACTGAAATGAGAACATAAATAATAATGAACATTGCTTAATTTAATATTGAAATATGGTATTTATTCAGTGTGCCTAGGAATTGTTCTTTGAAAGTCAGAACGTCAAAATTAAATTCTCGGAAGAAGTAAGAAACAATTTAATAAAGCATTTTTAATTGAAATGTTATCATTAAGAACGCTATCCAATGACATTCCTTATTCAATAACTTGAGATAATATTCATTAAGATCATTACTGAACTTACAAAACTTGACATTTTTATTAAAAAGCTGCTTACGCTAATGAGAAGTGGCCAAGTCATTAATCATTAACGAAGACAGCTTTTGCTAAAAATGGACACTTGTACAAGTGCTAGGAAAAATTAATGAGCATTTAATGGCCTGAAAACATTATACTTTACAGCACAGGCCTATTCATATAAAGTGGAGGAAATAACTACAACCCCTTTGAGAGACCCAATTGTTGGGTCACAGACCATTGTGTCTACGATATTTTTCACCGTAACTACATTATTTTATACATATATTTACGAAAAAAATATCTATGACACTGAAGTCTCGTATTAAGCCAGCACCGTGGTGCTTGTTAAAATAAATTACTTTTCCAGACCGTCACCACTTAATCTATAATTGAAACTGCAGGAAAAAACCGCTATATTAAGGGTACAAGCTACTTGTAATACAGCTCTGCAAACGCTAGATAAAGAAACCATAAAAATAAAAAGCTCTGGACGTGAATGCGAAGCTTCCAACATTAATAAATTCTGGTTAATATCTTACAAAGTAAATTCATCTTACTCGTATTTTTTGTTGTATCATTGAAATAGTTTGTGGATAAAACGAAAAATTCAAATTATGACTTTTTACACTGGATTATCTTTAAAATTGAAATATAAGTAGTAACAGCTTTTGCTGTTACTACATAATGAAATTACGTTTTAATTTCAAACATAAGTAAAAAATAATATATGTACAATAGACTACTACACAAAGTTCGAACAGTGTGTTATTCTGAGAATTTTCTAACAACAATAATTACTTAAGCACACTTTTTCCAAGCTGTAGGTTAGTAACGAACAATAAAATACAAATAATTAGAACAATATTAATACCAGGCACTTAAGCTGAATAATTACACTCACTAAATGACCGACATATAAATTTTAAACAAGCGAATTTGACTAAATAACCCTTGTATTTTCACGAAACTGCCATTAGCGGTAGGAAGCACTTAATTAGCTTTTGAAACAATACATAGAACGCTTTACAGCTGGAAAGTAATAAAGAATATTGTTGTAAAAGAGATACATGCAAAAAATGAAGATAAATTTTCTAGAAATGTTGGAAATTTTGCGGAAAAAAATAAATTGTAGTTCTCTGGGGAATGTGTTGCTTATTTTATTGTACTGCTGTTCATTTTATTGTGTTTTAGCTTGATCATTGTAATTTTTTATGGGCTGTTATGTAGACCGTAATGTGTGGAAATTCGTACTTATGTAGATATGGGTAACAATCTGACTGTTGTTGATTGATTGTGTTTGAATGTAGAAGTTAATTGAGTTTTAGAATTTTTCTAATATCAAAAGGCAAATCTTTTAATCTAATTAATTAATTATGTTTGATGAAGTTACTACCTGTAATATATAATTTACTAATAAAACAAAGAACATTCAAAATCCGATCTGATATTTATATCTGGAATAAAAGAGGAAATGAATGTAGGTAGTCTAGAATAGCCAACTCACTCTAATGAAAATATTTATAGCAAAAATCGATGTCGACCCAAATGCCAATGGAGGAATGTGAAATTTTGTAAAGACTAGACCCGTTTTTGGTAGCCACATCGTAAAATTGACCGAATTCTACAAATATTTTGTTCGTGTTTTGGGGTAATCTACGCATAACTGACACTGATAAAAGAAGCGTACAATTACTTAATATTTATTATGATACCTACGTCATGAAAAAGGTTTTGAGTATGAATGTGGATGGATATAAGAGTAGGGGGAAGACCAAAGAAAAGATGGATGGACTGTGTGAAAGATGATATGACTAAAAAGGGGGTGATTACTGAGCTGACGCCTAATAGAGAAGTATGGCAGAAAAAGACATGTTGCGCCGACGTCAAATAAATAGGGATAAGGGCAGAAGAATGATAGTGTTGTTGAATATGCAGTCGACTAAACAAATAAGTACCTATGCTAGCTCACTTTAATTACTTCTCACTTAACCCATGTTGTGCGTAGGACTGGTCTAGTATTTGACATGAGTTATATCAAAATCAATAAATAAATAAAATTAATTAATTAATTCTTTATTTCACCAAAAAGCACTTAACAATATCCTTATGACTAAAACATAAAAAGGCTTAATACAAAGGTATTTAAATACTCTCGACTCCTAAACTAGCTGTAGGTTCCTGTGACTTAGGAGTCAGTGATTCTCCGTAGCAAAAAAGCCATATATACAATTTGAGTAATTTGAAAAGATTTTACAATTAATGGTGGAAAACAGAATTATAATTTCTTTTTGATTGATTGAGACGAAATTCAAATCTTGTAAAACGCACACTATGTAGGCAGGCATATTAAAAGTTAGGGGATTACATCAATGATAAAAATGCTTGGCTCATTGCTGGTCCTGCTCCACAACCACAACTAATTGATTAACATTTTGAAAATACTGTTGGAGCTGCTAAAAACCACCTTTATATTGTATAAACTCCTTTGTATTACATAATTGCATAGCACAGGTGTGAGTACTATATCCTAAAGAGCTACCATTTACGGGGTAAATATGTCTTTCATTAACTTGAATGTGCCCTGGAGGCTGTGAGTATGTCATGCTCACTCAGATGTCTCGCTGATGGTGGCGCGTGTGTTGGGTCATTTAGCTCCCTTTAAAATGGTTGAGATGAATGGTGCTAATCTATGCGCCATGTTCGTGAACGGACGCCGTCAGTTGGGACTGGTCATATTTTAAGCTGCCATGGCTTATTTTAATTAATTTTAAATTTTTGAATGGTTCTTTGTTTTTATCTTTTTATTACGAACGCTTTTAACGTACACGTCTTTGTACATTGTTCTCTAATTTATAATTTCGACATGAATGATATATTTAATATTATTGTATCAAATTTTGATTTAAAAGAGTGTACGTGGAGTTTCTTGCCCGTTCTTCTCCATAGGTACCTACTACGCTTTGGAATGGGCTGAAGCTAGTTGCTTCATATTTCTGACTAACCTACTTTTTGACAATTCAAAAGTGCCTATAAATGGTTTAATTGAAATAAATGCTTTGAGTTTATAAAGATAAAAATAAACAAAAAAAATAAGTTTACGGAATCTCGCGCACTAGATGGCCACGACCACGACCAGGTCGCAATCCCGCACTTGGTCGCAACGGCCAACTAGCCGCAGACCGGGCCACGGACCACGGACCACGACTACCCGATCGTGGCCGTCTGGTACGCGAGATCCCTAAGTGTGTTATGTCTAAAAGTTATTGCCTGCAAATGTTAATAAAGATGTTATTATTTCTTGTTCTAGTCCCATTTCTTCAGAAAAATCTTAGAAAAGTAGTGGCCTTGCCGGACACATCCGTTTCAGAATTTGAAATTGAATTTCGTTTCAAAAGCTCGTTTTACCGATGAATTGTGAAATCTAGAAACTCAGAATAAATATAACTAAATCACTTTCATTTGGGCGTTTAATTTATTGCTGAGGAAAATGGTTTCAGGCGATGGCCTAAAATTCGCTAAAATGTAACATTAGTTTTAAGCTTTTTTTATATGAATGGCTCAAAACATTAATTTCACTTGACAGTTAGATGATTTGCAGAAACAACAGGTTTTGATTTACGATTATTTTTTCTTTTGTAAAAGAACTATGAAGAAATTGATGGCTAATTATTATGGATCGAGGTCGTTTTTTTGTGTCTAAAATTACTGAATGCGTGCCTTTTAATGAACGAAAGTTATTTAGTATACATATTATTAAAAGCTATCAGATAATGGTGAATCAGTTTATTGAATATATTTGCGAAATTTAATAGCCATTGTGGTCATCACTCCAACAGTCAGATAGGCAGTCGCTCCATGATAAATACTGGCATTTAGCTGCATCCGGTTAGACTGGAAGCCGACCCCAATATGGTTGGGAAAAGGCTTGGCAGATTGATTTGTGGTCATCACCTACAACAATAGTCTGTAAAAACATTTTCTAAACTCACGTGGAGGTTAATATTTTTTATCGTTTGAAAGTACTTAAGGCACGGTCACCACGTGGTTTTCATCAAAAAGAATCCAAGCCCTTCATCTGGGGAAAATGAAGGGATATTGGACTACGTTCAAAAATCATATGATGAAAATCCTTGGCATATAATAATTATGACAACTCGCGATGTCCGGTTGATTTCACTGCTGTCTAAATGTCTATAAATAAAATTAATTATTTTTTAGTGTCAAAGCTTTCCAATTCTTCTCAATGTCATGTTGATCTTTTCTTTCAAACACTCCAAATGTATTAATGAATCCAATATCCAACATACAAAATAATGAATGAAACAGTATTCTAATTTCATTGATGCGAAACTAATTAAGGGGAACAGAAGCCTTTGGTGTGTGAAACTGTAATCAACGTGAAAGGTTAATCAGTTCCGGTGGCGTTTTTCGTTCAGTAAAACAAATAGGGTGACAAAAATGGGGCAATTTTTTCGTAATTTTCTTGATTGGATTAGGCTAATGAAGGTGTTGTCACCCCAATCCGTTCATGGAATTTTAAAAAAGCTAAATAAGGAAGTTTAGGATTTTTTTGCGATTTTTATGTTTTTAGTGTCTACATTTTTTGTTGTATCCCTAATCAGCAATATTGTATTTTTCAACATTTTTTGTGCAACAGCTAACTTTGCAATGAATGATCAGAGGAATTGACCAGAGCGGGGCAATTGCACAACACACTATTAATCGCAATGTAACAATTAGGCAACATTCAAAGCGTTATCGATCAGATGAATTAAAAAAAATTAAAAAATTGGAGGTAATTCCTAATCCGTGTTACGCAAAATTGTGCTAGGATTTGAAAACCGGAAGAAAATTAGGTCAAAATTAAATTATTTAAATGAGGATTGTTGAAACAATGCTGATTTAACTTAACAACGAGTCATTAAGCATTGTAGAATTTGCAAAATTACGGAAATTTTGAACTTAACAATTTGACACGTTAAAGGGAGAAATCTGATATTTGGAAATTATAATTATGATTATCTTTATAATTGGAAGTTGTTTTAATGAGTATTATTGTTATATTGCAGAAAACGGAACGCCAGAAATGAATCATCCTAGTTACTGTAATTAGACTTACAGCGGATTTTACCAATTATACTGAATGCGATCAGCAGGTCTAAACTGTGTTCAAGAGTTGTTTGTCTCTGCATCACCCAAAGGTTGACTGGTAGAAAATGCCTTTGGCATTAAGTCCACCTCTATACATTTGTGTGCTTGAAGTATTAAATAAATAAATAAGACCTGTCAGTGTCATAATTGCTGTGGAATATTGACACTGACAGCTATTGAACGCAGTTTAGATGCGCTGATCGCGTTTAGTTTCATTGGTGTAATTGGCTCTTAGATTGTAAGATATTTTGTATTAGGCAATTAATATAAATAATGTATACGTAAGTAGTTGTTTAGGACTACGAATTTTGTTATAAAACATTTCAAAAATAAAGAAATTAATGAAAAAACTGCTAAATCATTTTCTGTCCCAAACATTAGCTAGCCCGACTGCAAAAAGGTTATTTTATGCTTACCTTAGCACACAGAAAAAGGTTACCTGCGCTCGAGTGGAAATGGTTACCAACATAGATGAAAATTTCTAGGATACACCAAATGTATTTAGAAACACTTTAGTTCCAATCCCACGTAGAGTACCTCAATTTTACATATAAACCTTATGTACAATATACAATCTAATACTAAAAATATAGCGTCGAAAAATTCAAAGCAAAATGCAAAGCGGCCAGTCTCTTGGATTCATTACCAGTTCACAGTGATGCGGATGAATTTATCGACGCCATATTTTAGTTTGTTTAGTACTTAGTTGTATACACATAGTTTAGATAGTATTACATTGTATATTGTGTATAATTTCTAGGTAAATAAAAAATACTTATATGTAGGTACTAACTTTAATAATAGTCCTCTAGACCGAATTTCGGCCATAGCGACCGATCTCAGAGGAGACCATCCTTAGGCGCGGGAGATAATTATTATAGTACAAGTGTGTGCGCAGACACAGGTGTACTCTCTCTTCGCTCACTCTCATGGTCCGATGGGACGGCAATCCGACACGACCGGAAAGAGAATTGATTCTAGTCGCCCCTTCCAAAAGGTAGCTTTCGCATGGAGAAGAATGGAAAAGAAAGCACGTTAAAGCGTTGGTACTAAGTGTATACAGTATTCCAATAAAATATGCGCTTCGGGATTCATCGTTTATCTTCGCACGATGATGAAATCTAATATAGAGCTGTTACAAAAATGGTAGTACTTATTTTGTATTATTATGTTTACAAAATTATAGAGTACCAATCATAACTAATTCCAAAAAACTTATCAAAACTTTTGAATGACAATCTGAGACCGGGTCAGGGACCCAACTGAGAAAAAACTTGATAGAAAAGCGAAATTTTAGGTGCACTAATCAAAGCGCGATAGTACAAAACTTAGAAACATCTCCTCTGCGGCGGATTACACAGTGATGCGACGTTCCTGCTAATTCGGAAACACTAAGACTACCGAAGCGCGGGTCTGTTCTGGTTTACCTGTACCTACGTATCACGGAAGTAGGTAGGTATCAGAACAGAAGTGCTATTTAGACCTATCAACGTACAGTGAAGATGGCAGCAATTGCAGTTCAGGATAGTTTATCTTGAACGAATAAAGTAACTCAAGAGTTACAATCGTCCGGCTTCACCTGACTTGAGTTGACTAAACTACTTAAAACTGAGGGTTAAATTCTCACGATGAAGAAAATATTCATGTGACCTACAATATTTTTGATATTTATTTTCTTATTAGATGTATTTGATACAAGAAGAAATAATAAAACCTGAGCAAGTGTAGGTCGTACGTGCATGTTTAAAAATGCTTTCATGCCAACATACCGTTGTATTAAAGAAGCTTTTGAGTGCACGAATTGTAAATGCGAGCTACGAGTTCGTATGATTCTTTAAATCAGCTTTCTTTAAAAACGAACTGTTCTTACAATTTATCTTTTCTTTAGCAGAACCAGTGTTGGCATGAAGAATCATATTTAAAGTCTCAAACTCAAACTCAAAGCATTTATTTCAAATAAACCGTTTACAGGCACTTGAATTGTCAAAGAGTCAGTTAGTCAGAAAGTTGAAGCTAGTTGCCCATTCAAAAACGTAGATCTCTGTGGAGAAGAACGGGGAAGAAACTTATTGGACACTTTTTTATATCAAGATATTACAAAATCCTGGGTACATTATTATTTAACAAAAACATTATTTTAAACACGCCTTCTGCGCAGGTCATGATTGCTTTGCTCAAAAACCCATATTCACCCACTTTGACGTCGGTCACATCGAAACAACCCTATTAAAATACTAAACCGTAAACCAACGTGGTAGAATGCCCTAAATTCTATAAATCATTTACATTTTATAATATTGCTTGTAAAAATATTTGGGCGTGATCAAAAATAATGACCTAGAGCTTATCCAAATGATGTTAGTTTGAATCCCTACAAAACCAACGGTAGAATGCCCTGAATTCTATAAATCATTTTCATTTTATAATATTGCTTTTAAAAATATTTGGGCGTGATAAAAAATAATGACCTATAGCTTATCCAAATGATGTTTGAAGAAAATATTGTTTTGCGGAGGCAAGTTTAATAAAAAAGTAAACTAATCTGAAAAATAAAAACGTTTATCCAACGTTTAACTTAGACACCATCCCCTTTATTTATAAACGCTGCTTAAACTTAAGTAATGATTAGCGCCTGTTTAACCATACATTTTTGGCGTTTAAACTTGAGTGTTTAAAGTTTGACGTCACGGTTGGCGCAGTGGTTAAGCGATTGACTGCTGCGCTGCGTGTCGCGGGTTCGATTCCCGCACGGAACAAATATTTGTATGACCTACAAGTAGTTGTTCCGGGTCTGGCTGTTTGTGTATGTGAGTATAAATGTTTGTAAACGCACCCACAATACAGGAGAAATTCCTAGTGTGGGCAACGTTTTTTAAAAAAGAAAGAAAGATACGTTTCTTAACTTTAAACAGCGTTTATGAATAAGAGGGCAATTTATAAGCGTTTTAATATTTTTTTGTAAGTTTCTTAATACTAAAATTTGGTTATTATAAGTTGGGGGATACATTACTGATAAAAATGCTTGGCTCGACGCTAGTCCTTGTCCACAAGGGCGCATAAACTAATTTATTTGCATTATTAAAAATTATCTTTGCATTGTATAATTATTCGATTTCTTAGTATTGTATAATTGCATAGCACATATGTGAGTACTGTGATAATGTACCTAACTATTATAAAGCCACCATTTACTGGGTACGTCAATACTTGTCATGCTCACTCTAATGTCTCGCTGATGGTGGCGCGTGTGTTGGATCATTTATCTCCCTTCAAAATGGTTGAGCTGTATGGTGTTAATCCATACGTCAGGGTGAACGGGCGCCGTCAGTAGGGACTGGTCATCTCTTAGCTGCCACGGTTTATTTTAATTGAATTGATTTTTTTTAATGCTTTTTTAATATTTTTACTACATATTTTTTGCCAGCGACTTCGCCCGCGTGCATGTCGGAAATTATCCCACGGGAACAAACCACCGGGATAAAATACACTCTATGTCCTGTTCTAAATCATGGTCTACCCGTGTGTCAAATTTCATCCAAATCCATTCAGCCGTTTTATCGTGAAAGCGTAACAAACAAACAAACAATCCACCGTAACAGGTTGTACGTTGATGACCCTTAATTACTTAATAATAAAATCGTAGCGAATTCAAAACTAATAATAATAAATAATTAATAAATATTTATTATGAAACACACAAGATTCATGATTCACAAGAGCAGATTTAGGAAAAAAAAAAAAACAAGGTATAATTACATAAATCTACACAGATCATGTAACCCTGTCTCCTAAACTGCACATTGAGAAAAAGTAATTGCTTGAAAATATAGTTTTTAGAATTTTTGTCTTTTTAACCGACTTCCCAAAAAGGAGGAGGTTATCAATTCGGTTGTATTTTTTTTTTTTTTTTTAATGTATGTTACCTCATCATATCTCCGTCATTTATGAACCGATTTTGAAAATTATTTTTTTATTTGAAAAGATACACTTTCCGATTGGTCCCATTTTTATCGATATTTAGTTCTGATGATGGAATCCATGAGGAATTGAGGGAACTCTTCAAATATTATAGGCACACACATAGCGATTTAGGTATTTTCAGCTACAAGTTAAGCATTTGCATTCAGAAATTATCATTTAGTGAAGTGGAACTGATGAAGAAGACCACAGATTGCCATCGGAATTAATCAATGATAGGTATTCCACAGGTGGCGCCATTTATGAACCGATTTGGAAAATTATTTTGTGATTTGAAAGGATATACGGCCAGATTGGTCCCAATAAAAAAAAAATCAGTTCTGATGATGGAATCCATGAGGAATTGAGGGAACTCTTCAAATATTATAGGCACACACATAGCGATTTAGGTATTTTCAGCTACAAGTTAAGCATTTGCATTCAGAAATTATCATTTAGTGAAGTGGAACTGATGAAGAAGACCACAGATTGCCATCGGAATTAATCAATGATAGGTATTCCACAGGTGGCGCCATTTATGAACCGATTTGGAAAATTATTTTGTGATTTGAAAGGATATACGACCAGATTGGTCCCAATAAAAAAAAAATCAGTTCTGATGATGGAATCCATGAGGAATTGAGGGAACTCTTCAAATATTATAGGCACACACATAGCGATTTAGGTATTTTCAGCAACAAATTAAGCATTTTCATTCAGAAAGTATCATTTAGTGAAGTGGAACTGATGAAGAAGACCACAGATTGCCACCGTAATTCCTCAATGATAGGTATTTCACGGGTGGCGCCATTTATGAACCGATTTGGAAAATGATTTTCTGATTTGAAAGGATATACGTCCAGATTGGTCCCATTAAAAAAAAACAGTTCTGATGATGGAATCCATGACGAATTGAGGGAACTCCTCAAATATTATAGGCACACACATAGCGATTTAGGTATTTTCAGCAACAAATTAAGCATTTGCATTCAGAAAGTATCATTTGGTGAAATGGAACTGATGAAGAAGACAGATGGCCACCGGAACTACTCAATGATAAGTATTTCACGGGTGGCGATAAGATATCTCGATTAAGATAGTTAAACGACAGTGAAGCACGTTTAAATAAATAATTCTGATGACCATCAAACTGATCTGAAAATGAAGCCGGAAGGACGGCACCGGAACTCCGTCATAAAACAATGTATCCTAGCCGTGTTTGGGCTTATTCGAATTGCCATGAGATGTACTCTGGCTATAAATGATTTTAACGGTAGTATCCCGGCATCAAATTGCGCTACTTAAGTCGTATGTTATGTGTGGCCTTGATTGACAGAAGACAGATTTTGTAGCCTCGTTATTTCCGTCAATGATCTGCGGCCGTGTGGTCGCTTTAATAATTTGTTGGCGTCCAACTCTGATAAAACTATGCCTTCCAAACTTCTGACACGACTAAGCGCGACGTATATTTGCTCTTTTGCAAAATCGATCACAGCTCTTTCGGGGGTGGTAGCCTGTAATTTATGGACTGTGACCGCCCAGCTTAATATTAGAGGCAGCATACGCTCCACATCTCCGTAACCCCTTGCCGCCTGGAACGTAGTGCTTGTTGGTGGTATGGGTCTCACTTTGAAAACTTTAAATTAGCATATCTTTTTATTGTATGAGACGATTGCAATGAAACAAAAACTAAATGTTACATCGTGATAATATTATATTTACAATTTTAATAGGACTGTAATTAAATTTCAAAAATGTTATTTCTGTTAAATTTAATGTAGAAAAATATATTCCAAAATGTGTACCATTTTGGGCCAATAGATGTCATTGAGATGCAAAAAAATTTGTAACCCCCTTTCTACACTTTCAAGCCAGTTTTGAAAAATGTATGATTCCATCTTTATTATTACTTAGATAAGTTTATACCACGTTTTCTAAACCAAATGAATAATATCTTTCATACAAACCGTATCCCCCCTTTTCACCCACAAAAATTTCAATCATTCCACTTTGCCCCATCAAGTCGCCCCACTGGTGGGGCAAATGCATTCTGCCCCATGGCATGGATTCTTCCCCACAAGGGTTGGCACCTTAGAATTTGTGTAAGTAGGTATTTAATATTTGATTAGAAAAGAAAGAAATTTATATGTAAGTAAAATATAACTAGGACTTGTATTTAGTAGATTTTATTTTATTTGTAACAAATCGTGTAATTAACGTATGATTTACAACCCGATTCCTTCCAGAAACGACTAGTAAATAAAAATTAATAATAAAATAATAATACCAGCCTATTACTGTCCCACTGCAGGGCAAAGGCCTCTTCTCATACAGAGAAGGAACGAGCACTGATCATCACGCTTGCTCAAAACGGGTTGGTGATTTCAGACTAATATTAACTATAAGTCCATGTTTCCGCACGATGTTTTCCTTCACTGATGTCAATAATGTCCAAGATAAACTCAGAAAGTTCATATGAATTGAAATAGTCACATTAGAACCCACAACCTCATGCATGAGAGGCGAGGCCTTAACCTCTGGGCCATCATAACATATTAAATTACCAAAAAATATATATTTTACTTAACTATAAGTACATTTCTTTCTTTTCCAAACAAATATAAAATACGAGCATACCTACCTACACATTTCTAAGGTGCCAACCCTAGTGGGGCAGAATCCATAAAGATTTTAGACTAGTGGAATCTGCCCCACCAAGTCGAACTAGTGGGGCATATTCCACTGAAAATTTTTAGGCATTCCTCTTTGCCCCACCAGCGGGGCGCTTGGAATGATTCGTTAATTTTTGAAAAATCTTTTGATATGTTTCCATTATTCGACTGGTATACGAATTTGTGCGGGGTAGGTATAAACACAACTAAAAAGTGAAAAATAAAAACTTTTTTACAAAAAAAAAACAACCGACTTCCAAAAAAAACACTTAAAAGAGAAAAATAACTTGAATTTCGGAAGTAGGTGGCAAAAACGAAAATACAGATTCATATAGTTATATTTTAAGATGGTTCGCAGTTTGCATAGTTGAAGCCGTGATATAGTTTTATCCCTAGGGAAATAGTTATGAATTGCTTTCATATATATTACGGTAGGTATATTTTACTATATATGTATCTAATAAAATACTATTGTTTTTGCCACCGACTTCCGAAATTCAAGTTATTTTTCTCTTTTAAGTGTTTTTTTTGGAAGTTGGTTGTTTTTTTTTGTAAAAAGGTTTTTATTATCTGTTTGTCTGAATGTATGTTCCAGCATCACGCAAATACTACCGGATAGATTTTGTTAAAACTTTGCATAGATATTCCCTATATTCTGGTTAGTCTATTCTAACTATAATAATATTATAAATGCGAAAGTGTGTTTGTTTGTTTCTTACGCTTTCACGCTAAAACTGCTGCACAGATTTGGATGAAATGTGGCACATGACCTGGATTAGGACATAGGATACTTTTATCCCGATATTCCCACGGGATCGAGACTTATGCGGGTAAAACCGCAGGGCGCAGCTAGTAGGCTATAAATTATACGCTATTTGCTGCTTTACGTTCGTAATCCTAACTTACTAACTAATATTATAAATAAAGAAGAAATAGTAGTATTAGTAGTATTTTTCTTTCTTTCTTTCTTTCTTTAAATGCGAAAGTGAAAAAAATTCTATTATAAGGTGACTATTAATGAGAAACCCGTTTGTTTACAATCTACTGTGACCTATATTATTTTAGTGATAGCTGTTCGTCTGAATGAATGCAAGAGTCAATGTATCAGTGTTATACCATTTGGTAGTAAATGCAGGAACGCAGGAGTTCCATAATTACGTTCGTAATCCTAACTTACTAACTAATATTATAAATAAAGAAGAAATAGTAGTAATAGTAGTATTTTTCTTTCTTTCTTTCTTTCTTTAAATGCGAAAGTGAAAAAAATTCTATTATAAGGTGACTATTAATGAGAAACCCGTTTGTTTACAATCTACTGTGACCTATATTATTTTAGTGATAGCTGTTCGTCTGAATGAATGCAAGAGTCAATGTATCAGTGTTATACCATTTGGTAGTAAATGCAGGAACGCAGGAGTTCCATAATTACGTTCGTAATCCTAACTTACTAACTAATATTATAAATAAAGAAGAAATAGTAGTAATAGTAGTATTTTTCTTTCTTTCTTTCTTTCTTTAAATGCGAAAGTGAAAAAAATTCTATTATAAGGTGACTATTAATGAGAAACCCGTTTGTTTACAACCTACTGTGACCTATATTATTTTAGTGATAGCTGTTCGTCTGAATGAATGCAAGAGTCAATGTATCAGTGTTATACCATTTGGTAGTAAATGCAGGAACGCAGGAGTTCCATAATTCACTAAAAACGAAAAACTTCGCAAGCAATTGGAAATTGCCAGTGAAGGCTGCGGGTGTGCGGACGGTGAGCAATGGCGGACGGTGAGCAATAGGTAGCTCGCCGTCCGATAAGGACCAGGCCCGGGTCGACGGCGCGTTGTGTTCCACGCGCGCCTCAAAGAGATGTCAGCAAGTGAAGGGGTCCGATAGGACCGATGCCTGCCGGGGATGCGGGAAAGTCCGAAGTCCGAAAGGGATACCGTGGCCCCTGGTAACGTACAGGCAACGGAAGGAAAACGGGTGGGTTTTAGTCAGTAAGAGTCTGACATGCCCTCCTGCTCCGCCAAGAGCGGGAGAAGTTATTTGATAATTTCCAACCAAAAAAAAAAAAAAAGGCTGCGGGTGTCGACCTCAGGACGAGCTGCTTCTCACACGGACAACTCTACATTACAACTATTTTCTTAATGTCCCTCGGATATCATCGCATTTCCGAATACAAACAGCTTTCCTCCCATTTTTTAAATAAATTAAGTTAAAAGAGTATTAACGACTCTCACCGTGAAATCTTAATGGTTGTTTTCCTGCAGCGAAATGGTTTTGTAATACAATCGTTATATAAACAAATAAAATATTAGAAAAAAAATTGTGTTGTTGCGTGCAATCTTCTTTTGATGCTTCTTCTGATTCTTCTGATTTTGAGTATTACCTACAAGTTACCTGTTACTATTGATTGTCACGTTTTCGAGTTGATGAATATTTTTTAAATTATTTTAAAACAAAAACATCTTTATTTTTTTACTTTTACCGTATGCTTCGAAAGTACTCCTTATGGCAAGTTGTTCTGTCGCAGGAAAACAACCATTAATATTTTACGGTGTATACTTCCAAGTCGATTGAGAGCGTCCGGTCTGCACCAAGTGCAAAGAGCAACTGATAACTGACGAAACACGAAGTTTGCCGAGGGACATTAAGAAAATAGTTGTACTGTACGTTCCTTGCCAGTCCTGAATCTCTTTATATTTTGGCTGCTGAGACCAAAACTACAAACGTAGTATACAGTTGTAAGTTTTCTAAAAATGTGGCTTTTATTTTAATACAGACGCCAACAGGTCAACCTACCCGAAATTGTCAAATTTTCCCAATCAACTTTGAACCTTACGCTATAGTCATAAAGTTGAAAATCTATTAAAGAAATTTGACAGATTGTAGTAGGTGGATGTGCTAGCGTCTGTACATAGTGGTGTCTTTCGAAGTCTATGCGAATGAAGACGTGGGTAGAAGATCTGAACAAGCCGTTTACATTTTTTTGTCAGCTCAACAAATAAGTACATACCTACTCAATTTACATCATTCGTTTAGGCCCTTTAAATAGGTATGAACTTTGGCATTTCAACAGTTTTATTAAGAGCTCTTTGAAGAAACCTAACCTAGTCGTTAAAGGCTTTTATTTGTTTGTTTATGTTTACTAAACAGTTATTTTATAACATATGGTATTTATAGAATATGGAATAACTAAGTGAATTTAATAAGTAAATCTACGTACATATTATACTTATTGCCTATGTTTTGAAAGAATAAATAACCTAAATGTGTCGCACATATTGTAGAGTCAAGGAATAAATATGACATAACATCACGCCTTGTTGTGCCGAAGGTTTGGGCAGAGGTCTACCTGTAGTACACCCACATTTCACCAGTTATGTTTAAGTCCCCACCCTTAAATATGACCACACACTTCTGATACACGCTGTATAACTGTCATGGTTTTGGTGAAACCGAACACTTTGTACGCAAATCCGACTCGAACTTAGCCGATTTTAATCGGTGCTATAATTTCTTCAAGCAGCCGATAAGTCCTAAATTATTATCTATGCCAGCAAAATTTTAGGCCTTGTCGGCTTTTCAGGCTTCAAGCGATGTTAGAACAAGATCTTGATAGGCATAAAAATCTTGTAATTTTATCTTTAAAGACACTAAGGACTTATTAGCGTTCTTTGTAAAGAAAAGATTTTACAGTCAGTTTACTTTTCATAAGAGACTAGCTTCTGCCCGCAACTTCATCGGTGTGAAATTTGTTTTAACATAAAATTCGCCTGCCCGCGTTAGGGTCAGTTCACACTGAGATGTGACGCGATGCGACGATGCTTGAAGAGGCCAGTGGTTGCGAGACGCTGCGCTGCGCCACTGTTGCACGCCGCGCCTACCTGCGAAGCATCGCTGCTTCATGATGCATCGGGCTACGCCACGAGGCATCTCGAGGCGCAGCGCGACGCCACGAGGCATCGGAATGTTTATCTTTTTAAGTAACGTAATATTATTAGTAAAGTAATATTTAGTTATATTTTTGCGACGCTGCGCGCACTTTTTTAAACAACTTGATACAACTATCTTAAAAAGTGCGCGCAGCGTCGCGTCGCGTGACGTCTCGGTTTGAACTGACCCTTATTACCTCGTTTTCACTTAGCGTTCTTTTGACCTGTCTTTTTTTCTTTTTGCTCGGCTTCTTAGGGTCGGTGCTTCGCAGCGTGTTGTTCTGAAGAATTGGACTATCAAATTAAAAGAATTTGTCAAATCCAACTGTCAGTTCCAGAGATTAGCGCGTTCAAATCAAACGACCAAACAAACTCTTCAGCTTTATTATGTTTTATTACTAGCTGCGCCCCGCCGTTTCACCCGCATTAGTCTCGATCCCGTAAGAATGTCGGGATAAAAATGTATTTTGTGTCGTTCTCCAAGTCATAGGCCACCCATGTTCCAATTTTAATCCAAATCCGTTCAGCCGTTTTAGCGTGAAAGCGCAACAAACAAACAAGCTCACTTTCGCATTTATAATATTACTAGCTTTCGCCCTCTGCTTCGCCCGCGTGGTTGTCGGAAAATATCCCACAAGAACGTATGACTAGGATTCAGAGTATCCTATGTCCTTACCCAGGTCAAGGCATATCCGTATGCCTTATCCCTACAAACAGATTTATTAACTGCCTGTTACATTTTCATGCCGTAACGGCTGAACGGATTTAGATGAAAGGTAGAGAATAGGTAAGAGGATGGCCATGACCTGAGTTACGACAAAGGATACTGTGAATCCCGGTAGTGTTCCTGTGGGATAATTTCCGGCCTCCTTGCGGGCGAAGTAAAAGCTAGTATAATATTATAAATGCAAAATATTGTTTATTTGGATGTTTTTTAGTCAATCACACAAAAATGGCTGAACTGATTTGGACCATTGTCGGTACATAGATAGCTTATAACCTGAATGAACACATAGGATATCCAACGTTTAATCCTGGTAGTACGTTAGTTACCGTGGGATTTTTTCCGACATCCACGCGGCTGCCGCGTTCAAAAACTAGTATAAAAATAAATAAAGAAGCATTTTACCTTGGACTTAACGGGTAAAACCTATTGTGTCCAGGATGAAAAAGAATGGAAGTTCGTTAGAAAAAGTTCTCGTTTGACACACAATCCGGAGGAGCGTGACTCGAGGAGTATGACGTTGTCATATCTAGCGTATGATTTTTGGTAATGTAAGAGGGAACAAAGGAATTGTATCACTCGGACACAGTATAATAAGTAACAGTATTATATCTCGGCAGTGACCTTCCGCGTCCGTGCGTAACTGCCGCGCACTCGATACTGTTGCGTACTGATATACACTGAGATTTCGAAGCGCGTCGTTTCGGTCGTTTTCTTTTAAGATGTAATACTGTTACGTATTTATACTGTGACTCGGAGGTTTGTAAACCGGTTGTGCTCTTTGGTCTTGGCATGTAAAAGGTAGAGGAATATCCTTCAAAACTCGGTAATAAAGGGTTTGATCTTACGAACAATGAAAGCACACAGACGTGAACACGGGAAGTTATTAAACATTTCAAAACGGAACACAGCTACGCTGCTTGGCGGCAGAAATAGGTTAGGTCTACCGGGTTTGATTCCCAGTGGGGGCAATATTTTCTGCTCGGTTTGGTTGTTTGGTCGGACTTGTTCTAAGTCAACCTGGCTAGCTACCACCATCTTATTTAAGTCTGTCCCCATAGCAACAATGTTAACAGCATTGTTGTGTTTCGGTAATTAGAGGTAAGATAGCCAGTTCCTCTGTGGTTGATTCTGGGTGAAGCTCGTTTCCACCTTCGGCCATCAGGTGAGATGCAGGTCATGGGGTTCCCAGTAGCAAAAAACCCTGGCGAGTTCCTTCACAAAGGCATAACATAACATCACGCCTAATACAGGCGTGCAACCCCCCAAAGAGTTAGGCAGAGGTATACCTATAGTACACCCATATTTCGCCAGGTATGTTTAAGTCCCATGTAATAGAGGGCGAGCCTTTTGCCACCCACCGGCCACAAATCAAGACTCCGGGCTGCTATTGAGAAACTCCAGATAGAAAATCCCAATAACACTGTGTCTGACTCGGGATTCGAACCCAGGACTTCATGCTCAGCAGTAGCGCTTGCTGCCTCTCAGACGAACGAGGCAGTCAGTCTTTAACAAGGAGCACACTTTGACACGCATGTAAGCTATTATATACTAATCAATTCCCAACATTTGCATTCTTTTATTATTGAAACAACACAAAAAATTACCTTTTAACGTTATAACATCGCGACGATAGGTCGTAGTGGAGCAAATGAAAGATGAGTGGACTGTATAACATGTAGATATAATGAGAAAAATATGAATTACAAACGGGGTCGGTTATAAAGCAACAAGAAAATATGGACAATAATAAAAACGCGTAAGCGCAGCCGTGCGTGGAGGTGTGCAACAGCTGACTGTGTGGGACGGGGGCCCGCCTTCCGTCGTGCGGCCGACTGACTCGCCACTGTCCACGCACCCCTCGTTCACTGCTGCCAGCGCGCGGCGATGTTGAGAGTAGCGGTCTCAACACATATTTAGGTATAACCCTCTCCAACCTCACCTTTACCTAAAAACAGTGAACTATGAACGAAGTAGCCAAAAAAAACTCTATTTGTTCCAAATGTAACTAATTCAGGAAAATAAATGGCTCTTTCGGGCTACGATTGGCCAAAGTCTGTTAGCTGAAAATAGCCGCGTTTAAGACAACGACGTTCTTACCTAGCTATCAACGACATTATAGCTCAAGAAACTTATAAAAGATTGTAGGTCCTATGTAAGTTAAAGAGATAATATTAATTATAGTTGATCGCTGATTATTCAAATCGCCGGCGAGTACTCGTTGGCCGCAGCGACCCGAAATATCAAAGAGAGAACTCACTTAGCGACGCTCGCTCGGGCAGAACACTCGCTGTGAGACTCACGCTTGGTATACCTACATACTCATACCATCGAGTAGTCACTCGTCGCCGTCTGGCACTTGCTACTCGTTGCTCGCCAACTCGTTTTTAGTTCGTATCTCTACTCGCTTCTCGTTGATAGCCGGCGGTAGAACAGGTGCCTTATTCTCTTCAGTCGGCTATTGTTACGTTGTCAACGCGAACCTATTGTTGTAAAAATAAGCGCAATCTTTATAGGGAGGATTGACCGGCCCTTTGGTTCTGTGATATTAATTTTTTTTGGTGTATACAGGATATAAAAGAGCTTAGCTTGAGTTTTTGTTTTATTTAAACAGGGCTAGATTAGAGGAAATAATTATTCTTAAATAATAAATTAACAATTCTATTACTCTTCATTTTAATTAACAGCAGTTGTTATTGTATTGTGTCTCTGATACTTCTTCTTTTAAACAACGATTCCGTAGACAATAGTCTCAATTCGGCTAAAACATTTTAACTCCTAGCAACTCCATTAAAATACTTAATTGTTTTAATGGACCGAGGTAGGTAATAATTTAATTCTTGGTATTTGTGTTACTTTATTGTACAATCCTATGTTCTATTTTTAGGCTCTTTCCCAAATTATCCCATAGATTATCAAGCTTTATTTTAAACAACCTGTATAACTGGAGTTTATTTGATTTTATTGGGACTCCAAATGGTGCTTTCTGTTTTGCATTCCACCGCTTTTATTTTTTGTCTATATTACAATGTTGGCAGGTCAGGGTTAATGGTTTCCGTACACAATAGAACGGGTTAACTTTGTTCCATCATTCACTGATGAAATGTCGTCAATTTCATCGTGTAGGAAATAATGTGTCATTGTGATGCTGGTCCTGCGGACCCTTGTCAACTCGTTAGCTTTGAATGTGCTGATTGACATGCAGCGATTTTTATATATTAGGATTGTTGACACTGAATATAGCTTTAGTTTTACTTATAAATATCAAGCGTGTGTCCTATTTTAACCGACGAAAAAGGAGGGGGTTCTCTCTCTGAAGTTGAAGCTCCTAAACTAATTTATGTAACAAAATTTGAGGCGGCGCCAAACACACATTCAACGAAGATCCATCAAGCTACCATTTTACGCTAAAAGTAATTAATTTGTTTGTTTGGCGACGCCTCAAAATTGTATTATTTGATATTCCTAACATTTTAACAAGTAATACTAATAAGACAATGTGTGAGTTCAAGTAATCACAGAATGTAAAATTAATGTTATAAAAATAATACTACACAATTAAATTAGCAGCCAGTTAGATTGTGTCTAGATTCTAAATTGTCATATGGAGCAGAACCAGCATGTTTCCAAGGATTTTTATCTTGTATATAATCCTCTAATTTGTAATAATATGCTTGTTAACAAAGTATATTATATGAGTTTTAGATTTTCTAATTCTAATATATCACAAGGTATTCTGTTGTAACATTTAACACAGCAACCCATAAAATAGAATTATAATTATGTTCTTTAGAAAGTCTGAAAAATGGTTGATCTATTTTATCTTTATGTCTAGTATTAAAATTATGTCTATCACTTATTTTATTAATTAAAAAGATGTAGATTTTTTCTCACATACATACATAATATTTTCATAAATGAATTGGCAAGGTACCGTCATAATATTAATCTTTTTAAATAGTTCCCTGAGAGATTCGCGACGACGTAGATAACAAATGGCTCTGACGGCTCTCTTTTGTAAAATAAAGATGGATTCAATGTTAGCAGCCCGACCCGTATTATGGTGTGGAAGTAGCTAAAATAGACCAAACGCGCGGTTTCTACATCTGTTAACTGTCTTATCTTTTTAACAGCATAAGCGGCCGAGCTTAGCCACCCTGCGAGAGATGTTATATGGGGTCCCCATTGTAATTTCTCGTCTAGCGTGATTCCGAAGAAAACCGTTTGATTAATAAATTCCAGTTTTTCTCCATTCCATATGATGTCACATTCGTTACTTTTAACATTTGGTAATTTAAATCTAATGCATTTGTTTTTTTTTTATTATTTAGTACCAAATTATTTACCGTAAACCAATCTTAGACCTGAACAATAGAGCTATTCACATCGTCAAGATTTTGTGACCGTCGGTTTATTTTAAAGATCAATGATGTGTCATCTGCAAATAACACCGTCTTCGGTTGATTTTGAAATAATTGGGTGAAATCATTAATATAAACTAAAAAGAAGAATTGACCCAATATCGAACATTGAGGAACGCCCATTACCATTTCAAACCCTAATGAGTTTGTGCCGTTGACTTGAACTTTAACCTTTCTATTTTTCAGATATGATCTTAGCAAATCAAGAGCTGTATTTCTAATCCCATAGTGCTCCAGTTTCAACAGAAGTGTCTCATGGTCTACGCAATCAAACGCCTTCGAGAGGTCGCAAAAGATTCCAATGGCATCTTGTGCTTCTTCCCATGCGTTAAAAAATAATTAAATTTGTGTAGCTAAGTACACTTGGACTTACAGTTAACGTCTTTGCGGTTGGGGTTTCCCTCACCGATGTCAGTAACGTACAAGATAGATTCAGAAACTAAATATGAATGGAAGGGGTCACTTGCTAGGATTTGGAACCACAACGTCGTGCAAGAGAGGCGAGGCCTAAACCACTGGGCCATCTCATTGGGTCACCCAACATAGTAGTTGGAAAAACGCTAGGCAGATGATGATGCATTAGCTTCTCATTCATACAGGTAACATGGCCCACAGTAAAAGATGGCCCATTGTGTGCGTGGAGATGGCCTAACTTCCACAGAATCATAAATATGACCCTTATCTTAATGTCCTACAGTTATATATTACAGCGCTCAATTCTCACAGTTAACTTTTAAAAGACACTTGCGCTGCTTAAGCCATTTACAGACTCCTACATTAAGATTATAGACGGAAAGTCTATGAGAAATTGCTTTTTAAGTAAAAATAATAAGTTTTTACTTTGTATGGTGGTACAGTACACCGCATATCTGTGGTAACACTTGCAAAAAGAAAGAAAGTATTTTTTTTTTCTGGCAATCTATTGTAACGAATCTACTGCTTATTAAAATAAAAGGGAAAGTAGACAAGTTAACAATATATAATTTGAGGTAAAACACAGAAAAATAATTAAAAAAAAAATAACCTAACCTACCTAGCGCTCTCAGAAAAGAAAATATTTACAGAGGAAGTATGTTACGGCTTTCAGGTTCGAGTCGTCCTGTCAGTTCTGAAACATCCAGATTCGTTTCCCAGATAAATCTTGATAAATTCACAGGCAATGTAGAAGACGTCAGGCCTCGTTAGCTCTGAGGCCTGAAGATCCGCTTCCCAGTCTCTCAGACAGACCAGTCAGGACTTAGTAGTGGAAGGTCCTCCTGGCAAGAAACGTAGTCCCGTGAAGACAGAGTATGATTTCAGGGTGAAATGTATATAGACCAATTTGCAAGACTTTTCTTGAGGAGATGTTTCCTTGAGCGCTTCCAGATCAGCTCTGCCGAATGGGTCCGTAGTCCCTCTGACGTTAATTTTTCAAATTATCTTTTTCTTGTTCTTTCAGAATTTAATTTCAAATTCAGAGATCGAAAAGGGCCAGACATATTCGTACCAAAAAACCTCTTTGATGAATTCTGAGAGCGTTTCAATTATTATTATAAAATGTAAGTTAGGATACAAATATTTTACAGTAAACAATTATAATTGCCTATAAAATACCATATTTGAGCTAAACATATTGATAAAAATAATTCAAATTATATAAATCAAAAGTAACCTTCATGGACTAAGCCAGTAAGAAAACTAGAGAGAAAATTAGAAGAAAAAATAATGACAGCTTGACAGCCTGACGTAAATGTCATAACATTGAAAAATATGAAAATTAAAGAAAACTAATCGTTTTAGAACGATTCGCAAAATAATAATGCAAAATCAATAAACGAGTATAAAACATAATATTAATGAATGTATAGTGTAAGTATATGATGTAGTGTCTGTAGTATGTAGATACTATACTATAAACACTAAAAAAATCGGCCACAGGGACGTGGGCGTGTGGGACGACGCCTAATGAAGATTTCCGTAGTTGGCATATTTTTTTCCCAAAAACATACTTAACATTGTAGTTGAAAAACATGTTTTCCCATACATCGATATACTTCACGGTCAGTTCTTCAACTGCAAATGTAAGTATGTACTCGCAAAAAAAAAAAAGTGATAAAACTACAAATTAACGATTTTCGGACTTCTTCCTTTACTTGTGATGTGAGACCTTGATTCTAAATTTCATGATTCCATGATTATCAACGAGAAGTACCCGGAAGGTTAATTTGCGAGTATTAAAATGTATCGCATAAATGGCCCTACTTTTTTATTGCGTTGGCTTAGAAGCTAGATTTTTTTAGAGCTCCAAGGGACTGTAGACTTACGTATTTGATATTAATTTCAACTAGATACCTCCACGCGTTAATGAGAAAAATGGTCTTGACAGACTAACGGACAGATGGACAACGAAGTGATCCTTTAGGAGTTTAGTTTTTTCCTTTTGAGGTATGGTACCCTAAAAATAAAAACACACCATACTACGCAAACCGCACTATGGAAATTGCCCTTACTGCTACAACATAAAGATGCTGTCAGTTTCAAATTGTTACCATTTGTGTGAGGTTGACTGTACCTATGACAAGATAATGTAGGTAAGAACCGTTAGCGATAGGATATATATTATTATGTCTTCTTCCATGGTGCAGGACGTGCTGGTAATTACATCCTGGCCTGGATTCGATCTCCGCGTTGGGTAATGTGTCATAGTTTTATTTATATAATGTATTTTAAGAGCCTGGTAGAGCAATCGGTTCGTCCCTATTCCATGAGACTTCAAACTATAACTGGTAACTAGTGGTGGCTACTTCTACGGTTATCGGCTGCTTATCCCTTCGAGGTAAGCCAACGTGATGTTATGTTATATACAGTTGACGCCTGCCGGGGTCGCGGGAAAGTCCAAAAGGGATACCGTGGCCCCTGGCAACATACTGGCAACTGACGGACACGGGTGGGTTTCAGTCAGTCTGACACGCCCTCCCGCTCCGCCCAGAGTGGGTGAAGTTATTTGATAATTTAATTTACCGCACAAAAAAAAAGGGGTCATATTGGTACTTGCCCAGATTTGGAACCACAACGTCGTGCATGAGAGGCAAGGCCTTAATCACTGGGCCATCTCATTGGCCCACCCAACATAATAGTTGGAAAACCGCTAGGCAGATGATGGTGCATTAGCTTCTCATTCATACAGGTAACATGGCCTACCATAAAAAATGGCCCAATGTGTGTGGCCATGGCCCACAATAAAATATGACCCTTATCTTAACCTACAGTTACATATTACAGCGCTCATTTCTTAGAGTTAACTTTTAAAATAATAATAATATAATAATAAAATTCATTCAAAAAAAAAAAAAAATTACAAGGCATCATTTTTTACAGATTTGCTTCAATGTAAATTATATTCCTAAGACCTGAACTAGGTAATCCTGTGTTTCAGGCGGGAAGAGCTTAAATAGACTTATAAAATAAATAAATAATCAAGAGGTTAACAATAGATCACTAATTATATGTTGAGTAGCTTAACTTAGTTTCTAAATTTGATAAATACTTAACATAGGTGAAATTTGTACATAATATTCACTGTAGCACAGTTAGTAAATTCTCTGTATCTTCGTAAGACATACTTTGGAGAGCATCCTTGAGAATTCTCTTACAATTTGTGTAGTTCAGGGAATAAATGTTTGCTTTCGAGTTTAGTCTATTATAGAGAAGAGGACCGAGAAAAAAACACGAAAGAGACGGAAAGTCTATGAAAAATTGCTTTTTAAGTGGAAATAATAAGTTTTTACTTCGGAATATGGTAACCAAAAAAAAAAATGTCGTATACAGTTCGGCCGTCGAGAGAATGTGTTCTTGACACCTGTCAGGTTCATACTAACGAACATGTGTTTTGCGAATTTGATCCTTAATACTACTAGAATGGACAATTTCTAGTAGTAATAAGGATCAAATTCACTGACAGGTGTCAAGAACGCATTCTCTCGAAGGCCGGACTGTTAAAGTGAAAATGTCATGCATAACTAATATATGTCCATCACTTTTAGCGATAAGACCGTACATTGTTTCACCCTATATACATTTTCATTTATATCCTGAATCCATATGGTGTACATAATAAAGAGTAGATAATATATTCTATATCTATTAATGAAGTAGCCTTAGCATAATCAGCCTATAATGTTCCCACTGCTGGGCCTCCTTTCTTCGAGAGGGAGTGGCCTGTAATCCACCACGCGGGCCCAGTGCGGGTTCGTGAATGACACACGTCTTGGAATTATTGGTTATAGGACATGCCGGTTTCCTCACGATGTTTTCCTTCACCGTTTTGAGAGCAGTGAACCTTTTACGGTCCAACATGTGTCAAGTTTCATAGATTCCAACAAGAGGCTTTTTATGAAAAGTAAATAAGGATGTTACGTTTAGGTTAAGAATAAAAATATGTGATGTTGGAACTATTATTAATTCAAGTAAAAATCGTTGAAGCGTCTCGTGAAAGCTAAATGAAAATGCAATTTACAAGTAAAATGGAAACGCACGTTTCCATATGACACCGATGTGGACCACTTACACTTCGACGCCAAAGTATCCTTTTGTTTTTGTATTTATTTGTATAGTTCATAGTGTTCAATATTGTAAAAATATAGAGTATTATATAAATAGAAATACGAATTTATTTCTAAAACTGGAATTTTTATATTGCAAATACAAAAATTCCAGTTTTAGAAACTACATTTTACCCCCAAAAAAATGAACTCAGTCATAAACTCCCAAAAAATCTTTGCTTTATGTAAAAAGGCAAATGTGACAACACCACCCCTAAAAATTCTCAAGAGCAACAAGCTATAAGTTAATCTGACAGAGCAATGTGTCACCTATCAAGAAATATACGGTAACATAAACAATAATATTATGGAATCTTATACGCGCAGGTATGCTGACATCACAGGCTGTATGGAAGGGCCTTGAAGGCAGCAAAAACTTAATTTTGTGTGCGGATTTAAGGGTTTACCAATACCTTAACTCGTGTAATACTCTACGTGTAATAGCTCGAATCGATCAACTACAATAACTGACATTGATAACCGGCCCAACATTACTACAGGATTTGGCTTGTGGTCTAAAATTTCCAAATCTTTGAAATATTTGTAGATGTGAAAAAACATTTACAAAAATCTTTTTATTTTTTGTGACAGCATGACCAATAAGCAAATTATAACCCACGCCATGATGAAAAAAATATCATTGACTAGAACAACAAGGTACTGACTTCCCAGACTGCGATAAATGCACAAAATAAACATTTTTCTTGTCTGTTTATAAAAAGTGACAGTAGAGTATCCCCCTTAGGGTCAGTTCACACCGAGACGTGACACAAAGCGAACTGCGCGCACTTTTTAAGTTTGTGATACAAAATATTTATACTACTCAAAAAGATACTCATTTAATTGAGATAATTTGAAAATGCCTTGCGGCGTAGCGCTGCGCCGCGCTGCGTGTTGACATGCCTCGCGACATAGCATGACGCATCCCGAAGCAGCGAGGCGTGGGGTTGCGAGCAACTTCACGATGTGCCTCGTGACGTTGCGCTGCGTCTCGTGGCACCGCGCTGTGCAGCGCGTAACCACTGACCTCTTCAAGCATCATCGCGTCGCGTCACGTCTCGGTGTGAACTGACCCTTAGTCCGCGTGCTGTTTAAAAACGATCGTCGTGCACGCGACCGATCACGTACTTGCGGTAAAAGTTCGAACAATCGTGTATTCATGCGACGATCGCTTTTAAATAGGATGCGGGTTTAAGCTTTCCGCTAACAATTTCAGTTGTCAGAAAAGTTACTTGGCTTCTCAGACATTGCATATAATTTAGAAAAAAAACTGGGTTTCTCAAGCAACCACGTTTTCATTTACCAAATATTTGTGCTCTTCGCTCCTTTTAATCCTTTTGTCCCACACCCAAAACACGTGTAGAAAAAGATAGCATCCCGGAGTGACTGACAGCTGAGTCGAAAAGGTTCCCCCTAACCGATGTTTTGCAATTGGTCCGAGACAAAAACATCTGAACTACACGGGTAATGCTTACGGCAAGAATTTTGATCCTCATTTATTTTGTAGGTCGCATTTCCTTTGGGGAATTTCTTTTTCCGTTCTTGATTTGGTATAGCTGTAATCAGAATCTCATCAAGGTAAAGTAAAAGTAATATGAATTATATTATTTTCTAACGAGACCAAGGTATCGTGTTGGGCAACATGATACCTTGGTCTCGGGTCTCGTAATTGGGTTGTAGAAGTCAGATAGGTAGCCCCATGTACAGCTGAATCCGGTTCAACTGGAAGCCGACTCCAACATAGTTGGGAAAAGACTAGCCAGATGGTGATGATGATTCTATGGAATCTCACCTTAGTCTTCTAACCAAAAGTGAACCGATAGCTGGACTTACAGAAGGGAATCCTGTGCGAGATTCGACTCATGCTGTTTGAAGGTTACTGGGTAAATTTTGGTTCCAAATGTGTCGGTTCATCAGGGGCCTATTTAATAAAGGTGACAGGCAACAATCCGCCAATTTTACAAGTTTCCTAATTACTGCTTTATCTTCACAAAATTGCGAATTGAGTTAGTAACAATGGCGCTTAAAGTAAGTTAGTATTGTTAGTTTTCACGAATTATTTATTTACGTAGACCTATGGCTGTCCCCACCCAGTGTCACTGGAAGGGATGGCCCGGTCTGGCAGCGATCATTTTCAAAATGATATTGTCACTACCATACAGGCGCTGTAGTAAGGAGGCCGCTTCTTACGCATGATGGCATGGAAACCATTTGTGCGAGCCCCCACGAACATTTCCGAAGCGCTACAACGCCATGGCAGTCCCAACAGCATCCTAAAAGCATTATTAAATTAAACACGCAGGACGTCGTAAGCTCGGTATGTGTATGACACTCACAGGCCACTCGTGTAAAAGGATTGACAGAACGCCTTAAACAGGGTTACTTTGACATCTGCGGTGCTATTCTGTAACCATCTCACCGTGAGTACTTAGGTGAAGTGAGCTCAGAGTGAGCTGTCAGTCCCTAACAGGGTGGAATGACAGCTCACTTCACCTAAGTTTTCACCGTGAGATTATTAGAAAATCGACCGGCTGTAGTACAACGAGCGAATCTACGGCAAGGGAAAAAATTGTCGCATTGTCAGTTATATTAAAATAAGGCCCTGGTTCGACCTCAAAAAAGACCCCGTGGTGGTCTTGACGCAAATGGGCCGAGGGTTTTTAAAGTCGAAGCTTCAAGTATCTTTTGTCCACCCGTGGACATGAACCCGCGAACTAATAACCAGATTCAATTTAAGCAGATCCATAACTTATAACCACTTTGCCGTAGTCACAAATTCAAAATTCAAATTGAATAATCGAATTGAATAGTTTATGCTTGAAAATTTCAGACGCCCACAGAAATCGTTTTATGGAACATTTGGATAATTGAAACTGGTGATCGGACGCCACATTTCAATCTAAATGGATTATGTGTTGATACTCTGGGAGAACTATTTAGTTCCTCGAAAAGGCAGGGAAAATTTTCCACTTGTGTAAAATAAACTTCAGACCACCTACTGTGACTAATTCTACTATCCTCTAATAAATGTGAAAGTTTGTATGTTTGGATATTTGTTACTCAATCACCCAAAAACGGCTGAACGGATTCGGATGAGATTTGGCACAGAGTTGTTTTTTCTGTAGTCCACGCAGATAAAATTGCGGGCAGAAGGTTTTAAATTTATAATAATAATAATGTTTTGGCCTATAATATGAGAGCCTCGACCAACACCTTAGGAGGCTCTCATTGCGCGGTGTCAAGGGCTTGATTCGGAAAGCAGTACTCCTGGACACGGCACGCATAGTTTAGAGGTTCCTCTCTCTAGAGCCCTGACCACCGGCAGCTTGACCTTGTTCCTGATGCCGATGGGCTACTATTTTTTATATTTTTTTATGTTTTTTACAAAAATATTTAAAAATGTAAACAATATTGTATTGAAAATGACAATAGGAAATAATGTTTCCATACATTTTCAATTTTCTACTCTATAATATTATTCACCATATAGGTATGTTACAGCAATCCTTTAATAATATATTAAAAGAACCTTATGACAAAAATAAATCAATTTAATTTTCAGGGCACACCTTTGGAAGGCCTATTTTGAGCATAAAAAGTTGATTGCGTATTTTCAAAGCTGTTTTTCCCTCAAATGACGTGAATATCTTGTTTGTTCCAATTCTTGGAACTGTCGGTCATGCAATTATCTCAATGGACAGCCCACGCTTTCAAAAACTTTGGGAATAACTCAATTGAACGTAGGTCTAAAATTAGTATAAGAAGACTTAAGAGAACTTGTAATTTGACAAGTAAACATACACCCACGGAGAAAGAAAAGTTAGGTGTGAATTAATAATATTATTCTTAGGTATTGCTCCCACTGTTGTACTGTCGTGTCGCAAATTTCTCACGTCAGACAGTCGTCCCGTGCCAAGCCTATCTTGGCTTGTGATTGTAAATGTTGCTGTTTACATTATGTTAAATTATACCACGGAAATGTATTACCGGAATATTTCTATTTATTTATTTATTTGTTAACAATGCGGAGAAAACCAATGAAAGAAGTTGTTCAGAGTATTACACGAGTCACTGCGACGCGACTTGCGGAACGACTGACAGAAACTGGTGACGCGCGCGTGTATCGCTTGACGACAGTCGCATCGCTCGAGACCATAAAATGGGATCCGACAAAGAGGATGCTTAAATCCTCAGCAGTGAGAACATATGGGCTGATCATGTAAAGAAAATAGTGATAAGACTTTCGGACTTTTAACCTCCAGGGATCCTATTTATAAGCAACAAGAATCATTTTTCTCTCAAAGGGCAATGCTATCCATCAAATTACCTTCGTAAACTTCGAAACAGTATAGAAACTTACGACCAACACATTACACAATCAAAACTAAACCTTACCCTTCACAGTTAAAGTATAATTCAGTTTGACACTTACTTGAACTTTCCTTCCAATTAAAGTAGCGTCTTTAATCTGTTTACCTGTTTACTCAAGTTTCTGTACACGTAAAGGTGTTATGTTTTGTTTGTTAAGTAAACAAGGCAATTCGGATTCTGTCGTATATATTAATTAGGCTTTTAATCCTCTGATAAATGAGGGATAGGATAAAGGCTTTATTGTTGTCAGTTTCTCATACTTAAACACCGTGCTTATTTATCTGTGTAACCGTCTTATGACGGTGTGCCCTTCTATGTTGGGGCTATGGGTTTGATTTCCGCACTTAGTCCTTCAGGTGGACCATCGTCGTCCCCTTAAATGAATTCGATCAAAGAAAGGGCAATAAAAAATAAAAATAAATAAACAAATTCCAATCTCTCCTTCCGTTTCGGTTAGTGACTAACCTGGTCTCAGAGTTTTTTTGCCACCCATGGGCCTTTTATTTTTTTTGTTTGGAAGTTATCAAATAACTTCTCCCGCTCTTGGTGGAGCGGAAGGGCGTGTCAGACTCTTACTGACTAAAACCCACCCGTGTTCCTTCCGTTGCCTGTACGTTGCCAGGGGCCACGGTATCCCTTTCGGACTCTCCCGCAACCCCGGCAGGCATCGGTCCTATCGGACCCCTTCACTTGCTGACATTTCTTTGAGGCACGCGTGGAACACAACGCGCCGTCGACCCGGGCCTGCGACGACGGCGAGCTACCCATTGCTCACCGTCCGCAAGCCCGCGCCTACGGTGGCTGGGAATCGGCCTGCGATTCCCGACGCCTAGGGCGTCTCCTGCGGCGTCTAGGGGCGTGAGGGCGCGATATTTGCCTCTCCCTCACGCGTTCTGCCTCCTCCTTTGCGGGCATTACTGCTTTGCAGAAGGAGGTGACGGCCTCCCATGCCCTCTCACTCCGTACCATGGTCTGGACTAGGGCCGGACGCGAGTTATCCCCGCCGATCGTGTGTCCCCTTAAATGAATTCGGTCTAAGAAAGGACAATAAAAAATAAAAAAACAAATTCCAATCTCTCTTTCTGTTTCGTGTGGTTAGTGACTAACCTGGTCTCTGAATTTTTTTGCCACCCATGGGCCTCAGAATTGGCTTCACATGTCGTCGAGAAATATCTCTCGGGCATGCCCGTTTCCTCACAAAGTTTTTCTTCACCGTTTTTTTAAGCAAGTGCTAATTATACAATACGCACATGAAACCGAAAAATTCCAATAAAATATTAATATGACTGTATCAATCCTGTGCTTTGCCAGTTTTTTTATTTTTTTATTATTACTATACAGATAAGTAACACACAGTTTTGTTCATTATGAATTAAAAGTGACTGTGACCTGAATGCAGATATCCTCAATAAAGTTGACCGCCCTCGTAAGTATGATCATGTGTCTGCGCATCGATTGCTTTTAAAATAGTTACCCATACGTCAGCGCAGAGAGTTGAGGGCTCTGTCTATGTTGGATTCTATACTCAACAAACTGACTTCTCCTTCTTACCTGACTTCCCATGTTCAATACCTATGCTCTGCCCATAGTAAAAATCTTCGTTCTACCAACAATCGTCTTCTACGATGTATTTTTATTCGTGAAAAATTGGCAGAATCATTGCAGCGCCGATTTGCTAGATTTGTTTTCTCCTCTAGCTATCGTTATTTCTCCTGACAAAGCTTATCCAGTTTATATATACGAGTATGTATGTTTGTGTCTATGTATTAGTAGGTATTAATTTTACTATCACTTATGGTTGACTAGTAGAAAATGCTTCAGGCATTAAGTCCGCCTTTGTACAGTATTTTTTACTAGTGCATAAAGTTTTAATAAAATAAAAAATAAGTGTTATTACACTTTTCCTTTGCTTTAATATTTATATTTTAATTTATCTGCTGAGCCATGGAATGAGGTACCTATTTTTGTAGGTTCTGCAAAAATCTATTAACTTTTTAGTTTTATGCCAAAACCACCATAAAAATAAATTATTCCTTCGCTACGTCTACATTTCCGGAAGGGGTACTTATTAAACGAATGTACTCTTATTACCGGCCACTTACAGCCATGACTGGCCCTTTTGCATGAGCAGCTCTTACTCATACTTAGGGCGGTCCCTAATTTGACGCTATGATCAATAATTCTGTGACCTCAACGTAAATTATTGGGTAGATACTGTCAAAATTACATATTTTAACGAGTTACGACTCTTAATCTATGTATTTTTGAACCACTCAGGAAAATGACGTGTCAGATTGTTACTAGAAACAATAAGAACATTACGTATTAGGTTGGGGAAAAAGTCTTTTCGCATTATAGTATGTATGAACTTGTAATAAAATCTCTTTGGCTATACTATGTGTATCTGGCTGGTTTTGGTATCATTGAAAGTTTAAATTTTAAAGAACATAATTCCAAATTCAAATTAGGAAAATGTGTGATTTTTATTTGTTTTTCGTACTGTCAAGATGAGTGAATCTAATGAAGAAATTCGATACATTTTAAAATTTTACTACAAAAAAGGTAAAAATGCAACGCAAGCCGCGAAAAAAATTTGCGATGTTTATGGACCTAGTGCAGTGTCTGTGAGAGTAGCACAAATTTGGTTTAAGCGTTTTCAATCCGGAAATTTTGATGTCAAAGATGCACGTCGCTCTGGTCGCCCTATTACGGATAAAATGGATGCCATTTTTGAAAAAGTGGAGCAAGATCGGCATATTAGTAGTTACGACGTAGCTGAAGAACTGGGAATTGACCACAAAACAGTTTTGGCGCATTTGAAAAAAACTGGGTACACAAAAAAGCTCGATATTTGGGTACCTCACAAGCTCACTGAAAGAAACCTAATGAACCGTGTACTCATTTGTGATTCTTTATTACGACGTAATGAAACCGAACCATTTTTGAAGAAGCTGATAACTGGTGATGAAAAGTGGATCACGTACGACAAGAACGTGCGAAAAAGGTCGTGGTCAAAGGCCGGTCAGGCTTCACAGACTGTGGCAAAACCCGGGTTAACTCGCAACAAGGTGATGCTGTGTGTGTGGTGGGATTGGAAGGGCATTATTCATTATGAGCTGTTACCACCAGGCAGGACCATCGATTCTGAACTCTACTGCGAACAACTGATGAGATTAAAGCAAGAAGTTGAGAGAAAGCGGCCGGAATTAATCAACAGAAGGGGTGTGGTTTTTCATCATGATAACGCTAGACCTCACACATCTTTAGCCACTCAGCAAAAATTAAGAGAGTTTGGCTGGGAGGTGTTAATGCATCCGCCGTATAGTCCTGACCTTGCACCTTCAGATTTCCACCTGTTTCGGTCTCTTCAGAATTCTTTAGGCAGTGTCAGGTTAACATCACGGGAGGACTGCCAAAACCACTTGTCGCGGTATTTTGATCAGAAGTCCCAAAATTTCTATAGCAATGGGATCATGTCCCTACCTACAAGATGGCAAAAAGTTATCGAACAAAATGGTACCTACATACTTTAGTTAAATGTAAACATACTATGTTAAAAAATGTTTTGAATTTTCTTAAAAAATGCGAAGAAACTTTTTCCCCAACCTATTATTTCAAAGAAAATTTTGGCTACAACAGTATTGTGAATTAAAATTACATTAAATTAAATTAAACTTTATTTCAGACTATACGATCCATATTTTACGACAGTCCGATCTGGCAGCCATCATTTTCAGACCGCTGTTGTCAGCACTATAGTAGCAGGCATTGCAGTAAGGAGGCGGCTTTATTTCGCATGGTGGCATAGCAACCATCTATACGAGCTTCCGCGAACATTCCCGAAGCGCTACAACGTCATGGCAGACCCAACAGCATCGTAAAAGCATTATTAAATTGAACACGCAGGACGTCGTAAGCTCAGCGCGTGTATGGCACTCACAGGCCACTCGTGAAAAGGATTGACAGAACGCCTTAAACAGGGATACTTTGACGTCTGTAGTACAACGAGCGAACCTGCGGTAAGGTGCAAAAATTGTCGCATTGTCAGTTATATTAAAATCGCACATTTTAATTCACACTCTACTCATTTGAAATACGCATCACACTGACCTCACGCAAAATGCTGCATCGCGCAAGCAGAGTTTACCGCGCAAGGAGTATATAACGTCTCGACATCAAGTAAGAACGTCCCTTTTCTATATAAGTGAACTTTACAGCCAGTTCCTCATGCCTCTATAACTTTATTCTTTACGTATTTTGTTAGGTTCTGAGTTCATACGAATTCAGATTCACATTGGGCCCAGGAAGAGGTAAGGCCAGATGACCTGGACGCTCGCCACGAGAGCGGTTTCGAAGTGGCGGCGCAAGAAAAGAGAACCTGACGGATTTGAGGATCTTTGCCCAGAAATTTCCAGCCAGCATTTCTAATTGCCAGCATTTCTAAAGGCAAACAATCTGCCTAGCCTAGCTTTTCCCAACTATTATATTAGGGTCGGCTTCCAGTCTTACCGGATGCAGCTGAATACCAGTATTTTACATGGAGCGACTGCCTATCTGACCTCCAAAATCCACTGGGTAATACGATACCGCTTGGTAAGACTGGTTGTCAGAGTTTCAGGCTTCTGACGACCCGTAACGACTGTCAAAGATCCACGAATGACAGCCGGGACCAACGGCGTAACGTGCTTTCCGAGCCACGGAGGAGTCTCGGTATGTAAAGATGCTCATCCATCCACAGACTAACCCCGGCAAGCGTAGCTTAACCTGATGGATCGACCCGTGCGGCAGTTATTACTTAGCCACGAGCTCCTCAGAATTACTAAAGGCGTTGTTTACAATGAGCTAGCTATATAACAAACATACCCATTGCTGATATATATAAGCTAAACAAGAAAGGTTCTGAAGTGGCGACCGCGTATTGGAAGACGTAGCTATGGAAAGCCTACCACAAGATAGACCGATGACCTTGTAAAGGCCGCAGGAATCCACTGGATGCGGGAGGCACAGAATCGGTCGAAGTGGTGGTGCTTGGGCTTGTGGCGTCCTATGTCCAGCAGTGGACGTCTTTTAGCTGAAATGATGATGATAATTAGCTAATTAGTCATTATTTAATCGTGTTTTTGTATGTTGTGCTGATTTTTTGTGTGCACTAAATAAACGATATATCTATCTATCTATCTACATACAAATAAATAAAATTGAAGTCTGTTTGTAATGGCAAAACAGCTTTTTACTAAATCCATAAGAAAGTATATAATATATGGTACTTATAACAAAACAATATTTTTTTATTACATTTTAGTCTGTTTGTTCCGGCTAATCTCCGAAATGGCTGGCCCGATTTTAACGGGACTTTCACGGCTGATAGCTGATATTATAAGGCTACTATTATTTTAGAAAAAAATAATTGGGGTCGACGCGGTCGCTGACGCGCGCAGCAGCTAGTTTTTAAATAACTTTAAACTGAACAATTTATATTTCTTTAACGTTTAAAGAAATACAGCAAGCATTCGTCTTCGTCTACTTTGAAAATTTAAACACGAACGTACCTAATGATCTGTAAAGCCGATAAACAGTACTTTAGTATAATTTTTCATGTCGAAAAAAGTCTGAATACATTAGATGATGAAATATCGCTACAAGATATTAATGAAACAAAATAATAATAGTACGAGTATAATGTATACAGCCCGATGCAAATGTTATGGCGGCTCGGAACACGAGACGAGTCGCTGCGCAGTAACAACTTCAAGTGTCAGCGGTGGCGAGGGGTGGGCTACTGCGCAGTGAGTAGCGCACTTCAGAGCCGACATAAAGTTATTATACCAGTCTTTCATTGCACAAACATGTCCCACTGTAGGAAAATGGTATATTCTCGAACAAAGCCGTGCAATGAATTGAGTTAATGAATTATTTATTAACTAGCGTGGAGGTCAGAAATTATCCCACGGGAACGAGTACGGTCCATAGTAATTGGAATAAAAAGTAAAGTCATATGTCCAAACGCAGGTCATGGTCTACCATGGTCTACCATGGTTATTTGTTACAGTTGTAGCAATCACGTCAATACATTTTTATTTTTACTAATTTATTTATCTTTATATATTAGGTTGGGGAAAAAGTTTCTTCGCATTTTTTAAGAAAATTCAAAACATTTTTTAACATAGTATGTTTACATTTAACTAAAGTATGTAGGTACCATTTTGTTCGATAACTTTTTGCCATCTTGTAGGTAGGGACATGATCCCATTGCTATAGAAATTTTGGGACTTCTGATCAAAATACCGCGACAAGTGGTTTTGGCAGTCCTCCCGTGATGTTAACCTGACACTGCCTAAAGAATTCTGAAGAGACCGAAACAGGTGGAAATCTGAAGGTGCAAGGTCAGGACTATACGGCGGATGCATTAACACCTCCCAGCCAAACTCTCTTAATTTTTGCTGAGTGGCTAAAGATGTGTGAGGTCTAGCGTTATCATGATGAAAAACCACACCCCTTCTGTTGATTAATTCCGGCCGCTTTCTCTCAACTTCTTGCTTTAATCTCATCAGTTGTTCGCAGTAGAGTTCAGAATCGATGGTCCTGCCTGGTGGTAACAGCTCATAATGAATAATGCCCTTCCAATCCCACCACACACACAGCATCACCTTGTTGCGAGTTAACCCGGGTTTTGCCACAGTCTGTGAAGCCTGACCGGCCTTTGACCACGACCTTTTTCGCACGTTCTTGTCGTACGTGATCCACTTTTCATCACCAGTTATCAGCTTCTTCAAAAATGGTTCGGTTTCATTACGTCGTAATAAAGAATCACAAATGAGTACACGGTTCATTAGGTTTCTTTCAGTGAGCTCGTGAGGTACCCAAATATCGAGCTTTTTTGTGTACCCAGTTTTTTTCAAATGCGCCAAAACTGTTTTGTGGTCAATTCCCAGTTCTTCAGCTACGTCGTAACTACTAATATGCCGATCTTGCTCCACTTTTTCAAAAATGGCATCCATTTTATCCGTAATAGGGCGACCAGAGCGACGTGCATCTTTGACATCAAAATTTCCGGATTGAAAACGCTTAAACCAAATTTGTGCTACTCTCACAGACACTGCACTAGGTCCATAAACATCGCAAATTTTTTTCGCGGCTTGCGTTGCATTTTTACCTTTTTTGTAGTAAAATTTTAAAATGTATCGAATTTCTTCATTAGATTCACTCATCTTGACAGTACGAAAAACAAATAAAAATCACACATTTTCCTAATTTGAATTTGGAATTATGTTCTTTAAAATTTAAACTTTCAATGATACCAAAACCAGCCAGATACACATAGTATAGCCAAAGAGATTTTATTACAAGTTCATACATACTATAATGCGAAAAGACTTTTTCCCCAACCTATTAGATTATTTTCTATTTTGTGAATGTGAGAACGCTGTAGGCCTAGTGGACTGTAGATTTGTTGACCATCATTATTCTGTTAAGTACCTGGTACTTGTTGAAAGACCTACACTGTCCTTCCATACCTAATAACACTGAATTTGAAAGCCCATTATTTTTAAAAGAGTAACCGTGGAGTTTGTTGCTGGCTCTTCTCCATAGGAAACAACCAATTGGAACCGTACATCTAGCTTCTGACGTTTCATAAGTGCCCATGTAGGTTTATGTGAAATTAAATATTTTGAATTTGAAAAGCCATCAAATGAATTGATTTAATGAATTATTTATTAACTAGCGTGGAGGTCAGAAATTATCCCACGGGAACGTACTACTGGGATAAAAAGTAAAGTCCTATGTCCTAACTCAGGTCATGGTCTACCCATGTGCCCGATCAGCCGTTTTAGCTTGAACGTGTAACAAAAAAACTTAGTTTCGTATTTTATTTATAATATTATACTAGCTTTTGCCAGCGACTTCGCCCGCGTGCATGTCGGATATTATCCCACGGGAACGTACTACCGAGATAAAAAGTATCATATGTCCTATTCATTTATTTATTTATTTATTTGGAAACTCAACAGCTAATTTTAAATTTCCATGAGTTATGAAAGTTCACCCCACTATCACTGAACAGCTCAATGCAGTTGAACAGGCAGTCGCGTCAAAGTTAAGGTTACAGCATCATACAGCCTGCATGCACTGCTCAGTGATAGTGAGATGATGACAATTATCACTTAAGCCAATAACAGAGTTTCACGACATTGATAAAGCTAGGTTAACTAGAAAGTAGCGGGAGGAAACAAAGAAAAAACTTAAACAAGTATAGTCATCAAGAATAGGTAAAATGCGATTATTGACACATTGCTAACATTAAATTAAAGTTTAATTAAACTATGTACCTAAATACTATGACCGTATTAATTTAACAAAAGGAAAAAGAAAAAACTACATAATTTGCACTTGCGTAAATACACTTCCACACAGCAATTGGAACGTGCTTTGCTGAAACATATGAATTTAAATTCAAATCTAAATCTAAATGAATTCAAATCTTTAATACAATCTTAATAAATATAAGAATGAGTTATGGCACAATTTGTTCACCAAACAATATCTGCTTGACTCGTCCTATTCATTATTAATATTGTAGTTCGCTAGTTAGCCACATGTCATATTTCCATACAGTAATATTGCCAAATTAATCAAAACTAGCGAAATATTTTACATCTATTTGCGATGTTGCCCACTTTCAGAAAATTGCACGTCTATGGTTAACAAATTGACATTAAGAACGTTTATCTTAATGTCAATTTGTTACCATAGACGTGCGATTGTCTGTACCTATTTTTTTGTATTTCAATTTGTCATAATCAAGGCAGTTAAAGTCAGGGAAATTATTTTTTTAACAAATTGACTACCAACTCAAATTTCTCGTATATTTAAAACACAACTGTGATTCTTTGACAGTTGTATGAAATGGCTTATTTCGGCAAATTGACGAAGTGTATGATTTTATTAAACAATCAATTTCCCTGACTGTGTCTACAGTCCGGCCGTCGAGAGAATGCGTTTTTGAGTCCTGTCAGTTTCATACTAACGAATGGAATGGAAAATCGATGAGTTTATGTCTTTCCGAAGACAAGTAAAATGATGGCAGCTCGATTGATCTTCGTTGATTATTTGTTTAGTGCCGACTCAAAATTAGTAATAAATATTAGTTTCGGAGCTTAAACGGTTTCTTAATTTCTTTTCTGTTTCTTTTTCATAGGTTTAAATTTGGTAAAAAGGGTTTTTCTTTTGCCAGGTTTTACAGAAGCTGCCAGGTTTTTTGCCGCGGCACGAAACAGAATGATCAATCAATATTGTTCTGTTTCGCGCCACAGCAATAGCCACAGTATCAATATGCCTATAGCCTATGTATCGTAACGTACATCAACATTAGTGTATGTGTATCTACTGATAAATTATTTCATTTCTGTAATTATGTTTCTACAAACACTTTTACAAGTCAATCATGCTTTAAAAACTAGATGAGGTCGGCGTTTCCTATCTGACTACTCTGAGAAGAAAGGCCGAAAAAAACTCAGAGATCACAGTCTCTTTTAAAGTCCAGACATTCTAGGTCAGATCATGTGAAGACTATTTAAATTGGTGTCAGAAATGATTTTTTGAGTAAAGAATCACACAGATTGAGTGGGCCTGTCCAGTTAGTGCACGCATGTGTCAGTAATCGTGCAGTTCAACTCAGAACTTAAGGAGCTACATAATTCGATGAACAATTCAAAAAAAAAATCAGTAAGCCGCATAAATTACTCAACTTGCTAGACTATGGTTGAAAAAACTGAGGAAAAAAAAGAAACATGTCCCTCATTGTCCAATAATAAACTGCTCTTCAATCACACTTCATTTAACTAGATCCTCAGGTACTGTCATTCATGTGCTTTCAGCTACCCTGTGAATATCGTCGCTACTGCCTGTAACATTGTTTCTGGATATTCGAACATTTGAGCAACTGTGCGTTTGCATTGGCGAAGCATTCACCTCAAAAGATGTTGAAATCTTTGTTTACCGCCAATGTATAGATCCGCGTTTGCATTGTCATACAACTTGTTGGAACGAAACTTGCTTGACAATTCTTATCTCTTGACATGTTTCAAACCAATTTCATAACATAATATTTCTTATTATGAATCTTGCAACATGTTTCGAAGTTTACCAGCTTGTTTTAAAATAATAAACCTTGCACTAAACACTAGCTATAGACAAGCTGTGAGACATAAACAAACAACAGTAGGAACGCAAACGCGACAAAATATATATACTTTAACAAATGTCTGTTGATTAAGTTTCTAGACATAGAAAATGCAGCGAACAATACATTTTGAAATCTATCAAAAAAATTACTCTGTTTCATATAGTGAGTTATATTTAATATTTTACGATATTACGACGGCACGGTTGGCGCCGTGGTTAAGCAATTGACTGCTGCGCTGCGTGTCGCGGGTTCGATTCCCGCACGGAACAAATATTTGTATGACCTACAAATAGTTGTTCCGGGCTGTTTGTGTAAAAATCATAATCATATAATATATTACATACATCTGAAACCAATATAAACCAAAATAATATTCATGAGTTCACCATATGCAGCCCAGACATTCTCAAGAAAAACATTCTGGTTTCCCTAAAGTCATAAATCATACCTTTCTTTATTGCTATATCACGTATTACTTCAATCAAATCGACATTACAGGAGTTATGAGATCCGCTATTACGTCGTTAGGGATTTTTCCGGATATTTTATAGTTGGAGTAAGGTTTCTGAAGAGCGTTTTATTCTTACCCGAAAGATAAATAAATAAAAAATAAAATAAATAAATAATCTTTATTATGAAACACACAAGATTCATGATTCACAAGAGCAGATGTACAAAAAAAAACAAGGTATAACTACATAAATCTACACAGATCATGTAACCCTGTCTCCTATACTAGACACATTAGACAGACAGAGACTAGGAGACAGTGTAAAGATGAAAGTAAATCTAGAGGTCTTTGTCTTCATTATTATTAATGAGGGTAAAGACCGTGTGCTATGCCTACAGTCCTCAGTTTGTCCAACGGACAAGTTTCAGGAACGCATTCTCTCGACGGCCGGACTGTCGGCACAATCAGGGAAATTTATTGTTTAATAAAATCATACACTTCATAAAGTGTTTGTAGAAACCTACTTACAGAAATTAAATAATTTATCAGTAGATACACATACACTAATGTTGATGTACGTTACGATACATAGGCTATAGGCATATTGATACTGTGGCTATTGCCGTGGTAGCTTCTGTAAAACCTGGCAAAAGAAAAACCCTTTTTACCAAATTTAAACCTATGAAAAAGAAACAGAAATGAAAATGAAAAATGAAAATGAAAAATGTTTATTTGTTTTACAAGTAAATTTAACAACTAGTGATTGGAGCCTCCTTTTAAGCAAAAAAGCCTGTGTTAGGAGACTCCGCTCTTCCAAAACTTAAAATATTAACATAAAATTACTTGTTTTAAGTGTTATAAAAACAGGCGATTTAAAATAAAAAGAGAAAATTAAAACTAGACAAGAAACATGCAAATGTGTGAGTGAGAGTAGGGGTGTGTGAATGTGAGTATGAGGGTGTGTGAATGTGACTATGACTATGAAGGTGTGTAAATGTGAAAATGGGGGTGTGTGAGTGTGAATACTAATGTGTGTTACTGTGAGTACAAAGGTGTGTAAATGTGTATTTGAATGTTGAATGTGAGCATCTGTGTGTATGAAAGTTAAGTGATAGTGTGAGGTTTTGTTAATTAATGTAAAAATACTGAGTGAGTGTAAGTGGCAATGAATGAATCAGACTGTATACGACAAATACGAAGGATGAGAGCATTAAGTGTAAGGTTTTATTTTATTCCAGTAGCTTCTCCGTGTCATCATAAGTAAGTGGTTTTATCCAATTAGTTACTGTTTTTTTAATGTCAGTTAATTGTTTATTGTATATGTAGATCTCTTTGTTTACTCGATTGTAAAGCTGAGCTGAGCGTTTGACGTATTGAATACGGGCGAGCTTGGTTTTAGTTTTAGGAACTACAACTATGATATCCTTTCTTCTTTTCAAGGTTAAGCTGGGATCAAAATTAAGAGTTTTATGTTTCCTGAGAATAGTTCTAATTATATATAGTTTGCGAACAGAGTGTAAATTACTTAATTGATAAAGACTTTGTGTAGGGTACCTTAGGTTTTTGAAGTACATTAATTTTATTAGAGCCCGTTGTCCCCGTTCCAGGTCTATGAATTTAGTCTTAGCCGCCCCACCCCAAATGGGGATGCAATATACTAAAACAGACTGGACTATAGCTATGTATATTTCATTGAGTAGATTTCTGGGTTTATTTGTGTTAGCGGTTACTTTTTTTGGCACGATATGCCTTAAATTTTTGAAAATCCAACTCAGTTTTCTAATTCTGTTGGTAACTTGTTCCAGATGGGAGTACCAAGATAATCTTTGGTCAACAACAATACCAAGATATTTGGTTTGAGAGACTTTGACTAATGTTGGACATAGGCAGTTAATTGGATTGTCACACTCGTGTACCTTTATAATAAAGTCGGGGTTTGGTTGTGTCCTGTGTGAAATGCTAAAACATATGTAATTTGTTTTAGCTGTGTTAAGTGTAAGTAAGTTATTTGAGAGCCATTTAGCAATTTGAGTCATACCAGCTTCAGCACTTCTAGAAACATCGTCCCAAGACTTCCCAGAAAACACCACTGCAGTATCGTCAGCGTAGGAAAAAACTCTAGCGTTATTTATTTTAAGGTTGCAGAGGTCATTAATATAAAGTAGGAATAATGTAGGGCCTAGCACACTTCCTTGAGGCACACCGAAAGTGACTTTTGCATCGTTACTAACGTATTCTCCTACCTTAACTCTTTGTTTCCGGTTCGAGAGGTAGTCGGAAAACAATTTGAGTGGAATTCCTCTTATACCTGACGCTTCTAATTTGTTCATGAGGACAGGAACAGAGACGGTGTCAAACGCTTTTTTTAGGTCCAGAAAAACAGTCAGACATTTGTTACCACTATCCAGATTACCAGCCACTAGGGAGCTAAGAGCGGTAACTGCATCCTCGGTTGATAATCCCGGCCTGAATCCAAATTGCGAGCTGCTTAAGATGTTAAGTTTGTGTAGAAATTTTAAGAGCCTCTTGTTTATAAGCTTTTCAATAATTTTTGATATGGCTGGCAAGATGGATATAGGTCTGTAATTGTTGACATCGTCTCTGTCCCCACCCTTGTGAACAGGGGTGATTATAGATTGCTTAAGTGGTGCAGGGAAGCTGCCTTTTGCAAAGCAAAGATTGGCCAAGTGGGTTATTATGGGAACAATATCTTGTCTAATATGTTTTAAAAATCTTGTGGACACGTTGTCCCAGCCGGGTGCACTGGAGAAAAGAAATAAAGAAATCGTTTAAGCTCCTGAACTAATATTAATTACTAATTTTGAGTCGGTACTAAACAAATAATCAACGAAGATCAATCGAGCTGCCATCATTTTACTTGTCTTCGAAAAGACATAAACTCATCGGATTTCCTAATAACCGATATATTTTGAAAACACTTCCTGTAACTCGTAAAATCTCACCGTGAAAACTTCTGTGAAGTGAGCTTCAAGTGAGCTGTCATTAGTGTCAATCCCTAGCAATCGGTGGTAAAAACTGAAGTGATTGGCCCATTGAATTAGTAACCTAAAGCTATGTTCAGATATGTTCTTTTGTCCGTACCATACCTCCGTTTCGTATCAGCATCGTGATCCAAGAACGCAGTACGGTATAGTGGTACGGCGTCTCACCGTACCGTTCCGAACGGGCGTCTAAACTAGGTTTTTTAGATCGCGATGCTTATACAAAACGGAGGTACGGTACGGACAAAAGAACATATCTGGACGCAGCATATCTCACCGTACCGTACTGAACAGGCGTCCAAACTTGCGTTCTTGGATCACGACGCTGATACGGTACGGATTAAAAAAGAAAAGGATAAATTGCAGTCATCCACCAGCTTCCACCACTCAGCCATTTACGTCACAAGAGCTCCAAAAAAACGGGAAAAAGGTCGATTTTCCTGATAGTTCCGTACCAACGCCCTACAATATAAATTAGGCGAGCAGCCGAACTTGGCTCCGAGCCAAACTCAATCGGTCATGAAAGTGCACAAACTCAATTCCAAGTTTTGCAACACTATCTGTTACGACCAAGGATGGATTCGGTAAATAAAAGTGGCATGAAGCGTGGGCCTGGTATTTTAGATGCTGGTACTTATTTGGAGCTTGTCGCTAAGTAATAATAGCCGCATGGGTCGATCCATCAGGTTAAGCTACGCTTGCCGGGGTTGGTCCGTGGATGGGTGACCATCTTCACATACCGAGACGCTTCCGTGCCTCGGAAAATACGTTAAGAAGTTGGTCCCGGCTGTCATTCATGGATCTTTGATAGTCGTTCGGGCCGTCAGAAGCCCGAAAGTCTGAGAATCAGTCTTACTAAGGGGTATCGGGGTATATTAACGGGGTACGGGAACGGGGTATTATGGAGGTCAGATAGGCAGTCGCTCCATGTAAAATAATGGTATTCAGCTGCATCCGATTAGACTGGAAGCCGACCCCAACGTAGTTGGGAAAAAGCTAGGTAGATTGATTGTACTTATTTATTGAATCAACGACTTATTACTAAAACATACACAAACAAAAATCACATTCAGTGCACGACACTAGCAGAGAACTGAATGATAAAAGGACATTAAAGATACCGTTAATGAATTAGTTACAAGTTACAAAATAACGCGACAATGAGCTACATATGTTCACAAATACGAAGGGAAATGCAGAAATATTTAACAAAAAAAAAAACGAAAAAGTAGGAAATGGAAGTAAATGCAATATTAGTAGGCAGCTCGTGTTGCACAGAGGTCTCGAGACTCCGAGCTGGTTAAAAGTCTCGCACGGAATTGACGTTGAAAGGGTTAGAGAAGATGTGGATGCTATTCGTTCGTTTAGCGATTTTATTATAGTGTCTCATGAGGCAAACTTCTTCTTTACCTATACAAAGAGAAAAATCAAAAAATCCAAAGTACTTTTAGAGTTCTTGGCTGTCTGGGGGAGTACTAACACCATACTTATTCCTGCCACCAAGCAGCGTTGTTGTGTTCCGGTTCGAAGAGTATTTGTACCGACCTGTTCAAGGACAGTCAACTGCGTTTCAGTAATATCAATTTGACATTGATAGCGAATTTATGTATGTACAGACGGCTACACATCAAGCTAAACATTTCAAGTTTATGCTGATTTCGCATTGTATAGGATTTCCGTACAATGCGACGTCAGCTTATACTGGAAATGTATAGCATGATGTGTACCTGGGTGTGGCTCGTGGGTAAATGATAACAGCCCCACGAGTCGATTGGAGGTTACACTATGCTGCGGATCGTGGATGGGTGACCATCCATTACATATCAAGACCCCACCGTCCGTCGTTGGTCCCGGCTGTCATTCGACCCGGCTGTCATTCGACCCGGCTGTCATTCGACCCGGCTGTCATTCGTAGAACTTTGACAGTCGGTACGGGTAGTCAAAAGCACAAAAGTCTGACAACAAGTCTTACCAAAGAGTATTGTGGTACCCAGTACCTGGGTTGTGGCGGTCAGATAGCCCGTAGCTCCATAGAAATCCGAATTTTTGTATCTAGGAGTGATTTTCGTAGTGCAAATGTCACCACTGTTGTGCGGTAAAAAAATCTGTTCTTTCATTCAAAGGTCAAAATGTATGGAAAAGCAAATGTTTTTTTTTAATAATAACTGACGAAAATTTTCAACGGAGTGCGGTCATGTACTGTATCCATGGCAACAGGATCTGCATCGATGTCCCTGCCACCCTGTATAGGCACATGAAACATTTTTCAGCTTCCTCGTTGAGATGGCAATGCGCTTGCGATACCTCTGGTACTGCAGGTGTATATAGGTGACGTTTACCACTTGCCATCACGTGGTGTTTGTTTGTAATTTATTTTAAAAAAATCTTACCCGCCGTTTTTTAAAGGGTTCCGTAGTCAACAATGAAACCCTTATAGTTTCGCCATGTCCGTTTGTCTGTCTGTCTGTCCAGGGCTTAGCTCAGAGACTCTTAGTACTGTAGTACACATATTAATCACGCCGACAAAGTGGTAAAATAAAATCATGTCGTTGGGGGGTCGTTCGAAAGGTCGTTCAATTTTTATTTTTAAACCATTTTTGGATTCAGGGATCCGTTTGCGAAATATTAAGCTTTAAAGTTCTAATTTCTGTTTATAGTCAAGTGTGTGTGTGTGTGTGTGTGTGTGTGTCCTTCCAGCTGAATGGTTGGTTTTGAATATGTGAACAATTTTCTTTATATTTATAAAGAAATTAAAAGGAAAAATATCACAGCTAAGTAGGCTCTACAAGCTAACGAGTAATAATCGACCAACTCACATTTGCAGTTGCAAAAACATGTTCTCCAATACATTTCGAATAGGAGAACATGTTTTTCAACTACAATGTTAAGTGTGTTCTTGGGATAAATTCATTCCAACTACGACCATGCATAATGCAGGGTTCCGCCCTTCATTATGCGTGGTCCAACACGCACTTAACCAATTTTGTTTTGTATTTGCAGATGTGATATATAAATATTATAAAGCATAAGTCACTCCTACAATTAAGACGACTCTAACGACACCATATATGTTAAAATCCATCAAGCCGTTTAAGCTACAGAGCGTGCTAAAAAAAGAGACATACATACATAAGTACATACTCTCGAAAAACACTTCCTTCTGGGGTAGTCGGGTAAAAAAACGTCAAACGTAAACACAAATGAAGAAGTTGTTTATAAGGAGTTATTTATCATTAGCCGGAAAACTTTTACTCGGCAATAGGCTGAATAATACATATCTGCTAAGATCGAAATATACGTCCGACGCCTTTTTCTACAGAGGATGAAGTTCGAAAAACAAAAAAAAAATTGTTAGAACCTTTCCTTTGTTGAAACTGTTTGTGATGAGTAGGTCGCGTTTGAGTGACAGCGGTTTTCTATAAGACCGGGGCCACAATTAACATAAATTGGATCTTTAGTTGTAGCTTCGAAATGATTCAACACCCAGACTTGATTTTTATGTTACTCAATACTCAATTGTTTATTGCATTCCACAATGTAGGCTTAGGTGGTAAATATTTGCCAAAAGAAACAATCATGGACCCTGTTGGGCACAGCAGAAGAAAGATATGTGGAGAAGAGGACTTATCGTTTACATGACTTATAATCTAATTTATTCTAGCTTACTCTCAACACACTTACAAAATAATTAATTTTATAATAACAATAATTTCGCTTACGGGTATTATATACTTATGTGTTTTAGGGATTTATCATTTAAATATTCGTTGACACTATAATAACATTTGCTTATTAATAACTTGTTTAGTTTGTTCGTGAATAAATGTAGTTTTTTTCTTCTCTTATATATTCGGGTAACATATTGTACATTTTGATTGACATAACTAGAGGGCTTGTTGAGTGTATTTTTAAGCGGGATGTTGAGTCGTGTTTTGTGTCGAAGTGTGTATCTTGTTTGTATGTCTTCTCGTTTAGTGTAAAAGTCTTTGTGTTTGTGAGCGAACTTGCATATTTCAAGTATATATAATATACTAGCTTATACTAGCTTTATAGCGTTATACTAGCTTCTAACTGCTACTTCATCCACGTGAAATTTCATGTTCCCCGGCCCACCCCGTCGCATCGCATTGCCTGCCAGCGTTATTACTTCGTTTTCTCTTAGCGTTCTATCTGACTTTTTCTTTTTGCTCGGGTCTTAGCGTGAGTTTGATCCATTCTTTTCATTTCTGATCCACGCGTCATGTTCGTGAAAGGTTCGGGTTCGGCGCCGTCAGTTGGGACTGGTCATCTCTTAGCTGCTATGGCTTATTTTAAACTTATATTAATTTATTTAAAAAATTTGAATATATTCGTAATGTTAACACTCTAAGCTCCTATTACTCCTGGAAAACAAAAATGTATAAACTAATATTTTTTTAGTATTTATTTATGTATAAGTGATTTGTAATCTTTAGAAATAAATGAATTCAAACCGTAAACCGTAAAAAAATTGAATGTTTCTTTGTTTTTATCTTTTTTTACGGACGCTTTTAACGTGCACGTCTTTCTACATTGTTCTCACATGTATAATTTCGACATGAATGATGTAACCATTATTTTTGTATCAATTTTTTTATTTAAAAGAGTGTTCGTGGATTTTCTTGCCCGTGCTTCTCCATAGGTACCTACTACGCTTTGGAATGGGCACTAGCTTCATGTTTCTGACTGACAGACTCCTTGACAATTCAAAAGTGCCTGTAAATGGTTTAATTGAAATAAATGCTTTGAGTTTGAGTTTAAATAGCGGCGTAAGTTGAAAGTTCTACTGAGCAGTTTTTCAACACGTTAGGGATGCACTCTGTTGGATTCTCAACGCTCGGTTCGACGCCGTATTGCAGAGCACGGTAAAAAAGTTCGCGTTAAAAAAGAACGCCCGTGCGTATGTGGACTCTGTTCGCCTCTCCTAAGAGTCTTTGGTAAACTGGACCCACTCGAAATGGACCTGCGGGATCACTCAACCCCTATCACATTTAGAATAGGTTGACTGGACCCCCTGCCCAATTTCATTATTAGTGCAGTCATGGAGTAAAGCCTAATCTTTTATTTTTATACTTAAAATATACCAATATTATTCAATTAGGTATTTATACTTACGCACCACATTTATTCGCAAAAAATAAAATGAAAAAAAAAAAAAACTGTAATAATACCTAAATTAATCTTCCACCAGAATCAATTGATGAAGGTTGGCTTTATAATGGGCTAATAGAGACAACATCATAAAATTTTACGTGTACTTTTTCAAGACCTGGTTGGAAAACTCAACATTAGCAAATACTTGGAACACTTATCAAGAATTGCACAAAACCGATAACACCGTGGAAGTATGGAACAATCACATAAAAAAATATCTCAAAATTAAGCCAAATACTAGAAGGATTCTATTTTAGAAGGATTGAGTAAGGATGCGGCTTATTACTCGACTGCGGTCGAATGTCCTTACGGTATCAAAATATCAAAGCGGCTGCCTGAAAGCAAGGAATGAAAGAGTAAGATCGACTACGCTGTAGGTGAACTACTCAGCGGCCAGGGGCCGTATTATGACGTATAATGCCACCATTATTCCAGTGTGAGTGAGAGACGGAGCTATTCAAGGCCGCTAGCACCATCCTTTTTCGCAGTGGAATAATGATGGCTTTGATACTTCATAATAAGGCCCCAGATTAATGTAGGCAATTGTTTAAAAAAAAACAAGTGAGACTGATTTTTAACTGACTTATTGACTATTTTTTAATACTATTTTATGATTTATAAACGTTGGAAAACATTTTTACTCATTGTTGATTTGTTTAGATTTTTAGAAGGTTGATTTTTATAATTATGTATTTTAATTTGTAACTTTTATGTCTGCGATTTTTAAATAGTATTAAAGAGGTGTAAAGGTGACCAAAAAGATTTTAATTTTTGTCATGTGTTTTACGAGTAGTATAGTTGATTTATGCAACTACTACGTTGATTTGTATAATTTTATTCATGAATATTCTTTAATCTGTCTGTGGTTTTCAAATAGTACTTATTTTTTTCTGTGTTATATTTGAGTATTACATTTAGTTAATATTCTCGTTTAAAAAAGGATTGTCTTTGTTCTACTTACATGTACCTAATTTAAAAAGATTTTAGATTTTGATTGAGAATAAACGTTTAAACCTAATTGAATTGCGTTTTATTATATTTTGACTAACCAATTTTGCGCTCGACTGTATGCACTGGTAGCTTTAAACAATAAATATATTTTTTAAAGTTTGAATGTGGGTCCAGTTAACCAATAAAAATACAAAAAAATAATTATGTGGTCAAGTGGACCCGCGGGTCCAGTAGCGAGCGAGTCCAGCTGACCGAAGACTTCCCCCTACTGGCGTTTTTATGCTGGTATTTTTCCTTTGTCATAATTAAACTTGAGAATATTAATATTGTTCAGTTTGTAGGTATTTTATCGAGACTTTTCTATTTTTAATTTCGTAACATAAAAAATATTTCGGATAGAATATATATTTTTCATACGATACTGTTCAGATTTAAAAAAAACCTGTGATATATGTAGCTAGATTAAGGGCCAGAAACAAAAGATAAAGATAAATTTATTGCATAACTGTGTATACCAGTTCTTATTCTAAACGTATTTTTTTTTAGACGGGACAGTCTACCCTTGTCGGATATGCAATAAATAGTATTACAAGGCAAATCAATTTAAAATAAATAACAAAAAAATTAGATTACAAACAAATAACAAGTAAAACAGAAAACAGTTTCATTTGAATATGATGTGTCGGTAAGTGTATTAAAGATCTATTGTTGTTAATTAGCCGTAACAAACAATTTTTAAATGTTTTAAACAATTAACGAAAAAAATAGAAAAGGAGATAAAGTAAAGTAAAGTTTTAAAGTATTACTCTTGCTCTTAATCCTACATGTTGGTGGCCATAAAATCCATGTTAGAAACGTAATTATATATATTTTGTTTAAAGAGAAAGCATTTTACTCACTGTACGAGTCACTTTAGTTTCCATGCTTACCGCTCCCACTGAAGCCACAGAGTAGCAGAGAAGAATGGAACTTTTCAAAAAGTTTGTAAAAATAAAAAGTTTCGCGTCGAGCGCTGAGGAATGGGGCGTAACGTCTGCGGAGGTGAGGCTAGAATCAAATTAGTTGTTCAGGATGGTAGAAAAAATGTAGATATGGTTACAGACTCACTCGTTTAAGCCTAAAAAAGTTGAATCCTCATAGTGCATGCTATAAATTCGCTTTCTTCTTTTGTGTGGTTATTGGTGTGGTTACCTGGTATCTGAGTTATATGCCGCTCACGGGCCTCTGACTTGGCTTCACATGCCATCGCGAAATACAGTGTAAACTATATAACGACACTCAAGGAACTGTGCACATTTTGATGTTATAGAGAGTTGTCTTTAAATGGAGAGAAGAAAAATCTGTATTAGACAACAGTCTACACGTGCAAGCAATTCCAATTTGTAAACAAAAGAAGGGATTTCTTAGAAAGTTCGGTATGTATGATGCCGACAGTCGAGTTTATTACGGGCTAGGATAATAAAGCGCAACTTAAAAAGTATTTTGTATTATTTAATCGTTGTTGTTATTGAGAGTGGGTGTAATGCTATATAGAGTATATGGAAGACAAGCTAAACCAACCAAAGCCGAGTGATTTCGACGCTTTAGGGAGTTTGTCGTTAAATCGAGTGACGTTACATAGAGTTTACACAGTATCTCTAAAATTATCTAAATATATAAATTCGCTGTTAGTATAGCTACCTATAAATTTATTAGATAGGAAATACAGCAAATGAAAACAAATTTGTTATTTAGGTATTTGGTAAAGAAAGGATATTAGTAACCCGTTTTAGACAACACCTTCACGACATAAAGTATGATTTTACAAAAAATCGGTTTTCAGGGATTACCCGACTAAAAACATTGCAGTATGGCAATTTCGGGCATTTGTGTTGTACATTTTTCGCCCCGTACCGTTCGCACATCTGCCCAATTTCAGTGGCCTGTGACGACCTCGTTATGAAATGTTTATACATCCTTAACTATTACATTTTAAGTAAAGCTAAAACTTTCGAAGAAAATATATTATTATTTCTGAGTCGACGAGCGTACTGTGAAGAAAGTCTACGGAGAAACAATAACCAATGCAAAAACCATTTTGCATAAAATTCTTAGTAGCGAATTTTATGAAAACAAAACTTATAAAAATAACGCTGTTAGTTTCAGTATAACATTTTGTTTAAAATTAACTTAGCATAACATAACATCACGCCTGTATTTTCCGAAGGCTAGGCAAACGTGTACCTATATTATACCCGCGTTTGGCCAGTTATGTTTAAGTCCCAAGTAATGTGAGGCGAGCCTAGCGCCATCAACTGGGCATAAATCCAGACTCCGGGCTCCTACTGAGAAATTCTAGATGGGAAAACCCAATATTACTTTGCCCGACCTGGGAATCGAACCCAAGGCCTCTTGCTCATAGGTAGCGCTTGCGGCCACTAGACTAACGAGGCAGTCAAAATTCAAAATTTCTAATCATTTTTGCTTACCTAATGTTTACGTATGTACGTTTGTTGATACTGCTGTTATTAATCGCTATATTTGCACGACTTAAATGTCAGGGGTTATACAGACACACCGTTTACCCTTTCCTATACTCGGATCGCGAAAGGTCAGTGTTGTTTATTTCCTACAAGAATAGCGCAGTGTACACTAGTGCAGAAATGTATGGAACATACTTAGAAATTCAAACTTTATAGACGAGAAACTTGGTTTTAAATCTATGATTTTATACCTTCTTTCAGGGTTGGTAGCTCGACGAACTTAACAGACGATCGAACTTGGTACGGACCGGGCAGAGGGCATGGTTCACGCCGTAGAAAATATGTTCGCTTTAATAATAATAATTGTGTTATTCCAGACTCTCTCCATATAATTACGAAGCGAACCATATCTGCTCTCCTGACCGAACCAAGTTTGACCGTCTGTTAATACTATTAAGCATCTTTTGACTTGGCATTAAGCATCTTTTGCAAAGTTTGAAGAGGAAGAATTTCTGCATGGGTCATCTTGGGCGACCGTCCGCGTCCGTAGCATAAAGAGTACAGAAACCTCAATAATATAATCTCTTCGTGCTATTATGTACTGTCTTTTCGTAAGGGTACACTAGTCGACGGCACGAACTCGTTGGTGGGCGTGACTAATATGCGTGCTAATTAGTCTAATTATTTATTTATTTTAGTTTTATTTATTTAGTTTTATTTACTTAGTTTTATTTATTTAGTATTTATTTATCTAGTTTTTATTTATTTATTTAGTGAAATAAAGGACGATTTGTAACGAAAACGAGCGTGTAAAATTTGGAAAAACTACTGGATGTATTTACTCAAAGTACAATTATTTGAACTATTGAATAAACTATCTATCCCTTTACTGTTTCTATTTTGTCTTTTTTACTACATAAATTATTTATTTACGCCCAAACACGAGATAAAATTACTGTTGAAATATGGAAGTTTCGACGCTCATAACTTCCAAACCAATTTAATTTTTCCAATTCTGTTTCCATAGGGCTATAAAGAAAAGACAAATTGATGCAATTTTTAGTTTTGAACGTACACCGTCAAACAGACGAGTAATCACCATAATACGTTTGTATGGAAGAATGACCGACTAGCGTACCTTTAACTCCTGGATCGATCGCTATCAGACAGGAAATGAACATCAGCATATTTTATGCTCTTAAATATTTGAAAACACTAGACACAATAACAAAAAGAATGTACGGAAGAAGACACTAATACACGAGCAAAACAACTCAACAACACGCTTGGCGAAGACGGTTGTCAAAACTTCTCGACGAGAACAAAGTCGTCGTTTACTCTAAAATGTCGCATGTAGGCGAGACACGGGAAATTGTGACTTAAACCGATGCAATACAGGACTAAACTGTGTGGCTAACACGAACGCGTAGAGAATTTTAAACGTAAATTCAAACTATTTTAGAGTTGAAAATACTCGTTTCGCTCATAATAAATATGTATTATGAGCGAAACGAGTATTTTCTTAGTTTTGTTTACTTAGTTTTAAGACTTTATTCATATCTATGTGTGATGACGTGATGGCCCAGTGGTTAAGGCCTCACCTCTCATGCACGAGGTTGTGGGTTCAAATCGGGACAAGTACCAATGTGACTTTTTCTATTCATATGTACTTTCTGAGTTCATTTTGGACATTACTGACATCGGTGAAGGAAAATATCGTGAGTAAACCTGGACTATAGTTAATATAAGTCTGAAATCACCAACCCGTCTTGAGCAAGCGTGGTGATCAGTTCTTGTGCCTTCTCTGTATGAGCCCTGCAGTGGGACAGTAACAGGCTGGTATTATTATTATGTGTGCTAAAATGGTACTTATAGGATAGTCGTAATTTCGATTAAAAAATTGTCCGGATTAACAATACTGTTTAGTCGTGTATTCGTGCTAGAGCCACTGTCTTATACGACAAAAGTAATATCAACAGTCTTCTCTAATCTACTCGAATCTACCAACTTAAATGGATACCTTTATTCAAACACTTGAATTGAACCAATACTCCCGACGAAATCTTCGCAGCACCGAAAACAAAGGAGAATCACCTTCAGTCCTCAAATACTACAAATCGTTGGATACTTATCACGAAATCTATCTCCATGGGAGACGAGGGTCTGCCTTACAAAAGATCCCTAAGGGTCAACAGTGCTTGTCTTAACCCTTTAAATCTGTGATCGAATATTTAAATGGGTGTCTTTTGAAAACCGAAAGCTTGTTGAGGTTGTTCACCTTGGAGGATACCGGTGTACAGTTGACAAAAAAGACTTTACACATGCATGAAGTAGGTAAAAAGAAAGAAAGAAAGAAAGAAAATACGTTTTTTTGCGGTAAACATGACGCAAAGAAAGAACAAAACGCGAGAATAACAAATTGGGGGAAAATATGCATCACGAAATCATTTAAAATATCATTCATCATTTAGGAAGTATTGTATTTATTTTATTTTTATTTTTGATTTTGTTATTTCACTATATGCTGCACCAGTTGACGTCAACACGTCAACGCCGGCTGTCGCTGAAATCCAGCGCTGGGGCTCTATCTCGCATAGGGTCACACCATTATGCTGAGCGATGGCCGTTTTGCGTGGATGTGACGCATATTTTCCCCCAATTCTTCTTTGCGTCATATTCACCGCAAATAAACGAATTTAATTTTTTACTTTCTTTTACATCCACGCAAAGTGATTTAAATACGTAAATAATTGAAGTTAACTTAATTATTACCAAAGCAAAACTATTTTTTTTTCCGCTACAATTTTCAAAATCAGTCCACAGTTGATGAATATATCGATAAACATACATGACATACAAAAAAGATACATACAGACGAACATAGCACCGGAGAAGGTTCTATGTTCGTCTGTATGTATCTTTTTTTTGAAGTCGGTTGAAAAGGGAAATGAACTGACTGACGTAATATACAGATCCACGGGGTTAATAACAATTTTGAGAATAAGTGCTTTTTATTTCTTAGGCCGCGGTTAATAAAGAACGATTTTTAGAAAATAATAAATTATGTGATCTAAGATTGTCACGAATGATGTCTGTAGTCCATGTGTGATGAACGGTTTCAAAGATTTGACTTCATGTGGGCTTAAAAAGAGTGGTTTTACAACCTTGTACACTAATCTCTTTTGTCAACTGTACTATAGAGGTACAATGTACGTTTTAGCTATATATACATATATGCTCATATAATAGGCTTTCGAAGTTTACGGAGGGTTCAGCCTCTAAAATGGAAGCGCAGTGACATAAAGCAACTTGAAAATGCAAAAGTACAAAGAAAGTAAAAACCTTTTTTGTTGAAAGTACTCAGAGATTTTCGTTCTTCAGGATAAATTCTTAAGTTGGAAAGTGGTGAAGAACGGGGCATTAGGTTTTTTACGTGGTATAGTAAAAATATAGACTGTATAATTGAATTTCAGCTAGCCCAAAACTATCGCGTCAAACTGGCACCGAAAGATCGTGAAATCAAAAATTCGATTAATCATAATTAGAACACACAACTCATAATTAGAACACAAATTCATAATTAGAATTCAATTCAGTTTGAAGGCATTAAAAGTATCTTAACTAGAAATTTATTATTTTTATAGTCCAATGACATTTTTTTGATGAGACCATAACCTCTCAGACAAAAAATGGGCCTGCTCTTAATCTTGGCTCGATCTCGCCTGTTAGAAACCAATGGATGAGTTCTATGATGGAACGAGCATGCTCAAAAACAATGCTTGTTCTTGTTTCTCTGATAGCATCGCATTCGCTTCGCTTCCACAGCGAAAAGTGCTTTAATATAGAACGTAGGTCCATACTTACAACTAAGTTTATGTATAAGCATAAACAATGACGCATAGCTTATGAGAATTATTATTAGTAGGGGTAGGTTGTTCTTGTTATAATAACAGTGAGCAAATGTTAGGTTTAGGAGTATTATAATAGGTTTATATATACATACCAATAGGTCATATTATTATATGTATCTGGGCGACCGCGCTCTGATTGGGTGAAAATAGAGAAAACTAATTTTCCAAGATATGAGATAGATCGATTTTTCGCCCTCGTGAAGCCCTATATTGCAACTTTCATCGAAATCGTTAGAGCCATTTTCGAGAACGTGTTTACCCTCTGCGTCATATACTCGTATATATAGATAGCCCATATATATTATGTGTCATATTTTAATTACTGTGGGCGTGTGTGGGTAGTGTTGGTTATTGCGCAATAGAAAAACCGTTTGCAGTTCAGATCACATTATAATTTACTATCAAATTAATCACGCTAGCAATTCACACACTGTAGGTACACGACACAAATATTCGGAACGCGCGAAAGTTTCTAAACGTGTTCGCTGCTTGACCGCTACCGATGAACTCTGCTTAGCTTCGGCCGGTCCGAGCGTTATCTTATAGACTCTGTCGAGCGCCGCTAGGTGGCACTGGCGTCGCGATTAGTCAACTCTGTAACGTATTTCCGACATATACTCGTATATATGTATAAACAAATATTGCTAATTTAATAGTATATTCGCGAATAGGTACTGATATTTATTAGTGCTCGCAAGCGTGACTGTTGTTAATTTCTTGGGGTCGATCCGGGTCAGGTAAAGTGTTATTGGATTTTTCCACTAGGATTTTCTCAGTAGAAGCCAAACCAAATTGTATGAACAATGTGTCCTGCCTACCATGACATATGGGGCTCACTAAGGAAACTGTGTACAAAGTCCAAGTTGCACAAAGGGCTATGGAGCGTTCCATGTAAGGCCCATCATTTGGAAGATCGAGTCCGTAACTGAGAGATCCGACGTAGGACTAAGGTTTAAGACTTCGGACTACTGGTAGTGGGTCTGAAAAGGAAGTGGACAGGACACATGGCTAGATGTGAGCAGAGCCTTAACGGAATGGTTGCTGAGGGACGGTAGACGGAATTGTTGGCAGACCAATTTCGATGACATCTAAGAAAGAAAGAAAGAAAATACGTTTATTTGCGGTAAATAGGAAGCAAAGACAAAAAAAAAACACGAGAATTACAATTTGGGGGAAAATATGCGTCACATCCACGCAAAACAGCAATCGCTCAGCATAATGGTGTGACCCTATGCGAGACAGAGCCCCAGCGCTGGTTTTCAGCGACAGCCGGCGTTACGTGATGACGTCAACCGGTGCAGCAATATTATATAGTGAAATAACAAAATCAAAAATAAAAATAAATACAATACTTTCTAAATGATATAATATTTAAAATGGCAACATTTCGTTCCGTGAGCGACTCAAGCGCCGCAAAACTATCACAAACTATCTAAAGAGAAAACTGACTGTGTATGTGACTTTATATAACTGTCGAGCGGTTTTGAGTATTTTGTACAATTATGACCTACGCAAATGTCCTGCAGATCTGGTAGCGTCGTGTAACGGGTCGTTATGCTCCCTAAAATAGGGTTAAGCTACATGATGACAGATGCATGCATGCTATCTGTTGGGACAGGTTAATTCAAAGCTGCAATGGCTCTTTATTCAAAAGGCCATTCCAGACATGGCCTTGCATTGTTAGACTCACATAAAATCCTAACAATATAATGTTTAGACTTTAAAAGATACCATGTCCTCTGAGTTTGTTGCATTCTTTCTCAGGTATCAGTCAGCTAAGAAATGCTGGCGCCATCTAGGTATAAAATATTGACGTGTAAAAGTATCTTTAAACGATCTACTTACAGAAATAAAAATTTCATTTCATTTCAACAGCCAGATATCTAATTACACAACACATTTTCGTAAACGGTTACGACAAATTTGTTTCATTTTGACAGTTCGACAATATTAATTGCGGTATTTATGTTGTTAAACAGTTTCTTTTTTTCGAAATTATGAAGGTATGGATTAGCAATTTGTTTCAAAACGATTCAAATTTCGATTGATCGTGTATTACGTAATTAGGGTACAGGTGAGTGGACGACCTATAGAAGATCGCGGGAAGACCTGGTTGAGAGTCGCACAGAACAGGGCAGCATGACACAAAGGAAGGAGGCTTATACTTAGCAGTGGGTGGAACAAGGCTGCCAATGAATATGGTGTTCTAATAAATACACGTTACTACTTCTATATTCATTTTACTATACAAAATACAAAATGTATTCTATTTCTTTCCCCTCCATAATCTCTAATCAGTCTTAGATAGTGCATTATTGATGCTTGAGTATTTAAGCAAGAGTACAAGTCATAGCATTTGAAAATACCGTTGGAGCTGCTGAAGATTTTAAAAACTATCTTTGCATTGTATAAATTCAATGTCTTAGCATTGTATAATTGCATAGCACATGTGTGAGTACTATGTACCGACTGTAAAGCTACCATTTAGGTACTGGGTATGTCTTTCATTGATTTGAATGTGCCCTGGCTGCTGAGAGTTTGTCATGCTCACTTTAATGTCTCGCTGGCGGTGGCGCGTGTGTTGGATCATTTAGCTCCCTTCAAAATGGTTGAGCTGAATGGTGCTAATCCATGCGTCATGTTCGTGAACGGGCGCCGTCAGTAGAGACTGGTCATCTCTTAGCTGCCAAGGCTTATTTTAATTTTTGAATTGTTCTTTGTTTTTTATATTTTTATTACGGACGCTTTTAACGTGCACGTCTTTCTACATTGTTCTCACATGTATAATTTCAACGTTAATGATGTATATGCCAATATTTTGTAAAAAAAAAATTATTTAAAAGAGTGTCCGTGGAGTTTCTTGCCCGTTCTTCTCCATAGGTACCTACTACGCTTTGGAATGGGCAACTAGCTTCATATTTCTGACTGACCGACTTCTTGACAATTCAAAAGTGCCTGTAAATGGTTTAATTGAAATAAATGCTTTGAGTTTGAGTTTGAGTCATAACGAATGCTAATATGTCACTTTTACATGTCTTGCAAAAGTCATATGATTTAATCATGTAAACGCTTTGAGACTTTTTAGAAGACTCATGATCTTGATAAGGCATTTGAAAATGCGTTTAAAAGTAAGATAGGATTGACCAAAGCCATTATATGACATTTTTAAGATTCATAGCTTTAAAAGCGGCGGTAGTCAAGAGCATTTTGTTAGTGATTACCCTCTAATTTTCTACTCAAGTAGTACCTAAAAATTGCCTAACTTGTTAGGTAGAGTTTTAAGGCTTAAATCCAACGTTACCACGTTTCTTGCATAATAATATTCTTTGGAAGGTCGCGAGTATATCCAATAAGTTTATTCCTATTGTTACCTTGGCGTTTTAGACCGCTGTTTTTTTTTGTTGATAGATGCGTAACATAGAATCACACCTTGATTCCCCGAAAGGGTAGGCAGAGATGTACATAACACCCACATTTCGCCAGTTATATTTAAGTCCCATCTAATAGGGAGCGAGCCTATTGCCATCAACCGGGCACAAATGCAGACTCCGAGCTATTGAGAAATTCCAGATAGAAGAACCTCATTACACTGCCCGACCTGGGAATCGAACCTAGGACCTCATGTTCAGCAGTAGCGCTTACACCACTCGACCAATGAGGCAGTCTGTTTTGATAGAATCATTTATTTTATAATTACCATAGTCTGTTTTCTACCACAAGTACCAAACAGATTTCCAAAAGTCACAATAATTGACAGCTTTGAAATATACTTAAAAAGAAGACGTCTGTATGGATTTAAATTGAAAAACTATAGTCCGCTTTTATTTCAATAACACACTTACCTCGTAAAATAAAAGCAATAATTCTCAAATAAAAATTAATACGGCTTCAGAATCACTTCAGGCAATAGGTAGGTACTGAAATCTCCCAAAAACCGATTCCCGCTTGTTTCATTTTTCAGCACACATGAATTTATTTAAAACCGAATACTTACAATCCGATGAATTCAATTGAATTGCATTCAATTTTAGTACGAATACAATTTTATTTTACACATTTTCGAATACGGTGTAGATGCAATAAAATAGTGATGAATTTTTATTATTTTTCGCATGAGTTTATTTATTAGTTTAGTCATAAAATCAAGCCTGCTTCCCATAGGGGTAGGCAGAAACTACAGAACGCCACCTGCTACGATCATGACATACTTCGCTTACGTTCATACATCTGAGGCCCTAGTGTGAGTTTCTTTTAACCATCTCGACTTAATGCATCCGGCCGCCCGCCCGGCCTTCACCAGTGAACCGAAAGTGAGCCGAACGCTGTCGATGCGTAAAGCAGGCACGTATCCAGACTTTTGGTTCGGGGGGGGACAAACATTGAAACAACCATGTGAACTGTGTGAAAATCGCTGTAATCACTGTACTATAATTTTCACTGTACTATACTATAATTATATAAGTATTTTTCCGTTTCCGCTGGCAGCCATTACGTCTAGTACCATATCAGGATCTGGCGCCAAAGCGGAATGAATAGACAATAGAGCGAGACCAGTAAGCCTCTCGCCCGCCATTCTATTCCTTAGGAAGGATTTTATTCTCTTTAGGCATGAAAATGACCGCTCCACAGATGCCGTTGAAACCGGAAGGGTGGCCAGAATATGTATTAGCCTGTTAATGGTAGGAAAGAAAACTTTGTCACACGTGTCTAAAATTTCCATAATTTCGACTGGTTTCTTATCTGTGTTTTTCCACTTGGCACACCACATACTGTACTCTGCTTTTATTAGTGATTCTCCAACACTTTCTTCCCAATAAATTTTCATATTTTCTAATTCACTTATTTTCCTCTCGTCCACATTTTTCGGAAGAATAATTTCTAAAGAAGAAAGCAGCTCTCTTTGATTCGCAAATCTATCATTCATGCCAGATATCAAATCGTCCAAGCACGGTATAAAAATAGTTCTTCTGAAGTATTCTTCAGCAGTATCGCTGGGAGGGTTGCTTCGTGCAGTTTGGTGGGCAGTAACTCGAGGACGCTGAATTTCTATTTGCAAGACATCTTGCGCTATTTTGCAGCATGCGCTATATATTTCTGAGAATACCGGGTTAACATCGTCACGTATCTCTTTTAGTTTTCCGATAATGTCATCGGAAAATTTCATAGCAGAGGCCAGGTCGTGTGTAGGGTTCTGCAAATATGCTGACAGTGGGAGAGTATAACTGAAAAATCTTTCACAGGTTTTTAGAGAAATCAAGAAACTACTCTTTTCCATCGCAGCTATGAGTGTAGAGGCAGTTTGGGCGACAGTTCTGTTTGTGTAGGATAGTTCTCTTAATGTAATGACAATAGGTTCGAGTAACTCACCAAATACATTTATAGAGTCGTGACGTTCTATAAATCTAGTGTCACACATGCCGACCAGTCTTTTTTTCTTACTTTCTGGTGTGAGCTTTTCCACATTTTCCTTGAATTGTTTCCCGGCCATTGCATTGTTGCGAAGTAAATTGCAGACTTCCTTCACAACGCCTATTGAATTTCTCACCTCGGGAACTGAAAGAGCTTTTGAAAGAACTAGGTTCAGACGATGTGCTGAGCAATGTACGTATGTGGCCTTAGGAAATTCTTTTCTGATTCTCGTCTGCACACCACTGATGTGTCCTCCCATGGTAGCAGCTCCGTCATACCCCTGACCAACTAGTTTATCGAGATTCAAACCAATCTCATGACATTTCTTTAAAATTTCTGCACTTATATTTTCGGCACTTAGGTCGTGTATTTCAATGAAACTGAGAAAGTCCTCCCTCAAAATACCTTTATAAACGTATCTCGCACATAAAGACAATTGCTCAGTTCCACTCACATCTAAAGTTTCATCGCCAAGAATCGCGAAACACTCTGAACTATTTATTTGTGTCACAACTTTTTTCTGAATTATCTTTCCGCAAGTATCTATTATTTCATTTTGAATAATAGGGCTAAAATACGTTGCATTTTTAGGGGTTGTAATGATATGATCTTTCAGGATATTATCATAGCTTGCTCGGTATCGTAGCAGAGCCCTGAATTTTCCATCTTTACCAAGTGGCTTTTCTAAAGTCAATGGTCCACTGTCTTTGTCTCCACGAAGCGGCAACTCTTGCTCTCCACAGAAGATGATAGTTTCGATTATAGGTTTTAGTGCTGTTCTATTTCTTTCCTTTTCTTTGAGCCTTTGATCATTAAGCAGCGATGCAACGTCTATAGCTGCTGAACCCATTACGCGTAAGAAATTTTCTGCGCATAACTTAGAAAACTGGTGATATTTAGCAGCAGAATGTTCGCGAAATCTCTCTGTTGCATCTTTCCAATTATCAAATGGTTTGCTGACAAAACTTCCAAGTGTTTGGTGGGAACCTTTTCCTGCGGTGCCTGATGAAAAGATAACGCAATATTTGCAGAACACACCATTCCTCCTCGGCGAATATGTTAACCATTCCCATGATCCCATCCATTCTCTTCGAAATCTAAGTTTCCTCTTTCCAAAGCTACTAGCCGGAAACGAAAATGACGCATCTGGGACAAACGGCTGTGTAATAATATTTTTTTTCTGTTCATCTGTGAGTACAAGAGGAGGATACTGTGTGTTATTTATGGCATTAGAAACCACGCCGATATCAGGAAAAGTTTCACTTATAATCATTGTATTTAAACTGCACGTTTTTGAAGTTGAACATTCTCCTTCATCTCCACATCTTCCAGCCGGTTCGGCTGAAATCACATTTTTTTCTGTAAATTTTGACGAAGTTGTTTCTAGTTGTCTACTATCAACAGCAGAAGCCATGCTTGGAGTAGTTTTTTCCTCGCTAGTAGTAACAATTTTTTTTGCCACTGGCTTGAACAAGTTGTCAATTCTCTTCATTTTAGCAGCAGCAATTTATATACGTTCAAACAAGCACAAATCAAGAAGCACTCACATTTCACACATTACTTTACTTTATTTAAGTAATCTGTGATGGATAGGGCGAACGGTCCAACAAATTATGACGTCTGCAGGTCCAAAATTGTCCAACACTATCTCACGTACGTAACGGACTGGCGATTTGGCGAATCCAATGAAAACAGTGGTTTTGAAGTTTTTTTCCTTTATTTCACGGCACGGGCAAAGTATCAGGTGAACCAAGTCGGAAGGAATTTACTCTACTCTCTATGAAACTGAAACCAATATCAAAATAAACTGGTCTATTGCACTATACTGTCACTATTGCAGAGGTATTTCACTTTTCTTCTCGCTTGTCGCTCTCGATTCTCACTTGAATCGCTCTCGAAATAAACTGACATGCAGGTACCCGGACTCCCGCCCCCGCCGTATTTATACCACATTTTCGTATTCTGGAACACTGTGGAATATTGCGCCATCTACTACCTGGTAGCAGAAAGTTATGGAAGCTTCTCGATATTTCGCTACTCAACGCGACGATCTTTCTACTATTAGTTTTTCTACTCGACGATAGATGTCGTTCATTACTGTTTTCGTTCTCGGTTTCTCTCTAAATAGGTTAGATGGCGCTACTAGTAACGTCGCTTACATAATCAGATCAAGATCTATCTATATTTTTATTTTACCTACTTATTGAAAGAACACGCAAGCGAATAAATAAACAGATGGCTTAAAACGTTTTTTTTTTTCAGTCAGATTTCGGGGGGGGATAAATCCCAACTATCCCCCCCTCTGTATACGTGCCTGGCGTAAAGTCAAAATGGTTAAAAGAAACTCACACTAGGGCCTCAGATGTATGAACGTACACTAGGGCCGCTGGTCATACACGCACGCCGCTTCCGAGTAATACGCATTTGACCTTTCTGAAGAACATCACCAATAAGCTCACTATAATGTCCTTCTAAGGCGTCCCCTCCCGGCCTTTCCACTCACATCTGCCTTGTCAGCAATATCTTTTATTTACCACGTTCAGTGCCGGGAGCCCTCCTCGAGGGTTCACCTAGTCGCATATGGGATGCCGGGAGTCCTCGCGGAGGGTTCATTTTAAATGTAGGTTTTTCTTAGCGAATACAGCATTCTAAGCCCTGAAAATAAAATCTGACGTATATTTTAACAAGATTTATTAGTATATGCGTTGGTTTTAAAATCCAAGTAGGTATAATTATTTTTTAAATATTTTTTTGTTCACGGTTACAAATATTCTCAAAAAATGTAAAAGGTCGGAAACTACGTTTAGCGACAAGACAGTGTTTTACAACACGGTTTTAAACCTAATGCCGTCGACTACGACGGTTAAATTTAGCGCAAACGTAATGCCCGCAAGCCTCCCGGAGGGCTCACTTCCAATATGTATGGCGGCACGGCGTATGAGTTCTATGAAAAGTGGGTGGAGACGAAAGTGTTACTCATAGGTAACTAATTCGTTTATTCCTGTATTATTTGGTAGCGAATGCATTTCAAACTCACACTTCTCGATTCGGTATCGTAGTCTATGAATATTAAAATTGGTAGAAGTCTGCCTTTGAATAAATCATTGAAAAATCCGTTCCATAGTGTAGGACCGGTTGCAGTTCCTATTTTTAGGGAAGGCCTATATGTAGCAGTTGCACCAGTACCCTAATCTATTTGAACCAGTACCCTAATTACGTAATACACAATCAGTCGGAATCTGAATCGTTTTGAAACAAATTGCTAATCCATTACTTAGTAAGGTAAAAAATCCCTAACAAGGCATTTGGGCCCTACTGTTTCGAAATAGTTAAGTAAAAAAAACAACCAAATTTTTACGTTTCATGTAATTTTTTAAGGTTTTAATGGGCGTTTTGATAAATCTTTTGGTGTCAACTTATTGCTTATTTTTGTAGCTGCTGAACGAAACCAGTTTTATGCCCATAGTACTTCTACATCGGTAGATATAGCAAAATAAATGAACCCATCCGTACTATGTAAAAAAATATATTTGAATGGCCGCATTTCAAAACAGTAGGGGCAAAATACCATAATATGGGGGATTTGTCGATAAAATTGATCATATTGCTTCGCCTTAACGGGTCGGACACCGGTGACATCAGACACATTGTATAACATTACCTTACCTACACATATTTTGTAACAAAGAGGAGAAGCTTCAGGGCATTCAGTAGCTGGTTCTTTAAAATAATAGTTTTGCCTGCAAAAATCCCACTGACAAAGAAAGAAAAGATATAAAAAAATTGACAATTCTGCACAAACAAGACACACTGCAGGACAAAAACCTCTTCTCTACCTGGTACTGAAATTTCAGTAAACCTGAAACATACTTTTTTCATAAACATTACCCATTGTTTCGCCGAAGAGTTATACTAGAAGAGGTATACCTATAGTACACCCATATTTGGCCAGTTATGTTTAAGTCCCATGTAATAGGGGGCGAGCCTATTGCCATCACCGGGCACAAATGCAGACTCCGAGATGCTACTGAGAAATCCCAGATGGAAAACACTTTTTTTTTTTGTATCCTGTAAAACTCTCACTGCACGACAAAAGCCTCGTACAACTCCTCACACACATACTCCTACACACCCACCCACACTGCACCCTTAGATATGCTGAAAAGGTGCTAGCATGGCATCCTGTTTGTTTCTGATGCATGTATAGTTATTAAATTGTAAATCCGTAATTGGCTGTAAGATTAGTTTATTTATCCTAAGTGAAATTATTCAAGAGCTGTGAATTTTGTGAATTTTGTGAATAAATAAATAAGGGTCCATCTGATACTGAAGTAGGTAAACCTGAACCCACATTCTTTGTTCTCTGTTTGAAAAAGTATTACACGGTCAAGACGAGTTACAAAGGTATCTAATCTTTTTGTAAGTCGACTTTAAGCAATTAAGTTTTTAAGGACAAGGTAAATCGAAATACTTTTAGTTTTTAAAAGTTACAATGTTACTGTAAGCTTTAAGGAATTTGAGAACTTAACTTGAACTTTATAAATACGAAAGTCCCATAAGACCGTCTTAAACGAACTTTTAAAACTCTTTCGTCGCAAAGAAAGAAATACGTGGGATAGATCCAGAGTAAAAAATTCACTAGTAGAGATTTTATTGCGAAGTAGGTACAGTCGACCACATGTCTGTGGTAACAATTTTACCTTGATTTGCCCTAACGTAGTACGGCTTTTCGTTATAAGGGCCTGCGCACACTGCGGACAGGACGGCATAGGATTTTTTGAATTTAATACTTTTCCAACTGAAATAAGGCATATGTTTCAATGCTTGGTAATCGACCTAGGAGCATCGCAGCGCAGTTTAATCTGAAGCATCGAAGAGCACGCTGAAGAATACCGCGGCGGGATGCGGCGGGAGGCGGCGGTATGTGGCGGTATGCGGCGGTATGCGGCGGTATGCGACGGTATGCGACGGTATGCGACGGAATGCGCTGGAGTCTGCCAGGTCTTATCCAAACGAAATAAGGCATATATTTTAATGCTCGGTGATCCACCTTGGAGTATACCGGCGCATTCTATGACATACTGGCGGATGTTTCGGTATGCTAGCGGACGTTTGCGGTATTTCAGAGGATTTTTCTTGTCAGTGTACGCGGCCGTCCGCCAGTGTGCGCAGGACCAAAGCAAGCTTATACTGACTCTGCTACATCTCAATCAAATACATCTACCTAGCCTCTTCCCAACTAAATTGGAGTCAGCTTCCAGTCTAACCGGATGCAGCTGAATACCAGTATTTGACAGCTCTGCTACATCTAGTGACTTAAAAAAATATGGGCATTTTCGTGGTTCTATGGGCACATTATCTTACGAAGGTTTTTGATATCGGAAAACGAGTTATGGAACTCAAATGGAGTTGGGAAGGACACCTGGCAAGGCGTAGTGATCACAGGTGGAGTAAGGCAGTGACCGAGTGGCGTCCAAGGACTGGAAGACGAAGTGGGCGGACGGCATTGTTACCACCGGGGGTAGAACCTGGATGAGGCTGGCACAGGAACGTAGAGATCCGCACAAGAAAAGAGAAGCTTATGCTCAGCAGTGGTTGAGTCAGGCTGTGACTGATGATAGGCACATTAAAGCCTCTCTCTCCCCCTGGGCGCGTTTTTATCGCACGATAATATCGCAAGCGTTATTGCAATAATGCTTCCCGATTCCTTGCACACAGCTGCGTTTTTATTGTCCGATATTTTTAACGTCTACGTGTAACCTACTCTACAGGCTCCCCGCTCGCACTACATCGTACTAGCGTTATTAACGCAGGTGTGTGTAAGATCGCATGCGTCCTAATACAAAATGTTCTAAGAACATTATCGGAATATCGCAGTACAGAGGAACGCAAGCGTCCTACTTCTGCGTCGTTATTATCGCCGCAGTGTGTAACTTCGTGTCCGTCCTAATACAAAATGTACTGAAAACAGATATCGCAATAACGCTTGCGTTATTATCACGCGATAAAAACGCGCCTGTGGGGAGAGGCTTAAGAGGGAACAGGGCCTGCGATTCTCTATACAAATGTATTGCCCTTTTTTCTTCCTGAATAATACCCCTAGAGTTATCATATTTTTTTCATAAAATCAAATTCTGCTGTAGACATGTCCCTGTATTTTTTTTGTTTCAGCAACTTGTCGGTAAAGAAAATATGACCATACAAAAATTTCAAAAATGCCCCATTTTTACCGCCGTGATTAAAAGAGTACCAGACAAATTCGAGAAAGATTTTAGCACAAAAAAAACTATAGGAATCTAGACATACTCTTCCTTAAAATTTTAATATAAAAAATAATTGAATCGGTTCAGTTTTCGAGGAGAAAAAAGGGGAATACAAAACTACAAGGAATCGACAGTCTGAGCTGTAGCTATCCCTATCGCACTCTGCGGAGGCAGACTTGAGGTAAGACGACGGCAATAGTTTCTTCAAATACCAATTTTTCAAATTCCGCGCAGGCCCTGTTCCCTCTTAATTAAATCGCAATTTCATTGAAAAGACAATTTAATGTGCCACTAATCAAAAACTCATATCGTCTTAAACTTAGTGCTAACTTAGTACATTGTTTTGCAATATCTACCTCGGCATCATATTATTTATGACTCAAACCAAACTCGAATGCACGAAAATAACCTTAATCTACTTTTGATCTGAACAAATTGATTCCAAAACTTATATATTTAAATTCAGTGTTCCTTAAAGACATAAATTCAAAACTTTAAACCATTAGGAATATTGTTTGCGAACTAAAACCATAAAGTTTAAAGTTCGCCATATTTATGGTGAGATCTGTACAAATTATTTTAACGTCTTCTTGGTAAATGTGATCACCAAGTTTTTGGCAAACAGCTAGGAAATAAATACTTTAATATATTTTTAACATAAATAAACAGGAATGGGTATATTTTCCAGGTGGTACAAGGACTTGATAATAGTGGACTGTATTTTATTGTGAAGATTTACAAGGGAAAACAAACTGTTAACAATTTGAAATGTAATAGGCGATAATTATTACTTATACGATGCGAATACGTTCTATCGAGGTCGAAGACCTGCGTCTTCGACCTCGATAGAACGTATTCGCAAGTAAGTTGGTAACCGGCCGGTGCGCGCGCGCTCCGCGAGCGCCCCCTCCGCGACCGCAGGTCCTTCTCAACATAAGTGTTTGCTGGGAAATATAATTTTACTAGCTTTTACCCGCGGCTAGAACCGCTTGGAGGTCGGAAAATATCCCACGGGAACGTAATTGGTACCGGGATGAAAAGGTAATATCTTATGTGCTAGCCCATGTCATGGTCTACCCATGTGTCAAATTCATCCACATCAGTTCAGCCGTTTTAGCGTGAAAGACATTCGCATTTATAATATTTTGTACTAGTTCCCGTTAGTTGCGTTGCCCACGTGATATCTTTATAAATTATGTTACTCAGTGATAATACTGATAAAATAGCATCTAACTGGTGAAAGACTTCTTAAATCGGTTCAGTAGTTTTTGAGTTTATTAATTACTAACAAATATACAAATGTTTTCTCTTTATAAATATTAGTGTAGTAATGTCACTTATTGCCATGGAAATGAGTCGGGTCAAAGTCCGCCTCTGTATATTTGTGTGCATAGAGTATTAAGTAAATGTGTAAAGATACCATTCCGTACCCGACCGCAGGCGGCAACTGCAGGCGACATGTCGCCGCGTCATGTCACGGCGACACGTTGCGGCGTCATGTCGCTGCAGTTTTGATTCCGAACCCGACCGCAGGCGGCAGCAGCCCGTATTCCAGTCGGTAGATAGAAGATAGAAAAACATGTTATCGCTCGAGCGTTGGCGGTTTGTGGTCGGGATACACGTGGCTCGCCAGTAGCTGCAAACGACGTGTCGCTTGCTACGGAAGGTATTTCATAGAAATTCATAGAAACAAGTCGTGTCGCGGCGACGCGTCGCCTACAGTCGTGTCGCGTTGGAATGGTATCTCTAAGAAACAAATTGTTTTGTCTTCTTATTAAACTGTAGACCTCACACAATCACCATAAACAAAAGCATTTATTTATAATGAGACCATTTTAGTTTACAACCTGTTTATTTATCATATCACGCGCATACTGTAACACCCTGTATGGGTGTTACAGTATGCGCGTTAATGTCCCATCAAGGCACAAACTGTTTCCATGAATACAGTACATGCACTTTTGAATGAAACGGATTTATTAACCACCTTCAAAAAAAAGAGGTTCTCAATTTTTTTTGTACCTATGTATTTTCAGGCATCACTCCATCATATATAGAGGCTTAGCAAAATATTTTTTTTGTTTGAAAGGGTATGCTGTCGAGTTTTTTTATGTCAGTCCAGTATTTTTTGAGCTTATCCATTACAAACAAACATACAAAAAATCTAATCTTTTCTCTTCATAATATTAGTTTAGATGAATATAATTTATTTATTAGTAATAATGGAAAAGGAGTTGATCACCAAGAAACAAAAGGAACATTGCATCCAGTATCTAAATCTGTGGAGAGTGCTCTTCATGTCAAACCACGTTGTAAGCGTGTTTCGAGAAGACGATACTTTCTTTCTGTACTTAAGAGGGAACAGGGCCTGCGATTCTCCATACAAATGTATTCCCATTTTTTCTTCCTGAATAATACCTCTAGAGCAATCTTTTTTTTTTCATCAAATCAAGGTCTGCTGTAGACACGTCCCTGTTATTTCCTTTTTTTCAGCAACGTATTGGTAAAGAAAATATGACCCTCCAAAAATTACAAAAATGGCCCATTTTTACCGCCGTGTTTACAGGACTACCAGACAAATTCGAAAAGTTTTTAACATAAAAGAAAACGATAGGAACCTAGACATACTCTTTCCTAAAATTTTGATGTAATAAATAATTGAATCGTCTCTGTTTTCGAGGAGAAAAAAGGGGAATACGAAACGTCGATATTGTCAATTTTTTTGTGATTAATCGTTCTGAGCTGCAGCTGTCCCATGGCACTCTACGGAGGCAGATTTGAGGTAAGACGACGACAATAGTTTCTTCAAATACCAAATTTTCAAATTCCTCGCAGGCCCTGTTCCCTCTTAAATGATGTTGGAATGTATACGCGTTTATGTACTGTCTAGTTCTATAGTATTTAAAGTTTGATTTCGGGTTCGATTCCGCAAAAGTTCCCTTCAAACCCGGGTTTATTGCGTTATGGAATTTACTAAATAACTAGTTAGAAAAATATCTTAATATTCATTCATAAACTGTCATGTGTGTTAGTATGTACTAGCTAGGTAAAGTGACACACATGATCTGACCAAGATAACGTCCGAAACCTCTTGGTCTGTTTCGGTGTTTCTTCGCGTTCTAGATCTGGTTTTTATTTTTAATATATATTTTTGACTAGTAAAACTGTTTTTAAAACCAATTTAAGTACATAAATAAATTATCTTTAAAGTATCATTTAATTCCTACAACATCTACCGTTCAAATCAGAACAAAGTCTCTGTCCCTTTCACACGTTAGTCCGAATCGCTACCACGAAGTATGGTCTTGAAGCAAAATATTATTTTCATTTACTTAAAAAATATTACTTTGCATTAGAATCTATTTTTTATGAGTAATTTCCATGAAATTGACACATAAATATATTAAACGATTTTGCTTTGATAAATGAGAAAAACAATTGAAAAAATTAAAAATAAGCTACGGCAAAAAAATATATTAAACGATTTTGCTTTGATAAATGAGAAAAACAATTGAAAAAATTAAAAATAAGCTACGGAAAAAAATGTGTTATCAGAACGAAATTTGAAACTCGATGTAGCGATATATTTGTTTTCAAGTGGTTATGTGGTTCTACTTATTTTATCATACTTACTCCATGATACTTGTCGGCAGAATTTACGGTGGTTGTGAGTCCACGAATGCAAACTTTCAGACGGAATTTCTGCTGTATCCTCAAATAACAAAGGCTAAAAATAAGTGCTATAGAGAGCTACCCCACTAACAGTACAATTTTCAGCAATACCTCTATTTAAATAATGATTCCGCGATGTATTCTTGAGCGTGGGTATATTTTTAGAAAGCGGTCTTTTTTGGCAATTCTCGACCGTGCCTCGGAAGCAAATTTGTGTCCGTTACCAATCGTAAAATTAAGCTTAATACGTAATGAATTCATAAATATTCTGTTGCGTAGGAGTACCCGGTTTTTATTTTGGGAATCAAAAGTGATTGAGTCTGTAATTGTTTCTGTCAGTGATTAAGAGCGTTCATCCACAAAGTTGGCAACGACGCAAAAAGCTGTCATATATTATATTTAATTAATCAAAACTGTGAAATATTTGACAGCTGCAAATTTAAGTTGGTCGATTATTACACGTTAACGAAGTTAATAGGAAAACTGTCACAGCTAAGTAGCTGTGATAGTTTTCGTTTTAACTTCGTTATTGTATATACTACTGCTGTGAATTTTTTCACAAATCCAAGTACAACCATTTAGCTGGTAGGGGCTCTCTAACAAAAATTAGCACTTTAAAGCTTAATATTTCGCAAACGGATCCCTGAATTGAAAAATCGTTTTCACACACCCACAATATTTTTGACCGACCTTTCCGACGACACCCCACACCATGGGATAGATGAGGAGAAAAACCATCCCCTATTTAAGGAAAGGGCGCCCTTAAAAAAAAAATGTTCTTGATTTTATTTTACCACTTTGTTGTCGTAATTAATATGTATACCCATGCCAAAATACAGCTTTACGTTTATTTTATTTATTGTTTATTACGCAAAAAAAGAACACAAAATAAAAAATAAACAAGTTAAGGGAAAATATGCGTTACATCCACGAAAAACGGCCATCGCTCAGCATGCCGTGACCCTATGCGAGACAGAGCCCCAGCGCTAGTTTTCAGCGACAGCCGGCGTTGACGTTATGACGCCGACTGGTACAGCATACAATGAAATATAATTATCATATAAAAATAAAATCAATATAAAATAATTAATTCTACATGTATAAATCAAATATAATATTTAAAATGGCAACATTCCGTTCAGTCGGCTATCGACTCGCGCGCCGCCGTCTTAGATTCATCTATGCGCGCAGCTGTCAGAAAACTATTTGTATGACATGACGTGACGACTTGAAAAAATATCGAGATTTCTTCATTATAATATGTATTGGACTAACCAGAGCGAAAGGGAAATAAAAGAGTTGATTTAAATAAATAAGCATTATTTATTTACTGGTTTCAAACCATAAATAAAAGCACAAATATAATAACTATAGCAATACATTTTTAATTATATTATTACAATTCTCAGTACTTACATGGGTATTACAGAGCTCCTTACACTTTCACAGTTGGACAACGACTGCCTTGCTAAAATGGCGCTACCTCGTAACTTTTAAAAATCCCCCTCTTTGTCAGACTCAAATAGTCAATTGACATCATAATATCTGGTGGCGCCATTTTAGCATTTCAAACAAATCAAATACTTTTAATGTGATCAAATACAATTATTGTGTTATTTCAAAAATACTGTTAATATCTTAAAAACTACAAAATGTATATAAATAGCTACATATGTATTTTTATTTTTTTTAATAACATTTTTTTATTTTTTTTTATTAATGTCTATGTACTATACACATAAACCTTACGGAATAAATTTCCTAAATTATGGTGAAAACTGCATCAAAATCCGTTGCGTAGTTTAGAAGAACAACGCGGTCACACAGACTGGCACGAAAAGCAAAAATGAACATGACATACAGTTTCATACTCTTCTATAAAATATTCACAGTTTTGGACCGTAGTATCTAGCTTAATCGATAACAATAAAAAAACCCAGTGATGTATGCTGATGAATGCCCAACGGAATTGCTCTGTATAAAACCTGAAACTACCTACAAACATATTTCATAATAAAAACTAGATATTTACTTCTAGCTTCTCGTGTATACTTTCCCGTAGGTCCCATTACATACAAATTACATACATGAACACTAAACTGGGAACATATATATACATGTAAATATAAATATTTATGTTTTTTTTTACAAGGACGCGATTGATTGGCTCCAATTGTTGGGGCCAAAGTTTGGACCAGCTCATATGTAGCTAGGGTGTCTACTTTGTTTTGGCCATCAACATGTAAATGCAATAAATTGTGTGCCTTTTAGCCCAGGTTTACACGGGCGTATTTTAAAGGCGGCGATTTTTTTTCACGCACGCTCTGTTTAGGGCCGAGCGTTGAAAATCCAACTGCATGTTTTCTTGACCCGCTGGGATGCGCTCTGTTAGATTCTCAATGCTCGGCTCAATACCGAGAGTTGAAAATCCAGTGCACGAAAAAAAATCCCCTTGATAAAAATACGCCCTGCGAACCTGGGTTTAATCTGTGCTAAATAAATATATTTTTATTTTTCTTTCATTACAAATTAATTGTTGAGCAGTAAATTCCAGCTAATAGTATGTAGGTACCTATTTAAACGGTCATACACACACGTCAGTCAAGTCAACGTTAAGTCGCCGATCAGTCACGTCAATTTCAGGGACGTGTGTGAACAGGCAGTCAGTCAGTCAGTCATAGCAACGCCTGTTGTGCTCGTAGCAATACAAGTTTTTAATTGCCGGTGACGAGACGTTGACTGAGACGCGCCGGTAGTGATGTGACTGATGTGTGTAGCCAACGTCCTCTAACTTCTACGTAACTATATTTTTTGACGTGACTGAACGGCAACTTGACGTTGACGTGACTGACGTGTGTGCATGAACCTTAACACGTGTTTTATTTGCTTTTTTTAAGCGTATTCCGTCTACCAAACTATTGAGCCAAAGTTGGATGAAGACCCCAACTATTCGATTCGTCTGGTAGGCACTAAAATTGTATTATTTTATCCTAGTTTTTTTCCTAAGCAGATAAGAAAAGTTTTATACAAGACTTATTTTTTACGCAAAATTATGCCAAATGAGAATTTATTTTATGGCTGAAGAATGTAGGGTTAGGAAAATGGGTCCAATATTTACATACATATAGAAATACTAGCTGCTGCCCGCGGCCCGCAAATCCTGATTCTTTCTCTCAAAGAAAAGTAGCTTAAGTTGGCCAACTTAGGCTACTTTTATTTTAGAACATAATAATATCAGCTAATTGCTAGTGAAAGTCGCGTCAAAATCGGTCCAGCCGTTTTAGAGATTAAGCGGAACAAACAGACATATTTTTTTTTTTTTTGTTTTTTTTGCTATAAGTACCGTACATAGTTTCATCATATGCATGTTATTTTGACATTACAAACAGATACTTCAATTTTAACTAGAAACCTAGCTGGCTAGTGTCCTCAGCGGTGATGTTCAATAGAAAGTTCTGGTGCGTAGTACTCGCAACCGGCGTGCGTGTATGACCCGGGGCCTTATTACGAAGTATTAATGACATCATTATTCCGCTGCGAAAAAAGGATGGTGCTAGTGGCCTTGTATAGCTCCGTCTCTCACTCACACTGGAATAGTGGTGGGATTAATACGTCAAAATACGGCCCCAAATGTATGAACGTAAACGAAGCAAAAGGAGTATAGTAAGGATCGTAGCAAGTGGCGTTCTCTTCTGTTTCTGCCTACCCCAAGGGAAGAAGGCGTGAGTTTATGTATGTTTGTACGTGTATATGTAGTACCTAGTTGACTGTACAATAAACGCTAATCACCAATGATCGGAGTAGGTAGATTGAATTGGGGTCATTGATCCGAAACGTATATATTAATATGGACATTCCTCCGGAATTGGTTGATTATTAAAAAAAACCTTAGGTAGGAATTGTATTAAAATGAGCAATATTATATTCTTCATATTTTTTTAACGGCAAACAGTCACGATTCCAAGCTTTGGTAAGTAATATTTTACTTGTTACAAGGAGTTTAAACCGATGTACTATAACAATATTTTTAGTATTGTGTTTGTTTGCTTAAGCTGTTGAACATACCATCACCAACTTTGAATTGAGTAGTAATAATATCACTACCAACATTAACAATATTTAATTGAATCCGGAAATACCGGAATTGCTTTCCGGAAAAATGGCTTATCCATGTTATTCTTTCTGTGTGCATTTATGATACAAGTACCAAAAATCAATCTACCTACTCCGATCATTGCTAATCACAACGTTCCATACCTTAACGTCGCTTGCACGTATCATTTACATTCTAAAGAGCATCGCAGCACCGTTCCAACACTTGTCATTCAAGTCAGGATTTTAAATCAAATACATTAAAGTCTACTTTACGATGGCTGTACATAATAGTGGACGGCTCGCTGGCTGCTCACTGTCCGTGAGCCGTCACACGTAAAATAGACTTTAATGCATTTGATTTAAAATCCTAACTTGAATGACAAGTTATTTGCCGTGTCTAAGGGGTGCTGTTATAATGAGCGATGTCCTTTAGACAGTCTCCTATGTAGAAATACGAATGAATAAATAAGCTAATGATGTGCCTAATGAAGTCTCGGCTAGTTAGTCTAAAGAGTACTTTCAAATGCGGCGAGGAAACCTGAAGGAGAACGGATTCTCATAAGAATTACTTTGAATAAACTTTTCAGTTTATTAACACGGATAGTCTGCGAGTTAAATGGCTATGACATACAGACGAATAGATGGACTTGGCGAAACTATAAGAGCTTGTCCAGATAAGACGCTAAACTTGCGCGAAGCCACTCAAAGGAAAAATGCGTAGAAGTCGTATGTATTGCCTCCTAGCGCGCTGAGCCAGCTATTGTCTGTTCCAAGAGTCTCTTAAAATCTGGTGAAAATGTAAACAAATGAATCAGAAAACGTACCTGTGGATTATAATTTTAAATATTATTAAAGATGCTTCTCATTTGACAATTGAGGTTAATTTTATAACCTCAATTTATGTCGATGATTTTTCAATTAAAATTTAAATAATTTTATTATTTGTATAATAACCTGAACAGTGTTTGTTTACACTCTCATCAAATACTTTTAGAGCAGACAATACGCGCGTTGATCATTCACTGAGGGTTTGTAGTTTTACTACGGAACCCCAAAATTGTGATTGGTTAGTAGATTGGTCAAAGTGGTGAGCCCACAAAATAGTGGATAACAGGCCTCAACTGTTGTATAGTAACTTTTTTATTTGCAATGCAACATAAATAATAGATCAACTTATACACGCAAAATAAAAGCGCCCTAACATCCCTGCCCAGCTGATTTCGCACAAAAAGCAGCAAACATTAGGAATTTCAACTCAATCTACATACATACGGTTTAGAGGCGTGAAGAGCAATAATCGTATTTCACTATAAATGGATATAAATTCCGTACAACTCACGAATTGCTCAAGCGAAATTAAAAAAGAAGAATTGCTTTTTGTTTAAGCTCAGCAGCACACATTTGTGTCGTATGCGGATTTTGTGTTGAACACGGAATAATACGGATTTTATTTTGTGGAATATTGGTTACATTTAAATGTGGAATAGGGATTGTGTTTTGTACTTTTTTTCATTCGAAAAGGTTGGTTTTTTGTTCAGGATTTCGTGTTAAAGGGTTTTTAATACTTTATGAATCTTTAAAGGGACTCTTCTTCTAAGGGACTAGTCATAGCAAACTCCCGAGGCGCGTCTTGAACGCTGCGTTTTGGGCGCTCAATAAAATTGTATGTAACGAATTACAACAAGCGCTGCCGTCAAAGGGCGCGAGTCAAACGCGCGTACGACGTGCGCCCCTCTCGGACGCCCCTAGTGCGCCCTCGACGCGGAGACGCAAGTTTCTCTATACTGAGCATGTTGAGGGTTCCAAGTTACAACCAAATGTGGAAATCTTGTTGCGTTTGACGAGCGACCTACGCGCGCCCGGCGCGCGCTCGACTCGCGCCCTTTATGCAGCGTACTGAGCGCGCCCCTCGGGTGCTTCTTATAAAGGCTCGTGCAGACCAGCGCAACGCGACGGCGCGACGCGACTCGAACAATACAATTTCTAAGAAAACTTCAAGGCATAACAATAACCGCTGTCGCGTCGCGCTGTCGCGTCGCGCTAGTCTGCACGACGCTTAACTAGTCCCTAATACAATCAATTGTAGTTTGAATTTATTATTTTTAATACAATTTCTGTTTTTTATTAAAATTTACATCGAAATTCACTGAAAAATTCAGATGAATAAATGAGATTAACCCAGAAAAGTGTTTGATTTACGATTTTGGAGTGTGACAGTTTTCAGTACTTCGCCTGATTTAGTTCAGAGGGTTATTATTAACGGTGTCAGCAGACATCTGGGGTGCTTTATAGCCTGAAAAATTGTCTGGATTTTGTAGGTTGTGATATTGAGTCTGGAATTTTAAACTGTGAGAAGAAGTTAATTCTGATATTCTTGAGCACTTTGTTGTACTGGCGAGACTTTTACTGTAATGTCAGTATTTAGGCAGATAAGTACAATATCAAATATTTCACCAGTTATGTGAAATAATATAAGAGCCATGTTATACACCCATGCCCATTCCAAGGTTGTCTGGAAGAGATCGCAGAAAGCGATAAGGCCGCCCATTGTATGTTTTGTAGTTCTTTTTTGCTATGTGTTTTCTGGTGTACAATAAAGTATATATGTATGTATGTATGTAATAGAAAGCGAGCCATTAGTTAGCATAATCAGCCTATAATGTTCCCACTACTGGGACAGGTTCCCTCTCGGTGAGCAGCAGTGGGCCATAATCCACACGCGGGCCCAGTGCGGGTTGGTAGACAATGTCTTCGAATTTTTGGTTCTAAACCATGCCGGTTTCCTCACGATGTTTTCCTTCACCGTTAGACCATTAGTTAATGATTTTTATTTCTAAAAGTAGGTTTATATAATCATTTCTTTATTTTCTTTCATTTTCGTGTAGTTAGTGACCAACCTGACGTCAGAGTTTTAAAGCCGCCCATGGGCCTCTGACTTGGCTTCGCATGCCGTCAAGAAAAATCTCTCAGGCGTTTCCTCACGATGTTTTAATTCGACCGTTTTTGAAGCTAGTGATAATTATACAATACGCACATGAATCCGAAAGTCAGATACAATCACTTTTACGCGACAAGTACAAATTCTGACTTACATAACACAGCTCTGAATGGCAATCAAAATCAGAACCCAACGCTCAGCGGTTGTACTTGCAACCACTAACTAGTTCAACAAAACAGTCTCAATGGGCATAATGTAACAAAAATTTCAATTATTTCCGAAGTAAAAAGTTTCAACGTGAAAATTCCCTTATGAGCGTTTTGATGGACTCTCAACTTGACGACTTTGATTTCGTTTATCAAAACTTTTTCCATTTTTAGAAAACTTTTAACCATCGACAGAGATAAAACCTAATAGGTAACTGAACGATATCTTTTTTTCTTCTTTTTTTGTACGAAAAATATTATTATAAAACTTTTCAGCACCAAGATAAAACAGTGACAGAGCTCTTTGCATAGTACCTCACTCTGTACAGCAATATCTCATTCTGGCAAAAACATTGGTGTAATACACGGGATGGCTTATTATGCCATCAATAACAGGTTTTTGCAGTTACTGGGTAACGATAAGGAATACCGCACACCTCCCATGGGGGTCGTCTCTAGAGATAAATGTAAGGGATGGGCAGGTATTGGGGTCTAATTTGAGAGAGATGTCCACCTGTGATGTAGCTTCATAATGACCTATTGTTAAACAAAGTTGTTTTAGGGATGAATATGCCTCCTGGGCGGCAGTCGCCTCCTTCTACGAACACGTCATGTCCCAGAAGGAGGCGGCGGAGCGCGCGCGGGAGGACGATGCTCACGTGGCGCCGCTCCAAAGGCGGAGGAGGGGTCGCAGAAGACATCAGTTTGATAATCATCTCCGACTCCTCCCAGGTGGAGGCCAGCAGGCAACGGATGCGGGCACCCTTGCCTGTATTGCACAGGCCTCCACCAGTGTCGGACGGGAATGGCCAGGTGTTCTCGGCCATTCGAGCCCCAGCCTGGGGCATGCGGGGCCCGCCAGCTAGGCGGGCATGTGCCGGGAGAGTTGTGGATGTAACGGCTGAGCCGATTTCCCATGGCCCTCCCATCACGGCGATGTGGGAACACCGCTGAGTTTTAGTGGGTATACTGTCATTCCGACAGGAGTCTCACATACCCCGTCTCGTCCCCCACGAGCGGCAATGCATAAAGCATTTAACAGCGACAAAAAAAAAGGGATAAATATGCCAGTCGTTACAGCTTCAGATATTAGTGCAGGCTTCACAGATTTGAAAATAATTCATAGGCACGTGTACGTATGTGGGGTCAAATCCGGACAAGTGACTATGTTACTTCTTCAATTCAAATGTACTTTACATGGTTATTGGTTATGGCAATCCGTTAAGGGGATATAGGAGAGGCCACCAAATGACCCCTGATGACCCCTATGCCAATGTCAACCATTTTCGAGTAATTGAAATTTTATATTTTAAAATGTATTTAAAAAAAAATATAATGTCAAATGACTCGATTTTTTTTTGACATTTGCATATAGGAGACAAACCTACATCCCCTTAATGTATTGCCGACATATAACCAATAACCTGGTATAAGTTTATCTTGGACATCACTGACATCGGTAAGGAAAACATCGTGAGAGGACCTGGGGCGGCTGTCTCGACATAGATAGCAATCGCTATACGACCGAATACGGTCGCAAAGTCGTAATGGCGTCCTTAGACGCGCGCGACGTGCTTCACACGTACGGGATTTTTTCGTGCTTGTCAAGGCCTGCACTTATAAGTTATATTAGTCTGAATTCGCCAACCCATCTTGAGCAAGCGTGGTAATCAATGCTAGTGCCTTCTCTGAAATGAAATAGAAATGAAATTGTTTATTCTTTAAATAGGATATGACCATCACTTTACACGTCATATTAAAATAATTTTGCTAGATGAGTTCGGCGTTTCCTATCTGACTACTCTGAGAAGAAAGACCGAAACAAACTCAGAGGTCACAGACTCTTTTAAAGTCCAGACATAATCTTGGTCATGCCATATGAGGACCATGTAGATTAGTGAAATGGTCTTTTGAAGAAGAACCACACAGATTTGAGTGGACCTGTCCAGTCAGTGCAAGCATTTGTCAGTAATCGTGGAGCTCAACTCAGCAGCTCTGTATGAACAGAGGCTTTTGCAGTGGGACAATAAAAGGCTGGTATTATATTATTTATTATTTACGTATAATGGTTACTTACTCGTATTCTGCTCATTTTGATCAAAGAGTACGTAATAAGTACGTTATAGTTCTGCAACAGTTGTTCGGTCTATAATTTTATGCGGTGAAGGAAAACATCATGAGGAAACCGGCATACTTGAGAGATATTTCTCGACGGCATGTGAAGCCAAGTCAAAGGCCCATGCTGCCGTCCGTTAACTTAAAGGGCGCAAAGCCAAAAAATCAAATTTTGAGTTATGAGCGAAAAACGCGGGAAATATTTGAAAAATATGCCACTTAAAAACCATAGGTCGTACAACATAAAATTAAACGTTCAAAGATAGCTTGTTAAATTTACAAACTAATAGCGATAACCTTGTTTAAATACAATATATTTTAAGTAGAAAAAAAACACCTTTTTCCTTTTAGCAGTGCATAATTTGGTGATTTTAAAATAAACACTTACCTAAAAAGTCACTAAGTCCACCTTAGCGACTTTATAGCTTATGATTTCGACATAAATGAAGCGTTTTATTTTTGTGTACAAAAACTATTCCAAATTACTTAGCTAAAAAGGCATTTAGTTACTTAGCGGCTTTATACTTATGTATTGCCGATTTCCATTTAGCATTAATTCTTAGCTATAATAACACAATAGCGTTTTAGTGTCTTTATAGGTAAGTTTTTTGAATTTTGTGTCTTTTTAGGAATATTTTATTTCATTATTGTTATTTTATTTTACACTTAAAGGCCGTTAAATGTTAAAACTTTTATCTTAGCGACTTTTTAGTTATGGATTTAGGACTGAATTTTCGAAAAGAAAAACAAAATATATCAAATTCGTTTATTAAAACTTCCGAGAACTTAATAATAAGAACAAACTACTTAAAAAATTAAAACCTAAAATAAGACCCTTTCTTGAAAAATTAAAACATCTGAATAAAAAATTACAAAATCTTTCAAAACAATTAAACAAAGTTTAAAAAGGTACGTATACTTACTTAATTATGAAAATTTGACATTTTTAATGTCTAACATTATAATATTCTTTATTAATTACTTAAAATTATAAAAATGGCACTTGAATCAGTCTTTTAGTTACTTAATATATTTGTTCTACCTCTAATATCATTTGTTTCAGTCTCATTTGTATTTTCTGCATCATTTGTTGGTAAATTGTTCCAAAATGTTAGTTTGTGTGGAGGAATTATGGCAGCTAACTTATCTATGATGGTAGATTTTCTCGCAGCGTCAATACCTTTTGGTGATGAACGATAAGTAATACTCATGATACGTGGACTTTTCAGGTATTTATCGTTCATAAAACGCAATGCAGTAAATTCATTGTCGAAGTTATTTTTATAATAAAGGTCAAAATCGTTTCGTTTAAATGTTACCTGTACCATGTTTTTTAAATATGCTCTAGGGTTGGATTTTTGAATGCGCCTATCTGATATCAAATTTGGAATGTTTATAAAGTTTTCTGGTAAGAGTGATTGTACGATTACTTTGCTGTTATTTATAGACGAAACAGCATCTACAAAATCTTGAAAGTCGTACAATTTCCCCTTTTTTTTCATAGCTAGTTCAACTTGATGGTGCACTTGATCTGAGCTCATAAATGTATGTCCAGGTTCAAAGTAATACAACGTGATATTGTTTGTAGAAATTAAATCACTGTTCACCATATGAGCCAGCAATGAATATAACAACCAGTTTTTATTTTGTGCACTACAATTATCAAGCCAAATGTTCACATTATCAACATCGCGATTGCGAATCAAAAAGACATAAAACGCACTCATTATGTCATCCTGTTTGCGTCCCGCTATTCCATCATGCCAAATAACAGTTACTGGTTTGTTACTATTGGTTATTTTTCCGATAGGCGCAAAAGTTTGATTGAAGGCAATAAGGCGCGGACAAAAAATAACTGACTTAAATGTTTCCATTCGGGGCAGCATAATGACTTTTTCCAAATCAGCAGTAAAAAATATTTGCTTTTCATTTTGTGGCAAATCTTTATGAGCAGTGTAAAGTTGTCTTGCTTTTGTATATTTCTCATGGTGCTGATAGTACTGTACACAAATGCTACGAGTACATTCTGCCAGCAACTGGGCAATTGCATCATGCGTAGTCTGTTTATTATGCAAGTGATACGACTCACACACCTCGCACTCTTCATTGCCAAGTCGTGTGAATGAAATGTTCATGCTTTTTAAATGCTTACGATAAAGCTCATATGACACGACTTCACTTGGACTTTTTTCACAATAATCTTTGTGCATGTGTCTGATATTAATATCACTTGGTAAGTAACGTCTTAAAGGAGCATGCTCTCGTCTATGGTGCGGTTCGTATGGATGAAAATATTCGACGTGGTAGGTAAGTCGTTGTCGATCATAAGCGGGTGTTTTTACGTGTTTGCCTCGGTGGTCGATATCATTGACATTATCGACTAATCGTAAAACTTTATCATTATTTTTTAGTACCACATAGAGAGCCTGCGAGAGTCGAGAGCAGATAGTGTCTTTTTAGCCAATTATTGTGGCTTAGTGTCTTTTAAGCGATGGATTTATACCATAAAATGAGTAACTAAAGGCGTTTAGAGATTTGAGAAAAGTATTTCTTGATTATTATTGTATGAGTCCTACGCTAAAAAGTCGTCAGCAGATTTTAACGTCTTTCTAGTGTAGTATTTTTATTAGACGCCTTTTTAGCCTAGGTTATTGATGCAAACTACGACAATGACGAGCACCTCTTCGACGCCTTGTGGAAACTTATAACACACACTTTATGGACATAGACATTTTCTTTTTCTCTAATAAAAAATTTAAAACTCTCGCTATCACTTCATTAGCATCAAAATTTTAAACTTACACCTAATTCGAATAATTTACAACAATATTCTTAAAATCAGCTTCCGTTTTTCACTTATTTGATTAATCCGTGGACAATAGTGTGGGTTATATGTTTAACTATTTATCTTAAGAATATTATTGTATCGCCTTAACATGTAACTGTTTTTTGTCCCTAATAAATAAATAAATAAATAAATAAATGCTTCTTGGCTTGAAAGTAATTAAAGTATCTTTACGACTTTTTAGTGTAGTAGTGTCAAAAAAACGTCTTTTTTGCCAAGCAAAACTTACGAAAAATATAAAAAATTATGGCGTTAAGGGTTACATGTAACCTTTTAGTTAAGTATGGATGGTTAACGTACTTTAAGTAGCGTAAACTATTACTTTTTTAGTGTTTAACGACCTTTTCGTTAAAAATATTTTAAAAAGTATAAACATTAGAAATATGATACTTAGACAGATCGATAGAGATTTTTTTTCTACATAAGATGGCGCTGAAACCTCAAAATCGACCCTCTGAGGGTTAACGCCTTTCTTGTTAATGGACGGCAGCATGGACACCAGGTCAGTCACTAACCATACGAAAAAGAAAGAAGTATTTATGTGCAGGTAAGAATGTATCTCATAGTAAGTAGTAATTAAGTATTTCCACAGCATCATACAGACTCTGTGTAATATTCTATGAGAGACAAATAAAATAATGTAGGCTCTTTCATCAAAGTTCACATATCCATAATTAACTAATTATATCACTGCCCACATAATATCTTAGTACAAGGCAGCACCTTGAAACAGATAATATAATGACAGAATATTAAAAACCAACCCAACACAATGCTCTCAACATTGAGTTACAAAATGATGAGAGACAGAAAAATGAGATGAACCGAGTAATGAGGAAGACAAAGCATAATGAAAGGCGGTTTGATCTGACTAAGTCGGCAAAAGCTTTTTTTCCGCGCGTAATATATCAGTTCAGGCGTTTTCAGAGCGGTCCCGTCTTGGGAACTCGTTATTTGGGACCGTTGAAAAATATTTTTGTGGTCAAAGTTTAGGAGTTATCCAGCTGGATGACTGGTAAGTCATCATCATCAGCTCAAAGATGTCCACTGTTGGACTATGACCTCACCCAAAGATCGCTGCATTGATCGGTTCTGAGGTGCCCGCATCTAGTGGATTTCCGTGTAGGTACCTAAATACGCCGATTGTAAAGACAGATAAGGTGGGCTGGTGACATAGTGAAAATACACATTTTTCTACTAAGTATACTCATAAAAATAAAAACAACTTGCTCCACTGCTGTAATTCAAACAATAAAAACATATTCATTTTAGAAAAGTGACATGTTTATTCCCTGAAGCCATCATTAATCTGTCAGAAACATCAATATATCACTCAGTATTTGGTGTTTCATGTCATGATTTAGCTCGTCTAGCTAATGATATCGTGTTCATTTAGTTAGATAATTAGTACACTGCATGTACTTACGTCATTGTTTATCATTAGCTTGTTAGTTTAGGATCATGTTTATATTGTCATTCTGTGTGTAGTGTTTTGTTTTGTTAATAGTACGGTTCGTTGTTTATTTGTTAGGTAAAGTAGAATTACAAATACGCTACAAGTAACTAGATATGTTCATGTACGATTAGTCAACTATTATAATATAAAGTAATTAATGTATGCTCTATGGGGAAAGGAAGAATGTAATTCTTTCTTTTTTCATGCTCAAGAAGTGACTTCACTGTCAATACAAAATATTCTTCAAAAACAAAGATGGTGGCGTCAATCAACCCATCCTTGACCGACAAGTACATCCTATCCGTGATATCCATCAAAGTTACGAAGATTTTTTCAAGAGGTAACTCGAGAAGGGATCGACTGAAGCCCAGGGGTAGTTGACAGGGTATTAACACGCGCGCTACTTGAAAATGCCTTTGAAAATTGACCGGAGAATCACCCACTCAAGGTTAAGGATCCCGATTAAGTATTAAGTATCCTTGTTTCTGTATCTCTATCGTCTAGGTGTTATTATCATAATTAGAATCGCTTTTCGTGCCTGTCTATCTGTCTGAATTTATTCCGGAAGGTTTTATGTGTATAATACATTTATAATTAACGTAAATTTATAATAAAGGATCTCGGGTGTTTTGTCAAATCGTAAAAACCGTGCGGAGCAGAGGCGTGTCGCTTGTGTTTTAATAAATGTTTTTACACACATATACATATTACGAAGCTGGGAATTTCTTATAAGTACGAGTACATAGTCATTTAATATTTTGTGAACAGTATTTTGCATGCGTTGTGCGCTACGGTTAACAGCGGGCGATTTTTATTTTTGGTGTATAAAAATACACCAAAATTAAAAATTGATTTCCAGAATTTTTTTTGTATAATGTTACATACTTTGATGAACAGAATGCGTAGATTTCGACTTAAGCTGACACCAGACGCTTCCCTTATTAATTTTTGCCTTTCTTTCGGCAACTTTCACTCGTCAAATGAATCAATAGTGAAAAATGAATTCATTGGTAAACCGATCCGACGCTGTTGGATTTCGGCACTCGGCATCTTTCACTCGCATGATCGAAAAATGAAAGGAACAGATTGAACGTTCATTCCTATATAATTTTATCGGTGTCGTTTGAACTTGGAAGTAAACAAAAATTGGCCAAGTGCGACTCGAACTCGCACACGAAGGGTTACGTAACACTGTACAATATTTTACACGTTTTTTAGTTCAGCAAAAAAAAGCACGTTTCTTGTATGAGGCCTTTATTTTATTTTTATTAGTTTTTGTTATAGCGGCAATAGAAACAAACTCAATCTGTGAAAATATCAACAGTCTATTCTATTACGGTCCATTAGATAGTCAGACAGCGGTCAGACAGATGGACGGGTGGACAACGGAGGCTTAGTAATGGTTCCGTTTGGCAGCCTTCGGGTACCTACGGAACCCTAAAAATGAACCTCCATTCGAGTGAACCATTCACTATTTTAAAGAGTTTGATATCGGCTTTATCGATTTTATTGCAACAACAAATGAACGAATTAGAACCACGCCGTCCAAATAAAATACAATAAAATATACGCGAGAAGTCTTAACATTCCTATGCTTAATAAAACTCAGTGGGCTGCGGGAACGTTATTACTCATATTGCCTCACCCTGTATTAGCATAGGGGAGCTCTCAGAAACAACTGACGGCTTGCTTTATTAGTCTTTTTATAACTCCCAGTAGACTCGCTGCGAATCACGAGCGGGCGGCATGTGACGTGTGTCATTGACATAAGGTTCAAATTGCAATGATTGGCACGCGGCCGTGAAATGTGACAGATATAATACCTAGTGTTATTGTTTTAGGTTTCTTTTTCGGGAAGAGTTTTGACCTTATATAAATGGCTTTGGTGTAAAAGTTGGAGTAGTAGTTGTTCTTCTTCTTTTGTCTTTTGTTGCTACTTGCTATACCTATAGGATAATCCGTTGATATGGGTTAGTTTGGGAAAGAAACTACTTATTTAAACTCAAACTCAAACTCAAAGCATTTATTTCAATTAAACCATTTACAGGCACTTTTGAACTGTCAAAGAGTCTGTCAGTTAGTCAAAAAGTTGGAGTAGAACGAGCAAGAAACTCCAAGGACACTCTTTTAAATATAGAAATTACAAGATCCTGGGTACATTACTTTTGTTGCTTCTATATGTGAGAACAATGTAAAATAAAATAATAATCAAAAACGATTAAAAATAAGCAATGGCAGATAAGAGATGACCAGTCTCAACTGACGGCACCCGTTCACGAACATGACGCGTGGATCAGCACCATCCAGCTCAACCATTTTGTAGGGATTTGTAGGAGTATTCAAAAGAACCGTATCCATTTTTGTTTTTGTATTAAGTACCAGCCTATTACTGTGCCACTTTTGGACTGAGGCCTCTTCTCATACAAAGAAGACACGAGCATTGATCACCACGCTTGCGCAAGCTCGTCTTACGACGATTATCAATAAGTCCAGGTTCCCTCGTTTTTTTTTTCCTTCACCGATGGCAGTAATGTCCAAGATAAATAAGATTTAAAAAAAACTGAAAGCACATATGAATTGAAAAAGCCACATTGGTACTTGTCCCGATTTGAACCAATAACGTCGCCGTGCATGAGAAGCGAGGCGTTAGTCACTGGGTAATTACGACAATATGTTTTTTTTTATTATGTGAGGTTAATGTGTGTTATCTTTGTTATTTTTCCACGCATTGCTACAACTATACAAATGCAAGGCTAAGACTAACTGTCCACTGGAGCAGAGAGGAGAGGAGCGGAGCGGAGCTGTGCCAATATTAACCAATGGAATTGCATAAAATATCCTCTCTACTTCAGTGGACATGGATATGCGAACTAGTTTAAAAATTCATACAAAACCGGGAAATGGAGCGAGGAAGTGGAGTGGGGAAGCGGAGTGTGGAAGCAGAGTGGGGAAGCGGAGTATGGAAGCGGGGTGGAAAAAACCTGACCGCGGGCCCGCTGAAACTACTCGTCGCGTGAACTCGGCTTAACTCCGCACAGTCCGCAACTCCGCTCAGCATTACTCCCTCGCTCCGCACCGCTGCCTCACTCCGCGTCAATGGACAGGCAGCCTTAAGAGAAAACACGGTCACGCTTTTATTTCATACAAACGTATTTCTCTGTTTTGCCTCTAGTTTTTACAATGCAATCTTCAAAATGTCTGAGGGATCATTCACACGAGGACGATTCGTGTTTTTTGACGGCGGCAATGCTTTTTAAATGCCTGTGTTCACACGCATCACGATTCGTGAAAAATAACGGACACGTCTTAAATCACGTATCGTCTTTTAAAAATCACGTTCTGATTTCGTGATTTTTTTTTGTGATAGTTCCGCTGAACGCATCAAGTATGAACATCTATTCGAATATTTTGACGTCTTCTTTGTACATATTGTTTTTCCTAAAAATTAATTTCAATAAGTACGCCATAAAAACCGAATGAGTTGTCGCATAATATGATGTGTAACATCTGACATCTTACCTTGGTAGTAAGCAACATTAAAGGGCCTCGTCGTTTCTGACAGCTAACTCTAGCACCGCGCGCGCTCATTGGTCAAATCAAATAGCACGCGCTTCCCCGACTTCCTGTTACACACTTCCGTTGCTTTTCAAGAAATCACTGCCACAGACTTGATTATTTAGAAATACGAGTCGTAATTTCAACCCATAGCAGACGGTAACTCACAGGAACTCAAGCAAAAATATAAATATTAATGTTACAAAGCATTTATTATACGTTATAATAACTGTCAAAAGTACGAAAATCATTCGTTGGAACTCGTTCATTTATCAAAATTCCCACCGTCTTCAGACAATTTTTCATCACTGAAGCTTAAATGTAGCCCAAGAGTTTACTGTCAAATTCTAGGTATTTGTTTAATTCACTTAAGTAAATAATTCGTTATTTATGTGTTCTGTCTCTCTTGTTTATTTACGCAGCCAAGTACAAGAGGTTCTATCTAGGAAATTACTAAGCGTGTCTAATTTGTTATGTGTACTTAATTATTTTGTAAATTTTGTCAGAAACATCCTTGGATGGGAAATTATCAAATAACTTCTCCCGCTCTGGGCGAAGCGGGAGGGCGTGTCAGACTCTTACTGACTAAAACCCACCCGTGTTCCTTTCGTTGCCTGTACGTTGCCAGGGGCCACGGTATCCCTTTCGGACTTTCCCACAACCCCGGCAGGCCAGAAACATCCTAACCACATATATTATAAATTTGAAAGTGAGTTTGCTACGGTTTCACGCTAAAAAGACTGCAAGGATTCGGATGAAATGGCTCATGGATAGACCATGACCTGAGTCAGGACATAGGATACTATTGATCCCGGTTGTACGTTACCGTGGGATAATTTCCGACCACCAGGCATATTTTCGAAGTTGATAATTGTTGTACCACGATTCATGATACGCAATACTTGCCTCGTCAATAGTATTTGAATCCTCACTAATATATCCTACTAATATTATAAATGTGAAAGTTTGTATGTTTGTTTATTTGTTTGTTATGCTTTCACGTCTTAACAGCTGAACAAAAGTTGATGAAATTTGGCACACAGGTAGACCATGCTCTGGATTAGGACATAGGATACTTTTTATCCCAGTAGCACATTCCCGCTTGCACGGGAATGCGCAAGCGCACGATCCACGCGGGCGAAGCCGCGGGCAAAAGCTAGTAAACTATAATAAAATAACATAATCACATCACGCCTGTTCTTCTCGAAGGGTCAAGCAGAATAGTACCTGTAGTGGACTCGCAGTTCACTAGATATGTTTAAGTCCCATTTGTAATAGGAGGCGAGCCTATTGCCACCAACGGGCACAAAACCATACTCTGGGCTGCTACTGAGAAATTCCAGATGGAAAATTCCAATAACACTTCGCGCGACCCGAGAATCGAACCCAGAGCCTTATGCTCAAGAGTACCACGTGAAGAGTAGTGAAAAAATTATGGTCGTAAAAATCGTGATCTATACATTTGTTTGAATGAATAAGGTTGTCATCAAATCCTATGGAAATAAATATTTTTATACTTACTGAAAATAGTAGGAAGAGGACCACTCCATCAACTTCGAAAATGTATGTTTAATAATTATACGTATTATTGAAGCGAACTCAAGAAACGACCCAAGCGAAGTTAATAAAATTGATAAATGGGACCACCTCTGAAGTATGATGACCTATCAAAAAAAAAAGAATCATCTAATTCATAATTGGCGGAGTAATCGCGTAACAGAATTATATAAGGTGACTGGTAATTCGTGACCGATACCTTTTATACTTTTAAAAGAGTAACCGTGGAGTTTCTTGCCGGCTCTTCTCCATAGGAAACGACCAATTGGAACCGTGCACCTAGCTTCTGACGTTTCATAAGTGCCCTTGTAGGTTTATATGAAATAAAAATATTTTGAATTTTGTGTTTTTAGATTTTTTTTGAATACTCATAAGATTATGAATAACTTTTACTATGGGACAAAAAATGCTGTTCGCTACATTTATGTTCGCATAACTCATCAAAATATAGGGTTCAGTAGATATTTTTTTCGCATTTTCAGGTTTGGTACCATAGTAAAAGTAGATCATAATTATGAGTAAAGCCACGTGTTTAAGTATCGGTCACTAATTACCAGCCAAAAAATATTTAAAAAAAAATGCAGTCGGAATGAGAACCTTTTCCTTTTAGAAGTTGGTTAATTTTTTTAAAATGTTTGTTAAACTAACTGCTGTCCGTGCCTTGGTCTGAGATCTAGGATGAAAAGTCGTGCTCGAGGTCAAGGGCCACCCAACATCATCTGCATAGCCTTTCCCCAACATAGTTGTCCAGTCTAACCGGATACATCTGAATACCATTATTTTACATGGAGCGACTGCCTATCTGACCTCCACAACCCAGTCATTGGGTAACATACTCGTAATACCCCTGGGTAAGACTGGTTGTCAGACTTTCCAAAAAAACTCGCATTTATATGTAATATTAGTTAGAATGCATGTATTTTACGAGAGTATGTACGGATATATGTATTTTTCTGTTTGTATTTTTCATGTTTTTTAAGAGTATTCTATCTTCAATCGATCATATATTCTATCTTATTCTATCTTCAGTTGATTATAATTGTACCATGATTCAAAATGCGCAAAACTGGCCACGTTAATATTACATATTTAAACCATAAAACCTATTGAAATCCCACTTTCAAATTCAATTATGCAACAAGAATTACATCTTAAAATACAATACTGAATTCATTCTGTTCTCTCCTCACAAAGCTTTCAGCTATTGTCGTTTAGAAGCTCAGACAGAGTAACTATTTTGGTCTACATAGATTTAAAATTCACTGAACTATTGATTGTTTGTGGCTCAGTCTAGATTCAGACTGAACTATTCATTGGATAGTAAAAAAGCTGGCTGGTCAGTTATTTATTTGTTTTTAGGGTGCCGTACCTCAAAAGGAAAAAATGAAACCCTTATAGGATCACTTCGTTGTCTGTCTGTCATGACCCCTTTTCTCAAGAACAAAAGGAGGTATCAAGTTGAAATTAATATCAAATACGTATGTAGATCTATGGGACTTTGGAGCTCTATAATCAAACTTCTAAGTCAACGCAATAAATAAATATAGATTTATTGAGACTATATATTAAGACTGGATTACATGACAAAGTAATACACTAAAAAGCACAAGCATAGTTACTTAATCTAGTTAGTGGGTGCCGTAATGCTCTCCTAGATAGGTGACAAACTAACCTGTGTTTAGGAGAAACAATTCCGATCCCCGTCATAAATGGTTGACTTATAACAGCACGTGTTAAAAATGTATATTAGAAATATGTGCATAGTAATCATTTCAGCAAGCTATAAAATGAGAGACAAAATTAGGTTATTAAACAACCAAAAAAAGAAAAAATAACTTAGAATCTAAAAGTAGCAATTTCGGAAAAGACAATTTATAAATAAAACAGGAAAAAAAAATGTTCAGTAATTTGGTGTGGTGTGTAGTTAGAGTGTGGTGAGTGTTTAAGAAAAACTATATATATGACATATTTTGATACCTACTCGCAAATAAATAAAAACCTATTTCATGATTCTAGGTCAACGGGAAGAAATGAAATGAAATGAAATTAAATGAAATTGTTTATTCTGTAAATAGGATATTGGAATCACTTTTACACGTCATCTTAAAAAAGTTATTAAAAATTAGCTAGATGAGTTCGGCGTTTCCTATCTGACTACTCTGAGAAGAAAGGCCGAAACAAACTCAGAGGTCATAGTCTCTTTTAAAGTCCAGACATAATCTTGGTCAGGCCATATGAGGACCATGTAGATTAGTGTCTGAAATGGTCTTTTGAGAAAAGAACCACACAGATTTGAGTGGACCTGTCCTGTCAGTGCAAGCATTTGTCAGTAATCGTGGAGCTCAACCCAGAACTTAAGGAGCTCAACTAAAAACGTGGAGCTCAACCCAGAACTTAAGGAGCTCAACAAAGTACCCTGGTACTTCCCGTTGACCTAGAATCATGAAATTTTGCAGGAAACAAAGCACAAGTAATGGAAAAGTCAGAAAATCGTTAATATTATATATAGTTTTATCACATATGTTTTTTGCGATTTCAAACTTACATTTGCTGTTGGAGAATTGACCGTGACGTAAACATGTTTTTCAAATACAAAGTTAAGTTTGTTTTTGGGATAAATTAATCCCAACTAGGGAACCCTTCTTTGTGCGTGATCCGACACGCAAAAGGCCGGTTTTTTGAAGTGAAAACTTCTTTAGCGGCGTTTTGCACTTTTTTTGTGATGGGTAAAAAATGTTAAACTCGCGTCAGGACACGTGACCTGATCGAAAATGCGTAAGACGGAGGGAGAGTAGTACCAAAATATCAAAAATGCACAACGTTAATATTCAAGTTTTTACTTCTGCCGCCACACCCGGAGTGTAACCCGTCGTTTTTTTTTTTTGCATTTAGTTTATTGAGTGATAGATTGGCCTGCTTACTAATGAAAAGTAACGTTCTTTTCTTATTTATTTTGTTTATGTAATTTCTTGCCTATCTGATGGTAAGTATTTCGACGCCTATGTAACATCTTCTAGGTGTAACTTTATTGTTTTATTGAAAAGTTTGAAAAAGCTTGTTGAGGTACCAATGAAGTATACAATTTTAACGATAAGATGACCTGATACATGATCAGCATGATCAGCATGAATTAGCATGATCTGACGAAGATTATGTCTTAAAAGAGACTGTGACCTCTAAGTTTGTTTCGGCCTTTCTTTTCAGAGTAGTCAGATAGGAAACGCCGAACTCATCTAGTTTTTAACGGGTAAAAGCATTTGTACAAAACTACTTACAGAAATTCGATCATTTATCATTAACAGAGTTAACACTTGAAAATGTCTCATCTAACTGACTTTTAATGGGGCAGTGGACTCAGTCTATTAAATACGTCTTATTACACTTAAAACTTATCCAGTAATATGTCGGTAAACAGGGGTAGGTATACCTACCCCTGTCTACCCTAATAGAATAAGAAGCGTGATGTTGTGTTATATTATTGAACGGTAAGTTAAATAGATCAATACACTTAAAATTGTGACACTCAATACCGAAATCGTAACAGTTATATCACAAGCATAATGAAAATTTTCGTCATTATACTTATAATTTTTTTTTTTTTTTAAGTAAGTATATTATATACTAGCTTTACCCGGCCCGGTTTCGCACCGGTAGCAATAAGTACCTATCCTACATACCTACCTATGTACTTACCTACACTACCTACCTAGTCCCTTCCCTACATACCTACCTACCCTCCCTAATCACCTACCTACGTACCTACCCACCCTACCTAGCTACATTCCTACCTATCTACCGAGATATCATCAAAAATCATATCAGTTTGTGGACAACATGTAACGGGGTAAATTGAAACGACACGACGATTGGACAATCGCTAGTCGTATACAAAACTCCTTCAAATTCATGTGTCTCTGGTACTTGTGAAAAAGACGTCGGGGCAAAACGGAACGATCACTTCCCCGACTGTCTTCTGTCTCAGTCACTCACATTCCATTATGAGATTTTAAAAACTTTTCAGGACGATTGTTTTTAAATTTTCTTTTATACAAACCTTGTCTTGCGAATAACAAAAAAATAATTATCTAATTTTGTCCAACGGTTCTCAAGTTTTGCACTTAGCAACACATTTAGTGATTCATTTTTATTTATACACATATTGTATAGATAGATTGACTAGCTGCGCCCCGCGGTTTACCCGCATAAGTCTTGATCTCGTGAGAATATCGGGATAAAATGTATTCTATGTCTAAACCCAGGTCATGGTCTACCTATTTGCCAAATTTCATATAAATGTGTTCAGTCGTTTTAGCGTGAAAGCGTAACAATCATACAGACATACAAAAAATCAAATCTTTTCTCTTTATAATATTAGTTTATATTATGTTCCTGACTACACCCTTAACCAGTTTATCTGCGGTCGGTAAACAACGTTTTTTTCTACCACGCATCTCTTATCTCTATCTGCCGTCATCTCAGTGTTCGCACTTTTCCTTCCTACCCAACCTACAACCTATGAGCCTAAACCAAAGATTTTAATCGTTAGAGTTGCCCTTACCGTATTAAGTCGCGTGAAAAGGTGTCTATACTGAGTTGAGTGAGCTCACCCAATAATAATAGCGTTTCCGTGACAATTAAGTCAAGTCACTGCGTCAAGTATGTCAGAGGTGTCAAAACGAAACAGAAACGCGACCACCTTTTGACGCGGCAGAGCGAATTTACGATTTAAATCTTTGGCCTAAACATAATGACGTCACAAAAACAAAATGCAACGTCATCATCGGAAAGCAGTCATTTGTCAGAATTTTCTTACGTCTGAACATGGAAAATGATTTGAGAAAATTATCTCGAACAATAGAAGTTTCTTGAATGGACGTTAATATTAGTGGCTATAAATAAATTGCGTGCATCCTCCTGTAGTCGACTGTTAAACAATTAATTTGTGAAATAACATAACAACATCACGCTTGTAATCCCTGGAGGGTTAGGCAGAGGTGTACCTATAGTACACCCACATTTCGCCAGTTATGTTTAAGTCCCATGTAATAGGTGGCGAGCCTATTACCACCAACCAGGCACAAATCCAGACCCCGGGCTGCTACTGAAAAATTCCTAAAGGAAAGAAAGGAAGAAATTCCTAAAGAATCGAACCCGAAACCTCGAAACCAATGTTCAGCAGTAACACTTGCGACCACTAGACCAAAGCAGCAGTAGTACTGAAATAACTCACTAGTTAACCTGATTGAATTTGCCATAGGTAGCCACATATTGGCTACTTGACGTCAGTAATTTTATCAATAATAGTAATTATTTATTTTTATTTTTTTACATATTTAACCTAGCATTTTCAAAATCAACATTATAAAACCACATTATTACTTTGAAACATTATTATTTGAATTTAATCATAGCTCCGGGTCACAGGTCCATTAAAATGATTGAGGATTAAAACGTATAATTAATGTTTTCAAATAATATTAACTGAACTTGTAAACAAGCATATTACAAATTAGAGGACTATATCCAAGATAAGAATGCTTGGAAACATGCTGGTCCTGCTCCATAGGATAATTTAGAATCAAGACAAAATCAAACTGGTTGCAAATTTAATTGTATATTTTATTATTATTTTTTATTATATGACATTGATTTTACATTCTGTGACCAATTCCTCGCACACTGACTTATTAATTGTAAAATTTTAGGAAAATCGTCTACTTTTACAATGTTTGTAAATATGTGAGCACCATGTATCTATCACATAATTAATTTATCTGTTGTTGCTTCATTTTTAATTCTTAATTCTTTTTACCTATTGTGGCATAATAATTTTATTCTAGGTGCATCGTCCTCACATATAATTATATAACTAGTGTACTTATACTAAATATTGTAAAACATTTTAAAAGAGTAACGGTGGAGTTTCTTGCCCATTCTACTCCATGCGAAAACTACCTTTTGGAAGGGGCGACTAAAATCAATTCAATTTTTTTTGTAAATTTTTGACGTTTAAAAGTGCCTTATAAGGGCTATTTGAAATAAATGATTTGACTTTGAATAAAATAAATACGCGTAAATTTTATTCAGTTCATATTGCGTTTGTTTGCTACGAAAGCGTAGCGTCTGTAGCAAAATGCTACGGCGTAGCAACCACGTAGACCCTTTTGCTTAAGACATAGGGTATGTCTACGCAGTTTGTAGTTTCAACCCCAAAATTTATTCTTGGTTATACCTTTTGAGTAATAATATTCAGAGATTCCATAAATTATGCAAAGACTCATCATTCTCTTGCCCTTTATCCAAATTTATTTGGGGTCGGCGTAACATCTATTTTTCTTCTACAAAAAATAAGCAAAAAATATGAATCCAAAAAACTTCTTAACATTTTATATTAGAAAATTGTATATTATCCCAACTACTAACATAAGCATTTTAGAGTATACGTTGATACGTAATATTTGAGTAAGTAAAACAAACTTTATTCTCCTTATAAAAACCGATACATGTGGCTCCACAAAGTTCACAAAACTCAAAGAAAAAACTCGTATCATTTGTTTAACTTTCGAGACACATGCACCTAATCAACAAATAAATAATAACATAATGTGCCCGACTGTACGTGCTCACATCTGTTAGGCCCTTTACACACACACGCTTTTCTTGCCGTGAAAAACTACGGTTTATTCCCAGTGTGTAGTCGCGGTCGTCAGTATTGTATAGATCACTATGGAAGCTTCAAAGTCAAAGTCAAAGTCAAATAATTTATTTCAATTAGGCACCAAAAAGGTTGAACGTCAAAATTTACAAAAAAAAATATATATTCTAGTCGCCCCTTCCAAAAGGTGGTTTTCGTATGGAGAAGAATGGGCAAGAAACTCCACCGATACTCTTTTAAAATGTTTTCACAATATCTTGTATACATAAATTTTATAATTATATGTGAAGACGATGCACCTAGAATAAGATTACTATACCACGATAGGTAAAAATAATGAAAGATTAAGGAATGACAGATAAATTAGTTATGTGATAGATGCACGGTGCTCACATATTTACAAACATTGTAAATATATACGATATTCCTAACATTTTAACAAGTAATAGGCACTAGTAAGTCAGTTTGTGAGTTCAAGTAATCACAGAATGTAAAATCAATATTATAAAAAATAATATTATACAAATAAATTAGCAACCAGTTAGATTTTGTCTAGATTCTAAATTGTCCTATGGAGCAGGACCAGCATGTTTCCAAGCATTTTTATCTTAGATATAATCCTCTAATTTGTAATATGCTTATTTACAAAGTGTACTTTTTATATGAGTTTTAAATTTTCTTTCATTTAATTCTAATATATCACAAGGTATTCTGTTGTAACATTTAACACAGTACCCCATAAAAGATGTATGTACGTTAGATAGTCTGAAAAATGGTTGATCTATTATAAAAATGCTTGGTGACAGACACGATTTTTTTACGGCGCGGCTTATACGCCGTACTGTAAATAAACCATGCCGTGTACAAAGGGCCTTAGACTTGGAGTACAGTCGTCAACAAAAGTTTGTTCACGTATTTATGTTAAACATAGAAACCTACGCAAAGTATGTCGTATGTATATTGCGTGGAGCGATTGCGAGTGGCAGGGGTGTCGAAAATAAGATCCCATAAAAAAATCATGTAAAGTAGGTTGCTAAGACTCACTCACACAAGGCTTTCACTGTTAAAAAAAATACCACGAAAGCAATTCCTTGATATAGGATTTATGAAAGCTTCTATCGTCGCCCCGTACCCTAATGTTTAATATATATATGTGTTAATGTTAATAAAACGATTGTTAACCGTGCAAACCTATATGGCTACCTATTTTATTATATTATATTTGTACCCTTTTTTTACTAATAATCGAGGAGCTTATTAGGGTGCGGGGGGCTGAAGAATGTGGGGCGGGTCAGGGGAGCGCGGGCGCGCAACGCGAGCCGATCCAAGAGTAGTCGTCGATGTGATCGCGACATTTTCAAAATCATCAGAATGAAAATGTAATATCTACGCGCCTCTGGTGCGGCAGTAGTGTGGTGCATGGGCGATATTCATTTGTTTACACTACATGCGGTGCAGCTTCGGCGTCATGGAAGCCTTTTGGAAATCTCACTCCACTTTAAAAGAGTCACTTTTCAAGCTAAAAAAGATTAAAGGCATCTTTTTTTCAGTACTTAGTTTTACGTTCACGTTCTCTTTATTAGCAGCACTTTTACTCGTGTTCCACTTATTATGTAGCGCTCAAAAGAAATTGTAGAAAAAGGAGATATAAAACTATAAATTCCTTTGATTAAGCTGCATTTAAGAAAATAATTGTAAGCTTTTTAAATTAGATTTTCTCAGCAATAACACCACGCCTGTATTCCCTGAAGGGTTAGGCAGAGGTATACCTATAGTACACCTACACCCACATTTTGCCAGTAATGTTTAAATCCCATGTAATAGGGGGTGAGCCTATTGCCATCAACCGGACACAAATCCAGACTGCGGGCTGCTACTGAAAAAATCCGGATCTAGAAACCCAATAACACTTTGATCGACTCAGGAATCGAATCGAGGACCTCGTGCTCAGTAGTAGCGCTTGTGACCACTATACCAACGTAGTTCTGACTCAGAAATATATATATAAAGAAATATAATATATATGTTCTAAATTCATGTCTGTAATTTGCATGGTGTGCATAATAAAAAATATTCTATCTACCTATCTAAAGAAATGTAAGAAACCTTTAAGGAAAACGATACATTAATTGAAACTCATTGAACGTGCCTCATAAGGCTGACTGAATCTAACTTAACTGAACTTATAACAAACAACACGTGTACATAACTTCACATTACTTTTCATTTAAAATCCCGCTTTCGTCAGTCAAAACAAAAACAATTTTATTATTAATCCCTTTTTCTCGCGTGTTACCCAATAACTGGGCTGTGAAAACAGATAAGCGCCATATAAAATACTAATATTCAGCTGCATTCGGTTAGCTGTTTTTTTTAAATAATTTATTTATCTTTATACAGATTATTTTCTATTTTGTAAATGTGAGAACGCTGTAGGCTTAGTGGACTGTAGATTTGTTGATCATCATCATTTTGTTCAGTACCTGGTACTTGTTGAAAGACCTATACTGTCCTCAACACTGTTATTTGAAAATATTGTAAAAGCCAATTATTTTTAAAAGAGTAACCGTGGAGTTTCTTGTCGGCTCTTCTCCATAGGAAACGACCTAGCTTCTGAGGTTTCATAAGTACCCATGTAGGTATATGAGTATTTTTTTTTCTGGCATCATATTTAATGAATGTAAAAGAACCATAAATTTTACCCCGTTCAAGAAGAACAATATCAATACCTACAAAATGATATGAAAATCATTAAGCGTGTCTTTAAAGGCTTATAAATCAAACAATAACAAACACGTGTATACAGTTGTATACACGTGTTTGTTATTGTTAAAAGGCTTATAAATCAATCAATAACAAACACGTGTATACAGTTGTATACACGTGTTTGTTATTGTTAAAAGGCTTATAAATCAAACAATAACACGTGTATACAGTTGTATACACGTGTTTGTTATTTTTTGATTTATAAGCCTTTAAAGACACGCTTAACGATTTTCATATCATTTTGTAGGTATTGATTTTTCTCTTGAAGGGGCCTAACTTTTCCATTTAAATCCCACCTTTATATGTCAAAAAACAATTTTATTATTAATCCTTTTTTCTCGCGTGACAACCCTTATACAAACGCAAAAGTTTTCTAATCCCTGTTTGGTATCTCTTCAATGTTCCTAACTACGCCGAATGGCTGTGACACATCAATTTTCTTATAAATAATACCTTATATTTTCGTCTGCGTGGGCGTTTATTTTTGAAAGCCCTTGAAGGTAGTCTGACATTATATTGATGGATCACGTGAGTTATGATCTTCTACCAATCGCGTGTGGACGGAACCAGTCAACTTGTTTAACGTAGGAATGTCGAAATTGTATAGTAATTAATTAATGGACGTCAGATAGTATTGCTATTTACTTTGTACCTATTGAGAATAGTAAATTTATTCTAGGTACATCGTCTTCACATCTTATAATAAATTATAATGAGTGTATACAAAATACTGTAAAACATTTCACAAAAAAGTAACTATTGAGTTTCTTGCCTATTCTTTTCCATTCGATACTACCTTTTTGAAGCATAAGTATAGCATAATCAGTCTAATATACTCAAACTCAAAGCATTTATTTCAATTAAACAATTTACAGGCACTTTTGAATTGTCAAGGGGTCAGTCAGTCAGAAATATGAAGCTAGTTGCCCATTCCAAAGCATAGGTTCCTATGGAGAAGAACGGGCAAGAAACTCCACGGACACTCTTTTAAATCATAATATTGTTACAAAATATTGGTTACATCATTCATGTTGAAATTATACATGTGAGAACAATGTAGAAAGACGTGCACGTAAAAATCGTCCGTAATAAAAATATAAAAACAATTCAAAAATTAAAATAAGCCGTGGCCGATAAGAGATGCCCGACGGCGCCCGTTCACGAACATGACGCATGGATCAGCACCGTTTAGCTCAACCATTTTGAAGGGAACTTAACGATCCAACACACACGCCACGACCAGTGAGACATTTGAGTGAGCATGACATACTCTCAGCCGCCAGGGCACATTCAAGTCAATGAAAGACGTACTCAGTAAATGGTAGCTTTATAGAAGGTACATGGTCACAGTGCTCACACATGTGCTATGCAATTATACAATATTACGAGATTGAAGTTATACAATTCAAAGATAATTTATGCAATCTTCAGCAATATATAATGTACCCTCTGCTGGGACACAGTCCTCTTTCTGTGAGAGGGATAGGGCTGTAACCCAACACGCGCGGGCTCAGTGCGGCTGGCAATGGTGGGGTAAGATCTAAATTTGAAGTGGGCACAACCTGGCCCCACGAAATGTACCTCACATTTCGTGAGGCCAGCTCGTGGTGTAAGAAGAAAAAAAAAACAGTTGAACTTTTATACAATTTTTAGGATAGGCCATAATTAAAAATATTGCGGATTCGTGAAAACCTTTTTTACGATTCAGGAATCAGTTTTTTGCGTAATAATTAAGGTTTTTAAAGTACTTATTAGAGTCAAGTAAATGGTTGTTTTTGGATATATGAAAAATGTAAATTTAAATTTATCTTTATTGGAATCCATAATGTACAAATTCAGGTGGTAGGAATAAATAAATTGAAACAATTATGGACCCTGTCGGGCCCAGCAAAATTTTAAATAAGTAGGAGAGAGGAAGCTTATTTTAAATAAGTAGGAGAGAGGAAGCTTATTACTAAATATTTAAATTATATCCTATCCGTATATTTATTTGTAAATTTGCGGCAAAAGAAAACTATCACAGCTAAGTAGGCTTTACAAGTTAACGAGTAACAGTCGACCAACGTACATTTGCAGTTGGAATGTATGGGAGTACATGTTCAACTACAATGTTAAGTTTGTTCTTACGATAAATTTATCCCAACTATTGTCATCCCTTCATAACGTCACAGCTTTTACGTCATGCATAAAACTTCAAGGTGCGAGGTCCCTCGGATCGCGAGGCCGTAGGTGGTGGCTCACGTCGCCCAAGCCTTACGCCGCCTCTGGCGGTTGGTAGTTGTCACATGTCTTCGAATTTTCGGTTCTAGGAAATGCCGGTTTCCTCGCGATGTTTTCCTTCACCGTTTTGAGAGCAATGGTGATGAAATAATTAACACAATGTTAAGTGCCTCCTTGGGTTTAAGCCCGCGACCTACATCTCGTGTGGCAGCCGTTACCACCACTGCTTTCACTGCCTTTTGGAAGGGGCGCCTAGTATCAATTCTAATTTCTTATTTGACGTTCAAAATAGCCTACTGAACTTGACTTCGGTTGCGGTCTTCTTGTTAGCAGAAGCTACATAATTATAACAATAATACCGGTATGAAATCCTGGTCTTAAAATTTCCCAATTAGCAGTAGGGAATAATTCTGAATAAATTTATTCTAGTCGCTCCCTGTAAAATTCAATCTGCAAAGACTGGAAGCCGACCCCAACACAGTTGGAAAAATGCGTGTTCTAGCGAATTGGCTGGAACGGTTGTGTTCTGTGCTTCGATTCAAAAATTCGGTGTCGGCACGAAAAAAGGATATTTGGGTGTTAAGGAATTCATTTTAGCGTAGTGCGGGACGCCACCCAGCTATGTAGGTGGACCGACGACCTTAAAAAGTTGGCAGGGTCAGACTGGATGCGGACGGTGGAGGACACAGTGTTGTGGCGCAGCCTGGTAGAGGCATACGTCCAGCAGTAGACTATAATAAGCTGAGTTGATTGGGGTAGTTGTTTATGTATACGACTCAACCAGTCTTGTGTGGAGAAATATTTTTTATTATACCTGTCTAGCAAAGCTATACACAATGAGGGTTTTCATGAAAATTCACGCCACCAGGTAGCGCCACGCGCCACTTGGACAAGATGTGTTCGATTTTGACAATGAATATAAAATATAATTATGATGAAGTTCATCATTCGTTTCATTATTTTGTTCATCGTTCGGTCACGACTAAAATAACATATAGACGCTTTGAAATTTTTGACAGATACCCAGACCTGATGTCTCAGTGCTGCCATCTAGTGAACGTCAATTCATGAAACACTAATTAGAACAAGAAATACACATTCCCGAAGGATTCCCCTCGTGTATAGTATCATAGATATTAACATTGACAAGATATGATGGAAGCATCATCTTGCAGGACATTTAAATGGAGATGTATCCCTTTTCAATGTCGAAACAAGACGTCTATTAGATATAGTGTCAAATCTATTATAGTGGCATGTTTATTATGAGGTTTATATGGTGTCATGGTCGTGGTAGTGCCTTTGTCAGAATATAATTAATACAAAAAACTACACCGATATATTTTTAAGGTAACAAAACTAATTATTACTTACCTACTTAAAATATTGAATATCTTTTTATCAACTGTCATAAGACATGTAACAAACGTCTTGTTGTATTTTTTTTATCCAGCACAGACTTACTATAACTGAAACCATAGGGCTTAAGAGGGAACGGGGCGTGCGATTCTCCATACAAATGTATTCTCCCTTTTTCTTCCTGAATAATGCCTCTAGAGCAATAATTTTTCAAGCAATAATTTTTTCATAAAATCAAGGTCTGCTGTAGTCACGTCCCTATTATTTCCTTTTTTTCAGCAACTTATAAAGGAAATATGACCCTCCAAAAATTACAAAAATGCCCCATTTTTAACGCCAAAAAATAATAAATACAAATAATAATTACATTTTTAACGCCAAAAAAAATAAAAACGTAAAAAATAATTTAATCGAACCGATTCAAGTATTTGTTTTCGAGGAGAAAAAGGGAGAATACGAAACGTCGATTTCGTCCATTTTTTTGTGATATAATTGGTCTGAGCTTTAGCTATCCCTATCGCACTCTACGGGGGTAAGAAGACGGCAATAGTTTCTTCAAATACCTATTTTTCAAATTCCTCGCAGCCCCTGTTCCCTCTTAAGAACAAATTTCAAAAATGAAACAGAACGCGTTCAGCACATCTAAACCGCCGCATCCTATTTAAAAGCGTCGCGTTCATAATGTCACTTTTTGTTCGGAAAACCGGAAAGCGCCCTCGGTCGGCGCGACCACCCGTTCAGGTTCACCGAACAAAAAGTGACATAATAAACGCGACGATCGTTTATTCGTATATCTTTGTTAAATAGGACGCGGGGTTAAAGAGCTGCCACTGTCATCATTGATGTGGAATATTGATTCTGACAGCTATTGAACGCGTTTTAGATGTGCTGGTTGCGTTCAGTATAATTAGTGAAATTTGTCCTTAATAACGTGAATGTAATGACGAGAATGTTTGCTCTACATTATGCGGTTTATCTGTGTGATAAGTAATTTGTGTTGACAAGCATTTCTAGAATAATCTACTATCCTTATATCACGCTTTTATTTCCCGAAAGGTTTGGCAGAGACACACATTTCTCCTGTTATGTTTAAGTTCCATGTAATTAGGGGGCGAGCGTATTGCCATCGACCGCAACAATTCTAATGTCCAATGATTTATGTTAAATCTTGAAATAAAAGCAAACGTTTATTTCATAGTACGGCTAGAGGCAAAGAAACCCTGTCCAATGTTTATGACTTAATCACAAATAAACTACTAAACAGAATTGAATAAAATTGTACTCAGGCTTCACATACCGGGTATTTTTTATCATTTTTTAAATTATTTTATATGAATTAGTAGTTATCATATAATGTAAGTGAAACCGCGAGCAATAGCTAGTAGAGAATACAATTTTATCATACGTTATACCAGTATTTTACAAGGAGCGACTGCCTATCTGACCTCCACAACCCAGTTACTGGGTAACACGATACCCCTTGGTAAGACTGGTTGTCAGACTTTTGGGATTCTGACTACCCGTAACGACTGTCAAAGATCTACGAATGACAGTTGGGACCATCGGCTTAACGTGCTTTCCGAAGCACGGAGAGTGCTCGATGGTCACCCATCCACGAACCGACCACGGCAAGCGTAGCATAACCTTCCATAGACCAGTGCTGTTATTATTTAGCCACGAGCTTCTTGTAACAATTCACAATTTCACATTCTATTCAAATGCTTGATTTCTATTTTTATTTCTAAACATGCCAAGTTGTTATAAAGTTGATTCCGAGATAAGCCCAGATAAATAAACGGGAAATAAAGTACACTCCTTTAAAAAAATATTATCTCGTGACTGAGAAGGAACTTTGCATAACAGCGGGTAAAGATCCTAAGTAAGTGTGTCTAGAATTTTCTAATACCTTTTATAAAGTTAAATATTGAGACGCGAAGCAACAGGGTCGCTACCTAACATTGCGATTTCCAAACCATCATTACTTGCACTTTTATTTATAATATCTTAGTTTTAGTTTACCTTTAGGCACTTTAATTATATGGAAAATCTTTTTACTGTTGGCTAGATGTACACTTTTTGTAATCGTTTTTTATATGAATAAAATTATTATTAAAAAAAAATAAAAAAAAAACAAAATACGATCAAGAGGAATATGGCCGCTTTTCTTTAGATCGAATTTTGTTGCATCGTGTCTCAGTAGGAAACTTAGCGATAATGAGGTAAGGTAACTAGTGAGGTAGTAAGGCGCTAGTGTACCGTTGGACGCCCTCTTAATGCTTTAATACTATGTCGTCTTATTTTTACCTGAGTACTCCAAAGGGAGGTTTTTCGAGAGTATGTATGTATGCATGTATGTCTATTTCTTTGGCACGCTCTGTAGCCTAAACGGCTTGATGGATGTTAACATATCGGGTGTCGTTAGATTCGTCTTAATTGTGGGGTTGACATAGGCTACATAATATTTATTTATTTCATCTTCAAATACAAAAAATATAAAAGCTTGAAATAAAACAAGCATTATTTATCAATTGAACTTTGTTTTTGTTGTGTAATGTATTGCAGACGGGGCCGACTTTTCAGTTATGTGTTTTTACAGTCAGGTTTTTTGTTTTTTATTTAATTACTAGCTGACCCGGCGAACTTCGTACCGCCTAACAGTCAATGAATGTCGTGTTACCTTTTAGCTGAACTAATTTAGGCTTTGATGAACGTAATACAATGATACAAAATAAATAATAATATAGATAGATATATAAAAGTATTTCATTATGATAAATAATACATACAGAAAGAGAATAAAAATTAAAAAAAAAAACAAAAATTAACTACTTCAAACACGTCTCAGAAAAAAATTATAGAATTAAACTATGTTGTGCAGCATGGGATGCACTCGGATTAACTCTTTTCATTCAAGCACCTTGTGGTAAACGACATTCTTTGTTTTTCTGTCAGGCGCAAGAACAAATAAAGCGGATGGTTTGCCGACACGTGAGAAAAACATGCATTTTCTAGATTGAGGCCACAAATAGTCAAGGATTGGCCTTGTGATTTGTTAATCGTCATGGCGAAGGCAAGACGAATCGGGAATTGAATTCGTTTAAACTCAAAGGGCATGTCATCGGATGTTGGGATCATCGGAATCCTTGGAATGAGAACTTCCTCATCTTTAAATTTTCCTTTGAGTATCGACGCGTGAATCACATTGCTCATCAGTTTTCTTATCACCAAACGCGTTCCATTGCACAGTTTTGGTTGGTTTAAATTTCTAAGCATGATGACTACCGAGCCAACCTTCAGTTGTAAATTGTGCGGTGGTAAACCAGGCACATCCAAGGAGTTTAAAAATTCAGTTGGATAATTAGTGGCTTCATCTTCGTTTCTTACACAGTCGATAGATTTGAATGAATACAGAGTACCTACGATTTGATTCTGAATTATAAAATTTAGGTCATCTACATCTTTATTTTTAGCCGCCAAAATTGCTCGCTCCCTTAACCATTTAGTATTTTTGTGGTTAGCAATGATATCCGGGAATACTTTGTTGATAAGCTCGTCTTTCGATGAGACGAAATTGCAAAAATTTGGAGGAAATGAAATCAATCCGCTCGATTCGTCAACAGGAACACGGCCATTACCGATAGTCAGCAATTGCTTGGAGAAATCATCAGCAGATAGATCGTTCAACAATGCAACTCTCATATTTACTAACAGTTGAAGTTTCTTCACATATCGCCTGATAGATTTGATGCTTTGAGGCAAGCGTTTATTTCGTCGGCAGCAGTAGATTTTGGAATGACTGGTAGTGTTTGTCGGAAATCGCCAGATAGTAAAATTATTGCACCACCAAAACATCTTGAGTCATTGCGCAGATCTTTTAATGTTCGGTCAAGTGCTTCCAATGCGAGTTTGTGCGCATTGTGCATTCGTCCCATATGATTATTTTTGATGCTACTAAAACTTTGGCCATTGTGAAGTGTTTCGAAATGTTACATGTCGGTTGTTCAGTAGTTTGAAGGTTTAATGGCAATTTTAACGCTGAGTGAGCCGTACGGCATCCGTCTAACAATGTGGCCGCTGTCGAAATTTTACCACTAAGGCAGCACAAACCAGGCGTTTCACCAGCAAACTTCAATGCGCCACAATGCTGGCAAACAACGTCCATTGGACCAATGCAAACTAAACGATGCAAGCTGTAGTCGATGGTGCAATCATATAAAAACGCTGCTCGATTCAAATCAACACTTGAACCATTTCTTCTTGCACTTCGAAGATTATCCCTCTGTTGATCTGTACGATAAGCTCGACGATTTCTCGTTTCTAACCTAGCCGTTTCACGGGCTGCCTCTCTTTCCTCTTGTGTTTGAGAAGCACGGATTAAGGCCCTTCTTCGCTCCATACTAACGCGGCGCTCTTCTCGTGCAATTTCTCGTTCTTCATCAGATAATTGACTCGCGATGTTCCGTTGCCTAATTGCATTACGGCTTCGCTGGGAAAGATTAGATCTTCTAGGACGCGGCATTGTTATTAGTAGTAATACTGAATATGTATTCGCACAAAACCACACAAAACAAACAAATATAACAGTAACTGAACTTTCGAGACATAGACAATAGTTTAGATCATAGACTATTATTTGGATAGTGCACTTTTTAACCTTTGCAATTATTCATCTTAGAAAAATCATAGACAACATAAAAAGACATTTACGCTTTCGTTAACCTATAGAATAAATCTTAGAAATTGTTTTCGGAAATATAAACTTTAATTTACACAAAATAAATTTATGAACGCACGCGTAAATGTTAATCATTTGTCATTATTTCTGAACGCACGCATAAATGTCAATCATTACTTATACAGTATTTGACAGGATAGACAACAAATGTTTGACAGGTACGAAACAAAGGAGCATTTATTTAAAATGATTCATCTTTCATAATAATGTATTCGTCGAGTTTTCATGGTTTTTAAGATGTATTCTGCTATTCGGGGCGGAGACAAATCCAACGAATCAAAAACCATGAAAATAGGTCCAGTAGATCTCGAGTTATAAGTGTTGTAACAAACCCGTCTTTCTTTTATATATATTTTTAGGAATCAGAAGTTTGGATGCTTAAAAAAAAACAACGTGACACACAACAAAAGTATTCTGAGTTTTTATTTAATTTTAATTAGGAACAAAATATCAACAATGAACTAAAATAGCCGTATGTAACACAATACATGAAATTAGCACATAAATAATCAATGCAATAGAAAATAGGTACACAATAATAGGAAAATATAGGTCTCACGATCCTTGAGCGATGTTACCGCATCGACGACACCCGACAAAATGAGCCTGATAGCGGCGCGAACGCCGCTTTTATAGACTCTTAAAAATGGTTATTCCTTGGTTCCTAACACGGCTTCTCCTGACGCCAAGTCGTCCTCGGCTTGAACATCTTGAGATGCGCCTGCAGTATGTTGATGCTGGCCCGCCTGTACTGCTCCTATTTCCGCATCCAAGCTGGGCATGGATAGTCCCGACGGCGCAGAAGTAGGCTCCTCACCTTCGCAAAGACCTGGGTCACTCTCAAGCTCATCAGTTTCATCACCTGAAAAAGTTTGCGATGGTTATTCACATGGGCTACACAAGAATCATCATCTCTTAAAAAAAAATGCAAAAGTACTAAAATGACCAATAATATAAGGTGGTTAGCGTCCCAACCATCCTACATCATTGCCTTATACTTTACCATAGCGACTAACGCTATATGGGTGACAAACACCGACGTTGGGCGACACACGCCTTTGCAGTGAAGCGCATCCCATAATTAGGCGACACACGCCTTGAGAGAGCGCAATCACACGTTGGGCGACCAACGCCGTAGGTGGGGAACACATCCCATTGTTGGGCGACTAACGCCATTGGGACTAACCCATATGTTGGGCGACTAACGCCATAGATGGGGAACACATCCCATTGTTGGGCGACTAACGCCATTGGGACTAACCCATATGTTGGGCGACTAACGCCATAGATGGGGAACACATCCCATTGTTGGGCGACTAACGCCATTGGGACTAACCCATATGTTGGGCGACTAACGCCATAGATGGGGAACACATCCCATTGTTGGGCGACTAACGCCATTGGGACTAACCCATATGTTGGGCGACTAACGCCATAGATGGGGAACACATCCCATTGTTGGGCGACTAACGCCATTGGGACTAACCCATATGTTGGGCGACTAACGCCATAGGGACTAACCCATATGTTGGGCGACTAACGCCATAGATGGGGAACACATCCCATTGTTGGGCGACTAACGCCATTGGGACTAACCCATATGTTGGGCGACTAACGCCATAGATGGGGAACACATCCCATTGTTGGGCGACTAACGCCATTGGGACTAACCCATATGTTGGGCGACTAACGCCATAGATGGGGAACACATCCCATTGTTGGGCGACTAACGCCATTGGGACTAACCCATATGTTAGGCGACTAACGCCATAGGTGGAGAACACATCCCATTATTGGGCTACTACCACCTTTGGGGACACACCCTGTCTATTTCTGAAATCAAAAATAGAATTAGTGAATTGTACTCACTTTCGAAGAAATTAGCACAACTTTCCGGACACCATTCTCCTCTCCATGGCACCATATATTGGGAAGCCGCTTGGGTGGTTTTCCCGCAGCTTCCACTGAGTAATTTAAGTTCATAGCGACCGTTGGGTAAAACTTTGGTCACTCTATATGGTCCTCGCATCCCAGGGTCTAATTTGCCCGTTGATTGCGAGTACTTAATTACGAAAGCAAGGTCATCCACCTTGTATTCACGTGGTGGCCGTCTAGACTGGTTGACTGCAGCGTCTTGCTGACCTTGGTTTTTTTTCAGCAGTTCGCTAGCGCGACTTCGACGGATCTCCCGCAGAGTTTCTCTGTTGCTATCTGGAGTGTCTGTAGCTAGGTCGCGTATTAACGATCGTATAGCCGGGGTAGAGGCATCAGTGCCGATCAATAAGTTTATGGGTGAGGCTTGAGTGGTTTTTTGTTTACTGATATTCAATACCAGTTGTAACTTCCAAAGTGTGTTTGACCAGGAAGCGTTCTTGTGTCCTACTTCGATACGAAGCATGTTAAGCACAGTTCTTATATAGCGTTCTACTTGACCATTCGAGCCGTGCATTTCAGGGGTTATGTAATGCAGGACAGAGCCAAGTTCGGATATCCACTGAACAAAGTCTGCAGATTCAAACATCCTACCCCTGTCAGTAACTAACAGTCTGGGAACTCCAAATAGTGAAACGGCCTGAGACATTACACGTTTTAACTCGCTAGTGTCTTGACGGTAAATAGGATACAAAATGCAGAACTTCGTAAAAGCGTCAACTAGTATTAAAATAAACTTATAACCTTCTGACTCGGGTAACGGTCCCAGTGCATCGACGTGAACAGTGTCAAAAGGAGTGTCGGGTTTTGGCCAGGATGAAATGTTCTGCAGCGGTGCCCGGGGCACTCGCTTTTTAGAAATACATACTAAACAGTGCGAGACGTATTTAGATACGAACTGGCGGAGCCCGGGAAACCAAAAATGTTTTAGAATAAGGTGCAGAGTTTTATCGGCACCGATGTGCTCGTGCTCATCGTGGAAAATTCTTAAGAGACTTAGTCGGTGGCCCTTGGGAATAAAACAAAGAAGGCGCGCTTCTTCACCAATTGGCGTGTATTTGTAATACAACAGGTCGTTCTTCAGAACATAGCGATTGGAATCGAGTTGACCTTCTGAGAGTTTTTGTATAAGGTCGGTCGTTTCATGGTCCGCGTTTTGCGCTATTTGTGCCCAGTTACGAGGTCTGGTTATTTGATTTATGGAGGCAACTGGATTTCGACTGAGATAGTCGGCATGCGGGAGCATTACTCCTTTTCTGTACTCGAGAGTGAAGTGGAAATCCTGGAGATAAATCCACCATCGAGCGACGCGAGGAAGCAGATCTTTTTTGCGTTCCGTAGACTTAAGGGCGTTGCAGTCTGTAACGACCTTGAATTGCAAACCCACTAAATAATGGCGAAAATGCTGTAAGGCCTTTACGACCGCTAACGTCTCCAATTCGTAGCTATGATATTTGCTCTCCGCTCCCTGCGTAACTTTACTGAAGTATGCCACTACATGTCTCCCACCGTCAGTGTCAGTTTGTAAAAGTACCGCCCCGTAACCGGCGGAGCTCGCGTCCGTGTGAACCTCGGTGTTAAGTTTAGGGTTGAAAATGGTGAGAACGGGCTCACTAGTCAGGCAATGTATTAAGTCTTGACGAACTTGTTCCTGTTCCTGCCCCCAGCGAAACTCTACCCCCTTTCGAGTTAAATGAGCGATGCACGCGGTCTTAGTCGCATAGTTTTTAATGTATTTGCGGAAGTATCCCGCCAGTCCCAATAATTGTCGAACCTGTCTGACATTTTTAGGAACTGGGGAGTTTTTTAATGCCACAATCTTACGAGAGCTCGGTCGTACCTGACCAAAACTTATCAACCTACCCAAGTATTCGACTTCGGTTGTCAAAAAAGAGCATTTCTTTAAATTTATCGAAAAGCCTGATTCGGTAAGCGTCTGCAGGACTTTTTCGAGCAAAACAATGCCGTCCTCTATGGTGTTACTTAACAACAGAACGTCATCAATGTATACTAGCACATTTCCGGCATCAATAAATTCGCGAAGGGTTTGGTTGATGATCCGTTGGTACACGATCGGGGAGTTCGTCAAACCGTATGGCATTTTCAGGTACTCGTAGTGGCCTTCTGGTGTGACGAATCCCGTCACGTGAACGGAGCTCTCTTTGATTCGTATCTGGTGAAAACCAGTAGCCATGTCTAGGCTGCTAAAGAAGGTGTAGCGGCCCAACCGATCAATGTGATCGTCTATCAGGGGAAGAGGATATCTTTCCCTTTCAGTGATGCGGTTCAGCGCCCTGTAGTCGACGCACATTCGGTCGGTTCCGTCTTTTTTCTTCACCAGTATTATGGGGCTGGCATACTCCGATCGTGATTCTCTGATGATGCCTTTATCCAGTAAATCTTTAATTATTTCGCGCACTATAAGTTTCTCGTTAAAGGAAAGTTTGTACGGTCGGTATACGACAGGAGTTGTGCTGTTTAGCCTGATCTCCATATAACCAGTTGTAACGGTACTTGTCGCAGTACCAGATATGAGAAACTTAGAAAATTTATTAATAACAGTCATCAAAGAATCACGCTGGGTGCCTTCTAACGGGGTACTAACTAACTCTTGGTCAAGACGTTGAACTTCGTTAATGCGAGCTGGGAAGCTGCTGGTTCGAGTGACGTACTGTTTGTCTTTAGTGCGTACATACGTGACGCCTTCGCGGTTGAGGACGTCCGTTCCAATAATAATGGATGTGTTCATGCATGCCTCTGGCACTACAACCAAGTCCGCTTCTAAAGAAATGTCACTAAGTTCGATGGTTGCCGTTATGAACGACGAGGCTACGATTTTCCGCTCACTAATTCCCTTGAGAATGCAATGCGTTGGTTTGATTTGACAAGAAAGGTGCTTCAAAACATTAGAAGAAATCAGCGACACATTTTGGGCTCCACTATCTATAAGTGCATCCATAGGAATGCCCTGAACGACAGCCGTTACGATGTCTGTTTTGTTATTTGCGTGACTCGCGCATAGGTTAACGTTTCGCTGATTCCTGGGTTCTGACCGGTTCTTGGCAAAGCAAGTTTCCTCTGCGTGTCCCTTTTTCTTACAAAAAGAGCACTGCAGTTCGGACTTGTTAGCAGTGTTGGTATTGTTGACAGAACCTTGTGTCCCGGATTTCGCGGTAGACTGCGGTTCCCTACGAGGCTTTTTAGTGCAATTTCGACCTAAATGTCCGCGCTGATTGCATACGTAGCACTTAGGTGCTCCGCGGTCAGAGGATGAGTTCGAAGATGCATGTTTATTTGTAACGATACCGCGAGAATCGGGTTTATTGCGATTCGGTTTTACGTAAATCGAAAGGAACGAAACTATGTCTTCGGTAGCTAAGTTCGCGTTTGCCGCGGCTGCCCTAATTTGTGGATTATCGATACCGCGTATAACTATTAGAGTTCGTAACTCGTCGCTAAGGCCTTTGACAACTCTTAAACGAAGCAAGGTGCGACGAGCGTATTCGGCATACGTCGTGAATTTGTCGGATGTCGTGTTCATTGTTTCAAATAAAATATTCGCATAGTCAAGCTTCCGTGGGCAAAGGGGTTTAAATTCAAGCTTAAAGTTTGACCAAGTTCGATCATTGGTGACCCATTCACTTAGCCAAACCTTGGCGTCGCCTTTAAGACAAGAAGCCACACGCGACAAACATTCATGGTCGCTCCAACCGTTCGCGACTACCGCACGGTCCACTTCATCGCACCATGCGTCAATATCATGTATGTTTGGATCGAAATTAGATACGTAATAGCTGTGCGACCTAACAGGCTGCAAAGATCTTAGAGCTTCCGCGAGCATGGTTACAGTGGACACAGCTTCGGATTCGCGAGCGACTGGATCGTCCATATGAATGGTCGTTGAAAAACCCTTGGAGTTGCTAGTGCGAACTTGACGTGGAACATCGCTCAAGTCGATGGGACTACGGAATCGCGGAGCGGCTTCACGAATCGAATGCTGGCAATTTTCTTCGGTGTGCGAATTTGGTAAATTATTAGGAGTGAATGCCGTATTTACACCGTTATGATCGATAGCATCAAGCCTAGTCATAATACTACTGAGGGTGTCTCGTAACGAGTTGTTAGGAGGTGGCGTGACCGGTGGGTACCTTGCATGCAGAGGTGCATGTTCAGATCGAGATCTAGAACGACGACGGTCCTGAGTGTCACGACGACGATGGTACGAACTATCCTTAGGGTTACTACGTTCCCGACGACGGTTCCGGCGCGATCTATGACGCGACCTACACTCGGTTTCACTGCTAGTGGTCTCGTCTCGCGAAACACGTTGAGAACGACTTCGTGAACGGTGACGTTTATGACTTTTGGGCATGTTTAACACAATAGTTCGATATTAAAACGACAACACGTAAAATAACAACCAATAAGCAAAAATTAAAACGAAAATAAATAAAAAAAAAAAAGAATGTGGGTAGAAAAATATTTGATATTTTGTTCCTTGAATGTTTTATTCTTAGTTTAGTGGGCAATTGAGGCTTTCTTTATCCCACTTCTGATTTTAGGAATCAGAAGTTTGGATGCTTAAAAAAAAACAACGTGACACACAACAAAAGTATTCTGAGTTTTTATTTAATTTTAATTAGGAACAAAATATCAACAATGAACTAAAATAGCCGTATGTAACACAATACATGAAATTAGCACATAAATAATCAATGCAATAGAAAATAGGTACACAATAATAGGAAAATATAGGTCTCACGATCCTTGAGCGATGTTACCGCATCGACGACACCCGACAAAATGAGCCTGATAGCGGCGCGAACGCCGCTTTTATAGACTCTTAAAAATGGTTATTCCTTGGTTCCTAACAATATAGATTTGTTTTTTCATTACAATTGTCACTCTTGGCAAAGAGAAATTCGTCAAAGTAAATTGTTACTGGTTCACAAAGAAGGTGCTGAAAATGCACTCTATTGAACCCTTTTGTCACCAATTATTTACGAGAACTACTCAGCAAGCAACGCCATTCAAGAAAAAATAAAAAAACGAATATTTAAGTACTACAGTACAGTTGTCGACTATTTGGTCCGTCTATTTTGGCAGACGAAAAGAAATGGCTTTGATTGATAAGGACGTATTTGGCACGCAATTGTTTGTTTTGGTGCTCAATGTAGTAAAACAAAAACAAAAATCGATACAATAATTTCAAATGAAACCTATCACTATTATTCTATTGTTATAATATATATTATGTCACCGTATATTGTGAACTTAGTTTATAATCTATAGGTATTATTTCCGTTAGATTAGAAACTGTCGAAAAACAATTTATCTGTCCATGACCAACAAATTCTTAACTGGTATCAAACTTGCTTACGACGTAACGCACCTTGCGCTAATACTAAATAGCCTGCTTATCTGCGAGCAACTTGGAAGTAGGCCTCGCCGGCCGGTGAAGTGGCACCGCTCGCTTCGCTCGCTCGGCTCGCGCGCTTTTGGTTCAGATAGGCAGTCGCTCCATATACCAACGTTTACAGTTCTAACCTAACCTAAGAATTTCACCCAGCTCACATTTTTTCTACAGTTTGTAATCTAACGAAAATAATACCGATAGACTACGAATAATAAAGATTGTGAGAACTGTTAGTTCATGCTCAGCAGTACTGCTGAGCAAGAAGTCCGGTTTCAATTACCGGGTCTTGCAAAGTTTTATTGGGTTTTGTCATCATACATTTCTCAGTAGTAGACCGGAGTCTGGGTTTGTACCCGGTTTCTGGAAATAGGCTCACCCCCCATTAATTGGATTTAAACATTACTGGCGAAATGTGGGTGTATTACAGGTACACCTCTGCAATACCCTTCGGGAGTTACAGGCGTGACGATTGTGTTGTTTAAAAAAAAATCTGTATGTAATTTTCACATTAAAATTCAATAGTCTTGAGATACCTACTCGGTTTTGGAGATTACAATTACAAGAAAACCAATACCTAGTTGTTGGCTAAAATTAATCACTTTTGAATAAATTAAAGACACAATCCTAGGAGTTACTGTTCCTTGGAAAGGATTAATGAGCATTAGAATTAGAATTGTAGTTGAAGATCTTACTTTGGACACAGTATAAATAAATAACAGTATTTTAACTTCATAGAAAACGGCCGAAACTCCACGCTTCGAAATCTCAGTGTATATCAGTATCGAGTGCGCGGGAGTTACGTATGGACGCGGAAGGTTTATCTAAGTACCGAGCGGACGTAAGTAATTATTTCAGGGCCGAGATATAATGCTGTTACTTTATTATACTGTGCTTTAGATACCTAGAACATTAATTTACAAAGATTACTTTGAGATCTTGATTGATTTTGCTCGAACAATAGTTGGTTTAATACTAATATTGGTGGAATACTAATTATTGACTTTAGACAAAAGAAGGGGCTCGTAGTTAAGTAATAACAGCCGCACGGGTCGATCCATCAGGTTAAGCTACGAACTTATATACAAGATGGATAACAACCAATCTTCTTATCCTTTTAATATAAATATACTTTACTACAATTTAAACTTTCCGGAATAAACTCTTCTATATGATGGTGAGAACCGCATCAAAATCTGTTGTGTAGTTTAGAAGAACAACGCGATCACACAGACAGACACGAAAAGCGACAATAATTAATTTAAAATTTTATAATTACGCTGCTGCCTGTAATCATATTTTTAAATTAAAACTTATAACATTTATAACATCAGCTATCTGCCAGTGATAGTCCCGTCAAAATCTGCCAAGTTGTTTCGGAGATTAGCTGGAACAAACAGACAGACAGACAGAAAAATAAAAGTTTTTTTTATAAGTACCGTATATACTTTCGTATGCATTTAGTAAAAAGCTGTTATTTTGAATTTACAAACAGACACTTAAATTTTATTTATTTGTGGAGATGTAGATAATGTTAATTAATTTAGTACAGCAAGTTTATACAGTGGAAATATTTTTAACGTAATAAATGATTTATCTTGGGAACTATCCACCTTATTTATCTCTTCTCGGGTCTTAAATAACATCATAACATAACATCACGCCTGTTATACCTGAAGGGTAGGGCAGAGGTCTACTGTACCCACATTTGGCCAGCTATGTTTAAGTCCCATGTAATAGGGGGCGAGCCTATTGCCATCAACCGGGCACAAGTCCAGGGTCCGGGCTGCTACTGAGAAATTCCTGATGGAAAAACCCAATAACAATTTTCCTGTGCAGGGAATCGATCCCAGGACCTCATGTTCAGCAGTAGCGCTTGCGACCACTAGACCAAAGAGGTGGTAACTTCTGTAAGACGGAGACAAACTTCATCCAAAGTAAATTTATATAAACCGCAGTTAATATAAAGTAGGAGCTGATTATCTTTAAACCGTTTAAGTTACGAGAAAGACTTAAGAGAGAACAGGGCCTGCGATTCTCCATACAAATGTATTCCCCTTTTTTCTTCCTGAATAATGCCTCTATAGCAATCTTTTTTTTTTCATAAAATTAAGGTCTGCTGTAGTCCCTGTTATTTCCTTTTTTTCAGCCACTTATCGGTAAAGAAAATATCACTCTCCAAAAATTACAAAATGCGCCATTTTTACCGCCGTGATTAAAGGAGTACCAGACAAATTCGAAAAGTTTTTAACATAAAATTAAATGATAGGAACTAGGTTCCTATCGTTTTCTTTTATATATTAAGTATTATGTTATTATTCATAACATACTCTTTCTTAAAATTTTAATGTAAAAAATAATTGAATCGGTTCAGTTTTTGAGGAGAAAAAAGGGGAAAACGAAACGTCAATTTCATCTTTTTTTTGTGATATAATTGATCTGAGCTGTAGCTATCCCTATCACACTCTACGGGGGCAGACTTGAGGTAAGACGACGGCAATAGTTTTTTCAAATACATATTTTTCAAATTCCTCGCAGGTCCGGTTCCCTCTTAACGGTATTGTAACTATGTGTTAACTTGGGTTTAAGTTGAGAAAACGTCATTATGTTATCTCCCAGGTAAGTATGTATTAACTCCTACTAAATTATTAAGTACATAAGCATTTTTTTTCTAGTATTACTACTTTTTATTGTTGTGGAAAATGTAGTATCTTCAGGTGAAAAGTATTCTTCGTGCTCTATGGATCACGGTATTTTATACACGTGTAATTTAAAAAAGAAAGATGTTTACTACATGTATATTTATAGGTAATCGAACCTTGAATATCTGGCAAATTTAAGGACCGCCAAGGCCATATTAACTTCAGCGGACAATGCGACATATTTGTCACATTATCACGACGAAAAAAAAAAGAAAATTGTCGGATTGTCGCTTGTTACCTGTCGATTTAAAGGCCCCAAACAGGTGAATGTTGTCCAAAAGCTTCATAGCGGGTGGAAAAATAGCCTCCACGAGTAGCAATATTAAAAGGGCTCGTGGTTAAGTAATAGCACCCGCACGGGTCAATGTTTGTTCAAAATAAACATAAACAATAACAAAATAAATCATTTACTAAAAATATATCCTTTAACTGGATATATTTTTAGTAAATGATTTATTTTGTTGTACAAATAGCCGCCTAAGAAGTTGAAAGTTGAAAGTTGAAAAGTGGCAAGCTTTATATTCACAGACTGTATGTTTTCTACGTTTCTGTTGAAAAGCTCATATACTTTAGTAAGCCATGCATCTTGAGTATAGTGTGAAGTATGTGTTGTGTGTTGGATCATTTGGTTCCCTGCAAAATGGTTGAGCTGGATGGTGCTGATCCACGCGACATATTCGTGAACGGGCACCATCGGTTGAAACTGGTCATCTCTTATCTGCCAGGGCTTATTATTTTTAATCGGTTTTGTTCTTTTTTTTACATTGTTGTCACATATCCTAGACGCAACAAGAGTAATGTACCCAGGATTTTGTAATTTCTATATTTAAAAGAGTGTCCTTGGAGTTTCTTGCCTGTTCTTCTCAATAGAGATCTACGTTTTGGAATGGGCAACTAGCTTCAACTTTCTGACTAACTGTCCGACTCTTTGACAATTCAAAAGTGCCTGAAAATGGTTTAATTGAAATAAATGCTTTGATTTTGAGTTTATGAAAAGCTGTTAATACTTCGCAGGTTTTGTAAAGGTCAATAGTGGGATGAAAAAATGGGAGGAACGCACTTACTTTAAGCAGCAAATTATTGCTTTACGCGCACCGCCCTAGGAAGTTATAAAATAGATCAATAGTGACTGACATAAGGTGGAGTAAATAGTTTTTAGTGCCTTAGGACTAGATATACGTCTGAGATTTTTTTAAATATATATATATTTATTTATTTTTTCAAAACGTTGCCCCACACTAGGAATTTCTCCTGTATCGTGGGTGCGTTTACAAACATTTAAACTCACATACACAAACAGCCAGACCCGGAACAACTAATTGTAGGCCATACAAATATTTGTTCCGTGCGGGAATCGAACCCGCGACTCGCAGTGCAGCAGTCAATTGCTTAACCACTGCGCCAACCATGCCGTCAAATTTCCGAACCCTCGAAGAAAAAAGGTCTATGTGGGGAGCTAAATTAAGTCTGCTATCTTAATAGATAAAACGAGCACCATTAAGAAGTACCTTGGTGTACTAATGTACACCAAGGTACTTCTTAACGGTGCTCGTTTGATCAAGTGAAGGACAGTTACAGGGTGTTAGACGACTTCAAATATGGGAGTGGTTAAAAATGGAATATATATTATTATCAATCGATTTTGGGGCATTTCGGAGAGAATACTTAAAAAATGTTGTTTTGTCAATATTTTATATTCAGTGGTTACACATCTTAGCCGCTGATTAACGGCATCAAAACCACATTGAGCATTTTGAAACGTGCTGCCCCATGAGCTACCCCCAAAAAGAAGATGAGGTTAAATTACGCTTGCCGCGGTCGGTCGATGGATGGGTGACCATCAGACCCCCACCGTGCCTCGGAAATTACGTTAAGCCGTTGAGCCCGGCTTTTATTCGTGGATTTTTGACAATCGTTACAGTCAGAAGCCCGAAAGTCTGATAACCAGTCTTACCAAGGAATATCGTATTACCCAATAGGTAACTGGGTTGTGGAGGTCAGATAGACAATCGCTCCATGTAAAATATATACTAAAAATATACGATTGACGCAACCTTTGCAGCCCCACTACCACCTTGTAGACATAATACCAGTAATATTAATGCCCCACTGCAGGGCATAGGCACTCCTCATACAGATAAGGCAGGAGCATGGATCACCAGGATTACTCAAAGCAATTTCAGGCTTATATTAAAAAAAGTCCAGGTTGCCGCACGGATTCACCTTGGCTTAAATAAATAAAATAAATAAATAAAATCATTAAATTCAGACAAAAATACTCATAGGCAAGGCAAGGTTGTTAATAACAAGAATTTTACTTATAACTAATATTAGTAAGTAAAAAGAAGAAACTAGTCACACCATCTGCCCCTGCACAGTAGGATCATCGGCCTCGCAACACATGGAGTTCAGTAAACCTGCTGAGCAAAATTCAAAATTCAAATTCAAAATATTTGATTCAAACTCAAACTCAAAGCATTTATTTCAATTAAACCATTTACAGGCACTTTTGAATTGTCAAAGAGTCGGTCAGTTAGTCAGAAAGTTGAAGCTAGTTGCCCATTCCAAAACGTAGATCTCTATGGAGAAGAATTTCACATAAGCCTACAAGGGCACTTATGAAACGTCAGAAGCTAGGTGCACGGTTCCAATTGGTCGTTTCCTATGGAGAAGTGCCGGCAAGAAACTCCACGGTTACTCTTTTAAAATTATATGGTATTTACAATATTTTCAAATTACAGTGTTAATAGGTATGAGAGGACAGTGTAGTCCTATCAACAAGTACCAGGTACTTAGCAAGATAGAAAATGCTCGACAGATCTACAGTCTGTTAAACCTGCAACGTTCTCACATTCACAAAATCTAAAAGAATCTAAAAAAAGCAAAATAAAATAATAAAAATAAAATCTATATAAACAGCAGAATAGTATCGGTTCTTTCGCCAATCATCCTTAGGGTGCTATTCGGGCTCCCCGATACGCATAATTGCGTAGAAGTCATCTACGCTGGCGTCAGTAAACATGCCAGATGTACTGCAACATCAAGGGAGCCAAAACAGAGCCCTGAACACATTATTATACTGGACGCGCAAGGCATTGTAGGCTTCATGTATAAAGTTTGCCAATAGGCCGCTCGTGTAGAGCGTCTGGTAGAATGCCTTGAAAATTGTTATTTTAACAGGAGCAGTACACCAAGCGAACCTGTGTGCCAACATATTACCGCGCACCGACAACGCCCTGCGCTCCCTCTCAATGTCTAATTCGTCAGTCAAATTCTCAGTTACAATGTTTCATGCGTTTCAATTTATGTTCTTCAGTTACTTAAGGGGTGATTTCCAGACTAAGTAGATTTATTTATTTCTAGAAGTGTATAGAGTACCGCTAGCGGCACTTTATCCCTATCTGATAAAGTGCAATTTGTGGCATAATAGTGGCGCTGCCTCAGCCCGGCTAAAGTGCCGTAAGCATTGCATTGTCATTGTCACTGGCATTGGCACTTTGTCCGATAGGGCGGGTATTCTGCCTTTATTTATTTGGTACACCAAACCAATTATTTTTTGTATACACTGCGTATACAAAAAAAAAACAGAACTATAACATAATAAAAGTACTGGTATGTATACCATTATAGATATATTCATCACAAAACAACATCGTAATTAATTTTTTTTTAAACTTATGAAAACATAAAATACAATTTAGGAAACAAAATTCCAATTGATACTGTCAGGGAAATTAATTGAGCAAATTGACGCACTACGTTAACTTGCCGTGTTATAGCCATTTCATACAACTTCTGAAGACTGACAGTTGTGATTTGAATATACGGACAATTTAAGTCGGTAGTTAATTTGCTAAACAATTAAATTTTCTAACTACATTAAAACCATTTTTCTCAAACTGTTTTGAAATAAATCCCGAAAAACTATTTATATTAACCCTCATTGTACACAGCAGAGAATTAAATAAAAAAAACTCCTATCCTATACATCGCTGATCGTATTTACAGGTTGTAAATACGATCAGAATATTAAATAAAGTGTCTAGGGTTCTTAAATTATTTTTTGCAATTATTTTCTGTAATATTATATTTTTTTTTTATCCGTAAATGAAATAATAATCTCAGCTATCTAATTACGCAACACATTTTCGTAAACGATTAAGACTAATCTGTTTCATTTTGACAGTTCAACAACATTCATTGCGTTAGGTATTTACGTTGTTGAGAATTTTTTTTCTAGCTTGTGCAATGATTAGCAATCTCTTTAAAAATGATTCAGATTATGATTGATCGTGTATTACGAAATTACGATGTTGATCGGCGGCATGAGCGCCTCGCGCATTTTTATGGTAAAAAGTAACTGCATTATCCAGGCCCTTAAAAACATGTCATTGTATCATAACCATCATCATGTCAGCCGAAAGTCGTCCACTACTGGACATACTCGTAGTTCCGGTTCTGTGTTCCCGCATCCAGCGGATTCCTACGGCCTTCACAAGGTCATCGGTCCGCCTTGTGGGATTGTTTACTCATCTAATATTTCATCAATCAATTCCATAATACAAAGATTATTCTAAAAACAAAATAATCTCCCTTGAATTACAATCACGAGGGGGTCAAAGTTCTACCCTATAGGACCCCAAGATCAATGTTCGCACATGTCAATGAACGTGTTTGCCATATTGTGTCTTTGATATGTACATGTTTTGTGTAGGTAAGGCTTTGACGACGTGATTCTAATTGAAGTTAAGATGTGGGTGTGAGGACAGTGAACCATTTGGATTGTAGAAAATCTGTTGTTGGGGTCATAAAAGGTAATTACGATGAAAGAGTAGAAAGTTAAGAGCCGGTGCGAGGAAATAAGGAGATGCTGGATTTCAATTAAAAGAAGAATACGATAGCTAGTTCACATGACAAGCGTTTAACGCGCGTTTTCACAACGCGCGCTTACAACTTCTCAAATTTTATTCAAGGCGTACATATGTACGCCTTGAATAAAATTCGCGCTTTCTCAAAAACACACGTTAACATATGTTAACGTGTGTTTTTGAGAAAGCGCGAGTCAATGTTTGAGATCATTGGTTTATCGTGCTACCGTTCAGTTGAGCGCGCGCTTTTACCGCAGCTCGCAGATGGACGTATTTTAGGGACGTAGAACTCGAACTGAAACGGGGCCACACGTGTTCGACGCCTGATACGCGCGCTCCATGTATAAGGTATACAAAAACTTACCGCGTGTTCAACGCGCGCTGGGTGCTTATCATCTGATACAACAACACCATAAAACAATACCCACCCGTGTACGTTGCCAGGGGCCACGGTATCCCTTTCGGACTTTCCCGCAACACCGGCAGGCATCGGTCCTATCGGACCCCTTCACTTGCTGACATCTCTTTGAGGCGCGCGTGGAACACAACGCGCCATCGACCCGGGCCTGGTCCTTATCGGACGGCGAGCTACCCATTGCTCACCGTCCGCAAGCCCGCGCCTACGGTGGCCGGGAATCGGCCTGCGATTCCCGACGCCCAGGGCCTCTCCTGCGGTGGCGAGGGGTGTGAGGGCGCGAAATTTGCCTCTCCCTCACGCGTTCTGCCTCCTCCTTCGCGAGCATTACTACTTCGCAGAAGGAGCCTCCCATGCCCTCTCGCTTCGTACCATGGCCTGGACCAGGGCCGGAATCGAGAGATCCCCGCCACCGACCGCCTCAACGAGGACACGGCGATGCTCTGCCCAAGCCGGGCAGACCTCCACCGTATGCTCCACCGTGAATGTAATAAAGCCTGATAACACGGTGCGATTAAATTGTCTATGGCATGCAATAAGTTGAAGCAACGATAGAAGTTCCACCGTCTAAGCATTGTTTATCACAAGACAGAAACGTGTGTCACAGTATAATAAAGTTACAGTATTACGTCTAGGCAGTGACCTTTCAATAATTACCTACGGCCACTCGGTAGATAAACCTGCCGCGTCCGTTCGTAACTGCCGCGCACTCGAGACTTGCGTACTGGTACACACTGAGATTTCAAAGCGCGTTGTTTTGACCGTTGTCTATAAAGATGTAATACTGTTACTTCTTTATGCTGTGCTTGCATCGTGTAAATGGGGCTTTATAATTTTTTGTCGAAATTACTTTTTATTTTATAATTTGTAGTTAGTTTTTCATGAGAGATATTTCTCGAGGGCATGTGAAGCCAAGTCAGAGGCCCATGGGCGGCATAAAAAGTTAGTTTTTTTTACAATTGTAAGGTGAGACCCAATTACAATTATAATAAAAAAATACTTCTAAAACTACACATCAATTTAATGTTCCATAACTGCTAACGCAAAATACGCGCTTAAACGTGGAGCGAACGTGGACGTGGGCGTGGAAGTGGCTGCTTTTCTACCAGAGCTGTTCTGCTACGTTGCTACATATGGATGCGTTTAATATCCACCAATCATTTTCATTGGTCCACATAGCATAGCACTGGTGGAAATGGGTTCAACCAAGCTATGTTTTTTATATGGAATGATGCGTGCTATGAATGGGAGCTATGGATGCGCGAGCGAGATGTAGCTATCTTCGGAGCAGAGTGCCTTCTCTACTATCGAAGCATCGCATAGCTCGAGCTGCGCATCTTCCTCGCACAGCTACCTTGCGGCGGCGCATCTTCGTAGCACATCTCAGTCGCTCCACAGCTTAAAACATTAGTGAAAACGGTCACATAGTTACGTAGCTTAGCTTTCACATCCTTGCAGCATAGCTGCATAGCACATCTCTGGTGGAAATCTGCTATCACCACTTATTCATCAAGCCTGATCATTCAGGCAATATTTCCTCAAGAGTTCACTAACCATCAGTGGACTCTCTAAGTATAAACACACTGCCTACATATAACTCACATATAAAACTTCATATTCCTGACGAACTGCTAAAAGCATTCGCGCGACAGAGTAGGTAGGTACTTTCGTGGAAGTCATGAAGGAAGTTATTTCTCAACAATTTAACACTGTACAAAGTTAGTTCTTACTTTCACGGACTAACTTTTGAAATAGCTAGAAGTCTTTGAAGTAAATACATAATATGGCACTTTTGTTTGTGTTGTGGGTTTTGAAATGATTGAGTTGTGGGTTCGAAAACCTGAGTTCATTGAAAATTATTATAATTGAGTTATGATGTTCTTTTTGGCAGTGGTGGCCCAGTGGTAACGGCCGCGACTTTTATTTATTTATTTAAAAACACATTAAACTATCATCACAGGCTTACCTAATACAATAGTGTAGTTATAGTTTTAATACAAAGATGAGACTTACAATTATATTATTATAAACAACTAACAGTAACTTTACAAAATGCGGCCAAATTTTTAGAGGTACGTTCGTGATTTTTTTCTATCATATCAAATTAGTTGTGTTATGTTTTCAACACACTATCTAACTAGCATAATATATATCCTTAAGAATATCATATATTTTTCTGATTTTGTTTCCTGCAGTGGATCATAATACTTTTAGGCATTATAGAACTTGGGCTTAACTCCTGTAGTCCCCTTAACAGAACAGAAGCCGCCATCATGTATCCTAACATGTAACTTGTTTGGTATGCCGTATGCGTTAGCCATTATTTCCTGACTGCTGCCTTCCTAGTGATATTTAACTTAGAATTAATTCAACACTTTCTCCTTTTAACGTTAATCCAAAAGAAAAACATGACTGCTTGCTTTCCACGTACAAGCGATACTAAGAAACTTAGAACCTATTTCAAAGTAAATATCCCTTCTTTTTGCTTCGTCGTAGTCGGGTAACAAGTTGGAACCGAGATTCGCTTTAAAACTTTATTTTTATTTACTAACTGAGTACTCGGCGCTTTTCCGTCCAATTTTATTTGTTTTAAGGGTTCCGTACTTTAAAAGGAAAAGCGGAACCCTTATAGAATCACTTCGTTGTCCGTTTATCTGTCTATCTGCCAAGACTCTTTTTCTCAGGAACGCGTGGAGGTATCAAGTTGAAATTAATATCAAATACGTAAGTCTTCAGTCCCTTGGACCTCTAGAAAAACCAAGCTTTTAAGTCAACGCAATCAAAAATTACGATCATTTATGCGACATAATTATTTTGATACTCACAAACAAATGAAAACCTATTGGGTACTTCTCGTTGATCTAGAATCAGGAATGGCAAGAAGCAAGATGGCAAGAACACAAGTAAAAGAAAAAGCCCGAAAATTGTTAATTTGTGACATATATAGATGAATAGGAGAAAATGTTTTTTAACTACAATGTTTTTGTTTTTGGGATAAGTTTGTTTAGTAAAATTCATCCCAACTACGGAACCCTTCATTGTGCGTGGTCCGACACGAACTTAGCCGGTATTTTTTAATTTGTTAGTTTGTTGCATGACAAATAGCTTTTACCGCATTTTAATGGTAGATTGGGTATGAGATTACTTTTGATATCGCTCTTTTTGTTAAATGTAATCAACATCTATTTTTAACTTTATCGGAAAGCAGACACCGAGATGTAGCTTTGCGATCTCAATACCAAAACTTGTTACGTACAGTTAGATATAGGACTGCTTTGTTGAGGAAAAGTGTTTTTGGTATGGCACCGGCTATTTTTAACCACATTACTAATTCCATAAAAGAGGAACCAGTAACAATTTTCAAAAAGAAACTAACTGTCCTTCTATTAAATAAATAATACTACGTCGTATCGGATTTTCTGGCTGATAAATTTTAATTATGTATTCAGTGTATCAATGTTTCAAATTTTGATGATGAACTGCATCAATGTTGCATATGCATGCCAAAATGGTAGAATGTACAAGGATTTTTCAATATTGTAACCACCCTATTGTAAATACCAACATTCTGAGCAAATAAATGAATATGAATATGATATGGTGACACCACTCTGTTTAATTCAAAATGGAACTAAACTGGACATGTCACAGATATTAAGTACGTAGAAATTCATCCCAGTATATTAAAACTGCTACAATTGTTACTAAGTCTTTGCATTTTATTTAATGTACGGGTTAAATAAAATGTAAAGACTTAGTAACAATTGTAGCAGTTTTAATATAAAGTGATAATAATAATCGTTTATTGGGAACAAAAACAAATACATTCAAGACAAAAAATGTTTAACGATGATAGCTGCAATAGCTGAAACTGTGGCGCAGTTACCAACGCCCGACTCCTAGTGAGCTCGGCTGACATAGTGCTGCTGGGCCCGTCGCCGGGGCCATCGTGGAGTGCCTAAATGTGAGACCTACGCTGCTGCACATGGCCTGGTCTATAATGCAAAAAAAGAGTGAATACATGGTCTTTACGGTCACCGGAAAGACAACTCGAACTTGCCAAAAATACGTAGTGACTAAGTTCAAATATCTTGGGCATTTTCTTACCAACGACATCAGTGATCCTGGTGACATTGAGAGAGAGCGTAGGGCTCTGGCGGTCAGGGGTAATTTGTTGGCATAAAGATTTGTACAGTGTACTGGCCAAGTTAAGATTATTACCTACGCTTTTAATCAAAAATAAAAATCGCATCAACCACCGTTTCGTAGTTTATAAGAACAACGCAGTCGCACGGTTTTGCATAATTTTTTTTTTTTTTTTTTTAAATTGAATGTAGGAAATACACAGATTCAACGCACACACACATGTACGTCATCACATTTTATTTTATTTTTTTATGAGTTTGTTTTATTTTATTTTATATTACTTACCTTTAATTTATTTATTATAACGGACAGACACTTCCCTATGTTTTTTATTCTAGCGTATGGCACTCGTGGGTTGAAGCTGAAAATCAGCGTCAGGTGGTACACCTTGTTTTGTCATCTGACATTATGCTGAGCTGAGGCCCTTTTGGCATTATAGTAATTTGTTTTCTGTTTTTATAGTTTTAAGGTGTATTTTTTGTAATGCCAATAAACGCATTTTTCTTTCTTTCTTTCTTTCTTTAATCTTTTGGTCAACTACTCGAAAAGATCGCTCGATGTTCTACGCGTCCAATACAACAATATTTTTAGGATACTGTTGCGACTGCCTCGTTAGAGGCACTGTATGCCTCAGAAATGCTCGAGATAAACCGTACCGATGGACTTCATGTTCATCCGCAAAAAACGGCCTCACTCCTGAGCAGAATAAGAGGCAGTCATAATAGCATCCTGAAGGCTGTGGCGGCAGATATTTCCTCCGTCATAATAAGGCAATTTGTGAGAAGGCGTATACCCTAGTTTCCATGTCTCGTTGTCTAGTTGATTGGTGGTCTTCTAATTAATTCGTATTTAGTTTAAGTTACTAGCAATAGTATTTTAAGTGCAAACCTGTTAAGGCTCGTACATACCAGCGCGACTTGTCGCGCGACAAGTCGCGTGGCGATTCTGCGATATTAAGCTTCGTGCAGACTAGCGCGACGCGACAGCGCGACGCGACACCGGTTATTGTTATACCGTGAAGTTTTTTTAGAAATTGTATTGTTCGAGTCGCGTCGCGCCGTCGCGTCGCGCTGGTCTGTACGAGCCTTTATCGCCACGCAACACCTCTCACACTAGCGCGAATCGCGCGCGATTCGCAGCGCGACACCGACAAAGGAATATTCCTTTGTTATTGCCGCGCTGCGAATCGCCGCGATATCGCGTAGCTGGCGCGACGCGACACCAAGAGAGTATAAATGGCGGTGCATTCCGAGCTGAGCTCAGTAGTAGACGATCTTCGTCAGAGGACGAAGGCAGGTCTGTGCGTGTTTGCTGAACGTAGGGTCCCAGGTTCGATTCCCCGGTCGGTCAACATAACCCAACCTAACCCAAGTAGGTACCTAAGCTTGACTACACAAGCACGGATGACGAAACTGGCGAACTAGGTCGTGCTTTTACGAAGTATTTATTTAAAAATCAAGATTTTTTTATTTAGTTTCCAATTTATCGATTTCGGAAAAATAACTTATATTCTACATGTAAAGTGTACTTTCTGCTCCAACCCGTTGGCCGTACGGCCTTTTTATGACTAGGTAGGAACTTACGTATCATTTTGAAATCATTTAAATTTACACACCCGTAAAGTTGACAACATGCGAGTAGGTACATTGGAACTAACCTAGGTATCTACTTACTTTTAAACTACTTATCAAACTGATTCCGTATCTCCATGAATTCATCTCTAATAAAACTATGCTCAATATGCATAATACCACAGATGAATAAATACGCATAACTGCCGAAATGCAGGTGTACTATAGGTAGGTACCTACACCTCTGCCTAATCCTTTGGGGATTACAGGTGTGATGTTTAAGAAATACTCAGTGATAACTTAATATGTGTGAACATAAAATTACTAGCTGCGCCCCGCGGTTTCACCCGTATAAGTCTCGATCCCGTGAGAATATTGAGATAAAAGTATCCTATGGTCATGGTCTACCAGTGTGCCAAATTTCATCCAAATATGTTCAGCCGTTTTAGCGTGAAAGCGTAATAAACAAACTGACTTTCGCATTTATAATATAAGTTAGGATAGTAGGTAACTACTAACAAACTGCCTCGTTGGTCTAGTGGTCGCAAGTAGGTACATCTGCGCGTGAGGTCCTCAGACTTCCAAAATTAAAGAGATAAAAGTTATTTTTCACTTTACTTATAGTGTTTCTTTGAAAGTCGGTTGTTTTTTTTGTAAAAAAAGTTTTTATTTCTCGCTAAGTTACTTTAGTCTAATGTCAACTGATCATCACCTTTTACAAAATATTGCTTTTCCCCATGCAGGGACATTGTTAAGGAGTTCTCCAGGTACTTCACCATCAGCTCCACTTCTCCATACCTATGCATTGTGACGAGCAAATTGCTTGGCAACCATATTAAAGTAATCGAAACACAACCTGTGAAATACTTATTATTGAGTAGTTCCGGTAGCCAAGCGGCGGCGGCGTGGAAGTATATTCAAACAAAACATTATTTTGCAAATCCGTCTACAGTGTCTGGCCGGTGACCAGACACACGATGGAGATAAGCCCGAACAAACATAAAAAAAGAAATATCTGAATTGATAACCTCTTCCTTTTAGAAGTCGGTTAAAAATGCAAAAAATGGAAAAAAACAGGCTCTGTATTCGCGCGGATGCGGACGCAGCGCGTCGCACCGATCCGCGTAGGCCGCATGCCGCATGCATATCACATTTTTGACTCCGTCAAGTTTAGGTAGGTATCTTAGTCGCAACAAAACAACATTACGCGCACGCACACATTGAAACCGCTGCTATCCGCTCGACTTTATATATTACTTAACTAGTCTTGGTACTTGAAGGTATTATTTTTTATTTTTTACTAGCATTGTTGATTAAAATTTGTTGTTACTTAATTGCATTTGTTAAAAGTAACTAAGTATTTTATGCATGATCATCGTGATATTAGAATTACGTAAAATTCATTGGTATGTACCAAAAATGTATAAGCCATATAAAACCGGATAAGTGTCAGTTGGACTCGCGCTCTGAGGGTGGACAATAAAATACTTAAAAAAAATTAGTTTTGTCTACCATTTTTGGAGCATGACATTAATCAAATATTATAGGATCTTTGACACTGGTTACGGGTCGTCAGAAGCCCGAAAGTCTGACAACCAGTCTTATCAACGGGTATCGTGTTACCCAGTAACTGGGTTGTGTAAGTCAGATAGGCAGTCGCTCCACGTGAAATACTAGTATTCAGCTACATCCGGTTAGACTGGAAGCCGACCCCAACTAGGGTTACCATCTATGTAAGGTAGGATGCCTGACTGTACAAAATGCCTGTTTATTGTAAAAAAAACTGTAAGTCTTAAAATAAATAATACGCAACAGATAGTTTTAAAGACTGATATTTATCCAAAATAAAAGTATGAACAATTTTACGATCACTAAACTAATTTAGAATAAACAAACTTTCTACACAGTTATATTTTTCCGAAGACATAATTTTTTTCTAAAGTATAAATAGGTAAAAAATATTGAATTTCTAAATAAATAAAAAGTTGGGAAATAAAATAAATAAATAAATTCAAAATGGCGGGATTTTGAATTTCATAGTAGATAATAATTATTTATTCGTCATCATCAACATCCATTATTTATTTATTTTTAAACAAATTCTGGTAATAAGCTTGGTACTCGTACTATTGGTCCAAAAAGTATCAACTTTTTCCAACCATAGTATACCTACAGCGCGGCACTCGTTTTAATATTATTATTTTGATCGTATTTATTTTTTGCAAAAAAGCAATTCACCCGTGCTTCCTATCCTAGAGCGCGTATGAGCGCGAAATGGATTACCTACTACCTATTAGGACTACCTACTGATAAGCCACAATTTCTTATATGGTGCTTATTTTGAAGCAAAAATATGACTTGGATCTAGCTATACTGGTTTACAAACACGAACATGACACGAACATAAAATTTTGAATAAGTATGGGGTTCACATTTAGGAAAAAAATTGCTTTTGTACCGTGTGACATATCAATTAATGTCCGAAACTACTGAGCCTACAATTTCGAAAAAAACACAGAATAGTTGTATGTCATGTACTTATACTTACTTATAGATTACAGGAAAACCTATAAAAAATCTTAAAGTTACAACATGGTAAATTACTCAATATTGTGCGTACAAACTTACATTTGCAGTTGGAATGTACATGTGGGAACATGTTTTTCAACTACAATGTTAAGTTTGTTTTTGGGAGGTAAAAGGCATTTTTTTCAATGATTTTATTTTACCACTTATTTTGATTAATATATCCATGCCAAATTACAGTTTTCTAGTAACAAGAGTCTGAGCTATGCCGCGGACAGACAACAAACGGACATGGCGAAACTATAATGGTTCCTTGATCACAACGGAACCCATTGATATATTAGTATATCAATGACGGAACCCTAAACAGGCCCTCCCGCTGGATAAAAAAAAGCTTATGAACGTAATTTCTGCTATAGGTAGGTACTACCTATCCAAGGTTTTTGAAAATGAATGAATAGGTAGTAGGTAATTTGAAAAGTACTTAGGTAAGTACATTGGAAGGAGTAATTCCAATGAAATTTTCAAATCTCCAAGCAATTGAAAAATGAAGGGCCCCCGCTGGGTAGAAACCGAAATTAAATGCCGTTTCTGTCTTAGTGGCGATGGCGAAGGAATACACCAAGCTATACATTTCCAATATAGGCTGATCTCGCAGTGTATAGGATTTCCGTACAATGAGAGGTCGGTCAGCTTATACCTACTGGAACTGTATATAATAGCTTGATAAATATAGCCGTGTGTACTGTAATTGAATATTTTCGTTCGATTAGATACGTACATTCAATAAGCTAACTGTCTACATCGGTTTCGTTGCTGTGTGTGGCTCAGGTGGGCCAGCTAGATTGAAACATCAAAATCCGCGAATATTATAGGTACCTATAGCAGGGGTGTGTGCGGCGCGGTGGCGGCAGCTACTGACTTGCGGCAGCTACAAATGGTACCTAGTCCTTTGACCGCGCCGCCGCCGCGCGCCGCCAAAGCCATTAGTAAGTCAGTGCAATGTAATTCTTATGTAATTGCAATAAGGTATAAATTAGAATGAACATTTGCGAGGACTTTTTTAGTTTGAAATGGATAAATGATTATTTAAGCTTCGTGCAGACTAGCGCGACGCGACAGCGCGACGCGACACCGGTTATTGTTATACCGTGAAGTTTTTTTAGAAATTGTATTGTTCGAGTCGCGTCGCGCCGTCGCGTCGCGCTGGTCTGTTCGAGCCTTTATTCGTAAAGTTAGTCAAACACCCTAATGTATACCTTAAAACAATGACAAAAGAGTCACATTGCAGTCTGCCTAGCCTTTTCCCAACCATGTTGGGGTCGGCTTCCAGTCTTGCTGGATGCAGCTGAATTTTACATGGAGCGACTGCCTATCTGACTGGTTGTCAGACTTTCGGACTTCTGACGACCCGTAACGACTGTCAAAGATGACAGAATGATAGCCGGGACCACGAGGCACGGAGGAGTCTCGGTATTTAAAGATCACTCATCCACGGACCAACCCCCGCCAAGTACTATTGTACCGGTGAGGCCGTTAGTATTTTTTGGAATAAAACGTTAAATAAAACTAAGCCCGCGGTTAGCACGGGCGTAAAAAATCGCCGTTTGTGCTCGCGTGGGAAAGTTTAGGTACCTACCTAGGTTAGGTTGGGTTATGTTGACCGACCGGGGAATCGAACCTAGGACCCTACGCTCAGCAAACACGCACAGACCTGCCTTCGTCCTGTGACGAAGATCGTCTGCTGACTGCTACTGAGCTCAGCTCGGAATGCACCGCCATTTATACTCTCTTGGTGTCGCGTCGCGCCAGCTACGCGATATCGCGGCGCTACAAGAACAAAGGAACATTCCTTTGTTGGTGCCGCGCTGCGAATCGCCTCCGCTACGCGATATCGCGGCGCTACAAGAACAAAGGAACATTCCTTTGTCGGTGCCGCGCTGCGATTCGCGTGTCGCAATGTTATCGCATCACGTGACGCGATATATCTGTGTCGCGGCGCTACAGGTCGCTCCTGTGTGAAGTGTCGCGCGCGTTTTCATACAAATTGTTCTACGGATATAATATCGCAGTATCGCGTCGCGCGACAAGTCGCGCTGGTCTGTACGAGCCTTTACTAACAATTTATGGATCTCGTAGTTGCCAAAATTAAAATGATTTCATTCATTTATTACTATCATCATTTGGGCTGAAACACGTCCACTACTGGACATACGCCTCCCTAAGCATCGCCACATCGACCGGTTCTGTGTTTCTCGCATCCAGTGGACTCCTGCGGCCTTCACAAGGCCTCGTCTTCCGGTACGCGGTCGCCACTCCAGAACCTTTCGGCCCCATCGGCCATCTGTTCTGCGAGCAGTATGCCCTACCACATAAGTTTGGCAGACGTGTACGTCCCCCTCAAATAAAATCTAAATTCTTGAAAAATTGTCTCAAACTGTGCTGTTTGTGATTGTGTAACCTTCCCAAACATGATAATTTTGTTTTTGTTCTGAAAGTTAGGAAAAACATAATATTGGTGCCGATTCTCTTGTACACCGAACTAAACTATTACTAAAATTCCTTACTTTTGGTTATGAGAATCTTAACGCTATTCTGCAATAAAAAATCTTTAAATTTAAAAATTATTTTGACATAACTAAAATCGAATTTGACAATCGTGACTCCACATGGTAAACACTTGTTTGCCCAACCCCGTGAATTTTTTTAGAGCCGCAGGCGCACGTGTGTGGCAGCCTCGACGTGTTTTATATGGAATTTTTGACTTTTTGTATGGAAAATATGAAAAATCCTACCTACGTGTATCAAAATTTTCATTATTTTTGCGATAGGACACACCATTTTCGAGATATAAGCAAAAGAAAAGAAAAAAATACAGTACTATTTTTGCACCTGAAGTCGAGGTGTTGGTGTGAATTTTAGTTCATGACAACAGACTAATAGTATTCCACACCATTTTTAATCGCGATTAAAAATGGCCAGATTTAGTTAGACAATCAAAATTTTAGGTGAAAAACGTCAAATTCAGAATAGCAAAATTTTCATTTTCACTAAATTAAAATCTCAGCGCCATCTTAGTGCTGTCAAACTAAAATATAGTTAAGTTATGTCACTTTAGTCTATTTCTGAATGGGAAATCATTGTTTGACAGGAATAAACTAAATGTTGGTGATTTTTAGTCTAGTTTGGAGGCATTTGTGACAAGAAAATCAGCACCAGTAGGTGTCTAAACTTAGAGACAGTATACTGCACTATTCAAATTGGTTGACCTTTTGTAGCGTTTTCCATGTTTTGGTTAGGGTGACCATCATTTTAAGACGTTTCGATATTTCCTTCTAGAGGTGTGGGATAAACTCGACTGAATTAAACTGTAAGGCCATATACTATTTAAAAGCGATCGTCGCACGAATACGCGATCGGTCGCGTGCATATTTTAATATTTTAATTTTTGAAATTGTTCTTTGTTTTTTATATTTTTATTACGGACGCTTTTAACGTGCACGTCTTTCTACATTGTCCTCACATGTATAATTTCAAAATTAATGATGTAACCAATATTTTGTAACAATTTTTATTTTATTTAAAAGAGTTTCCGTGGAGTTTCTTGCCCGTTCTTCTCCATAGGTACCTACTACGCTTTGGAATGGGCAACTAGCTTCATATTTCTGACTGACCGACTTCTTGACAATTCAAAAGTGCCTGTAAATGGTTTAATTGAAATAAATGCTTTGAGTTTGAGTTTGAGTTTGATATGTCACTTTTTGTTCGGAAAACCGAAAAGCGCCCTCTGTCGGCGCGACCACGCTTCAGGTTCACCGAACATAAAGTTCTAACGATCGTGCATTTGGGATTATTTCATCAGCGTGTCGATGATAATCTACAAAGAGTCGACCCTGAATATGACTATAAGTTTACCATCTTCAGTAGCATCCATCAGTTCCTGTAACGTGCAAACAGGACAAGCTGGGTCCCAATGTTTATGGAAAACTGTTACTAATTGATAGATAATTGTGTAGGTACTCATGATTAAAGAGATTAATAAATAAACTATCTATATGAAAAGTATGGATCCCCTGCAGACTATGAAGTTTAGTGAGGTTATGATGGATCCACACAGCCCGTCGGCTTGCGCCGGCGGCCTGGCCACCGGCTTTGCGTGTGGCAATCGCAACAAAGCCGTCGGCCATTTTTCCGGCGATTCCGCCGCACCGCGTGGCAGCGGGGGAACAGTTATCGTCCATTTTTGTCTCCAGTATCTGCGTACAACTCACTTCACCAAAAGTCACAAGACAACTGAGAATATCGATTCACAGCCACACTGGCCGGCGCCTACCGGGGGCGCTTGCCAGCGGCTTTTTTGGCGGATTTGCTTGTGGTCAAGCCGCGACCGGCAGTGCCGGGCTGTGTGGATCCACAATTAGACATCAAAGTGTTGTTTTATACATTTTTATCAATAACATAACATAACATCACGCCTGTATTCCCCAAAGGGTTAGGCAGCTTTGTACCTACCTATAGTACACCCACATTTCACCAGTTATGTTTAAGACTCATGTAATAGCGGGCGAGCCTATTGCCATCAACCGGGCATAAATCCTGTCTCCGAGCTACTACTGAAAAATTCCAGATGGACAAACCCACGTTGCCCGCCTGGGGCTCAAGCCCATAGGACCTCATGATCAGCAGTAGCGCTTGAGACCACTAAACCAATGATGCAGTCATCTTTGTCCTTCCCTGATATAAGAGAACCCCTAGCAGAAGAAAATTTTTGTGATGATTGACGAAATGACAAGCCAACACGGACAAAAGGCTCCTTTTCAATAGCTTTCTAACCCACTAGTAGGTACTTAACTGCAAAAAATATAGTTGTATTTTACATTGAGCGACTGTCTGTCTGACCTCCAAACCCAGTTACTGGGTAACACGATACCCTTGATAAGACTGGTAGTCAGACTTTCTGGCTACGATCTCCCCGAAACGACTGTCAAAAATCTACTAATTACGTGCAAATAAAAAAAAATGGGCCTTCAGTCCATATGCACATGATTTCCGAAGCACGGAGGGGACTCAGTATGAAATAGGTGACCCTCCACGGACTGACCTTGGCAAGCGTAACTTAACATGATCGATTGACCCATGCGGCTGTTACTACTAAGCCTCGAGCCTCTTCACTGCAGAAATGTGTGCGGTAATATCTATTGGGGTGCAGATTTTAAACGCCATAAAAAGGGGGGTTTATGTTTTCCTGTTACCCCCTTTTAATGTTTTTTGGCGTCTACAGCAATGCAGCAATCATTCAAGCTTGACTTTCTTTTACTTCCTTACATAATGGACGATAATGGTCTTGCAATTTCCTGAATATCACAACGTATGCTTACCCTCTTTACCCCAAAATAGGTTGACTATCGAGGTCGGCCCATTTAAGTATTCACGTTCAACGTCATGACTGTTTAGCGTCCTCAATTCTATTTTAGACATCTGAATTAATAGGTATTATACCTACACTATTATTTACTTAATTTGGCATTTTTTTCCTTCTATTTATATAAGGTCCCATTAAAATAGATGGACAAATTTTAACACAGCGTTCAGTACGTCTAACCAAAGATATCCAAGCAAAAAAAAAAAAAACACTGATTAAAGTTATTTTATTTTGATCTATAATAATAAATTGCATTGGGTAACCAACATTTTTAGTGTATTTTCGTTAGCTGATTTATTTTTCTTGTAAGTATCTAATGCGTTTTTCTTATTATTTGTTTACCATTGTCCTTATTTTGGTCGTCTAAATGATTTCTAAAAGTGTGTCCATCTATTTTAATGGGACCTTATATAATTCACTCTTTGAGAATTAAAACTAATAAATTGGATTAAATAAAAACATTTTGTTTTTTTTCAAACGCACCTGAGTTTTGATTTTTATACTATTATTACTTACACCCCCATAAGTCTCAAATCCGTGGGAATATCGGGATAAAAAAATTTCTATAAAGTCAAAGTCAAATAATTTATTTCAATTAGGCACAAAAAAGGCACTTTTGAACGTCAACATTTAAATAATAATTGATTCTAGTTGCCCCTTCCAAAAAGTAGTTTTCGTATGGTGAAGAATGGGCAAGAAACTCCACTATGTACTATTCCAGGTCATAGTCTACCCATGTGCCAAATTTCATCCAAATCTGTTTAGCTGTTTTATCATGAAAGCGTAATAAACAAACTCACTTTCGCATTTATAATATTAGTTAGGATATGATTGATGGTGGGCTAACAAATACCTTCAATATTTTTGGTTCGTCACCCGAACGCCGAGATCCCGGCCCTCGATTTTCGAGTAGTTTTGGCACGACCGCTAGAACTTGGCCCGAGATTGTGACGGGCCGATGTGCAAGCACTATTATAAAACACGTTTGATCTTGTCCACATAGTGCCGTCGCACCGGCGACGAGACAAAACAAAACCATGCGAACCGTTCGCCCGTCCCGGTGGACAAGGGATCGACATCACCAGGACGTCACCTTCGGTTCGAATAATCTCGTTTCTAGTTGACGTCCCGTTGACGGAAGCGGTGGACAAACGGTGTAATTCAGTTCTTAGATCTTTAGTTAGTCTGATGACCCACAGAGCCACAGATAAACGTTGTAATCCCGTGTTCTATTTAAATTCAGAATAATTACTGAGGTCAATTTATTTAAATAAACTCTCACTAGACCGGTGACTTAACCCTTGTGATCCCTTTTTAGTGCTATTAGCTTATTTTTTAATCTTGTTTATTTTACAGATACAACCCCCAGCACAGAATACATAATAGTACAGGTACAGGAGATTCGCTCCGCAAAATTATTTACTTAAATAAACAGTGACTTTTGCTACGAGGAGCTCGTGGCTAAGTAATAACTGCCGCACGGGTCGATCCTTCAGGTTAGGCTACGCTTGCCGGGGTTGGTCTGTGGATGGGTGACCATCTTTACATGCCGAGACTCCTCCGTGCCTCGAAAAGCACGTTAAGCCGTTGGTCCCGGCTGTCATTCGTGGATCTTTGACAGTCGTTACAGGTGGTAAGAAGCCTGAAAGTCTGACAACCAGTCTTACCAAGGGGTATCGTATTAGCCAGTTACTGGGTTGTGGAGGTCAGATAGCCAGTCGCTCAATGTAAAATACTGGTATTCAGCTGCATCCGGTTAGACTGGAAGCCAACCCCAATATAGTTAGGAAAAGGCTAGGCAGAATGATTTTGCTACGACACAAAAGAGTGCAATTCAGGTCGCACAGCGCTAATTACCTGCAGTTATATTCACCTAGAACTTGCCCCTCTTTCTATCGCATAACTCTTATATCTTCTGACTACGTTACGCCCACTGAATTGGCCCGACAAGTCAAGCCCACCACGTAGCTTTATACCTAAAACGCGGAGTGCGCCTGGCCTGACCCCAGTTCGTCTTATAACTAAAACTGAAGGTCTTATATGAAAAAAAACAAAAAAAAAAGTGAAATATGAAAAAACAATGAATGAAAATATATTTTCTTTCTTTCTTTCTTCTTTCTTTGTATGTTTACACAGAGAAAATACCTACTAAGAATTTATAAAAAAACGTAAATCATAAACGTGTATCTTCGAGTTATAAGCGCACTAACAGGCAGACAGAAGAAGGGACGTTATCCTTTAAATTATATTGACAAGTCTTGTATTTCAGGAAGAACGCCTCCGTCTTTCAGTCGATGAAAATAACGCAGCATCTTTTCAAGGAAGTAATTAATTTTCTTTCCCTATACCATCCGGCCGTGTACCCACATTCTATTTGTGGTCCCGACAAGAAAGATTTATTATCATATTGCCACAATTTATTTGTTTTATACGAATGTGGTAACCATTCGCGTAACTGAAGCATTTCCTGAAAGAAAAAGGTCTTCTTATGTTCTGTTTCAATTGAAAAATTTGGTATTTATTTATTTAAGGAAAAACAAACAGTAGCACAATAAGAAATTGTCATATTATCTTAATTTTTTTTTTTTTTAATTATGCTACCCACTACGTTCTCCACAGATTACAACTTAAAGTATAACTAGCTATTAACACAGATACAATACCTATACGGCAGTCATTGTTCTATAACTCATATCTGGATTTTTTTAAGGTATATGGAATACTTGAAGAAAGTAGAACATAACAGCTGTCCACACGACTCTGTACCGTATCTACAACATTATCCCACGTACCAGAACGTACTGTGGCCGCATCTACGTACCATCGAAGAAGTTCATATCTATACCGTAAGGACTATTTCTGCTTGCAGCGCTCGGCTGCTATAGAACCGGGGCAGTAACAGATGTGGTCATCGTGTTCACGGGATTTTGATTTCAAACCGCTTAGATATGAAGTTATTCGACAGTATATCGCCACATGCGAACTACGCATCAAAGACCTGACGTCACACAAATCCTGCATCGCGCAATTAGAGTTTTCCGCTCGAACGACATAATTATATAAGACTATGCGAAATCAACCATTGGGCAGTTGCCCGCCAGACACGACACCCGGCTGGTCGGAGGATCCTTCCTTTTCTCTGGTGGATGAGTGAACTTTGCACCATGTTCATCATGCTACTGAAGTACTACTGGGATGGCCTATGACCTTACCCATGGCATGGTCTACCCACACCAAATTTCATCCAAATCCGTTCAGCCGTTCTAGCGTGAGAGCGTAACAAACAAACTATCTTTCGCATTTATAATTTAGTTAGGACTAGCGATCCGCTCCTGGTTCGCACAGTTTTTACAACTTGACAAAACATCGAGAAATATATTCTCTATCTCTATCTAATCTACGTTCGCAATTAATTTGCCAAACATGTTAACAAACACGAGTTTTAGGAAAAACAACTTTAAAGCTTAGACATAAGGTTTAGTCTGCGCTGCAACTTCATATTGATTGTCTTTTTTAACAGTACTAGTTAGTCTAAAATTAACTTTATTTACACCTGCATAAAATTTATGTTTGTTTAAGTGGAAATAAAATCAATTGGAAACAAGAATTTATATAGACCTTATGTGAGTTTATTACTAATACCTAATTAATCATTTATAATTATTAAACACATAAACCTTTCGGAATAAATTCTCTTGACAATGAAAACTGTATCAATATTCGGTGTGTAGTTTAGTAGAATAGCGCGTCAGACAGACAGACACGAAGATCGACTTTAAATTACAATATATATAGACATAGAAGTTGGGATCCTGAAATGTTCCAAATTATTATTTTTTAATCATTAAAAACGCACCTTTCTTAAATTCTTTTTCGTTTTAATAACCTTTTCCATTCATTTCAGAAGGCAAAAAAGGGTTATTTTTATTCATCTGTACATTTGCATTTGCCATTTTAATTTGATGTTGAATTTGTTAAAGAGCAGTGATAGTCTAGTGGTGTGACTGTCGGACTGCCAAGTTAGGTTTTGAGTTCGAACCTCAGACTTTTCGGATTCATGTACATAAACGCTTCAAAAACGGTGAAGTAAAATATCGTGAGGAAACGGGTATGCCTGAGAGATATTTAATTTTCTCGACGGCATGTGAAGCCAAGTCAGAGGCCCATGGGTGGCATAAAAACTCTGGCACCAGGATAGCCAGTAACCACACGAAAAAGAAAGAAGATTTAATATTTTTATAAAATTCCAAATTGATGAACGAAATTCAGAATCGATATTCATTATTCTAATTTAAATTACCAAAGTCCTAAGGAGACTCTCATTCCAATTTTACTCGTATTTTGTCACAGATCGAGAGAAAAGTTTTATTGTTAGTATTTCCAATTTTGAAATTAATCTCGATGTTGACATATTTTTAGAAATTTTAATTAACGTTTCTGTTTTTGTGAAATTCGTAGCTGGAATTTTTCATAGACCTGGCAAGAGCTCGAAAATAATATAAGTTATCATATTTATTTATTATTTTCAAGTTATAATATGTTGTAATTCAGCAAGCCTATAAATAATAAATCGTTGAATTAGTTTTTGAATTGGAATTGGATTTATCCATAGGACTTTTTTTTAAACCTACTAAACCTGTAAATAAGTACATTATTCTCTAGTAAACCAGTAACTTCTAGTTAAATTAATCTCGTCGTAAGGCTTTTAACATCTTTCTTGACTTTACCTTTTCAGCTAAGGCAACACTTCGACGGCACGGTTGGCGCAGTGGTTAAGCGATTGACTGCTGCGCTGCGTGTCGCGGGTTCGATTCTCGCACGGAACAAATATTTGTATGACCTACAATTAGTTGTTCCGGGTCTGGCTGTTTGTGTATGTGAGTTTAAATGTTTGTAAACGCACCCACGACACAGGAGAAATTCCTAGTGTGGGGCAACGTTTTTAAAAAAAAAAAAAAAAAAAAAAAAAAAAAAAAAAAAAAAAAAAAAAAAAGAAAAAGAACACTTTGACTAGCATAATTAGATGTAAGGTGATTTCTTCAATGTAGCCCACTAGTAATGCTTGAAAACATGCTGGTCCTGCTCCATAGGACAATCTAGAGTCTAAACAAAATCAAACTGATTGTTACTTTAATGTATAAATTTTTATTTTTTTGACATTGATTTTACATTCTGTGATTACTTTAACTGACATACTCTTGTTAATTGTAAACATTTTAGGAAAATCGTCTACTGTTACAATGATTGTAAATATGTGAGCACCATATATCTATCACATAAAATAATTTATCTGTTATGGCTTCAATTTTAATTCTTTATACTTTGTTTGTAATTTTATTCCAGGTGCATTGTCTTCACATAATTATGCTTTTATATAATTAATGTATACAAAACATTTATAAAGAGTAACGGTGGAGTTTCTTGCCAATTCTTCTTCATACGAAACTACCTTTTGGAAGGAGCAAGTAGAAAAAATATATTTTTATGTTAATTTTGACATTCAAGAATGCCTATTTGAAATTTATGGTTTGTCTTTGACCGCGAATGTGTTTTTTTTCTTTTTTTCGTATTGAGAAATTGTTTTGCGTTGTATGTTGATCACAATTCACTACGCGGCAATTATGATAATATAATTACTTAATAATAAAATAATTTAAAACATCAACTATAGCTGCTGAAATTATATTCTGATGTTAAACGTAAGTAATTTTGAATTTCACGGGCGATAATTTTGTATTTGACGGATCCCCTATAAACACATAGTACATTAAATTCAACATAAGATTGAGTGCAATGTAGTGTTTTTTGAGAGTTCAAGGCTCCTTTATTAAATGCGATGATTGATTGATCTGCAAGGTTTAGCTACGAAATTAAATAAAAATATTTATTCGTCGTTAGAAGCCGGGAGCTAATGGATTGACTGAATTCTAGCGTATATTGTAAAGTAAGTTGGAAAAAGTCGTGAAGAAGACTGAAATCGCTAACACGAAGTGAATTAGCATAGTGCTCTTGTGAATTAGCATAGTGCTCATTCAGTTTATTTTTGAAAATAAAACTTTTGCACAGCAATAGGACAATTACAAGACACTACAATCACAGTATAAATAAGTGACAGTATTTATATCTTCATAGAAAAAGGCCGAATCAACGCGACGCGCTTTGAAATCTCAGTGTATATGCCTCGCACTCGGATACTGTTGCGTAGGTACTATACTGACAGTACCTACGCAACAGTATCCGAGTGCGAGGCAGTTACGCACGGACACGGAATGTTTATCTACCGAGCGGCCGTAGGTAATTATTCCAAGGTTATAAACCGAGATATAATAAGTACTGTTACTTTATTATACTGTGCTATAATAATTAAGGCGATAGCAGACCCAAAAACACCCCACAAATATAACTTTCTAAAGGTAAACTTTTTAGGGTTCAATACCCAGAATGCCAAATGGACCCCTATTCTAATCCTCCGGTGTCCGTCCATCAGCCTATCTGTCAGCGGTCTGTATCTCAAGAATCGTAATAAGTAGGTAGACAGTTGAAATTTTCACAGATTTTGTAGTAGAGTCATAAAGAATCCTGTGAAAAATCGACATGTGTTTCACCTCTTAACGAGGCATCCTCAGGATAACGATAGACTTGTTGCGCACCCGGACACGACGTGTTGCCACGTCAAGCACCGAACGCAGTATAAGCCACACCGCCCGAAAACCCCACTTATATAAGATTACTGCTCGGTCCATCTCGGCTAGGATCATTATCAGCGCGATAAGGGGCTGCGAACAATCGCAGCAAAGATGACCTTGGAACACTCGTATTGAATTCGTTCAACAGTGAAACGTTTCCTGTATTATTTTTTGCAATTTCTAAACTCTCTGACTGACATTCTACAAATGTGTGTAAAATTATGAAAGTGTTATTATTATTTAACGAATGATCTGACTCTATTAAGTGTTGATCAAAATGGGATCTTTCTGGATAACTATTCCTGTATATGCTGCAATATGTTATTTTTTATATCTAGTTTTAAAATATATGAAAAAAAAATGGATGAATTGAGGAATGATATGAAAGAGAAGAGAGTGAATAATAGCGTGACGGTTGACAGGGAGAATGGAAAGAGAAAACTTGACTTGACCTTTCGTGTGCGAATCTCTTGTCCGATTTTTTACTTTTCCTGCTATCAAGAAGAAAGAAAATACGTTTATTTGCGGTAAAGTTTATGGAAAATATGCATCATATCCACGCAAAACGGCCATCGCTCAGCATAATGCTGCGACCCTATGCAAGACAGAGCCCCAGCGCTGGTTTACAGCGACAGCCGGCGTTGACGTTACGACGTCGACCGGTGCAGCATACAATGAAATATAATTATGATATAAAAATAAAATAAATATACAATAATTAATTCTACATAAATTCAAAAATGGCAACATTCCGTTTAGTCGGCAATTGACTCGCGCGCCGTTGGCTTAGAGTAATCTGTGCGCACAGCTCTCAGGAAACTATTTGTTTGACGTTTTGACATCTGGTTACATAACAATTAGCATGGCGCATTCGTTTATGCAATGAATTTTATGATTATGATCACACCCATTTTTGCCAGAAAGGTCATTCGTATTTTCTGCAAAGTTACAAAATCTTATCTATTAAACTGGTGACTCTGTTTTCCTGGACCACTGAGATGAAACTGGATGAGAATCTCGCTGCTGTGTCCCGGAACATCATTTTCTGCACTGTCTGCAATTTAAATTTAGAATTCTTCATAAGATTTCTTTCAGTGGAAGGTGGAAGTTAGTTATGGTTTTGATTAACTTCGAAAGAATACGAATATCCACTTTACCCGCGACTTCGTCCATGTGGATTTCGCTATTTCCCCTAGAATTACAACAGCAGCAGTATCATCACAACGACAATTTTTTCCCATTGTTTGTCTTATTTGTTTTAGTATATTTATGTAAATTTAATTGTACTTATATTTATAACAATAGTTTTTATTATGTATTAGTTATCCAAAGGGTTTATTTACATACTATAAAACATAAACAATTTACATCTAACACTAATATATATAAATTATGTACAAGTATACAGAGGCAAAAAAAAAAAAATATATATATGAAGAACTCACTGGGCATCAAAAAATTCGTCCGCATCGCTGTCAGTGGGAAAAGTGCCCAAAAGGCTGGCAGCATTGCCACGTTGGATGGCAATGCTGATTCTTTGACCTAAAAATTGGCCAGCCCTCTGGTCACGTGAAGATTCGACCAACCGCTTGGCGATGTCCCGAAATACTCGATGCGCACTGGGACCCCACGGCCCTAGAGTTTCAACCCCAAACGGCTCGAAAATATAACTACCAATAAGGTTATTATATTTGCGCCGTTTGAGGTTTTCTGCACCCGCAGCAGCCGCTCCAGCACAGCCCGCCGTGCTAGGAAGATGGGATGGCGCGAGGGTGTCGACACAGGTTGCATCCCACACCAAGGGTCTACCCAACTTCCAAGGCATTATGGTCATTCCGTCTGGCCTCTTCCCATCGTCGCGTGCCAAGCCATTAGGTTCTAAAACAGCTGGCACCCCGGCGGTGACAAGAGCCCGACGGATAATGTCATTAATGCTTGCGTGTCGTGCCAAACGACCAGCGCTCTTGCTGCAGGAAAGACCATGGTGTCCGATACGGTCGACTGCTTCACCGCACTGACAGCGATGCGGAGCTCCGCAAGGAGCTCCCAAACGCAGACTTGTAGCGAGTCGGAAAGTAGTGTCACCCAGCATAGTGCCTATGTTGGGTGAAGGTAGCGCCTGAAGCCAGAGGCCCGATTCCCATTCTCCCACAGCCAATAGGCGGGCACGCTCAGCAGTGTTGGTGGACGTATTAATGAGGTTATTCCGTACCAACCTGCAGAGCGGCTCATCCCACTGTCTCTGGGAAGACGGGTTCTCGGGCTGCTCCGTGCCCGGACAAGCCACTTTCCAGGCGTTTATCGCATCAGTCAAACACGGCACGTCAGAGTCAACCTGGGAAGCGGTTAAGATTTTTCTGGTTAACTTTTCGGTGCTGTGGACCGAGGACAGGAACGCCGGTAAGCTCACACTAGAAATTTTGCGGACGCCGAGCCCACCAAAACGAATGGGTAGTGTAGCTTGCAGCCACGCGCGGTCGTCCAAAGCCACATTTATGATTGATGTTAGTGTACTTCGAATGATTTGATCGATTTTGTCTAAAAGGTGTGGCTTCTTCCATAAAGGGGAAGAGCGGAGAAAATACATAAAATTTGGACCGAAACAGCAGTATCTGATAAGGGTGAATGCCGAATGTAAGTTAATTTTAGAAAGTCTATCCGAAATATCGTTGAAATGTTTAATTTTTTCATCAACGAAAGGTGAAAAACTGTCTTCTAAAATTGGGGAGCCTAGGAGGTGCAGTGAACTTTTTTCCAAAACTTTGATATCTGGGGCTATTGAATTGAATTTATGTATCGTCGATTGTTTGTCGATATTGCCGCAAGGGTAAATTTCACATTTTGAGTAATTGAGGTCGAGGCCGATGAATTGGAACTGCTGCTTGAGGAATTGGAGATCTTTTAGAACAGTATCTACGTCACCTCCTAGAGTCCCATCATCTAAATACCACATATTGAATTTTGAATTTAGTTGTTGTATTATGGGGTGAATTGCTAAACTGAAAATGACTGGCCCGAGAGGATCACCTTGTTGGCATCCGACTGCAGATTCCAAAACATTGTCTTTATAAAGTAATTTTGAAGGGTGCCTATAGCACTGCCACAAAAAACCATAAATTTCCGGTAACTCCTTTTTTACTTCGGCCAACAGAGTGTCCCTGTTAACGGAGTTGAAGGCGTTCTTGACGTCAACCTTGAGGATGACCTCACCTTTACCGGAATACAAAAAACTGGAAAGGGCATGTACGGCAGCCTCGCAGCCCCCCTTGGATCCAAAGCCAAGCTGTAGGGGCTGGAACTTGTTTTTTAAAGCTTCGCTGTATAATCTGCAGCATATTTTGGCTGCCGTACGCCTGTAGGTACACCCAACGGCAATCGGACGGATGCCGCCGTCCTTCTTGAGCAGGGCACATAGATTTGCCCCGTACAAGACATCGATGACGGCATCATTCACACCGCCGTTGAGCATCAGGTTAATTAGAGCCACAAGCTCCTTCAAAAGTGACTCACCAGCTTCCCCGGCGCCTGAACTCAATAAGTCTTTTAAATGTTGAGGAGTCAGGCCGTCGAGGCCGCCGGCGGAGCCACTTCTGAAGGAGCTCACGGCGGCAATCAGCTGGGGGGCAGTAACGGTAAGTTGAGTTGCTGAATCCGGATCAGGAGGAAGGGGGGGGTCGGGAAAGGTGAGACCATCGGCAGGCACTGGATGTTTACTCTCCAGGGCTGAAATAGTGTCTGGAGAGTAAGGCGCCACCACATCGCTACTGAACAGTAGCCTGGCCGCTCCCCTGATATCACCTTCACTTAGTTTGGATTCCACATGTGAACATAAGCCTCTTCGTGAAGGGTTATTGGAAACAGGTAATTTTGGATCTAAAATAAGGGTCGAATTGTTGCAATTATCTTTAATTTGGTTCGTTAAGGTTTTTTTGGTCGCCGAATTTTTTTGCACATGCAGAATCCTATAAGGGAAAGTGAGTAATTGCTCCCAGGCACTTTGGGAGTTCTCCTGGGTCACAAGACGGAGACATCGCGCCAAACTCAGCGCAACGGACCGTCTCGCGCCCCGAGGAACTCTCTTTAGAACTGGGGTTGAATTTTTGAATTTTGCCAATGTTTTCCACAAGCTTTGATCTGGATGAGTTGATGTTGGGGATGCGGCTGAGGGGCACAAAGATACACCATGAGATTTGTGGATCCTGCCATAGTGTATCCTCAGGCCCCGTTCGCCTTTAAAAAAACGTGCCTGTGAGCAATGGGGACATCTCACCAGCTGGACATCAAGCGATGTGGCAGGTTGACTGGCACAATTTCCGACGTCGCTACGGCTGGCATTAATCATATAAAATAGAACACTTAAACTTACCTAAAAAAATAGAAATAAACTATATACAGACGCACTCACTAGAGAAAAAAACACAAGATAAATAAACTAAAACGAAAAAATTCACTATTTATAAAATTTGACGGAACTGTCATTTCTTGACGACAACGGCGCAATCGCACTCGGGGCCTGGGGCGCTGCGCATGCAGGGCGCCGCCTTTTCAACCGTTGCCTTGGTTTTGGTTGCTATTTTTTGAAGTCGGTAATAAGCGTATCAATCTTCACAAGAACTTCCATTCATTATAACTCGCTAGAATATGACGTTACAGATTTATGGCGGATTAACTGGGTCCCTCAGTCTGTACTGAGGAATCTTCAAAACATGAGTTTAACTATAGAAATGCATAAATATGCCTTTTATATCTTATAGTTGAACGTCTCTGTGAATTGTTATTTGATTAAATTAATAATTATTATTATTAGGTATTTTTATTTTCAGTTGCCATAGTTCTCCATTAATTTTATTAGAATCAATAGTTGAATGTATATATTATATTTATAGTTTTTAATAGGTATGCTTATGTATATCTTTATATTTGCACCTACCCCTGTTTGTCTTTGCATCCCCCAAAGGTTGACTGAGGCTCGAAAAAATCTTAGGATATAATTTTTGGTAGGTATCAAAATTCTACTAGAATAGTCCAATAGAATAGACTAGCTGAGCATGAGGTCTTCTTCGGTTATTGGGTATTTTATCTAGAATCCCTTTATGCCTGGAGGCTTTTATTTAGATATTGTTTTCGTTAAGTTATTTTTATTTCTGCTTGAGTATAGTTCTCGATGTTTTTGGTTTGTATATTGGCGTGTGCTAGCTTTTCATATGGCTATTAATTTTATAATTTAAATTATGTTTTGTGTTGCGTAATGTAAATATCATTTTGCATACTATTATATAGATTCATTTTTTTCTAACTGAACAGACAGCTGTGCTGCTGGGGAGTTTGTTGCGCCACTTCTTCTTCCCAGCTAAAGCACTAGGAAGTGGTGAAGGGTGGGCGTTTTGGGGGACTGTGTGTATGTAATTTTGACGTTCAAAAAGTGCTGATTCTCAGCCTAGTTTGAATAAATGACTTTTGAATTTTGAATTTTTTGTTTTTGAATTTTAGAATTTCTCAGCGGTAGCCTGGAGTCTGAATTTGTGACCGGTTGATGGCATTAGGCTCGCCACCTATTACATGGGACTTAAACAGAAGTGGCAAAATGTAGGTGTACTATAGGTAGACCTCTGCCCAACCCTTCTTCTAAAATTATAAATGATTAAAACAGGAATACAATAAATTAATTAGACACCTACTTTGTATCGTTACCCATGTACTAACCAAAGTTATCAGTCGTGCGATAGGCGATCATCGCAGTCATATTATTAAGTCATTCACAAAACCGGAAGGCTTCTCTGTCGGTCGCGTGTTCGCGCTATAATCACTTTGGTTAGGACTCGGCCATAGTGATAATGGTGGATGCCAATCTATGTGAAGCAGGATACCTGAATGATTATAATAGTGAATAAACTAAAGATAAATGCTTTCACACCCTGCTCGGCAATACCACAGTATAAATATGGTCAGTACAGAAACTACGTAGTAAACGTTCGAAACGGCACACTCACACAGACGCGCTCATTAACGAGACCCCAAGCGATTGTCGCGGTGCTGTGAGCTGCGGGTGCCGTGTCGAATCAAGTCGGCGCCGCGATCTTTTTAAAAATGGAGCGTAGGTAATTTTTTCAACAAATAGGCCTAGTTTCCATACTGTTCATATTTATACTGTGGCAAACTAACACATTTTGCGCTTTCTATCAGATATTATAATATTTTAAGTTTTGGCTCCAAAACAGCTTCCAAACTTACATTTTATACTCCACCTAAGGCCATTGTAAGCATCCATAATAAATCTTCGTGCATTTAACATATTTATAGCGTGAATAGTTTTCTTGCTGTTTTAGATAATGTTGTTTTTATGTAAATCAACGACTGTTATGTCCCAAAAGGTAAAGCCATTGTAGATTTTCTTTACACATATGAGCTCTTAACCATTTTGTGGAATTAAGACGCAGATATATGCCAGTGACCTTGAGTGGTTAGCTTGCGTGTTCTGTACTGAGCTCACGCAATGCGTCGTGCGTCCAGCTAATAATACGACTCGCCCATCAAGGAGCGCTGTCCCAAAAAAGATGCATTATTCAAAGTCAAAGTCAAAGTTAAAAAAAATATTTCAATTAGGCACATGAAAGGCACTTTTGAACGTCCAAATTAACAAAAAAAAAAAAATCTAGTCTTATTATCTAATCTAGTCTAATCTAATCTTCCAAAAGGTAGTTTTCGTATGGAGAAGAATCGGCCGTTACTCTTTTAAAATATATTACAAAATATTTTGTATACATTAATTAGATAATTTTATGTGAAGACGATGCACCTAGAATAAAATTACTATACTAGGTAAAAATTATTAAAAACGAAGCAATGACAGATAAATTATGTGATAGATACATGGTGCTCACATATTTACAAACATTGTAGAAGTATATGATATTCCTAAAATTTTAACAAGTAATACTAATAAGTCAGCGTGTAAGTTAAAGTCCTAATCACAGAATGTAAAGTCAATGTCATAAAAATAATAAATTATATAATTAAATTAGCAACCAGTTTGATTTTGTCTAGACTCTAGATTGTCCTATGGAGCAGAACCAGCATGTTTCCAAGTATTCTTATCTTGGATATAATCCTCTAATTTGTAAATATGCTTGTTTAGAAAGTGAACTTTTAATATGAGTTTCAAATTTTCTTTCATTTGTATTTTGTTGTAACATTTAATGCAGTACCCCATAAAAGATGTATGTACTTTAGATAATCTGAAAAATGGTTGATCTACGCCTACTTTATCTTTATTTCTAGAATTAAAATGATGTCTATCACTTATTTTATTAAACAGATGTAGATTCTTTCTTTTTTGTAGATTTTTTTTTCATACATAATTATTTCATAAATGAATTGACAAGTTACCGTCATAACATTAATCTTTTTAAATAGTTCCCAAAGAGATTCGCAGCGCCATAAATTATTAATGACTCTGACCGTTCTCTTTTGCAAAATAAAGATGGATTCAATGTCAGCAGCCCGACCCTACAGTAAAATGTCATACGACTAAAATAGACCAAACGCGCGGTTTCTACGTCTGTTAACCGTCTTATCTTTCTAACAGCATAGGCGGCCGACCTTAGCCGCCCCGTAAGAGATGTTATATTAGGTCTCCATTGTAATTTCTAGTCTAGCGTGATTCCTAGGAAAACCGTTTGATTAATAAATTCCAGTTTTTCTCCATTCAATATGATGTCACAATCGCTACGTCTAACATTCGATTATTTAAATCTAATATATTTGTTTTTTTTTTCATTTAGTACCAAATTATTTACCGTTAACCAATCTTGGGCCTGAAAAACAGAGTTATTCACGTCGTTCAGATTTTGTGACCGTCGCGCGTCGGTCTCGATGATGTATCATCTGCAAATAACACCATCTTGATGATTTAGAAGTAAATTATTGTTTTATACATAAAACAAAAGGTATTTTAATAAAACACGTATACTAAAAGATCAAAAATGAAATAATCTTTAAAATGGTGAAGATTTTAGAAAAATACGCATGATAGATTTTGCGTGATTCTCAATTTTTTTATCCGCGTTAGACATAACTTTACAAATTAATTTCACTATGTAATATAAATATAATCTAAAATATTCTTATATTAAGTTATTAAGAAAATGCTCTAATTTAACATATATTTTTTCTAAATCTAACACAGTATAAAGTCATTAAAAGTCGGTTATCGTCGCCTTAAGTCACATATGATAAATATTGTTTTTATGTAAATTAACGACTGTTATGACCTCGCTGTGTACCTTCGGTATATCTCAACGGCGCAGTATTCCAAGTAGTGAATAATTTTAAGTACCTGGGCCACGTTGTCATCGGTGACTTACGGGATGACGACGACATAAAGCGCGAACGCAGGGCATTGGCGGTGAGGGGCAATATGCTTGCCCGCAGGTTCGCTCGATGTACAGTAGACGTTAACGTGAGTTTATTTAAGGCATGCTGCCAGTCTTTTTACTCGAGCGGTCTGTGGGTGTCACACACTAGCCGAGCCTACAGCGTCCTGCGTGTGCAATATAACAACGCCTTCAGGATGCTATTACGGCTGCCGTGGCGTTGTAGTGCGTTGATCATGTTTACGGAAGCAGATACGGATGGCTTTCATGCCATTATGCGTAAGAAAGCAGCATTCTTACTACAACGTTTACGTAACAGACGGAATGGCATCCTGAAGATGATTGTTGCGAGACCAGACTGCCTCACCCAGAGGCACCTGGTGGAGGTGGCTTTAGGTTTAATACAGTAAAGAAACAGTTATCTACTAACATTACCAACATAACAGATAAGCACAAATTGTTAGTACCTAATTCCTAACAATCTATGGAATGTTGCGGGAAAGTCCGAAAGGGATACCGTAGCCCCTGGCAACGTATAGGTAACTGAAAGAACACGGGTGGGTTTTAGTCAGTAAGAGTCTGTCACGCCCTCTCACTCCACCCAGAGCGGGAGAAGTTATTGCATAATTTACCATCCAAAAAAAAAAAACTGAAATTAATAATTTTTGTTTTTTATTTATTTATTTATATTTAAAAACGTAAAGCCATTGGAATCGTAGATGTTCTTTGCATAGGTACCTACACGACCTACTCATACCATTTTGTGAACTTAAGTCACGTATGAAAGTTTTTTGTTGTTGTTTATTCTGTTGTTCCACTACACTGACTGGCTCGTTGGTCTAGTGGTTGGGTCCTGGGTTCGAGTCCCAGGTCGGGTAAAGTGTTATTCGGTTTTTGTATTGAAAATTTCTCAGTAGCTGCCCGGAGTCTGGATTCGCATCCAGTTGATGGCAATAGGCTCGCCCCCTATTACATGGGACTTAAACATAACTGGCGAAATGTGGGTGTACTATAGGTACACCTCTGACTAACCCTTAGGGGATTACAGGCGTGATGTTATGCTATGATTGTGTTCTACTGCTGGGCAAAAGGTCTTCCCCATACTTTTCCAATAACCCTTATGCTGTGCCTTCGTCGGCCAATCGGCTAGGAACGAGTCCCTATCGCGCACAGCGTTTCTTTGGCCTGCCTTGGTGACGAAGCTCGTCTTCTGGTACCCACTGTAATGATCCTAGCCCATATGTCTTGATGCATCTGACCCGCCCAAGACTATTTCCGCCTCGCAGACTTATTGGCCCCCTTATAGGATCCCTGTCTTGGAGCGTAATAAGGTGTTGCGAATACGATCAGTAAGTTAATTTCGTTTTATTCTACGCTCCATTGCTCTTTAGCAAACCTTGAGTGTGGACTCCCGAGCCTCGGCCAAAGACTAACTTGATTTAAATAAAGTAAAAAAACGCCTCGGTGCCTTCTGAAAGATATTAAAAACCAAAGATTGGAAAAGCAAAAGTTGAAAAGTTATCGCATAAGAAATCATATTATTTTTCGAAAGAATAAAATTGTAGTCCTCTTGGAATTTTCTCGCTAACTTTATTTACTAACATTCTGCTGAAGTTTTTCAATAAACGTAAAGTTGTTTAAAAATTTAATGACCAAAGGAATGTAATTATCGCACACGAACGTTGTTCATGACAGCCGCACGGGTCGATCTTCAAGGGTAAGCAACGCTTACCGAGGTCGATCCGTGGATCGAATAAAAATACATGACTACTCCTTACATAGATTCGAAGCGTTAACCGTTTGTTTATCTTGGGCTAGGTAATCTAGGAATCAATTTAACTAAAAACTATATTATGTACGCATTTTCCTAACTATATGATAATAGGTTTTACCTATGAAATTGCCGTTTTGTATGAAAAATTTTAAACGAATTTTTTTCATGTATTTTTTATTTGTATTAATCGAAGTACCCATGCAATCAATGCATCTTTGCCAACGCAGTGGCAGTTTATTGATGCCCTTCTTAAAGAAATCAGCTGGACGGGAGGCAACAAATTCTTCAAAGGCATTTTGTACTGCCTCTCGGGTATTGAATTTTTTTCCCGCCAAGAAGTTATCCAAATTCTGGAAAAAGTAGTAGTCTGTAGGCGCAAGGTCTGGTGAGTAGGACGGATGACGGAGAGCTTCCAACCCCACTTCTTGCAACTTGGAGACCGTCTACTGTGCAGTATGAGGTCGCGCGTTGTCGTGCAGGAGCAGCGGAGACGAGCGATTGACCAATGCTGGTTGGAGATGTGCCAGCTTCTCCATCATTGTGTTCAGTTCTTCACAGTACACATCTGCAGTAATGCTCACCCCGTTTGGTAAGAAGCTGTGATGAATCACACCGGCGCTAGACCAAACAGTGACCATCACTTTTCTAGGGGTAAGTTTTCGTTTAGGGCATTGTTTAGGTGCTGAACTAGGATCCAACCAACTTGCTGAGCGCTTGCGGTTATCAAACAGAATCCATTTTTCATCGCAGGTAACAATGCGGTTCAAAATTTCTTCATTTGTGTGTCTGTTGAGCAGTGCAAGGCACGTCTCGACGCGTACTTCGCGCCGGCGATCATTGAGTTCGTGAGGCACCCATTTGTCAAGCTTTTTTACCTTGCCAATTTGACGCAAATGGACCAATATTGTTTTGTCGCTAACGTCGAAAGCTGCTGCTAATTCAGCCGTAGATTGTGTATCATCAGCTTCCACAATCACCTTTAATTCGTTATTGTCGACCAAAGTCTTCGGACGACCACGAGGTTCATTTTTCAGGTCGAAATTTCCAGAACGAAAGCGAGCAAACCAATAACAGGTGGTGCGTTGGTTTGTAGTGTTATCTCCGTAAACGTCGTTGATGTTGCGTGCCGCTTGTGCCGCGTTGCTGCCACGACGGTACTCATATTCCATAATTACTCGAATTTTTAACGTATCCATGATGACGAAAAAGATTGAAATGCGATGAAAATGTAACACTAATCAATAAACAAATGACTTCTTTTGGAAAAAAAAACCATGTAAGTATTTAAAATAAAATTAATTTGAAATTAGAATTTTTAGCCAAACAAAAATTATTTTGATTTGAAATGGCCAGTACTGCAGAACGGCAATTTCATAGGTAAAGACCTAATATTATACTCGTACATGTTAAAGTAGTTTGTTTGTTTGTTACGCTGTCACGCTAAAACGACTTAACAGGTTTACATGAAATTTGGCACATGACTTGAATTAGGACATAAAGACTTTTTATCCCGATATTTTCACGGGATCGAGACTTAAGCGAGTGAAACCGCGGGGCGCAGCTAGTAACAATATTATAAATGCGAAAGTGAATTTGTTTGTTTGTTGCGCTGTCACGCTAAAACAACTGAACAGATTTGTATGAAATTTGGCACATGGGTAGACCATGATATGGATTAGGACATAGAATACTTCTTATCTTAATATTCCCACGGGATCGAGACTAACGCGGGTGAATCCGCGGGGCGTAGCTAGTTAGGTTAGGTTAATAAAAATAGAATGTGAATTGCAGGGAGCTCGTGGCTAAATAGTAACAACCACTAGAGTCGATTGAAAGTTAAGCTACGCTTGCCGCGGTTGGTGCGTGGATGGGTGACCATCAATTACATACTGAGACTCCTACGTGCCTTAGAAACCACGTTAAGCCATTGGCCCTGGCTGTCATTCGTAGATCTTTATTAGTCCTTACGGGTTGTCAGAAGCCTGAAACAGACAACCAGTCTTGCCAAGGGGTATCGTGTTACCCAGTAACTGGGTTGTGGAGGTCAGATAGGCAGTCGCTCCATGTAAAATACTGGTATTCAGCTGCATCCGATTAGACTGGAAGCCGACCCCAACATAGTTGGAAAAAGGTTAAATAGACGTTGATGAGAATTTAATGGAAGAAAAATACCTTTGAATATTCAATTATTAGAAATCATTGCATGCTATTTTTTTTTTGGATGGGAAATTGTCAAATAACTTCTCCCGTTCTGGGTGGAGCAGGAGGGCGTGTCAGACTCTTACTGAATAAAACCCCCGTGTTCTTTCAGTTGCCTGTACGTTGCCAGGGGCTACGGTATCACTCTCGGACTTTCCCGCAACCCCGGCATCGGTCCTGTCAGACCCCTTCAGATTGCATGCTTCATTTTGTCGTAGGAAGTTTTAATTACCTTTAAAACTTATTAAAACTGTTATTTCGATCATTATCAAGAACATAACATAACATCACGCCTGTATTTTATGAAGATTTAGGCAGAGGTGTACCTATAGTACACCCACATTTCGCTAGTTATGTTCAAGTCCGTAAGTAATAGGAGGCGAGCCTATTGCCATCAACCGGGCACAAATATAGACACTAAACTGCTCTTATTCAGTCAAAAGTTATCATCTAACATCAATCTAAGATTAAAAAATAAAGAATTAAAAAAAAATTATAGACCATAAATTAAAAAAAAAAAATACGTTATATCAAAATATTCAATTCAGCATATCACATACTATTATTTTAATCAAATTAGTTTCAATTATCAACTATAATAATATTTCAGCTGAATTTTTTAAGTTGATCCAGACAACGTGGGTGTAGTAAATGCTAAAATAAAGCTTTTGATCTTTCTATTATTCTAAGTACTTATGTACAGTTAGGTTGCTTAAACCTTCGTCAGTTTTCAAATTCAGGATACATAATGCCTTTTGAAGCTACGGCTCTGCGCAGACTGCTAGAAAATTATAACTAATCATAACGATGTATGTTAAACATCACGCCTGTAAACCCCGAAGGGTAAGGCAGAGGTAGTCCGAAAGGGATACCGTGGCCCCTGGCAACGTAAAGGCAACGGAAGGAACACGGGTGGGTTTTAGTCAGTAAGAGTCTGACACGCCCTCCCGCTCCACCCAGAGCGGGAGAAGTTATTTGATAATTTCCCACCCAAAAAAAAAAAAAAAAAAAAAAAAAAAGGGTAAGGGAGAGGTGTATCTATAGTGGATTCGGAAGGTGGAGGACAGGGTGTTGTGGCGTAACCTGGTAGAAACCTATGTCCAGCAGTGGACTGCGATAGGCTGCATTTCGCCATTTAAACAAAGTCCCATGTAATAGGAGGCGAGCCTATTGCCATCAACCGTGCACAAGTCCAGACTCTGGGCTGCTGATAAATTTCTGTATTAAAAACCCAACAACACTTTGCCCGAACCGGGAATCATTACCAGGGTCTCATGCGCAGCAGTAGCAGTTTATCATTTGAATACAAAGGATTTTTAGGTCAAAATAGCATAAACCTTTGTCTAGTTGAGATCAACCTAAAAGCATATTAATAAACTGATTATTTTGTGCCCGCGACTTCTTCCGCGTGAAATTCCGACCCACCATATCGAATCGCATCACCCGCCCGCGCTATTAATGTCTCTTTAATTCCCAACTGAGTGTTATTATGTGACATTGACATAATGCAATCGGTAAAGCAGTAAAGCAGTTATATCGTGCACGTACGAAATAAAAATAGACCTTAAGATGACGAACTTATTTTTGCTGTGACTGTACCTACTTGGGAAGTATTGAGTTAAATCGTTGTGATAATTATATAATAAAAGATCGTTCAATATGTATACCGCTTACTGTTGATAAGAAAGGCGATAAGGTTATGCGTGGGAAGAATATGCCCACGTCTCTTTATGGGGTGAGCAGCCTTATAAGAGCTAATTTATTTATTTTTTTCCTTCTATAAAGTATCACAGTTGATATTGAGTATCAAGCTCCAGGTGTGCTGCTGGTGGTCTTAATTTAATAAAGACTAATCTAACGACATATCACACATCAAAATCGGTTCAGCCGTTTAGTAGTTACGAGGGAACATAGACACGGACATACACACACACACATACATACAGATCAAACACATAACACTCCTTTTTTGGGTTCGACGCAGTCGGGTAATAACACTACTTGATTTCGATGATATGACTGTATTACTTGTGTACTGATTACGGTACGATGGGCTAGTGGCCGCAAGCACTACCGCTGAGCATGAGGTCCTGGGTTCGACTCCCGGGTCGGGCAAAAAAGTGTTATTGGATTTTTCTGTAAGGAATTTCTTAGTGGCATCCCGGAGTCTAAATTTGTGCCCGGTTGATGGCAATGTGCTCGCCCCCTATTACATGGGACTGAAAACTTGCGAAATGTTGGTGTACTATAGGTACTGCTCTGCCCAACCCTTAGGGGATTACAGGCGTGATGTTATCTTAATATTATGTTATTTATTAGGTTTATAAAAAAACGCATGTTTGCCTAACATCGCTTAATACAATCTCCTAAGAGGTAATGTCGTTGAAACCCTGCACATGACTAGTACGAGTAGAGTCTGTAATTTATTGATATGCCCTTAGTCATAAAACCAGACATTAGCCTAATCCTAATAATACTGAAAAAAAATACAGAAGCTTAAGAGCGTGCATTCTGAAAGAGAATTTAAAAAAAAGCGGCCAAGTGCGAGTCGCACACGAAAGGTTACGTACATATAAAAAAAAATGTGTTTGAATACGCGATTGTTTTCGTGCATTTGTCACTTTTTTTCGGGTAACCGGTATACGCCTTCTGTCGGTGCGACCACGCCTTCAAGTTCACCGAACAATAAGTTCAAACGATCGTGTATTCACGCAACGATCCCTTTTAACTAGAACGCAGGGTTAGGCCCCGTTCACGGTCTCGAGCGATGTGACTTGCAGCGCGACTTGCGTCAAGCGACACGCGTGCGCTACCGGTTTATAATCCGATGCGTCGCTACGCAAGACGCATTAAGAGCGCATATCCTAAAAGCTGGCAGCCTTGCATATAATAGCTGTCAAATATTTCGGTGTTTTGATTAATTTGGCAATATTACTGTATGGAAATATGAAATATCGCTAACTAGTGTGAACTAAAATATTGATTATGAAATGCAATAATGAATATCGTAACACCGAATATTTAGTTTTAGATAGTAAAAAAAGTATTTGGAAACTTTTCAAATACCCTTTTTTCACCTACAACGTCAAATTCAGTGCTATATTCATCAATTCATTATTAATATTTTAGGTCACGATATTTCATATTTCCATACAGTAACATTGCCAAATTAATCAAAACAAAACAGGTAAATATTTGACAGCTATTTGCAACATTGCCAACTTTGAACTGAACTGAAATTAACACTCGCAATCCACCAAAGAAGACCACAGTTGGGGTCAGATACGACCATAGAGGCTTGCGTGGCTCTAGTAGTTCTTTCTTTTTAAATAATTGCCCCTGATGCATTCGACTAAAAAAAATTGGTTAGAATCTATAAAAAAGATTATTACAAAATAGAAAATAATCTATACAAAAGATAAATAAATTAATAAAAATAAAACATAAACATAAAAATAAACATAAACATTAAAGACATCTAGTATGTTTTGTTTTAGGGCTCCGGTCCGGCCCCGAAGGGTGCCAAGCGTCGGTCAATATAGCTGGGGCGGGTCCAACACTATGCTTGCCGATACGCGGTCTCCACTCCAGGGGGCCTACCACCACCTCTTTAAGCAGTATTATTTTAATATTACTTTAGTGTGGGAAAGAGATGAAGCTCTACAGGACGTATTGCTCCATCTCTTTCCCCCACTGAAGTAACATTAAAATAATACTGCTTAAAGAGGTGGTGGTAGGCCCCCAGGACTCGTTTGCTCCACCGGCGATCGGTCCTTTGAACATGGTCAGCCCGCTACCACTTCAGCTTGGTTAAAAGTTGCAATGTGTAATGAACCTTCTGTCCTTTCTTCTTCAATGTTTATTTTATATGTCACAAGGTCACTACGACCTCAAGGCATTTAATAATTTATACGATTTCTCTCAAAACATACATGTTTACGTGATTATTTCAACAAAATGGCGTTTGTTTGAAAAACAATATTATTGTTATTGTATCTTCGACATTTTCCAAGGTATCAAAAAACTTCAAGTCTCTATAGGCGTACCATGAACTGGATTTGCTAAATGTAGTTCCCTGATATCCCTGAGGACTTCAGGAGCTCTAACCTCCTTTAATACTTCCACATCCGATTCTGAAAGCTTTGAAGAGTGAATGTTTTATTCAAGAATATTCTTTTGAAGGATTTTCTGTTTTATCGATTTGTTTTGATTTACTATTTCAGCTAAAAAATGGAAAGAACGAATTTTTACTATGAAAAAGTCAAGCATCTTAATCTAAATTTTATTTACACACACAAACTCACGCCTTCTCGCCAAGGGGGTAGACAGAAACTACAGAACGCCGCCTGCTACGATCCTTACATACCTACTCCTTTTGCTTCGTGTACATTCATACATCTGCTATCTAATTACGCAACACATTTTCGTAAACGATTACGACTAATTTGTTTAATTTTGACAGTTCAACAACATTTCGAGCAGATTTTTTTTTCGAACTTATGAGTCAATGGATTAGCAATCTGTTTCTAAACGATTCAGATTTATCGTGTATTACACAATTCGCACGCCAATTGTGAGTACTACGCACCTGGCTGTTTGAAGAATATCACCAATAACTAATAAGGTCTCTATTTATTATGTCCTCCCAGCGTTACCACCCACATCTATCTTGGAAATATCTTTTAGTCAATTCAATTCAATTCAAAAGTCATTTATTCAAACTAGGCTGAAAATCAGCACTTTTCGAACGTCAAAATTACATAAGACAGTCCCCCAAAAACGCCCGCCCTTCACCACTTCCTAGTGCTTTAGCTGGGAAGAAGTGGCGCAACAAGCTCCCCAGCAGCACAGCTGTCTGAATAGTTAGAAAAACATGATTCTATACAATAGTAATTATGCAAAATAATTTACTTTACGCAACACAAAACATTAAATTAAATTATTTTCTTTAGGTCACCTAGCACACGCCAAAATACCAACAAAAAAAAAGTAAAAAGAACTTAATACCCGAATGAAAGTCTCCAGGCATAAAGGGCGTGCCCGTTTACATATAGCAATTAAAGCTGTAACTCGGAAATCACAAATAATAAACTAGCTAACTAGCTAACCATCGATGTAAAAATAAATAAACAGTTAATTACTAATAACAACAATAAAAACCGTGGTCAGCAAGACGACCAGTCACCACAAGCAGCACCCGTTCACGAGCATAACGCAAAGATCAGCCACTACCCCCCTCGCCATATTTGAAGGAAGGAGGCAACCCGACCCCCGACGCTACCGCAAGCAGTGACATCTAAGGGAGCATGACCAACTTGCTGCCGGTTGCTCAGACAAGATTAGTATGATCAATTTTAGAGGTCGCTAGCTGACCATATATTACAATACAACTCAAAAAAATTAAAAATTAAAAACTGTGTAAAGAGTAGATTACGTCAATAATAAATGAAAACAAAATTGAAATAAATTGACTTATACAGTCAAATAAAATTAACTAAACAGTTATATTAGTATGGAGTAGTGTGGAGCTAGTCCCAAGCCTTTTTGTCGTCTAAGTAATCTTTAATTTTATAGAAACCTTTTTGACATAGTTTATGTTTAATAAATGATTTAAATTTATTGAGGCTCAGTTCTTTAACATGCCTTGGGAGTTTGTTGTAAAAACGTATACTTTGGCACATAAATAAATTACTAATTTTTTGGAGCCTAGTCCTGGGTCGCTTTTCTTTCTAGTCGTCTTTCTTTCATCCATTTCTACCTTATTATTTTGTCACCTACGTATTGCCAACATTTTAAATTTAAATTACAGTTCAAAAAGGTGACATGCGCCTGCTACGAGTACATCGGTAAGGAAAGTGTTTGAAAATTTTGCTTTTCTTAAGAAACTCTATTTTTTCGCCATGCGTTGGTGTAAAAATAAGCCTAACCCCGTGGCCACGAGCTACACACTCAAGCGACACGCGTCTTGTGACAGCGACTGAGAAAACAAATGAAAGAAGTTGTTCAGAGCATGCCACGATTCTGAAAGTGGGCAACGTCGCAAATAGATGTCAAATATTTTCTTGTTTTGATTAATTTGGCACTATGGAAATATGAAATGTGGCTAACTAGTGAACTTAATTGCATTTTATAATTAATATTTTAGTTAGCCAAATTTAATATTTCCATACAGTAATATTGACAAATGAATCAAAATATTTCACAGCTATTTCCGACGTTGCCAACTTTTAGGACAAGCGCTCTTAATGCGTCTTGCGTAGCGACGTATCGGACTACAACAGGTAGTGGATGTGTGTCGCTTGACGCAAGTCGTGTTGTAAGTCGCATCGCTCGAGGCCGTGAACGGGGCCTAACCCCGCGTCCTATTTAAAGCGATCGTCGCGCGAATACACGATCGTTCGAACTTTTTGTTCGGTGAACCTGAAGACGTGGTCGCACCGACAGAGGGCGCTTTCCGTTATTCTGAAAAAAGAGTGCACATATGCACGCAACTAATCGCGTATTCGCGCGATGAGTCATGTTCTCTTGAGCAGTTGAACTAATTAAAGCTGCGCTTACACAAACATGTTTTTCAGCAATTATTACCGGCAATAAAAATTGCCGGAGGTAGTGGAGCAATGAGTGAAGCGTTATGGAGCAACTTAATAAACTGCTACAATCTTGGCAGTGAGCAATATGGAGCAATATTGCTCCACTAATTGCTTTTATTGCAGCAATTATTCGTTTAAGCGTAGCTTTATAACAGAGAGGTACGGAATCGACAACAAGGATAATTAGGTTTCCGAACTCCGCTGTCCGTCCGCCCGTCTGCCACAGGGCTGTGTCTTTTGAACCTGTACCTATTACAGGTAGACACTTGAAATTTTCATAAAAAGGCTAATAGAATAAAGTTAACAAGTAAAAGTGTACACATTTTTTTTTTTATTAAGAAAAAGAAAGAAAGAAAAATATTTTATTTGGGACACGCACAGGAAATACAAACAGTAAATAAAAAAAAAAACAAAATTATATAAACATAAAACAAAAAAGGAGCTTAAGTATAAAAACTAACAAAATAATAACGACCTGTGCGAGGCCAAAAAGGCCCATATCTCAGCATAATACGGCGATAATAAATACCACCGCGCTGGTATTCTGATAAGGCCCACTGTGATGCCACGGACACATCTACGGACTTTTAATATGTAGGGTTTTATATTGTACGAAACATTTCGTGTGCGACTCGCACTTGACCGATTTTTTATAAATTTCACTGCTGTCTGTGCGTTTGTCAATCTACCAGACTGTCAAAACCTCTTAAAATCAATAGTTTTTAACCAATTTGTATGTTTGTTATTTTTTCGTGTATTCGTGATATTAACTCGCTTTTTGATAGATTGTGAAACCCGGAATCAGCCGTGCGTAAATCTATTGAGACTGAAATTCTATTAAAGATTTTTCAATTCAGTAAGGGATTCTAAACCGAATTATTTATAAGGTTATTATGCTGATACGCGTTCTTTGATTTCAGATATAAATGAGGATTCACAGAAGAATCGTGTAACAAAATGTATTTCATAAAAATAACAAAGTTTTGACATACAGTAAACCAATACATCACAAAACCGATAATAAATTAAATCGTTGAAACGTGTATTTCACAAACAACGGTTTCGCTTCAGCTTCGGGCGCGATCGGGAGCGCTCGGGTTAAAGGTTCTTTTCCTTTTGAAAAAGGAAATTACCTTCATTCATCTTAACGAATGTAAGCAGTTTAATTGATAGGTTTTCAACTTTGTTACGGAAGAAATAAGGTTGAGAATCAAATGTGTAGCGAAACATTATTGGGATAATCTGAAGATGCGGGCTTGAAATCTGCGAATGAGTGAAAATAATTATATTTTAAGGAAAATTAATGTGAAGCAATTTAATGTGAGTTATTTCTTTTACCTTGAATTTTCCTAGCAATGAGTTTTCTCCTAAGATTTATATTTTAGATTGTTGCAATTAAAGTAGGTATAGTCAACTGCGTAAATTCTTTATCACCATAACTGACTGTCACTTGCACTTCATAAAACGACAATTAGGTCTAAATTTGTCTCAACATGGTCTGCTTAGGGATCTAGCGCACTAGACGGCCACGACTCCGGCCAGTCGTAGCCGTCTAGTGGTATTGTATGGTCTGCGGCTAGTTGGCCGTTGCGACCAAGTGCGCAATTCGTATCCATTTCTATAGTTTACCTAGTCGCGGTCGTGTTCGTGGCCGTCTAGAGCGCGAGATCTCTTAGCTTTTCCCCAACAATGTTGGGGTTGGGTTCCAGTCTAACCAGATGTAGCTGAATACCAGTATTTTACATGGAGCGATCTGACCTCCACAAACCACTTACTTTTTTATTTTTGACGGTAAATTGGAGAAAACCTCCTCCCCCCCCCCGATTTTACATTAAAATTAACAATAGGTATATTTCGTGGCAAAACTGTACTTATCCATTATTTTTTTTATATGTTAAAGAAAGAAAAGAAAGAAAATATTTTTTTTAACACAGACTAAAAATCACACAATTTATACAGCATATAAAAAAATAAAAATCAAATAAAAAGTGAAATGCGATGTAAGCGGCACGGCTGCGCCAAAAAGGTCCAGTTCAGCAGTTTGTTAGCTTTTATACCTCCTAGTTAGCTCCCATACAAAACCTTAGAGAGATCATTATTTTAATCTCAAGTGGTCCCGCGGGATGTCGGGTTACGGGACCACCCAGAAGTGGCGTGACAGGCGCTCACTTTTCGCAAAAATGGCCGCGACAGCGAAAGGATCCAAAGCCTATTTGTCTATGTGACAGTTAGAATGCTTCATACCATACATATATTATTAAAATCGCTATACTTCATACTGACTGAAGTTTTAGTCTTGTTGTCAAAATCTATACATACATACATTAATCCAATACATACATACGAGTATATTTACATAAAATACATACATACGTATAAAAATAAATAAAATTTAAGTGTGTGTTTGTAATATCAAAATAACAGCTTTTTACTAAATGCATAAATAAGAAAGTTTATACGGTAAATAAACCTAAAAAAAAAACATTTTTTTTACATTTTTGTTTGTCTATCTTTTCCAGCTAATCTTCGAAACTGCTGGGCCGATTTTGACGGGACTTTCACTGAAAGATAGCTGATGTTATAAGGAGTAACTTAGAAGCAAGAGTATTTTAGAAAAACAATTAGGGTGCACGCAAGCGTAGCCGCTGGCAGCAGCTAGTTGTTGATAAATAAATTACTACATCGACTATACTTTTTGAAGGTGTTGTAGCGAGTTAGTAATTAGGAGTTTTTTGTTGGTATCTAGTTTTTCAATAGTTATTAGCTATTGAAGAATGTAGAAATATTGGTTTATCTTGAAATAAGTAAAAAACAAAATCAGCGAACATAAGCATAATCAGTCTATAATGTTCCTATCACTCCTGGGACACTGATGTCCTCTCTGTGCGAGGGAGTGAGCTGTAATCCACCACGCGGGCCCAGTGCGGGTTGATAGATGTCACAGTCTGCGAATTTTTGGTTCTAGGACATGCCGGTTTCCTCACGATGTTTTCCTTCACCGTTTTGGGAGCAGTGATGATGAAATTATTTCCACAAAGCGACGACCTACAACTCGTAAACCGTTACCACTGAGCCGCCACTGCTCTACAACTTGCACTGCCAGTCATGTTTTTAAGTCCCATGTAATAGGGGACGAGCCTATTGCCAACAACTGGGCACAAATCCAGACTCCGGACTGCTACTAAGAAATTAGCGCTTATATGATTCCAAAGGTTCTATTAATTTCAAATTCGACGCGAACTTCATGGCCCCATACTGTGGTTGAGTCATTAATCGCATACGCCGAGCAACAATAACCACGTTATTTCTATCCTATGTCCTAGCTATTAATATCTTTATACGATTTTCTACTTTATGACATTGTAATAAGAGTCATCAAATAAATGGAGGTTTGATAATATATTAGTACTGGAAGTGATAGGAAAAGTTATTTAATGTCAATGTATGTTCGATGTGTCTTCATGTTAGTTTCCTGGACGTAAGTAACTTCCAATACACGCTTTAATTGTTTTCGCTTGTGGGTAGTTGGAACGTTTACACAAAGAAAAATATGCTTTTATCTGAAGTTCAACCATCCGTCGTGCTCTTGTCACCGCGAGAAAGAGAGAGAGACCAGACGGAATGACCATAATGCTTTGGAAGGTATGTAGGCCTTGGTAGGTGGAATGCAACGTGTGTCGACACCCTTGCGCCATCCCATCTTTCTAGCACGGCGGAATGTGCTGGGGCTGCTGCTGCAGGTGCGGAAAACCTCAAACGGCGCAAATACTCCAATCTTATTGGGACTTATGTGTTTGAGCCGTTTGGGGTTGAAACACTAGGGCTATGGGGTCCGAGTGCCCACTTCATCGCCAAGCGGCTAGTCGACTCTTCACGTGACCAGAGAGCTGGCCTATTCTTTGGCCAAAGAATCAGCATTGCCATTCAACAATGCTCTGAGCCTTTTGGGCACTTTTCCTGTTGACAGCGATGCGGACGAATTTTTTGATGCCCTATAATTACCCCCCCCCCCTTATACTTGTACATATTATAATTATTTTAAGTCTGTTAGTTTTTAATCATGTAAATACGTTTGTGTAAATAAATCAATCAGATTATCTGAAACATTATTTGTAAAATTATTTATGCTATATTTTAAAAGTTCATAGTTCCTGCTGGTGTAGCGTTATCTCTTCACAATTATTCTTTTAAAATATATACAATTTCACATCACGTCATCACAATGGATTCACTAGCAAGCACTCTGAGTGAATTAAAGGAGTTGTTTCGCACAAAGATGTCCGAACTACGATAAACAACGGAAGGCCCCGCCATCACTGGTCACAACTTCTAACCTGGCTGTGGAGTTTACAATTATTTCGTGACGTAGGCTGTCAACAGTGTTCAGCAACAGGTGGAGCTACTACCTCGTAGTGTCAACCAAATTGAGATGCAGGGACGAAGGAAGATCTTGCTGTTGCATGGTGTTGATGAGGAGCAGAAGGAGGACACTACCAAGGTGATCACTGAGGTTATGAAGAGCAGAAGGAGGTCACTGCCAAGGTGATCACTGAGGCAATGAAGAGCAGAAGGAGGACACTGCCAAGGTCATCACTGAGGTGAAGAGGATCAGTAGGAGGACACTGCCAAGGTGAGCACTTAGGTGGTTTGTAACAAATTACAACTGAGTGACTTCACTGTTGCGGACATGAACCGATGTCACAGAATGGGACAAGCTGTGGCTAATAAATCCAGGCCTATCCTGTTCAAGGTTAGGCAGTCTTGCAGTTCAGGATAAGATTTGGTTGTCCACAGCCAAATTAAAGATATAGCCGGGAAACGGATGTAGTAAAACACTGGTGCGTGATACCAAATACACTATATTGTCACAGATCACAGAATACTTGAGAGAATACAAAAATGAAACCCGTTTGGTCTCGAGCGCACACACATTTGTAGGTAGTCTGACTTCCGCGCTCCCATAGACTAACCCAACAACCATAGAGCCACAGACTCTCTAAAACCCGCGCGGGCGCCCTCTGATAGGCGTCCGGGTAACTCTCTGGGTTGCCACTTTATACACACGCTATACACTCCCCCTCGAGTTCAAGAGAACGTCCCCGCTCATGAACTCGCACAAAGGAAACTGAACAGACTGGACAAACATGTTTTCGTGGACGTCCTCTCTGACGTTTCGGAACTACCGGACGAGGAGGCGTGCTGTCCCGGTTATGAAACCGAGTGAGATCTGACACATGATACTTTCCTAACACACTTTCAGGGCTATCTATATTTGCTATTAAATATGCCGTGGGACTCACTCTCTTTGCAATGACATACGGTCCGTCTTTCTTAGGAATGAACTTAGCTGTTATGTTCTTTGCTGCATTGCTAAGAACGTGTGACTTCAACAGAACTTGATCTCCGACCTCAAACACTTCGGCAGGAACAAAGGACTTGTCAGCACATTCCTTACGTCGGTCCTGTTTTAAGCTGAATAATTTCCTGTAGAGTCGGTGTGGTGGGTCATGCTCGCCAAAAGCCCCTTTTATTTTAGTAAGGGCCTCCGACCACGTGCTAGTCGACCTTTTAACACCTTGCCACCAGACTGCAGTAGGCCCCTCCAACAACATTGAGAATCCACGGAGAGCATTTTCATCGGAAACATTTACGCAATCTTTGTAGGTAATAATCGCGTCTATAAAATTTTCCAATGACTCGTCGGCACGGCCGCCATAACGTGTCGAGCATTTTGCGAAGTTACCGTTCGCGCCAAATGCAAAGCCCGATCCCTGCTGGGCCTCAGACACGTTAATTAGTGGTGTTGACGACCGCATTTCTCGTATAAGTTGTTGGCAAAACTCATTTTGGGTTTGTTGTATTGAAGTGATAAAACTCGCGAGAGTTTCTTGCGACATTGTAATGGCGGCACCGGCATCTTCTCCGACATCTTCCGAACGCAGCCTCGGCATTGTTTTTTTGATTTACACGTTGGGCAGCCACTTATAGCCGGGGAACGGATGTAGTAAAACACTGGTGCGTGATACCAAATACACTATATTGTCACAGATCACAGAATACTTGAGAGAATACAAAAATGAAACCCGTTTGGTCTCGAGCGCACACACATTTGTAGGTAGTCTGACTTCCGCGCTCCCATAGACTAACCCAACAACCATAGAGCCACAGACTCTCTAAAACCCGCGCGGGCGCCCTCTGATAGGCGTCCGGGTAACTCTCTGGGTTGCCACTTTATACACACGCTATAAAGACTACATAATATGTCATCATGTCCGAGTTGAGTCCCTCGCTGATTTGGACAAGATCGTGCCGAATCCCAGTGAGCCCGGGCAGAGTGATCCAGTGTGGGCTGTGCCAGCCTCTGTACTGGTCGTTGCTGCTGCGACCGCAAGGTTGAAGCGTGCTGCTGCTTTAAAGAACTGATTTCTTTGTTATTTAATGTCCGGGTAATATCATGTTTTATTGTTTTGTTTTACCTTCAGTTATTCTATTAACAATTTGCTTGAATGAAATTATGTCGTGCGGTGCGTTCCGTTTTTCCGGCAAAAGTGTTATTTTTTCTTTTTATTCTTTACAATGTTTTGTTTATATTTCTTTTTTCTTGTTGTATTTTCTCCATGCTTTTTACATTTTATTTTGTTTTTTTTTACTCTTTTGTTACCCGGACTGCGTAAGTAAGTTTTGATTCTTTAGATTTAATTTTAATAACGCAAGCGGCATGTTGACAAGCTGTTAAACGGTTTATTTTTATTAATTTTTTTTTAGTTAGGTTTTTTATATTTTATAATTTAGGTAAATATTTATGCCTGTCGATGTAAGCAGTGATATTAGTAGTTTTTTCTCAATAACAAGCAACGACGACAGTTTCGCGAGTATTTTTTCTCTAGCAGACAGTTATGCTGTTCAGTTTTCTGATGTTCCTAAGAATTTTAACGATAAACATATTATTGCTCAGAGCATTCCGGCTCATTTCCACGACATGCTGGCAAGCTTTGACTGTAAGAACGTACATGTTATACTTTCTCCGAGTCATGGCTTAAACCCTGTCTCCCTTCAACTAGTTACTCTCTTTCTGGCTTCCAGCTTATAAGAAACGACCGGTCGGTTGGTGGTGGTGGTGGTGTTGCCATATATCTCCGGGCGCATATTCCATACTCTGTTGTCAATGTGTCAGCTCAGCCACCGCCATCGAATGCTGGTGAACATCTTTTCCTTGAAGTCGAACTACACCATTCAAAATTACTTCTTGGCATCTACTACTGCCCCTCTTTACGCGTTAATTTATTTTCATCTTTTGGAAATCTCTTAGAAATGCTGATCCCTTTTTACAGTCATAGTATAATCATAAGTGACTTTAATACCTACTTGTCTTCTGAAAAAAAACTATCGCTCTTCTTCTCTGACAAATATTTTGGCCTCCAGTAATCGTTCCATTCTTCCGCTGAGTGCCACTCACCATTTTCCTAACTCTACACCTTCACTTCTTCACTTTATTTTTGTATCTTCTCTTGATCACTTCGCTAAGCGATGCCTTTTCTTATCATGACCTGATTTTTCTGTCATACAAAATTCGCCTACCTAAGGCTAAAGCTAAGATTCTCAAGCAACGCAATTTTGGTAGAATGAACGTTTACGATATTTGCAAGGATGCCAACTACATAGATTGGTCTGATATGTTTGCCTCTGCATGAGTCGATGACCAAGTTAACAATTTTACGGCTAAACTTATCAAGCTTTACGATCATCACGCACCTGTTCGAGCTGTTAAGGTTAGACATTTGCCGGCGCTGTGGCTCACAAATGAGATTAAAACGCTTATGCAAAAAAAATACGGCGAAGTCTACATTTAAGCGTAGGGTTAATGACGCTAACAGGGAAAAATGCCTCTCAATACGTCATCACTACAATAATATGTATAGGAATGCTAATCACCACCACATTCTTACTTTTGTCCAAAATGGGGACGCATCCAAAGTTTGGAAATTTCTTAAATCATTGGGGGTCGATAAAATCCAATAAGACATGATGCAATGAATTCTCATTTTACTGCTTCTGTACACGATACACTGAATTATCTTTCTTCACTTCCAAACCCCAGTTATTGTCCATTTGTTTATAGTCAGTTCTCCGCATGTGATATTAAGAAGAGCATACTATCGATTACTACCAATGCAGTAGGAAGTGACTGTATCAGCCGTAATTCACAATCAAATAAGAACTTTCCTCTCTAAATATAATCTCCTCAACCCCTTCCGGCCTGGCTTCCGTTCTGGTCATAGCACCACCACAGCGCCTCTGAATATTACGCATGATATAAGGACAGCCATGGAAAACGGTAATCTAATGGTCTTAGCTTTACTAGATTTCAGTAATGCTTTTAATACCGTCGATTTTTACATTTTGCTTGGCATTTTATGCTCTCTTAACATAACTCCATCGGTAATTGACTGGTTTCGTACTTACTTGTTCGATCGCCGGCAACGAATTCGCATTGGAAAGACGATGTATTCCTGGAGTAATACTTCTGCTGGTGTACCTCAGGGTGGCGTTCTATCCCTTTTACTTTTCGCAGTTTTTATTAATTGAAGAACTAATTTCTTTAAGCAAATAATTTACAAATATACTCGCGAGCTCTTCTTGGAAATCTATCCGAGGCTATCTTATCGATTAATCTTAATCTGGCCCGTATATGCAACTAGAATAAGAGATATGGACTTATGGTCAACCCCATAAAGACGCAGGTTGTGGTGGTAGGCAGTTCTAGGACGGTCTCAAGGATCGACTGGACAACTCTGCCCCAAATTTCTTTTGACAATTCAGTTGTTCTCTTCAGTGAAAAAGTTTAAAAACTTGAGGATATTCATTGATAAAAACTTTTCTTGGACTGCCCAGCTACAGAAAGTTAGCCCCAAACTATTTGCATCCACTGCATCTTTGAAGAGATTACGTAATTTTTTTACCGACCGATCTATATGTTTTATACTGATGCCAGCTATCTTGACCTTGCTCAAAACAAACTTGATAAACTTGACCGGCTTCAAAAAGTTTGTATAAGGTTCATATTCAGTTTGCGCAAATATGAACATGTTGCCGAATATCGTTTATAACTCAAGTGGTTACCAATTTACCTTCGCTGGAATGTTCATATTTTTTCCTGTTGTATAATGAGCTTTTTTCACCTTCCACTCGCCTTCCTTATCTATCTCAAGGAACGTTTCCAGTTTCTTTGCGAAACCCACACGGAATTTTTAAGGTCATCAGAATACTTGAAGCTTAAAATTCATGCATTCCACAACTTTCCTCGACAAATCCTTCACTGTCCAGGCCGCCCTTTTGTGAAATGCATTGCCAGTTCAAATAAAGCGCGCGCAATCGTTACCTGTATTTAAGAGACTCGAAAAAGAACATTACTTGTCGTTGTGATCTTGTTCTCGTTACTCTAATTATCTATTATAGTCTTCATTTATTTTCGTTGCTTATAAATTTAGTATGTATGTATTTATGTATCTATTATTTAGGTTATGTATTTATCTGTGTATCTATTATAGTATATTGTATAATTATTATTTGCACCAACGACAGCCCCATTTTATGTCCAGGCAAATCACTGTCCATTCCAAGGTTGCCTCGAAGAGATCGCGGAAAGCAATATGCCCATTGTATATTTTGTGGAGTTTAATTATTTTTTTGTTGTTTATTTTTGTTGTGTACAATAAAATATATATGTCAGAGTTGGTTGTCAATTACAATTGTGGGTAGTCAACAGAGTTTGTTATGATTTGTTTTTCTTATTATTAATTTAAGTGATTTTTACTATCAATTATTCTCTAATAAATCGGTACATAATTTAATAAGTACTCGGTATACGTACTAATTGATTTTTGGCAACTTATTTCGATAATTGTAATAGATAGTTTTGTTCAAAACAATTGTTGACATGTTACTTTAATTGTTGTTGACATGTTAGTTAAATTTTATAAGGATTTCCTTTGTGAATTCACCATTGTTTATTTACGACAATTATTCTTGTATTATTTTATTACTTTATAATGTAAGTCTTATTAGATTTAGTACATTTTAGTGTTTTGTATCAAGTAAACACGTGACGTACTTCCGTGCGCCATCGGACAGAGTTGTTGTGGAGGGATTGCAAAGTGGGGGCATCGTCTTATAAAAGAGCGTGCACTCGGTACGCTAGTCAGTCGATATTCGGATTCGACTCAATACAGAGCCTCTCTGCTCCCGACAAAACTGTCGGTTTACTTGTGTACGTAAGTACCTACCTACCTACTGAAATAAAAGCCTTGTGATTCTTTATACAGACTTGTTTATCCCAATAAAATGGGAACTCCAAACCCTGACGATATGCCTCTCGGCACTCCTGATCCTACATATATAATAATAATAAACAAAGTTTTTGTTTATATTTCCAATTGATTCAGGAAAAAATAATCACTACATATTATAAAACAAAGTTCCCCCCGCTGCGTCTGCCAATCTGTAAGAACGCGATAAACTCAAAAACTACCGAACGGATTTTCATACGATTTTCACTCATGGACGGAGTTCCTCCTCATTAATCATGGGGAAGGTTTAGGTGTGTAATTCATTACGGTTTTGTCTAAATTGGCTGAAATATGACGATCATTGTTGAATATGTCAGAAAAAATCATTACGCAATATAAATTAACATCAAGCTATACATGAAATTGTCAAACTTCTACTGCTTGAATACGAGGCTTTTAGCTACTTTGTATGAGTGTATTATAAGTAATTTTGTTGAATGTGCGTTTTGTTTGTGCAGAATCAACAATTTTTCTTTCTTTCTTCATGCGCCGCTTAAACCAATCGAGTTATATGAACACACTGTATTTCGGAATTAATATATTGTTAACCTGGATGAATACATAAGGTACTTTTAGTTCCGGTAGTAGGTTTCCGTGGGATATTTTCCGAAATCCACGCGGGCCAAGCCGTGGGAAAAACTTGGTAAGAAATAAAATAAAAACAGTATTATTTTCAAGAAGAATTCTTGTTTAATACGCGGCGACCTCTCTCTTGAGGACTACCTGTCGCAATTTGTTCGGAAGTTGTAATAGTCTCGCAAGTATTGCGGTAGTCAACAATAACCCTAAATCACCGAGCTACTCGATATGTTTGGTGACAAGAGCCTGATCTTCTATTAATCCGGGCATGCGCGTTGGTCCTCAGGGGTATCGCAACTCTAGATTTGAAAAAAGAATTGTGTTTCATTAGCCAACGCAACGAAAGTCATGGCCTATTACATAAGACGCACTTAAATTGGCATTAACAAATACTATCAAGGAAGATAAAATGATTTATCTACAAAGAGAAAAGGTTAGTATTTTTATTTGTAATGAATAAACTAAAAAACTAAAGGGCCGATTTAAAAAATCTTTCACCAGTAGAATGCTATATTATCATCGCTGAGTAACATAGGATAAAATTTATAAAGAAATCACGCGGGCGAAGCAGCTAACGCGAGCTAGTCACGGGTATACCAACACATTTCCAGAGTAGGTAAGTATTCTTCCATCTCACCAATACCTACACCTAATCATAGATGGTTTACTCCGCAAAATCATTGAAATAAAAAGCGACTCTTGCTACGACACAATAAAGTGCAATTCAGGTCGCGCAGCGCTAAGTACCAGTTATATTCACCTAGAAGTGGCCTCTCTTTCTATCGCGTAACTCTTAGATCTTTCTGACTACGTTGCACTCACTGAAATGGCCCAACAAGTCGAGCCCGCCGCGTATTTGTAGCTTCACACCTAAAATGCGGAGTTAACCATCTGTGTTCATCTGTGACCTAACAAACACTAGACCCAGACCGTTTCTCACCGACCTACAGACATGAAATAATCTCAGGTAGGTAGGTAACAATATTTCTTGTTCACTTCCTCGGTAATAAATCACTATAATAAATCATATTTATCTGCTGCCGTGTGGTGTCCAGGTTGATAGGGACGGAGATCTATTAATCATTGAACTACCGGCTGTTTGTTTCAGGTCAAAAATATCATAGGATTTCGAAAACATATTAAGAAAATATGTTTATCAGTAGTTAGGCAGAGATGCTTCTCCGGAGACCTGTTAACAGACGTGGAAATCCGATTTATGCTGGACAGAAGATGTTAGCGCGGGGAGCAGTAAAAGAATGGACTGTATAATTATATAAGGCTTCGTATAGTTCGATTCAAACTTATTGGCGGCTCGGAAGTTAGCTACTCGCTGCGCAGTACTTCACCCCTCACTCCCGCTGACACATGAATCTGTTACTGCGCAGCGACTCGCCTCATGTTCCGAGCCGCCATTAAGTTTGAATCGGGCTGTATATTGCCGTTGTTACTACAAATTATTACTTTCCCGGACAAACCGCAAGTAATTAAATAAGAGAGGAATTTCGTCCGTCGCGGTGGAGTCCGTTGAAGCGAGTCGTCAGCGGGCCGAGCCGTGTCGCCTCTGCGCCGCGCTTCAGCTTGCTGATGACGTGTTGATCACGCAGCCTACTCTTGTAGACCGCGCGCAAGGTGTTGGGTCGATTTTCAACAGACCTGGTGAAGGTCGCTGGAATCCGCTGTATGCTGTACAGAAGACCTGGTAAAAGTCGCTGGTATCTGCTGTATGTTGGACAGTAGACCTGCTGACGTGTGCCTTATCTGCGGACGTGACGTGAACAGATCTATTAATCATTGGAGCATCTGGCTGTTTGTTACAGGTGAAAAATATTATGATTTGCCAAAAAAATACTAAGATACCTACCGGTTACCGGCACAAACAACACAGTATATAGATAGGCTGAAAATCTGTGAGTTCCTGAGACCTCTGAGTTTGTTTCCGTCTTTCTACTCATAGTTGAGGGATAGGAAACACCGAACTAATTGATGAGCCACCTGCCACTGTTCGTATTTTAGCCGTCTAATGCAAATCGGGCTTAGTCGCATATACTCGTACATCCAGACACGGAGAGTCGTATACGTATTCGTATGATAGAAGAAGAAAATTTCATGCAATATTAACGGTTGGCTAACCTGAGAGCCAGAACTACAAACTTGACAGCAGAGTGACTACTCAAAGTCAACCAATTGCAGGTCTAGCAACCGTAACCTAGCAACAATTGTTTTACACTAGCGATAGTAACGTAGCGTACGGATTATTGATTGGTTATTTGGACATCGGAAAAACTCGGACCCACGATTTTATCCGAACGCGTAGCGTCCAGGATGATGTTCATGACAATTATGATAATTGTTGCAAACAGACCCTGCTGATGCATTGTTACAATTCTATGGCAAATTCCTTTGGAAATTGCAGCTGGCAATATCGCGTAAATAACTACGGCTGCGATTCACCAAAATTCGAAATTATCGTCTCTGACATCGACATTTCAAGTTTTCAACTGTCACAACTTCGGATAGTTTTTCAGAAATAACGAGTATTTATAGAGCTCTAATTCTAAGAAGGTCAATATCAAATAAGTAGATTGGATAAACGTATATCATTGACAAGTTATTAGTCCACCTTCAACCTCTATTTCCGATTATTAGTAATTTGTCCTCTTGTTTACGAGCTCGTGAATGCAAAAAAACTACAAACTTGGAAATTTTAAAAGTGGCTCATCAATTAAAGTCCGTGACTGTACATTTCACATGTTTTAGAATTTTTGGGTTTTTGGAAATGCCGGTTTCCTTACGATGTTTTCCTTCACCGTTTTGAGAGCAGTGGTGATGAAATTATTTACACAAAGTAAAGCGCCTGCCTGAGTTCGAGCCCACGACTTACAACTCGTAATTCGGGGTCGTTACCATTAGGCTGCTCTAAAAGAAAAATAATTTATCATTATCAATCTGGACCGATGAGCTAGTGAAGGTCATGGGAATCGGCGGGAAGTGGAAACCGCAGAACTGTTCATAGTGAGGATGCTTGAGAGCAATCACCCAATACATCCTCTGATATTACACAATTAAATCATAATCATAACATTAATTACGTAAATGAATGTGCCATGATAATTGTTATGTAACCATGTCAAAACGTCATACAAATAGTTTTCTGACAGCGCACGATATAAGCCGGCGCGCGAGTTGATTGCCAACTTAATGGAATGTTGCCATTTTAAATATTATATTTTATTTGGATGCGTGGATATGACACATATTTTCCCTAAACTTGTTTCTTTTTTATTTTGTGTTCTTTTTTTTGCATCAGACCAACATCGATATTTAGAAGAAAAGAGAGAAAATACGTTTATTTGCTAACGCAAATAAATGTATTTTCTGAGATAATGATGATGACTAAGGGCGAATTTTGCAAATGAAACTGAGCGCGAGCAGCACATTTGATAGCTGTCAGTGTGAGCTTTCCGCCACAAAGATGACACTGACAGTTCTTGAACGCGGCATAATGTCTGATCACGTTCAATTTAATTGGTGAAATTCGCCAATATAAGAGACGGATCGGGACGGGTTTCACAATCTCCGGACAAGCTATCTTCCTAATAAATTGAAAAATGAAAGAATCCCACCCGTTTACCTCTTACCGAACTTCTGTTTAGCAAACATGATTAATAGTCAGGTAGTTTGTTAGCTGGTAAAGAAGGAAAGCAACAAAATGACAGGAACTGTGATGTCCCTATGTGCCCAGTATATGTTGAAAGTACTATCAATCTAGTGGTACCTATATCAGCCCAACCTAATATAATCAGCCTATACCATTCCCACGTCTGGATCACAGGTCTCCCCTCTGTAAGAGGAAGTGGGCCATTATCCACTACGCGAGCCCCGTGTAGATTGGTGGCGTTTAACCCATTTCTTTATTTAAAATATACATCTAAAATGTCTAAAACAGAGTTTACTCACACATAACCTTAATTCATAATCCAGAGCACATGCGTTCATAAATTTCTGACACTAAGTTAAGGCGACAAATATATCACTTGCAATTAGTGTTGTCGGTTTTCAGGTGTTTGATCAGACGAAATAGGATATGATAAGATAATTTAGGGTAGATTTTCACCTAAATTCCCGTCACTTGGTACCTACTCTGCCAGTTTTCTATCTTGCACGGCATATAAGTTTCTAAGATACAGAAGTTGTTTAAACAAAAAAAAGAACAACCTGTCAAGCCTTTTTCCAAATATTTTGGGGTCGGCTTCCTGTATAACCGCAGCTGAATAGCAGTATTTTACATGGAGCGACTGCCTATCTGAAGTCCACAACCCAATTACTGGGTAATACGATACCCCTTTGTAAGACTGGTTGTCAGACTTTCGGGCTTCTGACGACCCGTAACGACTGTCAAATATCCACGAATGGCAGCCAGGACTTTACCTGTTGTATCGACCCGTGCGGCTTTTATTACTTAGTCACAAGGCCCTCTGTTTAAACAAACAACATACTTAAATATTTATCAGTTAAAACTTTTTGTTTAAAGATTCCTTACAATATTTTGCATGGAACCGAAGACAGGCGTATCATACGCCCGAAACTTTAGGGTCAGTTGACATCGAGACTTGACGCGAAGCGACGCTGCGCGCATTTTTGAAGATAGTGATACAAAATATATCTTTATTCACTACACAAAAAGATACACATTTAATTGAGATGATTCGAAAATGTCCCGCGGCGTTGCGCTAAGCTGCGCTGTGCCTCGAGATACCTCGCGGCGTAGCGCGTTGCATCACGACGCAGCGTTCGCGCAGCGAGCGCACGGCATGCAACAGCGGCGCACGCTGCGCCTCGTGAAGCCGCGTGATACAGCGTGACGCCGCGCGCCGCGAGGCGCAGCCAGAAGCTGTTGTGGCGACTTGTCTCTACTATTAGCTAGCGGGGGAGGAGCTCGCGGCGAACCTAGACACGTTCCCCTCGCTGCCCGCGCTGTGTCTCGTTGCGCAGCGAGTGGCGCTGACAGCGACTTCACGACGCGCCTCGCGACGTTGCGATGCGTCACACCGCAGCGCGAAATCACTGGCCTCTTCAAGCACCGTCGCGTCGCGTCACGTGTGAACTGACCCTTAGGCTAATAGCGCGACTTTATACGCTTTTGAACTGTATATTACTTTTAATCAGCCGGGATTGTATTGTACCCCGTACAATACAAACTGCGGGGTTATTCCGTAACACACTGACAGTAGCGATGGCTTCCATTTCGACAGTTCAACAACATTCATTGCTTTATTTACGTTGTTGAGCAGACAATTTTTTCGAACATATGATGCAATGGATTAACAATATCCTTCAAAACCATTCAGATTGTGATTAATAGTGTGTTATGCAATCAATCGTGCTGGTTCTGACTGTTTTCAGAAATAAAATATCAATATATAAATAAGAAATGGCGGGATTAGAAAAATCTAAATACGTAACGTTAGAAAAAGTAACCACTTACACTAACTGTCTTTCTTTTTAAAACAAATCAAATGAATTATGTTATGAGCTTAATTTATGAAAATAAATGAGGTGATTCATATAACAAAAGTTCCTTATACCATATCCTACATGAACAGGTGTGCAAGTATCTATTACTCAACAGCTCTCTAATTTTCTTTTTTAGGTTTCCCTACCCGATGGATGCCAAACGGTAGGGCTTGTCACCCATCGGGTAGGGCAACCTAAAAAATGTACTAAGCCTCCGCTGTGCGTTTGTGTGTCAGTGGGCTGTAACTCATGAACGTAATAGGTTGACAGTTGAATCAAAATCTTCACGGATTGTGTATTTCTATTGGAGCTTTAATAGTTTGGGACCCGCTGTTCAATCTGTCTAAGTTTTCTGTTGGTTAGGATCTCATGTCATGGTTACTTGTATTTTTTTTTTCTTCTCCTGTGTCGTGGGTGCGTTTACAAACATTTAAACTCACATACACAAACAGCCAGACCCGGGACAACGAATTGTAGGTCATACAAATATTTGTTCCGTGCGGGAATCGAACCCGCGACATGCAGCGCAACAGTCAATCGCTTAACCACTGCGCCAACCGTGCCGACAGTATGCTTGTGAACTATGTGTAAGTTTAATAAATGAATTTGAATTTCAATAAAAAATAATAATAATTAAATAAAGTTAATAATTAAAGGGGATCCACATACAAGAAACGTGTTATTTTTCCTTCGTGTGTGAGTCCGACGCGCACTTGGCCGGTTTTATAGAGTTGTCAGCCCTGCAAACAATAAATTTCCGTGTAAAAAGTGTTTGTACAAACTTACAGAAATAAAATCATTTATTGGTGGAAAATTAGATTTGAATTTCATGATTTTGGTGTACGCATAGAGACTTGGGAATTAAAAGATGTTTAACTACGCTGCACATATCTACTCATGTATCCGTTTATTTTTTTGATGTGTATTAACTTGCCGCTCGTTTTCCTGCAATCAAAATCAAAGTAATTAAATCTGTGGGAGTGATTTCGAGAAAAAGGACGGAAGTGTGTAACAGGGAGCCAAGGAAGCGCGCGCTATTTGAATTGATCAATGAGCGCGCGTGGTTCTTGAGTTGGCCGACAGATGGCACCAACCCATTTTCCGATAATGATGGTGACGATGTAGATGACAATGGTGGCGATGAATATTGTTTATATCATAATTATATTCGTCAACCAAGATGTCAGATGTTACACACAATTTGCGATTACTGTAAGGTTCGCTCGTTTTTTTGTGGTAATGGCTGATACACCCTATAAATAAGGGAATGTTAACTAATTTCACTATGTGTGGCGGCATCTACATCGCCACATGCGAACTACGCATCAAAGACCTGACGTCACACAAAATCTAAAAACTGTAGTAATTTTCATAATGATAAATGAAAAAAGTTTGTAATATAAAACTCCACGTGACGCTCTCATCATTAGCCAAAAAACTAAAAAAAAACTAATCTATTTTGTTTTATCGCGAAAGTTAAATTTATATTGGTCAAGTTGAATTAATTGAGCTCTCTAAGTACTCGGTTGTACTTTTTTGCAAAATAAGTTATAATTAATGATAGGTCCTGTAATGAACAAGGCAAGTCTTATTTGAACAGAACTTTAACTTTGGGCGTTAACAAAACTAGCCTCCATGACTGACGAGACTTAATGTACGTACACCCACAGAACGAAAAGGTTAAGGGGACTACAGGACTAGCTCCTGTTATCCCCTTAGCCTTTTCGCTCTGTGGGTTTTATAATACCTAAAAGTATATGATCCCCTGCAGTAAACAAAAAACTTTTTTACAAAACAAAACAACCGACGTCCAAAAAAAATAAAAATAATTTTGCAATAAATTACCAGCGTCGTGTCATCGCGATTCTCTTTCTTTTCTATGCAGTCCGACGGTAACCGCGCTTTAGCTGTTATCAGCCTCTTAGGAGCGTTACGATATAAATTATTGCATTCCATAATCAATATTTTATTTCACTAGTTAGCTGGTATTTCTTATTTCCATACAGTGATATCTCCAAATTAATCAAAACAGAGGAATATTTGACAGCTATTTGCGACCTTGCCCACTTTCTGTATAAATGCTCAGTACGAGTATTATTCAAATACCTAGCAGGCACTTGTCCCCTTTTCAAACTGTGTTTTATAACTAGCGACCCGCCCCTGTTTCGTGTGTAATGGCTACATATCCGTGATATTTGTACATTAACACACACATAAATTTTTCGGAATAAATCCTTTAAATGATGGTGAAAACCTTGTCAAAATACATCGTTTAGTTTAGAAGATCTAAGCGGTCACACAGATAGACACGAAAAGTGACTTTGTTTTATACTAAGCACTAACTAAAGATAAAGATGTTAACAGTGACGTGTTTGTACAAACCTATTTACAGTAAATAAAATCAACATTTCATTTCATTTCAGTACGTTCCCAGTTAAAAATTAACTGCCTAGCTGAGTGACTTTTTACCACGGCATAACTTATCCTGCATAACAGCAGTGGTGGCCCAGTGATAAAGACTTATGAGTTGTATGTAGGTCATATTCGAACCCAAACATGCACTTTACTTTGAGTAAATTATTTCATCACCACTGCTCTCAAAACGGTGAAGGAAAACATCGTGAGGAAACCCAAAACCAAGCATTCGAATGTGACATCTACCAAACTGCACTGGGCCCGCGTAGTGGATTACGGCCCACACACCGAGAGCAGGCCTTGTTTTTTTTTTTGGATGGGAAATTATCAAATAACTTCTCCCGCTCTGGGCGGAGCGGGAGGGCGTGTCAGACTCTTCCTGACTAAAACCCACCCCTGTTCCTTCAATTGCCTGTACGTTGCCAGGGGCCACGGTATCCCTTTCGGACTTTCCCGCAACCCCAGCAGGCATCGGTCCTATCGGACCCCTTCAGTTGCAGACATCTCTTTGAGGCGCGCGTGGAACACAACGCGCCGCCTACCCGGGACCGAGATGAGGCCTGTGTTCCAGCAATGAGAATATTAGAGGCTGATTATGCACAAAGCTGTTGGCTGGCCACAAAAATGTTGCGAAACTTATCAAACCCACAGTTAAGCCTGACGTTAAATTATTCATACGCCTTCCTAATAAAAATGAGCCCGTATTCGTTCTTTACATTTTTTTTTATTTACCGAGTTGCACTCGAGTTGGCCACTTGTATTTCTCGTGATACCTATTCATGAAAATTTACATTTTTTCCTCGTCAGTAAGGTTGCATTCGTTCTGTATGCTGAACAGACCTGAGCTAAGCTGCTAATCTTTCTTTATTTCTGTGAGAAATTGTGCTGGCTTTTTGTATGAAAATAAGATATATTGGTACTTGCCGTGGGATTTATATAATAGTCTCTAGTGGCGATTGCGAGTGGACCTCGTACGTATGATGACTAAGTAAGTAAGTAATTTGTGTTCGTAATCAATTGTGACTACGAACTTAAATTGTCCGTACATTCAAATTACAACTGTAATTCTTAGACAGTTGTATGAAATCGCTATGACACGGAAAATTTACGTAGGGTGTCAATTTAATTAGAAATTCATTTCCCTGACTGTATGAAGCGCGTGTAGCCTAAGGAGTTCGAAATGAAAGAGTGGAGTCTTCATCGCTTTCTGTTATAGTATAGGTATACAATTTAACTGTACCTGAAGCTCTGGTCAAACAGAGGCACATTCCGCGCGGGATGCAGGATGAAATTCGCTCGCGTCGATTGTGTCAACTAACTTGTATAAAAGCACAGTATAAATAAATACAGTAGTCTATCTTCGACGCGCTTCGAAATCTCAGTGTATATCAGTGCGTGGCACTTACGCACGGACGCGGAAGGTTTAGGTATCTACCGACCGAGCGGTCGTAGGTAGTTATTTCAAGGTCACTGCGGAATATAATATTGCTACTTACCTACTTATTCTGTGATATAGGTCTTCAAACTATTCAAACTAGCGCGAGTAGTTGCGTGACTTCACTATTAAGACAATGAACGCTTCCCGAATCCTGCGTAGGATTTATCTCAGTGTGGCCAAAGCTTTATTGAAATGGTAACCGCAGCTTTAGCTCAGAACAACCATGGACAATCATGGCCCATTTAAGTAGGGTATTATGTATTGTTTTTATATTATTTACACTACGAATTTCTTTTTATTTTGTATTATAATTTATAAAAATCAAAAACATTGTTTGACTTACTGCTTGGCAAAAAAGAGTTTGGAAAAAATGAGGGCAAATAAATTTATTGTGAAAATAAATGTGGAACAAAAAATACTGCTTGTGGGTGACTCAAACCAAAAACTACTAGCACTTGTCGGGAAAGTAGTGTAGTAGTGGTCGCGAATCATATTTAGATCAACATAAAACCTGATACTGACCTGGAAGTTGCATGAAACGTAAGAAAATTTGAATTTCGCGTGCTACCCTGACGTTTTCGCCTTAAGTAAAATATTTAGTTTCATTTGTCACCACGTCAGACTCTTTTATGTCGACCTGTTTATTGTTTTGTAAACCATGAACTAGTATCATCTCTATTTCATTGTAATATTTACTATTTCAGTCTCACAGATAGATCAATCATTATGTTTTTAATCAAGCCACGAACCCGTCCTTCCCCTTTTAATTACTCAAATCAAAGCTCAATATTTAAACCACAACACCCTTGGGTAATAAAACAGACGTTAAAATGGATATCTTTTGCCAGAATTAGGCAAAGTCGAAGAACCAACGATGGATGCCGCGAGCAATGAAATATTAATCTCTTGGGAAAGAGTTGTACACTGTCGTGCAGACAAATCTGCAAACGAGTGTAATTTGGTTTTTGAAACGGCTAAAATCATTTTTGTTTGTAGAAAGTAAAGATTCATCATCATTTTCCTGCCCTTATTCCAATTCATTTGGGGTCGGCGCAACATTTATTTTTCTTCCATTCTTCTCCAATAAAAAAAAAAAAATGTTTTTTTATTATCTTCCATTGTACATAAACAGTTAGCTAAAAACTATGCATCGTAACAACTAAAATAAAGAGTGTTTTCGATGAACTCTGGCACCCAGAGTAAGATTTAACTTGTGTTTTAGAAGACTGACTTCTCGTGGCTTATAAGTAATAACAGCCGCACGGGTTGATCCAACAGCTTGCCAGAGTTAGTCCGTAGATGGGTGACCATCTTTACATATCGAGACTACTCCGTGCCTCGGAAAGCACGTTAAGCCGTTGGTCCCGGCTGTCATTCGTGGTCAGAAGCCCGAAAGACTGACAACCAGTTTTACCAAGGGGTATCGTATAAGCCAGTAACTGGGTTGTGCAGGTCAGATAGGCAGTCGATCCTTGTAAAATACTGCTATGCTAGGCAAATTGAATTGAGATTCTAGTTTATTTCGTAGAATTGATCATTAGACATTCCTACAGATATTTATTGAGTAAAATTAAATTTATAGTAGAAAAGACTAGTCTGAAGAAATAAATAAATTCCAGATAGTTTAAGATTGTAATGAAAATTCTCAAGACGTTGTTTTTTCTAGTAGGTGTTTGTTGATAAAAATATTAATAAACTTTGTTAATAAAAAATAATAATAAAAAAAACAACGAAGAAGAGTATCTACCATAAACACGAAAAGAAGAAGCAAAATTATGTTTTAACAAAAAACAGGACATAACTATGAGTTATGACTAAGTTCAAGCATTTATTTGTGTCAAATTGTGTAAAATAGTTTATAAAATCTGTAATACATTTTTTTTTTTTTAGTTACTTTAAGGCTGTAAGCCGAGTGCAGGCGCTTTACTTTCTGCAAATTACCTCATCACCATTGCTGTAAAAACGGTGAAAGAAAACATTTTTAGGAAACCGGCATGTCCTAGAACCAAAAACTCGAAGACATGTGACGTCAACCAACCCGCACTGGGCCCGCGTGGTAGATTACGGCCCACTCCCTCTCGAAGAGAGGAGGCCTGCGACCCAGCAGTGGAAGCATTATAGGCTGATTATGCTTTTTCAGAGATTTTTCACTAAAAATACAATTTAAGTCTTCTACAATTTTGAATATTTTTTTTTTTTTTGTTTCTCTCTGCTGGTACAATTTTTCTGCCACACACTGCACTGCATTGAAATTCCTCGTAAATGTTTCATGTGCGGTGCTGAAAGGAATTCAATTTGAAAAGCTCACTGTTTTGTATATACCTGTGAAGAGCCTAGATGGTTTGTTGTAATGTTAGGTTTTCTTTTGGAAAAGGTATATTTATACCTACGTAGTTACTGGATGTAGTTAGAGCTACTGGTTATACATTGTGTTGTGTGTGATGAATATTATTAGAGAAGCCGAGAACTTTGTATTCATATAATATGTATACATATTATAAAACAAAGTCCCCCGCCGCGTCTGTCTGTTTGTTTGAACGCGATAAACTCAAAAACTCCCAAACGGATTTTCAAACGGTTTTCACCAATGGACGGAATGATTCATGAGGAAGGTTTTAGTATATAATTCTTTAAAGTTTTGTGTAAATTGTCTGAAATATGACGATTATTGTTGAAGATGTCGGAAAAAATCATGCCAACTTGGAGCTTTACTGGCGTGCCTCGCGTAAACCGTGAGAGATAAATAAAGTTTATGTTCCACAGGATTGTATATATCTAAAAAGTTCATCAAAAAAGTCCGCAGTGGCATATTTTTATCTTCTAAGGAATACCCACAATAACCATTTTTATTATTCTGAAGTTGATAAAAATTTCATTGTTAATTCCGAAGCTGTTTTGACCGGTATTATATTAATCCTTATCCAATAAAATATTTTATCTAACTTGGGCATTTAATTTAGATTAAAATATGTCTTTACAAATCATATCATTTTAATAAATAGTTTAAAAGATATCACAGATTCAAAATTACGCGTAATAAAGTAATTATGGTTAACGCGGGTGCAGCGTAGGAGTCAATGGCCTTTTACTCGGCTATTAAATAATCAGCCTATAATGTTCCCACTGCTGGGACACAGCTCTCCTCACTGTGAGAGGGAGTGGGCTGTGTGGGCCCAGTACTCAAAATAAAGCGCCTGGGTTCGCACCCACGACCTACAACTCGTAAGACGGGGCCGTTACCACTGGGCCACCACTGCTCTCGTGGACAGATTATAGTGAGGACAATTCAATAACAAGTTAGAAACGTAAGAGTGTGTAGACAACACACCAAAGCGGCCCAACCCGGCTAAGGGCTCAGTGTAAACAAAAGTTGTCCGACTTATAACAATCCAATCGTCCAATATAATAATGGATTTAGGATGTTGATGGGGCTTCCGCGCTTCTGCAGCGCTTCGCAGATGTTCGCGGAAGCCCGTGTTGACGATTTTCATGCCATTACCAGGAAAAGAACAGCGTCAATAATGGGTAGGTTGCGCGGAAGCTCCAACAACATCCTAGAAACATTATCAGATAAAGTGGACAGTCCCTTTATAAGGCACTGGGTACGGAGGCACGTGCCAACGTGTGTTGGGCCACGTCAGTTTTAGTTGTTTAGTTTGTAAAAGTTTACATAGTTTTTAAGTCATTGTTACTAACACTATATGGATTGTATGTACCTGTATGTGTAGTCCGAAATAAAGAATATATTATTATTATTATTATAACGTTGGTGCCTTTACATTATCACCACCAATTTACGGCTGTTTAATCACCTAAGACCCCACCCCACCCCACCACATAAGAATTTCCCTCACATTTCACCCACTAAAACAAAATGCATAAGAACACCCTTCCTGTTATTCTATTATCTTCCAATACAAAATCTATTTATACATATCGAACTTGATAATCGCCTTAACCACAAAATCAGACACAAACAAAACATATCTGCTTCATGCATTATTATCAATTCCATTTTGGCTGGACCGTCCAACAACAGCCTTCAATCCTCTCATTGTTCATAAAACAACAAACGACCCCGTTCCCGCCAAAACAATCTAATTCGCACATTGCGCGCAAAATTAAGCCGCCATTTTGAAAACGGTTAGGGCCCGAACATACATACCACAACCACACCACAACGACGACATGTCGATGGGCGCTAATTTGTATGATAATTAATAGTTTATTCACACGGACCACATTTGGCCGTCAAAATCAACCGTGAGGGCGATACCAACCACATCAAGACTAAGTCACAGTAACGCAACCACCAACCAGACCGCGCACTAGCGGCCGGCCTATATCCTAAACACAACGATCTGTCTGTCTGCAAATTCTATACACTTACACAACGTAACCACATCACAATTACTAGTTACAACTCAACCACAGCGCAACTGCAAGTAGCTGCAGCGATACTATTCACACGTAACCACTGCTTACCCACGTTTTGTCGCTGCGATGTGGTGTGGTTGTGGTACGTGTGAACGGGTGCTTAGGCCACAATCCAAAAGGCTATTATAATGAAACAAAAGCATTGGCCTGTTATGGCCGGCGATTTGATCAATGTTTCGTGATGGCAGCCAGTCTGTCAGGAGATAACTGGGGTAATTTTTGTTGAGGTTAAGTTTGTATCTGAATAGGAAAGGAATCCTAATTATTGCCGGGGTCGCGGGAAAGTCCGAAAGGGATACCGCGGCCCCTGGCAACGTACAGGCAACTGAAGGAACACGGGTGGGTTTTAGTCAGTAAGAGCCTGATACGCCCTCCCGTTGTTATATAAATTCCCAGCCAAAAAAAAAAGGAGTCCTATCTATATAATATTATAAATGCGAAAGTAAGTTTGTTTCTTTGTTTATCACGCTTTCACGTTAAAACAGTTGAACGGATTTAGATTAAATTTGACATTATGGGTAGACCACGAGCTGAAAAAGGACATAGGATACCTTTTATCACGATATTCTCAAAGGATCGAGACTTATGCGGGTGAAACCGCGGGGCGCAGCTAGTCTAAACTAATATTAGGATAAAGAGAAAAGATTTGATTTTGTGTATGTTTATTTGTAATGAACAAACTAAAAAACTACTGGACCTATTTAAATAATTCTTTCAGCAGTAGAATGCTATATTATCACTGAGTAACATAGCATAACAAGCCGCTGGCGGAAGCTAGTAGGTAATATAAAGGGAATATCGTTGAAAATGCCAGTGGGTAGCTTCATCATCATCATTTCAAGCATTTCATCAGCCGAAAGACTTCCACTGCTGGACACAAGCCTTTCACACGTCGCCACATTGACCGATCCTGTGCTTCTTTTATCCAGTGGATTCCAGCGACCTTCTCCAGGTCAACGGTCTACCTTGTGGAAGGTCTGCCATCACTATGCCCTCAGGTACGCGGTCGCCACGTTTGGAATTTTAAAGAAGGAAAGAAAGAAAGAAAATAAATTTAGTTGACTCTGGTTAAGGCATACAGTATTCACACAAAAACAAAAAAAAAACTTGAAATAGTATTGTGTGCCTCACGGCAAAAACCGATTACCAGATTTTCCAAATATTTGGAGCTTTACTCATTATTTTCTTCTTGCACTAAACTTGCAATTACTTCCTGTTCCGTTGTGATGATTTCAAAACTTAGCACACCTGTCAATATTACAGTTTCAGAGGTTGAATATTTCTTTCTTTCTGGAATACTCGGAAGAATGACCAAAAAGGACATACACCATTCCTATGAGGTACTACAAATAAAGCCAACAATAATGATACTGACAGCTCTTGAACGCGGTTTAGATGTGCTGATCGTGGCTAGTGTCATTGGTGAAATTCGACCTTCGTATGAATGTAGACGCAGAAAGGAAAATGTAAGGATCGTAGCGTTCAGTTATACCTGCCTTTCTTTCCTCATAGAAAAGGTGCGTATGTTTGATAGGGAAACTCCAATTTAAGTCCAAGGAATAAAGAGTGTCTGAGCCAATTGAAACGACCAATTGGAACAGTGCACCTACGTTCGGACGCTTCTTAAGTGCGCAAGTAGGTTTATGTAAAATAAAATATTTTGAATTGAATTGAAGCGAAAACATTCTTGAACGGGATGTTTGGACACACGGGAAAAAAATAGTTAAGCACTCTTCAAACACTTTTTTGACACCGTAGGCAGTGTAGGTACATTGTACCTATTTTTAAGATTATAAATGTTTGTTGTTTGTAGTTGATAAATGATAAGTTTCTTCAAATTTTAATCAAGCCAAATTAAACTGCTTCTTAAACCGAATTTACTATCCAAACTCTGAACTCATCATCTGCCTAGCCATTTCCCAACTATGTTGGAGTTGGCTTCCAGTCTAACTGGATGCAGCTGAAGACCAGTATTTTACACGGAGCGGCTGCCTATCTGACATCCACAACCCAGTAACTGGGTAATACGATACCCTTTAGTAAGACTGGTTGTCAGACTTTCGGGCTTCTGACTACCCGTAACGTCGAAGATCTACAAATGACAGCCGGAACCAACGGGTTAACGTGCTTTCCGAGGCACGGAGGGATCTTGATAAATAATGGATGGTCACCCATCCATGGACTGACCTCGGCAAGCGTAGCTTAACCTTCGATCGACTCGTGTGGCTGTCATTATTCAGCCAATTTAAAGTAGGTACAGTTTCATAAATAGACTCGTTAGCTTTACGAATCGATCAGCACGTAACACACAAATCAAGCTCCTAACGAGTAAAGTCAGCAAAATGCAATTTGATTAATGACCTGTGACGTCACATTAATGGCGCCTTTGACTTTTCCTCATTCTTTGTGATGTAAACATTAATGGTGGAACGATATTGGATAGATGAAGCACACAGATTTTTTTAAATGCCGGGATCAATGGTTTAAGGTGCTTTCCGAGGCACAAAGGGGTCTCGATATTTAATGGATGATCAGCAATCCACGGCCCGACGTCGGCAACCATAGCTTAACCTTAATTCGACTCGGGCGGCTGTTATTATTTAGCCACGAACCAAAATCCGAACTGTTACACGAAAACTCAGGAACAGGAATTCGTATAGGTAGTCATACAATTTTCGTAGGAATTCAATAATATAGATAGCTATCAACCCGCCTCGGCTTCGCACGGGTAGCAGAGCATAATTTATGTCTACATTTTTTTTCTGCCTTTTGCGTCAAGCATGTGGGTTGGATTAAAATGTAACTAATGTTCATCCTACTTGGAGTATTTTACATCGTCATATTTTAGCCAATTTACACAACACCTTAGGCCCACTTGCACGTTAACAGCTAACTCGGAGGTAACAGCTAACTGAGGGTTAATCCGATAATTCTCTTTGGATTAACACTAAGTTAGCTGTTAACTCTGAGGTATTTACCTAACCTGTGAAAGCGCAAGTGGGCCTTGATGAATTATACATCTTGCCCATGAATAACTCCGTCCATTGGTGAAAACCGTTTGTAAATCTGTTCGGTAGTTTTTGAGTTTATCGCGTTCAGACAGACGGGGCGGGGGGGCGGTTGTTTTATAATAAACTAGCTTCTGCCGGCGATTTAGTCCGGGTGACATTTGTTGTTCCCCCGACGACCCATCGCGTTGCATCGCATTGCCTGCCTGCGCTATTACTTCATTTTCGCTTAGCGTTCTTTCTGACATTTTTCCTTTATGCTCGGCATCTAAGGATCCTAGCGTGATGTTAAAGCCTAAAAGCCTTCCATAAGAATTGGGCTATCAGATGCAAAAAATTTTTTTCAAATCCGACTGGTAGATAGTTCCAGAGATTAGCGGGTCCAAACAAACAAACTCTTCGGCTTTATTATTAATTTATAGATGTAGTGTTAATATTGTTAAAGACAAAAGCGAGGCATCAAAATTAAATACTATCAATAGTTGTTTTGAGAATTCGAGTGCAATGCCACTTCCTATTTCCGAGAAAAGCTACTCTATCAGTATTACCCTTGAAGACCGAATCAAATAAACTTGGTATTTGGTAGCAGAATACCCAGAAAATTACATCCAAACTTCACGTTTCTGGGAAATCTGTTATTCCTTTGAATTTGAATTGAAAACTAATATTATTTAGTGTGAATCTCACCAATGAAACATAACGCGATCAATACATATAAACCGCGTTCAAGAACTGTCAGTGTCAATATTCCACAGAAAGTAATGACACTGACAAACGTAGTTTATGAGCTGATCGTGTTCAGTTTCTTTGGTGAAATTCGCCCTTAGTATTTAAATATTTGATAATGTTTAAAAACAGGTCGTATAGTTTTTGAACCATACATAACATATTTTTTTTAATAACGAATAGCAAAGAGGGGGGCATTGAGGACCGTCGGTTAACAAGCAACCGGCGAATGTTCGTAGCTGGTAGGCTAGATAAAAAGTATGTGGAACACCAAGGTACAACTTCTAATAAGTAACTTGGAAACGGGTGGTAACCTATATACTATTACGATCCGTTGAATAAAGGAATCAGGCATTTTTTTTTAATGAGTTTTAGGAAGTTTATTTAATTTAACTTTCCAGATTAACCTATACGGGGTTAAAATAAAAATATAATATCCTAACGAAACTAAAACTATTAAAAAACTAAAATATGGCGTCTGAAAATTGCTCCGCATCACTGTCGACTGGTAATGTACCCAAGAGACTGGCCGCATCGTCACGTTGTGTGATAATGCTTTGTCTCTGGACAAGGTAAGTGTCAACCATCCGTCTGTTAATTTAGAATAAGAATTTTATTCAGTGTACATATTTTATACCAGCTGCGTCCCGCGGTTTCACCCCCATAAGTTTCAATCCCGTTGTAATATAGGGATAAATAGTATTCTATGTCCTAACCCAAATCATGGTCTACCCAAATGCAAAATTTCATCCAAATCCGTTAAGCCGTTTTAGCGTGAAAGTGTAACAAACAAACAAATAAACAAATTGACTTTTGCATTTTTTATCACGATATTCCCACTGGATCGAGACTTAAGCTTCGTGCAGACTAGCGCGACGCGACAGCCTTTATGCGGGTGAAACCCCGCAGTTTCACCCGCATAAGTCTCGATAAAACGCTATATTGAAATAAAAAATAAAATTATAAAAATGTTTATTGCAATTACATACTATGAAAAACACACATGAGTTGGAGATCACCTTTTAAGCAATAAGATGCTTGTGTTAGGTGAACTCCGCTCTTCCACTTATCATGATAAAAGATATGCAATTGAAAACAAAAACAATAAATCAAATAAAAATAATACCATCGCAAATCAGTTATTGTACAGCCTTTTCATACGACTTAATATAAAGAACAGTAAGTACCAGGGATGTTACGGAACTTCGGTTCCGATTCCGAAAGGTCGGAACTTCCGATTAATTGTACACCTACGATTCCGATAATTTTGAATCGGAGTTATACCGAAGTTCGAAACGCAGCGATGCACGTGACTAGAGCGCGTACAAACAAGTTTTAACTCGTCGCCAGGGTAGTTTGTTTATTTTATACACGCTCGTGCTCGAATTCTCCGTTTATGGTTTTGTTTGTGGATGTTATCGCTATTAATTTGACTGATGAAAGAGACTGATTAAACAGACTAATTAAAGAGACTAATTAAAGAGATTAATTAAAGAGACTAATTAAAGAGACCGAATTCGACTAATTCAGTCTCTTTAATTAGTCTCTTTAATATTGTATAATTTGTTTGTATAATTACAATATGAATGATGTAACCAATATTTTGTAACAATATTATGATTTAAAAGAGTGTCCATGGAGTTTCTTGCCCGTTCTTCTCCATAGGAACCTACGCTTTGGAATGGGCAACTAACTTCATATTTCTCCCCCCCCTCCTTGACAATTTAAAAGTACCTGTAAATGGTTTAATTGAAATAAATGCTTTGAGTTTGAGTTTGAATTATATTTCTATTGTTTCATTAAGCCTTCCCTTAAAACAAATCTTTCTTCTACTTTCGCTTCCAACTCCGGTTCCGGTTCGGATTAAATTTAAAACCTCCGATTCCGGTTTCAGTTCCGGTAAAACGACTTCCGTAACATCCCTGGTAAGTACCTAATTGTGATTTGGATACACATACAATTTAAGTTGCTGTGGCTAACTAATAACAGCCACACGGGTCGATCCATCAAGTAAAGCTACGCTTGCCAGGGTTGGTCCGTAGATGGGTGACCATCTTTACATACCAAGACTCCTCTCTACTCGGAAAGCACTTTGAGCCGTTGGTCCCGGCTGTCATTCGTGGATCTTTGACAGTCGTTATGGGTCATCGTAAGGCTGAAAGTCTGACAACCAGTCTTACGAAGGGGTATCGTATTACCCAGTTACTTTATTGTGGAGGTCAGATAGGCAGTCATTCCATGTAAAATACTGGTATTCAGCTGGATCCGATAAAACTGAAAGCCGACACCAACAGTTGGGAAAAGGCTAGGCAGATTGTTTGATTGTGAAAATCTAAACAATCCGTTATCCTGACTGTACGTTTGTACGGTCAGGATAACGGATTGCTTAAATCGTATACATATATGCGTCTGTTTGTTTGTCTTTCGGTCTGTTTGTTACCTTTTCACGCCTTAACGGCGTTCGATGAATTCGAACTCCGTTAAGGCGTGAAAATCCGGGTCATGGTCTAATTGTGTGTCAATAAACACAAGTAGACCATAACTCGGGTTAGGATACAGGGTATTTTTTATTATCTCGGTAGTAAGTACCAACGTTCCCATGGGATAGGTAATTTCCGACCTCCAACCTCCACGCGGCCGAATCCGGGTCGAATTGACAACCTCCTTTCAGAAGTCGGTTTAAAAACGGCAACTTATGGCTTCTTGGTATGACCGTAGACGGAACCCTAAATTCACCCAAGAAAAGGTCAAAGTTGTATAACGCAAGCCACGTGGCAGATTTATTATGATTTTCAGTGAACCTTCCCCGATAAACTATGACAAATGGCGATCGTTCGAATCCAGAGTCTTTTCAAATCCTTATAACTTTATTCTCGTACAAAAATGAAAAAGTCATCAAGATATTATAAGTTGTACCGTAAATTGAACTTTATGTGTGAGTGTTAAAGTTGTTTTCCAAAATCACATATTTGTTTACATACATGTTTCGAGACTAAATCGCGAACGCAGTATATGTGAGTTACTAGCCGGTACGGGAGTTATCGTGTAATGCATGGGGTTTTTATATCCTTTGGCTTTTAAGGTATTAGGGAAGTTAAGTGATTGATGTAACATGTTCAGAGCATTTGGTGATTAATGGGAAACGGGCGTGATGTTATGTAATTTTATGTGATGTTAGGTGACATTGATAAAAAAAAAAAAAAAAACCGGAGCCGCACTGGCGTCGGACCGCGACTGCGGACCGGTGGCGGTGCGGCGCATGGGCGATATTCATTCGTATACACAAACATGCGGTGCAGCACCGCGCCGCGCTGGTGCGGTTCCGGCGTCCTGTACAGGAAGCCTAGGCAAGCGTTCTACAGTTTTCTAGTAAATAGCTCATCGCTAGTTCACGCAATTATAAAGCTCTGATTATACCGAGGCAGCGCCCGCGCGGGACGCGGGAGACGACTGCACGCGTCTTTTGTTTCAATAATTAGGAAGTCACGTGACTATTGGCGCTTCGTCCCACAACCCCGCGTAGGATTCACCTCAGGTTGACTAGAACTTAATGGTTTGTTTTATTTATTTCGAAGCAAGTTCCGAAATCAGTTCTATATCAAACAATTCGACATGGTATTAAGTCTGCTTTGTGTTTCTGATGGTACATTTTAGGAAGTATTATATCATAAATCAATTACAATATTGTTCTATCTCAAGGCTGCCCAACCAATTTTGAAGGTGGGCCATAATTTTGATTCCGTATCAGCTGGCGGGCCACCTAGTAAATAAAACTTCCCTACAGTTATGGTAACTATTTAAATTAAACAAAATATTAAGTTAAAAAAATAAAATGTGATACCTTTGAAGAGATTTTTATGCTAACAACTTATCAATATTTGGAGGAACTCGTGGACAAGTAATAACAGCCGCACTATTCGATCCATCAGGTTAAGCTACGCTTGCCAGGGTGGGTTTGTGGATGGGTGGACCATCTTAACTTACCGAGACTCCTCCGTGCCTCGGAAAGCACGCTAAACCGTTGGTCCCGGCTGACATTCGTGGATCTTAACAGTCGTTACGGGTCGTCAGAAGCCCGAAAGTCTGACAACCAGTCTTACCAAGGGGTATCGTATTACCCAGTTACTGGGTTGTGGAGGTCAGATAGGCAGTCGCTCCATGTAAAATACTGGTATTCAGCTGGATCCGATTAGACTGAAAGCCGACACCAACAGTTGGGAAAAGGCTAGGCAGATTAGATTTTTAACTTATCAATATTTGGCGACAAATCTGAGGTCCATAATAAAATCAAGTCTGAAAATATGTCTAATTGATGGTCAATTGAGAATGGGTTCATATTATCATTTGACGCAAAATATTTTTAGACCAGTACCCTCATTACGTAATACACGATCAATCGGAATTCGAAGTTCGAAAAAAAGATCTTCGACGTAAATAACGCGAATGTTGTTGAACTGTCAAAATGAAACAAATTTGTCGTAATCGTTTACGAAAATGTGTTGCGTACCTAATTAGATAGCTGGTCTGAAGTCCTGAAATCTGTTCTCAAAACACTATCACCAGCTGATAGCTTTTGGCGGGCCAATTCAAATGCGTTGGCGTGTCAATGGGTGGCCCGCGGGCCTGGGTTTGGGCAGCCTTGTCCTACCTACCTAATGAAAAATCCTAGCGTAAGTTCCGTACTTGTCACGCTTCACAAAATCTTACTAAACCGTGTTGTGTATTAATAAAAAAAAAATCAGTACAACCAACATTTTTCATAACTTTTAATTACTGCCTTTTTCGGCTCCTAGCGAAATTAACATTCTTTCTCCGTGCCCGGATATTATGATATTTTGCAAGAATATAAATTATCCGTTGTCCTGTTTTGTGAGTTTAAAATGTATAAAGGGTTGTGATGGACCCTTTCAGTGTCAGCTTATTTGAATTTTTTGACAATCCGTTTGGTCTGGTGAATTCAAAATGAAACGACACAATTATTAGCTCGTTTTATCCCACTCACCAGTCACAGACAGTCGGGCTGGTCCACAGATTTTGAAATCAAGAGTCTATTTGGATGGAACACATCGCAGAACCAGAACGAAGATACAATCTTCGTGAGTGCAAGCTTGTAATATATAATCCTATAGCGCAAATTGATGGCGATCCAATAACAGTTGAAGAAGCATTGGCAAGGCCTGATCCTAATTTATGGCATAAAGCTATGGACGATGAACTAAAATCATTGAACGAGAATCAGACGTAGTCACTGGAAGACTTACCACGTGATAAAAAGCCAATACATTGCTAATGGGTCTTCAAAACTAAGCGGGAAAGTGACGGTATAGTGTCGAAATATTCTCTCAATTCTCGTCCAATACCCGTACGAAAAGGTTCCTATCTCAGCATGATACTGCGACATTAAAATTAAGTGACGCAGTTAATTGACTCAGGCGTGACCTTGCGGAAATCCATAATAAAATACAATAGACATAGATATATTTAGTAACCTATTCCGCTTAACTATTCCTAAAGAGCCATAAAAAACCGTGTAAGAAATCGACACGTGTTTCACCTCTCAACGAGGTGTCCTTAGGATGACGATTGACTTGTCGCAAACACGAATACAGCGTATTGCCACACCGAGCGTGAACGTGTTCAAATGCATAGTTTCATATGGAACTGTCCTCGCTCCCCACGCCGCCGCCTTTGAGAACAGTTTCATAGAAAACTATGCAATTGAACGCATCGCTCTCGCGCCGTTGTCGCCGCTAGCCCGCTGCCCGCTGCCACCGAGAATACGGCCTAAGAGCGTCGGTCTAAAAGCATTTTATAAAATAAAAAGCTTTCTTTCAATTTCATATTTTTCAGTGTAGACTTGATCTAGATCAAAAAAATATCAAAATACAGATCCAAAGAAACAAAATATTTACTATCTCAAGCATTTCAATCTTAGTCCGTACTTAGTCTTGAAAACATTGTAGGTACCACCGTCCGTAGGGAGATATCGAAGATTTTATTGTATACAGTGAAATTCTTCTTCAAGATAAGATAAATCTATGTAACAAAGTATTGTTAAAATTTCGATGAAACTCCCAAAAGATTTAAATAACATTGTGAATCTGTGCAAAGAAACTTGGTGAATGTATCAACATCATTATTTATATTTAGCCCAGAAAATATTCTCTTTGTGCCCGGTTGATTGCAATAGGTTCGCTACCTATTATAATTATTATTACCAGCCTATTTTTATCCCAATAGGCCTCTTCTCATACAGAGATGGCACGAGCATTGGTCACAACTGCGCTGGCTCAACACTGGTTGGCGATTCCAGACTTACCTACTTCCTAACTAATATTTAAAATACGAAAGTGAGTTTGGTTGTTTATGTGTTTGTAACGCTTTTACGCTAAAACGGCTGAACGCACTTTTTATCCTGATATTCCGCGTGGCGCAGCTAGTTAATTATCAAAAAATCAAAATATTTTATTTCACATAAAGGTTTATGTGAAATAAAATATTTTGATTTTTCTTCTGACGTTTCATAGGTGCCCATGTAGGTACAAGGGCACTTATGAAACGTTAGAAGCTAGGTGCACGGTTCCAATTTGTCGTTTCCTATGGAGAAGAGCCGGCAAGAAAATCCAATGTTACTCTTGTAACTACAGTTGTAATCTGTAATATTGGACAAGGAAAATAAATAATTGATAATGTAAATGATTGAATATAAAAAATGATGATATTTAATGTATTTAAAGAGTAATATTTAACAATCATTAATTCAATAATAATAATCGTGTACCTAAGATATTTGGACGCCATGAGATATGGCAGGCATGTCGTGAGTAGGGATTGCAATTGCTGGATCCAGCATACAGCAATCCAGCTGGATCCAGCGCCTTTTTAAACACGCTGGATCCAGCATACAGTGCTGAATCCAGTGATGCGGATCCGCAAACGTATCAATTTTTATTGTTTAGTTTTGAGTTGCCACCATTTTCAAACGTTGCCGTTCTGTCACTATAGCACGTGCCACATGTGCGAATGAATGGCAACGCCGCCCGCCCCCTTTCCCCCTTACCACCTGTACCGCTTATGTTTGTTTATTTTATAAATCAAAGACAGTTATTTAACTGCTCTCGTCTCGATAGAAAGTGTTTTTGTGTCACTAAAGTCATCATCATCATATCAGCCGAAAGACGTCCACTGCTGGACATAGGAATCCCCCAAGTGCCGCCACAATGACCGGTCCTGTGCGTCTCGCATCCATCGGCTACCCGCGACCCTCACCAGGTCATCGGTCCACCTTGTGGGAGGACTTCCAACGCTACGTCTTCCGGTACGCGGTCGCCACTCCAGAACTTTTCGGCCCCATCGACCATCTGTTCTGTGCGCAATGTGTCCTGCCCACTGCCACTTCAGTTTGGCGATCCTTCGGGCTATGTCGGTAACTTTGGTTCTCTTGCGGATTTCATCATTCCTGATTCGGTCACGCAAGGAAACTCCGAGCATTGCCCTCTCCATTGCCCTTTGGGTGACTTTAAGCCTTCTGATGAGGCCCATTGTAAGCGACCACGTTTCTGTTCCATATGTCATCACTGGCAACACGCACTGGTCATAGACTTTCGTCTTGAGACACTGTGGTATGTGGGACGAGAAGATACCACTCAACTTCCCGAACGCCGCCCAGTCGAGTCGGATTCGATGATTGACCTCTTTCTCGAAGTTAGCCCTACCTAACTGGACCGTTTGTCCCAGGTAGACGTACTCGTCTACAACTTCGAGCGTGGATTCTCCAATCTTGATAGGAGTGGGTGCTACATGGGTATTTACCATGATCTTGGTTTTGTCCATGTTCATTTTTAGATCCACTCTTTCGGAGGCTCCACTGAGATCATCGAGCATTATGCTGAGGTCCTCCATAGTCTCAGCCATGACGACTATATCGTCGGCAAATCGAAGGTGAGTGATGTACTTGCCATTATCATTAATGCCCAGCCTCCTCCAGTCCAAAACCTTGAAGACATCCTCCATTGCGGCCGTGAAGAGTTTCGGAGAAATGACGTCTCCCTGTCTCACACCTCGCTGCAGGAGGATAGGTTTCGAGGTCTGGTCCTGAAGTCGAACTGACATGGTGACGTTTTCGTACAGACACTTCAACACCTCGATGTAACGATAGTCGATCTGGCACCGTTGGAGAGACTGCAGCACAACCCAAGTCTCGATCGAATCGAAGGCTTTTTCGTAGTCCACAAACGCTAAGCAGAGGGGCAGATTATACTCCTCTGTCTTCTGTATAACCTGTCGCAGCGTATGCATGTGGTCCACGGTGCTGAAGCCTTTTCGGAATCCAGCTTGTTCGGGAGGTTGGAAGTCGTCAAACCTACGTGCGAGACGGTTCGTGATGACTGCCTAATTATCAATGATCGGAGTAGGTAGATTGATTTTTGGTACTTGTATCATAAATGCACACAGAAAGAATAACATGGATAAGCCATTTTTCCGGAAAGCAATTCCGGTATTTCCGGATTCAATTAAATATTGTTAATGTTGGTAGTGATATTATGTTCACAACACAGTAACAAACAAAGAAGCACACTCTACGAACCGAAGTAAACGAGTGAGCTACCTGGCATGTCGTCGGCGGGCGTACGCATTGTTTTGATAACCGGTTAGAGCACCACCCATGATCCTTTGTTCTGATTGGTCGTTGGGTTGTGTCAAATCGTGACAGTGTGACGTTAAAAAAAAATATGAAGAATATAATATTGCTCATTTTAATACAATTCCTACCTAAGTTCCGGTTTTTTTTAAAAATAATCAACCAATTCCGGAGGAATGTCCATATTAATATATACGTTTCGGATCAACGACCCCAATTCAATCTACCTACTCCGATCACTGCTAATTATTAACGAATAATGAGAGGAGAGAAGACTATTTCGGAGCTTCTTTTGATACAAAAAAAATATTCTCCTCCTCCTCCTCCGGTCCTTTTTTGTAGTTAATTTTAAAAGAATTTGTAAGACGGATTGCTACTGCCTATCATTAAACATAAACGTAATAAGATATTGCTTTACTTAGAAACATTATCTGAAATGTTATATGAGGTTATTTGTTTGTTATTTAATTTTAAGTTGATTATTTTGATCTCAAATGATTAAGAAAGCAAAGCAAATTGATATCAGATATCACCAAATGAGTGAAAGATTTCATAGATTATCGTAAGAAGTACAAATTAATAAAAAAAGTCTTAAAAATGTCGTCTTTTTATTTTCGTTCCACATTTTGCTGGATCCGCGCTGGACCCAGCTGGATTCAGGTCAATCCAGCAAGAATCCAGCTGGATGGAAAACGCCGCTGGATTGCAATCCCTAGTCGTGAGCCGCTCTTATTTAAGATCTTGCATGCATGTATTATTTTAATTCTGTATGTATGAGCAAATAAAATTTCTTATTCTTATTCTCTTTTAAAAATAATTGTCTTTTACAATGTCTTCAAATAACAGTGGTAACAGGTATGAGAGGACAGTGTAGGCCTGTCAACAAGTAAGTACCGGGTACTTAACAAAATAGAAAACGGTCAAGAAATCTAAAGTCCACTAAGCCCACAACTTTCTCACATTCACAAAATAGAAAAGAATCTATACAGGATGGCAGCTACATTAACTCGAAAACTGTTGCCATGGATTCTTTACATGATTCTAAACCCCCAGCGTTGAAATTTTTCGTCGGCTATTAAAAAAAAACTGCTATTTCATAGAAAAGTACAATACCTACGCGGTAAAAATTTATGGAACAGCCAGCAACTGGGTTCAGAATCATGTACTAAAATCCATGGTAACAGTTTTCACGTCCATGTCCCTGCCACCCTGTATAAAAGATAAATAAAAATAAAAACCTATTTAAACCAAATGACTTGATTGCCATTACAAATGTAAGAAATCTGAATAATTATCATGTCCAGAAAAGTCTGCACCAATAAGGAGTTGAAATTAAATTGTAAGTATTATTATAATGTCAAATAATATGATCATCAATATGTCAAGGAAGAATGTAAAAAATAATAAAAAAACATAGTATTTTTGGAGCAGTTGATAGACTTACATAATTTATTATGCCTTAATGAGGTACCAGGGAAGCCACATGTGCGAAAGGAAGTATTTCCAAAGTTATGTCTTCAACGTAGTCTTTAATTTTATAATATGCTTTTTTGATAAGTTTATTATAGGTTCAAGCTTCCTCACGATGTTTTACTTCACCAATGTCAGTGATTTCTAAGAGAGACTTAGAATGTAGGTATAATAATAAAAACATGTTTTGTATGCTTAAACTTAGGATACTTTAGGCAAAATAATACGGAGGCGACTTGTTTGAGTAATCGTTTATGTGATTCGGAGTAAATAACAAAGTTAATGCCTAATTTCTATAAGTTACTGATCGTTAGTAGTTTTCTTACGATCCGTTTATCTGTGACTCTGTTACTAATAAGAAAACATCGTCTCTAACTTGTAATTTCGTAGATTCCACCGTTCGTTTCCTTACCTCTACACCTTCTGAGCATAATTATTAGATAACTTTCTATAGACCGGGTATTCCTGTGGTTTAGGCTTACTTTGTCAGATAGTCCGTTAGGGTTATATCCGTCTGGATTAACAAAATATTATGATTATGCTTGAAGACTCCTACCGAAAGGACTGGGCTGCACAGCAGACGGACGCTGTGTATGTAAAGAGAAAAAGGAGGTATTTGCCCAGTAGTAGAATCAATTGGTAATAGAGCCTATGTTACTTACTTGTTAGAGATAGACAGATAAGGCGTGTTTAAACGCCTACCAGAAAAGTACCTATTTTACTACCAAACAATTCGAAATACCTGCCACAATGGATAAATGCTCACCAAATTGTGTTTCATAAAGTATTGTAGAAACTAACCTATTTTCCTTTTAATTCTATGCCATAAAGATTTATAAACGCCTTTAAAGTTAATTTCAGACCATCGGTAAATAGATGTTACCAATATTTTATTTCAAGACCTTCAATTTAGTCAGTTTTACTGAGGCAAAAAAGCTAACAGTTGATCGTAATTTTTTTTTAAATATCAAATATAATATTGCGTATCCCAGACACATGTTACTTATTAATTGTTTTATGAATTTGATTAAAATATGATAACATAGCCAAATAAATATTTCACTCTTAATATAACTGTAATAAAAAGAAAATAAATCACAGGTAGCAAAATAAAATATCAAAAGTAACATGAAGTAACGTTTAATTATATGTAATAGGTACTTATAAGCAGTGATCGGAGTAGGTGGATTGAATTGGGGTCATTGATCCGAAACATATATATTAATATGGACATTCCTCCGGAATTGGTTGATTAATAAAAAAAAACGGAACTTAGGTAGGAATTGTATTAAAATGAGCAATATTATATTCTTCATAATTTTTTTAACGGCACACAGTCACGATTTGACACAACCCAACGACCAATCAGAACAAAGGATCATGGGTGGTGCACAAACCGGTTATCAAAACAATGCGTACGCCTGCCGGCGACATGCCAGGTAGCTCACTCGTTTACTTCGGTTCGTAGAGTGTGCTTCTTTGTTTGTTACCGTGTTGTGAAAATAATATCACTACCAACATTAACAATATTTAATTGAATCCGGAAATACCGGAATTGCTTTCCGGAAAAATGGCTTATCCATGTTATTCTTTCTGTGTGCATTTATGATACAAGTACGAAAAATCAATCTACCTACTCCGATCACTGCTTATAAGATTAATTTGTACTGAAGATTTATCAATGGCACTTTAAGGAACACAATTATAGTTATAATCAGTAACACAGAAACTTTATAAAAAACTAACTTAAAAAAAAAAAAATTAACAAACAGAGCTTCTTTAGATTTAGCTGGCCGTCCTCTCTTTCTCTTCTCACCAATAAGAACATTCCCGGCTTCAGGAGGTGGTTCCACGTACTTCAGCCTTATTGCTAAACCCAGCAAATGTTTGCAGATACACTGCTGTGCCGGCGGCTGTGCGGGTTGCGGGGGGAATAAATAAAAGGAAACGACTGTAATTTTACAAAGAAACCCAATATATATACAAAAAGCAGATTAGAACCGCCAGAAGGACAGCATGGCGTAAGTTCTGCGAATCCATCGAGACAAACAATGAAGCCGCAAGGGTAAGGAAGATCCTGTCAACCGATCAGGACCGAACCCTCGGCGCGCTTAAAAAACCCGACGACTCATACACACTGACTGACCGTGAAACCAGTAAGGTCCTTCTCGAAACCCACTTCCCAGACTGTGCAGTCCTGGAGGACAGGACGTGGGAGGCTGAGCCAGAATGGACCCCAACGGATCAAGACTGGTCACGAGCCCGCAACATTATAACAGATGACCGAGTAAAGTGGGCTATTAACACCTTTCAGCCATACAAGTCGGCAGGTCTGGATGGCATCTTCCCAGCCCTGTTGCAGTGGGGGGCGGACTATCTCACACCATGGCTGGTGGAGATATTTCGAGCCTGCATAGCACTCAGGCTCGTACCTGTCGCATGGCGCGAGGTGACGGTCATTTTTATACCCAAACCTGGCAAAACCGACTACACGCAACCCAAGGCTTATAGGCCCATAAGCCTCACATCCTTCCTACTGAAAACCCTTGAGAGACTCTGTGACAGGCATATCCGAGACGGACCTCTCCGGGTAAAACCACTACACAAACAACAGCATGCGTACTCCACAGGCAAATCAACGGAATCAGCGCTCCACAGCGTGGTTTCCAAAATTGAATGTGCAGTGGATCAACAACAAGTGCTCGGCACTGGCAGCCTTCATTGACATCGAGGGCGCCTTTGACAAAACCACGTTCAACAGCATAAACACGGCCCTCGACAGACACGGCATAGACTCGACACTGAGTGGCTGGATCACCAACATGCTCAAACTAAGGGCTGTACAAGTCACAGTAAATGACACTACGAGAGCCATCGTTGCGAAGGGATGCCCGCAAGGGGGAGTCCTCTCGCCTCTCCTATGGAACCTGGTAGTAGACAGCCTCATCAAAACACTCAACGACAATGGTTATTTCACCGTAGGCTACGCTGACGACATAACCATAATAATTAACGGCACCCACGAAAACACTCTATGCAACCTCATGCGTCATGCCCTGAAAATAGTAGAGGAGTGGTGCAACAACCACCAACTCTCAGTAAACCCTACAAAAACCGAACTGGTTCTCTTTACGAAGAAGAAGAAACTGACAACACTACAACTGCCACGATTCTTCGGAACAACCCTAAGCCTCTCAGCTGAAACCAAATACCTGGGCATCTATCTGGACAAACAACTTAACTGGGCAAAACACACGAACTATATCACCACAAAAGCCAGCATATCCCTGTGGCAGTGCAAACGACTGCTTGGTCGGAATTGGGGAATCAGCCCCAAGGTCACCCACTGGCTATACACCACAGTCATCCGACCGATTATCACATACGGCTCACTAGTCTGGTGGCCCAGGACAGACCGGTGCACAGCCCAAAAAGATCTCGAAAAACTACAGCGGTTTGCTTGCGTCGCAATCACTGGTAGTATGAGAACTGCACCCACCGCCGCCCTACAGGCAATGCTGGGACTGCCACCTCTGCACCTCATCGTGCGGGAGGAGGCGGCCCTGGCCACCTTTAGGCTCCATTTAACAGGAACCCTATGCAACGACTCCAGAGTTAAGCACATACGCATTAAGGAGGATGCGATCAAACGTGAGCCAATGATGGCATCACCCTGCGACAAAGCCCCGAAAACACACCACTTTCAAAGGCACTACAATATAACACTTACAGAAGAACAATGTGACTACTCAGGCCCAAAAGAAATGAGAGTTTACACCGACGGATCAAAGACCGATTCAGGTACCGGAGTCGGAGTTTTCTCACATGACCTCAACATAAATATATCCAGACCGCTGGGAATGTTCAACATCGTCTATCAGGCGGAGTGTGTGGGCATCATACAAGCGGTCCACGCCCTAGAAGCCAGGAGGGTTACGGACAGCCACATACGCATACTCTCCGACAGCGCCTCAGTTCTCCAATCCTTACGGAAGAAATATACTACCTCGAAGCTAATACTAGAATGTCACGATGCACTAGAACAAATAACGGTATCTAGCCGCAACACGGTGACACTGCAATGGATAAAAGGACACAGCGGATCGCTAGGTAACGACGCGGCTGACGAACTTGCTAGACGTGGATCCAGCACGGCAGCCTGCGGACCCGAGCCTATCGTACCCATACCCTTCAACCAAATACGCAGGTGGCTGCAGAAGTTCACCCACACACAAGCGGAACGTTGGTGGACCTCGACACCAGGTTGCAGACAGTCAAAGGAGGCTATGCCATCTTTGGACAGCAGGCTGACCAGGCGTTTGCTACGCCTGGACAGGAACGGTCTGCGCCTGGTGACGGGGACCATCACGGGACACTGTTCGCTAAACAAGCACTTCCACACAATAGGCATAACGGACAGTCCTCTGTGCAGGGCGTGCATGGAGGCTGAGGAGACCGTTGCGCACGTACTCTTCGAATGTACGGGCGTCACCCAGATTAGAACAGAAACCCTCGGGTCACCCAGATCATACACAGACGTTCTAAACAGACCAGGAGACCTAATCAGCTTCTGGAGGGAGGTGGGCTGGTTGGAATAACCACCAAACGGCCGCTATGGCCCACGCACAATGGTCCACCTGACGGACTAAGTGCGGAAACCAAACCCCCTAACATAGAACATAGAACGACTGTAATTTTAGTTCGACAATAATATATATCCAATAATATATACACACATCAACACGGTCTAGGGATATTTCATACTCAATTAAATAACTCGAAAAGTACTGGCCGCATTGTAATCTTTCATACACCGATTTGTTTGTAATTTATCTCAGACTAATTCCAAATTCAAATTTTTGAAAATTCTTTTGTTTCGGTGGCATAAAAATGTCTTGATGTGTAGAAGAGGGAATTTTCATTTGTGCGAAATTTAGAAAACAATACGAATTACGTTTAGTTACAGTTTTTTTTCATTTTTAAACGAAAGATAAAGTTAAAATTGAGGTATTGTAGCCATGCAACGCCAACATTTGACGAGGGCGGAGATGTTACGAGCTGTGGGAATGCTGGAAGCTGGGTCTGTTCAGCGTAATGTTGCTGAGGCCATAGGGACCCACCAAAATGTAATTTCAAGATTGTGGACACGCTATCGTGCCACAGGTGAAGTAGCGGAGAGGCACCGGGGGCCAAGTCGCATCACTACCCCCAGACAAGATCGATTTTTGCAAATTACTGCGCGAGCTCAACCAAATGCAACGGCGGCGACTCAATTGGTCCAAAGGCTGCGAGTGGAACACCAAGAGCTTGTGAGTGACCAAACTGTAAGAAGGCGACTGCATGAAAGCAATCTACGCTCTCGTAGACCACTCCGGGTCCCACCTTTACTTTACTTTTTTTTTTTATTAGAATGGGTTCGGAACCACGTGGACTGGGGCCGTGAGCAATGGTCCAATGTGCTGTTCACGGATGAATCCAGGTTCGGCTTCCATCCAGATTCACGAAGGACGCGTGTTTGGCGAGTTCCTGGACGATGGAGCCGTCTTCAGAACCCTCAGGAAGTTCACCCATACCAAGGAGGAACAATGATGGTTTGGGCAGGAATTCGTCTTGGAGGACGGACGGATCTCGTTTGGGTGCGGGGCAATATGACGGCAGAACGATACGTCCAACAAGTGCTGGGGCCCGTAATCTTGCCCCACAGAACACAAATGGGGCAAGATTTCCTGCTCATGCACGACAATGCCCGGGTACACACGGCGAGAACGGTAGCAGCTTGGTTACATACACACAATGTTAGGGCCTTAGACTGGCCTGCTCAATCGCCAGATCTAAATCCCATTGAGCATGCGTGGGATATGCTGCAAAGAAGAGCTCTGAAGGAAGTTCCTGAAAATCTGGCTAGAGAAGATCAACTTTTTGCGCACCTCAGAAAGACATGGGACAATATTCCGCAGCAAGACATTGACAACCTTGTTCTGAGCATGCCGAATCGTTGCCGATGTGTTATGAACATCATGGGCGCTTTCTCAGACTACTAACTTCAAGTTTATAAACACAAATTAAATGATTTTTCTATTTTTTTCAGTTTTTACTCATAAATTAAAAGTTAATTCATATACGGTTTCCGTCTATGCTTCATTTTTTTTCCATAAAATCCTGAAATTTTAATCGAAGTACCTTAACCATTAATAAAAAATGGTAGAATATTAAATAACGTATCTTTTAAATATATACATGTCATATAAATAATTAACACATTGATAGTAATTCGCTTTTTTAAAAATATCCCTAGACCGTGTTGATGTGTGTATAATCTATATCCTATTTACAGAATAAACAATTTCATTTCAATATATTTTGGATTCAGGTTGGATAATTTGATTACACTAAAGCTATTTAGAACTGTCATTTTGGGTATTAATGTTACTATTTCAGGGAAACAAAATTTGGTGAGCATTTATCCATTTTGGTAGGCAAAAAGAATATAAATACAACACGTACAATTATTCTGATGACTGTATAATTATTTTGGAACTTAAAACGTTTTTCTTTAGGCACCTCGGTATCGAGTGGGTTTATTTTATTTGAAGTTAACATATTTTACTTGGTACTTAATCTTAGGGTCTAAAAATTATTTTCAGCATTTAAATTGTAGCCGACAGATAATCTAAAGTGAGAATAGGCAGGTCATAATTCATTGTCAATAGGATGATGACTAAAAATGGTTGTTTTGTAGATTATTAAAAAAATATTGGACATGTATTTTTTTGTACACGTATTACGACGATACATTGAGTTAAAATGTGCCATGACGTCACGAGTACCCCCCACTCCACAACTTTAATGCGTTTTATCCAAGTAATTTTTTTATTTATATGATAAAGTAAAAAATACGTGTCTAACATTTTTTTATTATCTGACTGACGGACTAAATATAATTTCCTTTGTTTTACCCAGGTATCATCCCTATTGCATCAGACTAGATGGGTCAGGAGAAATTCTCCAATGAAACTTTGCGCAAGCACACACGCACATCTAAACTGAGTTGAAGTCTGGCTGGTTCAAGGCTGTCAGTGTCAATATTTTCGCAACAATAATATCACTGACAACTCTTGAACGTGGGTTTAGATGACATGTGCCGATCGTGTTCAGTTTTATTGGTAAAATTCGCCCTAAGACTTGTAGTAAACCTTTGGCACAGAATAAATGTGGACAGTATGGAAACTAGGCCTATTTGTTGAAATAATTACTTGCACTCCATTTTTTTTAAATATCGCGGCGACCACTCGTCTCAACACGGCACCCGCAACTGATAGCACCGCGACAACCGCTTGGGGTCTCGTCGTCAATGAGCGCGTCTGTGTGGCTGTGCTGTTTCTAACGTTTACTGCGTAGTTTCTATTCTGTATATATATATGCCTGATCTCTCTCCGGTCGTGTCGGATTGCCGTCCCTTCGGACTATGAGAGTGAGGGAAGAGAGAGTGCACCTGTGTCTGCGCACGCACTTGTGCACTATAATATCTCCCGCGCCGAAGGCACTAGTCTCCGTTGAGATTGGCCGCCGTGGCCGAAATACGGTCTGGAGGACTATAGGTATATATAACTGAGCGTTTGGCCAGAAGTGGATCAGTTTAAAAAAATCTGTGTGCTTCATCTATCCAACATCGTCCCACCATTAATGTTCGCACCATCACAAAGAACGAGGAAAAGTCAAAGGCGCCATTAATGTGACGTCACAGGTCATTAATCAAATTGCATTTTGCTGATTGTACTCGTTAGGAGCTTGATTTGTGTGTTACGTGCTGATCGATTCGTAAAGCTAACGAGTCTATTTACGAAACTGTACCTACTTTAAATCTATCGTGGCTAAATAATGACAGCCACACGAGTCGATCGAAGGTTAAGCTACGCTTGCCGAGGTCAGTCCGTGGATGGGTGACCATTCATTACTTATCGAGATCTATGTGGCTGTCATTTATAGATCTTTGACAGTCGTTACGGGTAGTTAGAAGCCCGAAAGTCTGATATCCAGTATTGCCATGGGGTATGATTACCCAGTAACTGGGTTGTGGAGGTCAGATAGGCAGTTGCCCCAGGTAAAATACTGTTATTCAGCTGCATCCGGTTAGACTGGAGTCGGCTTCCAGTCGCAAGTCTCAAGATAGTTGGGAAAAGGCTAGGCAGAATGATGACTTTAGATTGATAAAATTCTGTATTATGTAAATAATAATTTATTTTTATTTCTAGATTGTTTTACAAATTAAACCTAGGCTAGTAATCTATTTTTGTATTTAGTTAGGCCTTGACATAGATTCACACGTAGATTGGAAATCGCACATTCAAAAAGTAAGAACAAAATTGTCTAAGTTTTCATACGCCCTCCGTGAAATCAAGAAAACAACAGACCTAAAAACAGCTATAGTAACGTATTACGCATACGCATTTGCGTGGCTCAAATATGGAGTCATTTTATGGGGAAATAGTACCGACGCACCTACACTGTTCACTCTGCAGAAAAAAATGATCAGAATATTAATGAATATGACGGCACTTGACGGCACGGTTGGCGCAGTGGTTAAGCGATTGACTGCTGCGCTGCGTGTCGCGGGTTCGATTCTCGCACGGAACAAATATTTGTATGACCTACAATTAGTTGTTCCGGGTCTGGCTGTTTGTGTATGTGAGTTTAAATGTTTGTAAACGCACCCACGACACAGGAGAAATTCCTAGTGTGGGGCAACGTTTTTTTTTAAAAAAAAAAAAAAAAAAAAAAAAAAAATATCAAGGAAACATACTCATGTAAACCCCATTTTAGAGACCTCAAAATATTAACCCTGCCCTCCCTCTACATACTCGAAATTTGTAAATTTGTACGAAATTATCCCCAATTCTATTCCAAAAGAGGAAATATTCAAAATAAAATTACACTCAGACATGAAAACAGACTAAACATACCCACTTCACGATTAAAAATGCACTCTTCTGGTACATATGTTATGTCCATTAAAATATATAACAAGCTTCCGGAAAACATAAAAAATATTGATAAAAATAATATATTTACTAATAAATTGAAACAATTTCTAATAACTAAAAGCTATTACACTATTGACGAGTACTTAAACGATAAATTTCAACAACAATAAAACCATTTTGACATAAAAATTTAGGAACATTTCATTTTACATTTTAAATTATTTAATTTTTAATCAATTACTTATTTTTAAATTGCAAAAATACTATTAAAATGATTAGGTACACTATTGTATTGTATGTATTATATTTTAGCCTATACCTATGTATTATATTTGTAATTTTAATTTAATACTTATTTTAATAATGCAATAACATTAAACCAACGACTCATATAAATAGCACAAAAAACTATTTTAGGTACTATTTCATTTATTATTTTTCTAAACAAGTAAGCGCCTCATCCTCTCTCCTAATGAAATGTTTGTAAATAATATTAAAAATTCACTTTGCTGTGCCCGACAGGGTCCATAATTGATTCTATGTTTAACATACCAACTGTTTTTATGTACACATTATGGCATGCAATAAAGTATTGAGTATTGAGTATAGTTTTAATATTTATCAAAGCTGAAAATCTCAATTTCAAGGTCCACTCAATATTCACGACCCATAGTTTGGGAACCACTGAACTATACTATTGCATTGAATCTAAAAAGTTTTTTTTAATTATTGGAAAAATCTGCAAATAGTCAAAACGCTGCTGTTTTCTACAGGTTTATCTTTGAAGACTGTCTCATTGGTCCAGTGGTCGCTAGCGCTATTGCTAAGTTCGAGGTCCTGGGTTTGATGCCCAGGTCGGGCAAAGTGTTCTTGGAGTTTTCCATCAGGAATTTCTCAGTAGTAGCCCGGAGTCTGGATTTGTGCCCGGTTGATGGCAATAAGCTCGCCCCCTATTACATGGGACTTAAGAGGGAACAGGGCTTGCGATTCTCCATACAAATGTATTCCCATTTTTTTCTTTCTGAATAATGCCTCTAGAGCAACCATTTTTTTTTCATAAAATCAAGGTCTGCTGTAGATACGACCCTGTTATTTCCTTTTTTTCAGCAACTTATTGGTAAAGAAAATATGTTCCACCAAAAATTACAAAAGTGCCCCATATTTACCGCTGTGATTAGAGGACTGCCACAGAAATTCCAAAACTATTTAACATAAAAGAAAACGATAGGAACTGTTTCTTAAAAAAAATATGTAAAAAATTTTTGAATCAGCTCAGATTTCGAGGAGGAAAAAGGGGAATACGAAACGTAAATCTCGTCAATTTTTTTGTGATATAATCGGTCTGAGCTGCAGCTGTCCCTATCGCACTCTATGGAGGCAGACTTGAGGTAAGATGACGGCAATAGTTTCTCAAATACCAATTTTTCAAATTCCTCACAGGCTCTGTTCCCTCTTAAACATAACGAAATGTGGGTGTACTATGAGTACACCTCTGCCCAGTCCTTCGGGGGTTACAGGCGTGATGTTATGTGATCTTTGAAGACTCTAATTAAATCAAATGGTGAACCGAAAATCGTCTAATTAGCGGACATTGTTTGCAACAATTTCAATACCGCTAATATAACAAAAATCCCGAAACAATAACTGTATCTCCAAGAATCCGAAGTACATAAAGACATCTTCACATTATACCAACACATAATAGAGTATGTTAGTGAATAAGGTTTAAATTACGAAAGCAATAAGGATGGCGACACGCCGAGCTGAATAAACGGAAAAGCTGAGGTGAAAATGAAACAGTGTTGTTAGGGCTGCTACAAGCAAAAAGATTCGTTTTCACTTTCAGAACAAATAAAAAACCAAGACATAGCGCTGCGAACAATACAGTGAAGCATGCCAAAACTACACCTGAAAGAAAGAAAGAAAACACGTTTATTTGCGGTAAACCTGACGCAAAAAAAAAGAACACAAAATTAAAAAAAGAAACAAGTTTAGGGAAAAATATGCATCACATTCACGCAAAACGGCCATCGCTCAGCATGTTCAAATTCAAATTCAAAATATTTTTATTTCATATAAACCTACATGGGCACTTATGAAACGTCAGAAGCTAGGTGCACCCTATGCATGATGTTGCGACCCTATGCAAGACAGAGCCCCAGCGCTGGTTTTCAGCGACAGCCGGCGTTGACGTTATGACGTCGACCGGTGCAGCATACCATGAAATATAATTAAGATATAAAAATAAAATAAATATACAATAATTAATTCTACATAAATAAAAAAAGTATAATATTTAAAAATGGCAACATTCCGTTAAGTCGGTAATCGACTCGCGCACCGTCGGCTTAGAGTAATCTGTGCGCGCAGCTGTCAGAAAACTATTTGTATGACGTTTTGACATCTGGTTACACAACAATTAGCATGGCGCATTCGTATAATTATACAATGAATGTTATGATTATGATGGAATACGCTCACACGCCCACATTTAAGACCACTTACAATCAAACTAAACCTTACTAAGTAAAATAATAAAATAATAAATAAAATAAAATAAGTTTATTAACACAAAAACCTTATCATACAAAGCTCATACAAAACTCATAGGAACATTAAACTTTGGGAAACAAAGGTTGCCTAAATAGTGAAAAACCCTGCCTCCTAAACTAGGGGAGACCCTGTGACTTAGGAGTCAGTATTCTACTGTAACTTCGTGTACAAAAATCCTTAATCTATATGTGATAACATTATGATCCTATAATGAACTACGGCTATTAATGTGTAGGAATGTGTGTTAAAGGAGGGAGATGTGGTAGTTAAGTGTGGTGTGGTGTGGTATGTTATGTTGTGGTGTGGTGTCTTTTGTTGTGGTAGAGTGCGTTGTGTTCTGTGAGTTGTGGTGTGATGTGGTGTGATGTGGTGTGGTGTATGAAAGGGGGTTTGGGGTTGTGTTTTGTGGGGGAATGTCTGATCTTGCGGTGTTGCATGGGTTTCTGTAATCGTTTTTGTGGAATAGTGATTGTTATTACGTGCCTACTTTAAGTTATAAATAAGATCTTCTGTACGAGAATAGTCCTGATCATACAGCCAGTTCTGTAGTTTGGTTTTAACGTCGTGCTTGTTTAAATTCCTTATTTGGATATGCTTATTCACCCTTCTGTAAATGAGCGAGCTTATTACATAAAGCTGGCGGCCAGCGAAGGCTGTTCTGTGAGGGACAGATGGACATGAAGATTTGGCTTTACGAGTGGTTGAATCTAACAGAGGAACCTGACTATGCTTTCTGAGGGTGGCATTAAGCACAAAGAGCTGTCGCACAGTAAGTACCCTGCATTCCGCATACAATTCACTGGTGGGAAATCTATACGGCCTGCTGAGCATCACTTTAAGCACAGCCCTCTGGGATCTCTCCAACCCAAGGAGTTTAGTCTTCGCGGTGCCTCCCCAAACCGGAATGCAATAACTGATGACAGACTGGCATAGTGCAAGATAGACCATTTTTAGGGTTTTGGGGTCAGCGCAGTGCCTTAGAGACTTGAAAATATAAATAAGTTTCCTCACCCTTGACGCTAGGCTTTCAACGTGAGAATACCACTTTAGTCCGCCATCAATCACTACACCCAGGTATTTGGTTTGACTGACACGAGATAGTGGCGTACATGAACATGAGGTGGAGCCTAGACAGGAATGAGCAAAAATCTTCAAATCCGAGGGGGCTTTGGTCCTGTGACTAATAGAGAAAGGAATGTAGTTGGTTTTTGACAAATTAAGTGATAGAAGGTTACATTGCAGCCACCTCATGACTGTTTGTAGGGATTGTTCTGCATAATATTTCACCTCAGTCCATGTATCCCCACAGACTACGATCGCAGTATCATCAGCATATGTGAAAATCTTGGTGTTGGGGAGAGTCAATGTGCAAAGGTCATTTATATATATTAGGAAGAGCGTAGGCCCCATCACACTGCCTTGCGGAACTCCGTATGTGATGATTTCTTCATCACTAGAGTATGAATCAATCGTGACACGGAGTTTCCTGTTTTGGAGGTAACTCTTGAAAAGGTCATGCGCTGTTCCCCGAATGCCTATGGCTTCCAACTTTGACAAAAGAGTAGGAATAGAGACTGTGTCAAAGGCTTTCTGTAGGTCCAAGAATATCGAAAGGCATTTACGATTATCATCTAGATTCTTAGCAACAGTTTCCGTTAGGTCGGCAATTGCATCTTCAGTAGAAACACCTTTTTTAAAGCCATATTGATTTCGCGCAATTACATGATGTTTGTATAGAAAGTTGAGTAGACGACCATTTATCAACCTTTCCATAACCTTCGACATTGCCGAAAGAACCGAGATCGGTCTGTAATTATTCACACAGTCCCTACTCCCACCCTTAAATACTGGATGGACCAAGGCCCTCTTAAATGGTTCTGGGAATATTCCTTTGGCTATTGATATATTAATTATATGTGTGATAACGGGTACAAGAGGTTTGCGACGGTTCCCTATCCATTTGCATAAAATTTTAAGACCTAATATAACTTAGCATAATGTTGTTTGGCATAATTATATTTTCGCATAATATAATTACGCATAACAGCTTACGCATAATTTTTTAAGCATAATTTCTCTAACCATAATAATGATTAAGCATAATATTCTAAAGCATACATTTATTAAGCATAAAGTTAAAGCATAAATTTATTAAGCATAAAGTTAAAGCATGCAAGCAAGCATGCAGCATGCAAGCAAGCATGCAGCATGCAAGCAAGCATGCAGCATGCAAGCAGGCATGCAGCATGCAGCATGCAGCATTCAAGCGAGCATGCAACATGCAGCAGGCAGGGTTTCTGTCACGGCTCCGGCGCTGCGGGCCTCCGGCGGCCCCACGCGTGCTAATCGTCGCAGACGGCATTCGCTCACCACCGCAGCTTCGGCTTGTTGGCCGGCTTGGCCGGCCAGCCTCAGCCGCGGTGGCTCGCTCGCAGCCGCCTGCTCCTCAGCCCGCGGGCCGCCTCGCTCCTACGCGCCTACGCGATTTTAAATTACACTCTAGGGGTAGGACAAACAAGACTACGTGGAGTCGGTTTTGCAGCAATTCGGTTCTTAGGCCTACTAACGTTATGCGAATCAAATTTATGCCAAAACAAATTAGTCTTTAAGATGATTATGCCAACATAAAATGTATGCCTAAAAAAATTATGCCGAAGTATTATTATGCCAAAACAAATTGTGCCAAAATCGTTATGCCGAAGTATATTAGGACAAAGAACATTATGCGAAAAGAAGGTATCCCGTTTGCGACACATTTTTAGGAGAATAGAAGATATTCCGTCCCATCCAGTGGCACAATCGTGTCTTAAATTCATGATGGTAGACTCAACCTCAGAATAGTCAACTTCAAGAATGACAAAAGAATTAGGTGAGGAGGTTATTAGTGGCGAAAATGTCTGTGTGGGGGCTATAATTTTAGAGGCTAGATCTGTACCTATGCTGACAAAGAACTTAGAAACTTGATTGGCTGCACTACATGGGTCCGTACATGTTTTTAGAAGCTCTAAAGGAGGTTCACATCTTTTTTTGGTATGTGTTATCTCTTTTATTTTATTCCAGAGTGTTCTAGGGTTTCGTTTAGCTTTTTCTAATTCTGATATTTCATATGCAGTTTTAAGCTTCTTGAGAAGATTATTACAATAATTCCGGTATCGTTTGTATGAGATTTGGACGATATCACTATTGGGTGAGTTACGGGCTTTTTTATGGAGTTTATCACGATGTCGAATGCAACGTAATAAACCCGGTGTAATCCAGGGCTTTAGATTTCTTGCCTTTTTAGGAACATTAATTATACGAGTGTGTTTTTTTAAAATTGATTGAACTATGTTTACCAGACAAGAGGCAGCCATATCAGGGTCGTCCGAGTTAGTGACTTGAGTGAAATCCTGACTTTCCATATCTTCCAGAACATTAGGATAATCTATTTTTGGGATCTTATAAGCAGGAGTCGTCTGTTTCACTGAACGTGGTCTATCCATACATATTAGTAACGGAAGATGATCTGTGATGTGGGATTCCAAGACAAGAATACTAGTCAATTTATCGGATTTTAGGAGAACGTGGTCAATACAGTTATTAATTCTAGTGGGGAGGTAATGTCCAGGTAAAAGACCATGGGTGGCGTTGAGGGTCAGGTAATTAGCACTTCGGTCATCTGTATTAGACGGCTTAATATCAATATTAGCATCTCCGATGAGGTATGTACTATTACACTTATTAAGTGTTCTAAGAACACCGTCCAAACTATCTAGGAAATTATCAAAATTTTCTTTAGAGTTAAAAGAGGGCGAACGATAAACGGCAATGATTGCTAACTCGTTATTGATTTGACAGGTTAAACAGTTACCACTAGTGAAAGCAGGCTCCTGAACGGTACAGTGGATATGGCTTTTTATGTACATTACTACTCCTTCATTCTGATTTGTATTGTTGTATGTTAAGTGGGAGTTGTAGCCATCTAACCCAGGAAGGTTTGTGATTTTACTCAACCAACACTCAGTCAGTATAATAATATCACAATCAACCTTGACTAAGGTTAGCAATGCTAAAAGTTGGTCAAAGTTCTTCCCTATGCTGCGAATGTTAATATGCAAAATCGTAGTGGAGGTACTTGATGTCTTCAAGAATTTTGTACACTCTTCCGGAGAGCAGTATTGAGAATTTGCAACTGAAATATCGTCCAAATCCGATACGATATTATCTACTAAATTGGCCATTTGAGTGACTGAACACAAACAAAATGGAAGCCCACAGGGATAAAGAGAGAGTTTAGTATAGCCGGGAAGGTGTACAGTAAATACGACACCACAAAATTAGTTACTGTACGAATTGAATAATAATATGTAACTTTTTGTATTTTGTTAGAAATATGATGTATAAGTGTAAGTGTGGTTGTTTGTGTTCTTAGACTAAGAATTAATAAGTGTTGATTGAGGATGTGTTTATAAGGCAAATTAAGAAAAGTAAAAAACATAATACTACCAAGGCTAAAAATAAACAATTTAGGGTTCATGCACATTAATCGAAGTAAATTACGTGACTTCCAGCGGGAATAATGACTTATTAATGCGGAGATTTTGAGTAGTCATTTCTTCTCTTCAAGCTCCATAAGGGTAGCCTCAGATTTGACGAGTATCTGTTGGAGTCCTGGTTGCTTGCGCAAAAAGATATTACCGTTTGCGGCCCAACAAAATTTAAATTCGTGCTTTTTTGCGTATTCCCTCGCTAAGTAAAATAATCTTTTCGTGGCATTAGTCAAGTGTTCGTCAATATACACGGGACGTTTTTGGCCAGTTATTCCCAACAGCTCCGTATTCAGTTTATTGTCCTTATTTGGTTGCTCATTGTTGTAGCCTCTAACATGTGATATGAGATCAGACTTAAAATTTACACTTGTAAACTCAGCGATGATCGGTTTGGTGGCTGAGGACCCTGGGATGCGATATATGTCTCGAATGCTGCTCGGTGCAATCGGCAAGTTCACTGTATTCCCAATAGCAGTCATAATCTTCATGAGGTGAGCACTTGACTCCTTATCTTGACTGGGGACATTGCGGATCTCAATACTCGATGACCGAGACTTAAATTGTAGGTCTCTTACCGTTTTTTCCAGTGACTCCGCCAGTTTCCTATATTCACCGCACTCATCCTGGAGCCGCTTTACTTGACATTTCATGTCGTCATAGAGATCACTTATAGACGCAATTGATTTTTCAATTTCTATATTTGTTTTTTGGATCTCCAAATTCTGATGTTTCATATCAGCCATGTCGGTACGTACACACATGTTTACGAAACTGGCCTCACATCACTGTTGTCTTGGTTTTTTATTTGGTCTGAGGAAAGCCTTTTATGTTTCTCCAGATAGAAAATTGACAACGCCGTAAATAACTGTCAAATATGTTATTTTGTTTTTTTTTACCCACCACGGCGAAGCTCTTGGCCTGCACCTCACCTGATGAGTAAGTGATGATCAGACCGAAGGTGAAAACGAGCTTCACCCAGAATCTTCAACCACAGAGGAATTGGCTATATGGCACAATAATGCTGTTAACATTGTTGTTATGGTGACAGACTTAGATAAGATGGTGGTAGCTAGCCAGACGGACTTAGAACAAGCCAGACCACCAACCAAATAAAGCAGAAAATTTTGCCACCACTGGAAATCGAACCCGGGGCCTCCAGGTCTGAGACAGGTGGTCTAACGACTAGACCACAGAGGCGGTCATTAATTTGTTTAATTGAGAAATATTGGCAAATCAATCAAAACAGCGAAATATTTGACGCTATTTGAAACATCGCAAACATTCTGGAATTGCGTGACTTCGGTCAAATAGGCCCAGTTCAGCATAAATGCCAGACAACTAGTGTCTGACGCTGGGATTTTGAATTTGAATGACGATTCTCGGAGAAGAACATAGGCTACTGTATATCATCTTTGATCGAAGACCAAGTCACGGGCAACAGCTAGTCAGTCATAAATAAGAAAAGCGTAGTGTGCTAGCCCTATGCTTTAATATCCATCTTAGCTTTCCCCGTCTCTGCGCCGACAGGTAACGTCCAAAAAAACGTTTTTTATTTCAAATATTAGGTTTTTGCTATTAACGTTGCTACTGAAACCTACTTTAACTTTTCTTTTAAATTAGAACTATTTATTTATTTATTTATTACATTTTACGGAAAAACAGTAATATATTAAGCATAAACTGAAAAATCTTAAACAACATTTTCCACAGATTACCTACTATTATATAGTAAAATCAAGCAATTAGCATTCGTTAACTTTATCAGGACTAACTTAATGAAAAAGACATTAAAGAGAAAAAAAACACAAATAGTAAGGAGGTGCTCGTGGCTAAGTAATAACTGCCACACGATTTGATCCATCAGGTTAAGCTACACTTGCCAGGGTTGGTCTGTGGATGGGTAATCATCTTAACATACCGAGACTCCTCCGTGCTTCGGAAAGCACGTTAAGCCGTTGGTTCCGGCTGTTATTCGTGGATCTTTGACAGTCGTTACGGGTCGTCAGAAGCCCGAAAGTCTGACAACCAGTCTTACCAAGCCACATGCCATTGCATGTGAAAAAAGAAAAGAAAGAAAAATTGTTTATTCTGCACAAGCAACACGCACATTTAAAGAAAAAGAAACATTAAATACACAAATACAAAAGTAGCCAAAAGCCTCGTATTCAACCAATAAATAATAGTTTGAAAATGTGGTTAATTGGTTCATGTCAAGGCCACGTGACATTTGGAGGCTAGATAGGCAGTCGCTCTCATGTAAAATACGGTAGTCAGTTGCATCCGGTTAGACTGGAAGTCGACCCCAACATAGTTGGGAAAAGGCTAGGCAGATTTAGACAACTAAATTGATTTGATAGAGAAGCTCATTCGTCTTTCGACCAATATTTCGAAGCACAGCCAAGTTTAATTAGCAAAGAGGTAAAAAAGGACCAAATTAACTGTCACTCACAAATACTGGCTAGCCATAACACCAACTTTCCTAATAAGCTGTAATCTAATTTCAAACCTAAAAGTTTGAACCACGAACTTAGTTTGAACCGCTTAGAATCGGTCTAAGCCGGTATTCGGCGGATATTAACGCCCTAAGCACACAGAGCACGGAATCGATAAGATAGGTTGAATCATTCGCCATATCTATTATGTGATTTTTAATGACTTGCAGGATTTCAGCTACTTATGAATACTTAAAGTCAAAATTGCTAGGGCTACGGTGGCATTAATAACCATCATTAAGGCATAGTGCTTTCTTTGCTATTGTTCGTCGAGTCGATGAGGTCCTTAAGAAGCTGATATTATGCCAGTGGCCTTGAGTGGTTAGCTTGCGTATTCTTCGTTGAGCTCACGCAACGCATCGTACGTCCAGTCCGTAATAGAACTCGCCCATCAAGGAGCGCAGCCCCAAATTAGAAACATTTTTTTTAATTACAATTTTAAGAAAGCTTATTGATTAATACACGTAAATGATAACGAAGTAGTAAACAACTGACAATTATTGCTAATTAAAAGCTTCCTATATGTGGTAAAAAGGTATGAAAAATAGATAGGTATGCCATGATAAACCACAAATATTCCCATTTTCAAATCTTGTATAAAACGCACACTAAGTAGGCAAGCATATTATAAGTTGGGGGATTACATAATTGATAAAAATGCTTTACTCATTGCTGGTCCTGCTCCACAACCACAACTAATTGAATAACATTTTAAAAAAAACCTGTTGGAGCTGCTGAAGATTGTAAGACCATCTTTGTATTGTATAAACTCAATCTCCTTTGTATTATATAATTGCATAGCACAGGTGTGAGTACTATGTACTAAAGAGCTACCATTTACCGGGTAATATGTCTTTCATTGACTTGAATGTACCCTGGCGGCTGTGAGTATGTCATGCTCACTCAGATGTCTCGCTGATGGTGGCGCGTGTGTTGGATCATTTAGCTCCCTTCAAAATGGTTGAGCTGAATGGTGCTAATCCATGCGATTGAATTGTTCTTTGTTTTTTATATTTTTATTACGGACGCTTTTATCGTGCACGTCTTTCTACATTGTTCTCACATGTATAATTTCAACATTAATGATGTTAACCAATATTTTGTAACAATTTTTTGATTTAAAAGAGTGTGCGTGGAGTTTCTTGCCCGTTCTTCTCCATAGGTACCTACTACGCTTTGGAATGGGCAACTAGCTTCATATTTCTGACTAACCGACTTCTTGACAATTCAAAAGTGCCTGTAAATGGTTTAATTGAAATAAATGCTTTGAGTTTGAGTTTGAGTTTTCCCTACTCAAAATTGTCCTGATTCTTAACGCACTCGTGCAAAATAAGTCAATTTCTAAATACAATGGCAGGTTGTTGAATAATATTGCACTGCGTATACAAAAAGCGTTACGCCTATAATTTGTCATTGTAAATGGTACTTGTAATAATGGTAGTAATCTTAGGTTATTTTAATTGGTGCGAAGATAAATTTTATCGAAGTAAATCCGGACAACCGATCGTTCCATTTGCAATGTTAACAAGAAAACAAATATCATTAATATTACGCCTTAATTCTAATGGTAAAAAGTGATAACGCTTACACCGGTGTGCATAGTCGTCTGAAAACTGCTGCGTCTTGAAATCTAGATATCTCATAAATTTCCTCTGAACTAACTCAATACGAGATTATGCATAAAACAAAAGGTATTTTAATAAAATACGTACTTATATTAAAAGAATATTAATAAAATTGTCCGAAAAAAATTGTCTGTAAAAGAGTGTCCGTGGAGTTTCTTGCCCGTTCTTCTCCATAGGAACCTACGCTTTGGAATGGGCAACTAGCTTCATATTTCTGACTGACTGACCCCTTGACAATTCAAAAGTGCCTGTAAATGGTTTAATTGAAATAAATGCTTTGAGTTTGAGTTTGAGGTTGAGCTTGATTATCTTTAAAATGGTGAAGGTCTCAGAAAAATACCCTTGATAGTTTTTGCGTGATTCTCAGTTTTTTATCCGCGTTAGACATAATTTTTAAGAAAATGCAGCAATTTAAGTTTTTTTTTTCAAAATCATTATCACTCGTTTAGTCGTTCTTTAGTATAAAATCATTAAAAGTCGGTTATCGTCGCCTTAAGTTCTGAGTTCAGCTACACAATTATTAAAAATCTGTTCACTGACTGGACAGGTCCACTAAAACCTGTGTAGTTCTCAAACACTTATCTGCATGGTCCTCACAGAATCTGACCAAGATGTCAGGATTTTAAAAGAGACCTTTGGTCTGGTTTCGGTATTTCTTCTCAGAGTAGTCCGACTAGATAAAAACCGACTCTGCGATCACTATAATAAAGTTCTTTATAGTGATCGAAGCAACGACCTCATCTGGTTACAAATTATGACGTGTAAAAGTGTTTGGTTACAACCAATTCACAGAAATAAATATCATATACTATACAGGTTGGATTTTTGAGATGGGGCAGTAAGGACAGCTACCTGAACCGTTGTAGTTATAGAAAAACGGTCTCAGGAGACTGTCCTTAATTTTTTGAGACATTTGGATCTGCATTTACAGATTTACAAAAAAACAGCAAGAAAATGGGCAGTTTTGACAAAAACTTTTTTTGATGCCAATCGATTCTGCTTCTTATAAGGATCAAAAAGCTCTATTGGAGCAACTGAGGTTTGAGTACTAGAAAAGTCAGAAATTGCAAAGCGTTCCATGTTTTGTCTTTCACGGGTCATTCAAAAACAGATAGAATTTCAATATTCCCGCTACGCTCATTTTTACATCTCTTCCTGTGGCCCATTTTAAAATCGAAAATACTCTTTTCGCACATAATATTTACTTCGTTTTAGATTTTATTTATTGCTACGGGTTTACCTATGGGTCATGATTTATTTTATTTATTTATTCACAAAATCCACAGCTCTTTAAAAATTTCACTTAGGATAAATAAACCATAATTCTCCTGCTCTGTTCTCAATTTATTTGGGATCGGCACAACATGTCTCATTCTTCCATGCTTCTCTATTAGTCGTCATCTCGGTAGTCTTCCCCTTTCTAGCCATATCATCTTTCACACAGTCCATCCATCGTTTCCTTGGTATTCACCTACTCGTATAACTTTCCTGGTATATTATCTATGGATATGGAGACTATGTGCTTGTCACAAAAATTCAAACAAAAATTCTATAGGATAGTATTATTTTCGATTCAAAAATCGTTTGCGTGTTCGTGCCAAGCCCTTTGTTAGCTATTGCTGCACTTTAACACAGTATAAATAAGTAACAGTATTATGTCTTTATAGAAAACGGCTGAAATCTCAGTGTTTATCAGTACGCAACAGTCTCGAGTGCGCGGCAGTTACGCACGGACGCGGAAGCTTTATCGACCGAGCAGCCGAAGGAAATTATTATACAAGGTCAAAGCTGAGACATAATACTGTTACTTTATTATACCGTGACTGTAAGCTTGTGCTTTGTGATATTTGGAAGGTGTTTTCATTGTACTAATAAATTACCAGATTTGTATTAAAGGCTTTGTTCAAATCCATGAAAGACAAAAGTTCCGCCATTTGCTTCTCTATCTGGGTAGAACGGAGTTATAAGTAGCTGAAACTTTAAGCGAATTAGCACATCTAGAAGTTTTAATTAAATGTGACTAGCTATTTATAGATAATAGCGACTGTATAATAGGATTTCAGGCTGAAGAGAACTGACTCAAGTTTTAAGGATTTTGCAACTTTTGCCTAGAAAAGTATAATAATACCAGCCTATCCCATCCCAGCATATTGTCCCACTGCAGGGCAAAGGCCTCTTCTCATACAGAGAAGGCACGAGCATTGATCACCACGCTTGCTCAAGACGGGTTGGCGATTTCAGACTTATAATCACTATATTATTATTATTTATTTATATTTCAGACAACATGACCCAATTAGTTTAAAAAAAATTATAAAAACATTTGTTGTTTAAAAAAAAATAATTGTGCTTAAAGCTATGTTAGTTCACACATAAACGCATACAATGTTTGAAGAACGGACAGTCACACCTGTCCGCTGTCACAATCAGGATGCTGTTGCTACTCGCACGCACTCTGTGCAGCAGTGGCGCCGCTTTCTTGCGTAAGATTGCCGCGAAACCATCTTCCATGAACATGGTGGACGCGCGGCAAAACGGAGGGAGCCTCAGCAGCATCCTGAAGGCGTTATTGTATTGGACCCGCAGAGCATTGCAGCCCTTTGCGTACAAGCTGTCACAGGCTGCTGGAGTAAAACGTCTGACAAAAGGATTTAGGATTTAAGGTTTATGTATTTATTTAAATATATGTTAGTTTATTCCGTTATACGTGTAGGTTTATTTAAATATTTTAGTTTAAGACTTCGCATATTAAAATTTGTTCTCACCCACTATTGTCTACATTTATTTCTCATTTCTCCTATCGCAGGTCTGCTGGAATAAATTTCTTAAGAAGTAAGCAGTACCTGTGTACTGAAATTATAATTTTGTCGTATCTCTATGTATTTTACTGTATGTATATAAATAATAAAATAAATCAATATAAGTTCAAATAGTCTCACGATATTATTCCTCCACGGATATCAGTAATGTCCAAGATAAACTAAGAAAGTACATCAATCTGCAATCTATTTAGACTTTTACGAGTCAGCTTCCAGCCTAACCGGATGCATCTGACTAACAGTATTTTACATGGAGCGACTGTCTATCTGACCTCCATAACCCAGTTACTATGTAACACAATACCCCTTGGTAAAACTGGTTGTCAGACATTTGGGCTTCTGACTACCCTTAACGACTGTTAAAGATCTATAAATGACAGCCGGGACCAACGGCTTAACGTGCTTTGCGAGGCGTGGAGGGGCCACGCCTCGCAAAGCACGTTAAGCCGTTCTCGGTATGTAATGAATGGTCACCCATCCACAAACCGACCGCGGTAAGCCTGGCTTAACCTTCGATCGACCCGTGCGGCTGTTGTTATTTTGCCACGAGCCCCTCGAATGATAACGTGCGTAATTATAAATTGAAAAGTCAGGTACTTGCTCCGATTTGAACCCACAACCTCGTGCGTGGAGAGGCGAGACCTTAACCACTGGTCATCACGGATAGAAGTCTATAGAGTGGAATAAACGCGGGGTTTATTCATAAGCGTCGCTTAAAGTTAAGTAATTATTAAAATAAATAAATAATACCAGCCTGTAAGTTACTGTCCCACTGCAGGGCAAAGGCCTCTTCTCATACAGAGAAGGCACGAGAACTGATCACCACGCTTGCTCAAGACGGGTTGGTGATTTCAGACTTATATTAACTATAGTCCAGGTTTCCTCACGATGTCTTCCTTCACCGATGTCAGTAATGTCCAAGATAAACTCAGAAAGTACATATGAATTGAAAAAGTCACATGCATGAGAGGCGAGGCCTTAACCACTGGGCCATCACGACACCCGACTTATCGTTTATAAAGGGAATTTTTTTTTGCATAGAACACTTTAAAACGATCCAATCTTAGGGCTCATGCACACGAGGACGATTCGTGTTTTTTTTATGAATCGTTTTTTTTCACGTTTGGTTTTTTTTTGACGGTGGCAATGCTTTTTAAATGCCCGTGTTCACACATAACGAATCATGAAAAACTACGGACGTCGTCCAAAAAACATTAATCGCGATTTTTTTGTGACGGATCTGCTGTCGGTTATTTTGACGAATCGCGAAAAAACTCATTTCCGTATGCAATGTGAACGTGCATTCCTTCATGACGTATCACTTTTTTTGACGAATCGTCAATGACGGGTCCCGTGTGAATGAGCTCTTAGCCCTACATTATATTAAGATAGTTGCAGAAACCTGAAATATGTTTTTTTGTCCCCGGGGCCCTGCGATACTGAAATTCTATTGATTATAATGCTTGTTTTCTTTCTTTTCAGTTATGTGTTTTTGCAGTCGGATTTTTAGTTACTTTTTTATTTTCAGTGTTTTAGTTTTATTTATTTCTCATTCCAAATTACATTAAAACATATAATTTGATTTTAATCACTTTTTAAAACCCTTCAATTTGATACCCCACTCGATAGGATATGGAACTTTAAAAAAAAAAACATAAATCGCGCCCAAAATCCGCCATTTTGATTTTAATCAGTGACACTTACGCAATAAAGACGAATCATACGACATATCATTCATCAAATCGGTTCAGCCGTTTAGAAGTTACGAGGAAACATAGTGATGGACGTACATATGTACATACATTGTATACAAATTTTATATAACCCTCTTTTTTTGGCTTCGCCACAGTCGAGTTTAAAGGAGTTCCACTAGTAGATACATACATACTTCTGCCGGGGTTGCGGAAAAGTTCGAAAGGGATACCGTGGCCCCTGGCAACGTACAGGCAATGGAAGGAACACGGGTGAGTTTTAGTCAGTAAGAGTCTGACACGCCCTCCCGCTCCGCCCAGAGCGGGAGAAGTTATTTAATAATTTCCCACCCAAAAAAATAGGTACATACATACTTTATCAGACAGAATCTTGCTAAAAGTTCAACTCCCCTAAAACTATACTTTTCCACACACCACTTCAAATAATCAACTATCTCCAAGTAACTTGTAATTAAACAATTAATCAAGTTACAGAAGTCAATGCAACTCTTTTCAATCGTTTCGATCCGGCGGCTCGCTAGATTGAACCCGATGTTCAAGACGGGTACTAATTAGTTAGAACTTGATGAACTTTGTAGAGCAAAAAGGCAATGATTCACAGTCCGGGCGTCGAGAGAATACGTTCTTGACATCTGTCAACTTCACACTAACGAATATGTTTTGCGAATGTGATCCTTATTATTACTAGAAATAGTCCAACTGACAGGTGTCAAGAACGCATGCTCTCGACGGCCGGACTGTAGTGTTCTCAAAACTAGAAAGTTATCTGAGAAATCAAAGAAACATTAAGGTTACATTAATTCGCATAAAGCTGAATCTTGGTTTGATTGCTTATATCATCAATATAAAAGAAATCTAAATAGTAATAGTAATAATCTTTATTTCTCTCTTCACAAGTGTGAACCTTGTTATAAATATATGGACAAGAATTATACCGTTTCGACAAAAATGCATTTATTATGATCCTTTGTGAAAGACTGGCGTCCATACTAGGATACCCTGTGTGACGGATCACCAGGCTCTCACCAGGAATTTAATTTAATTAACATTACAATGATCAATTTTCACACTCTTAACTCTAACTCTTAAATTATTTATTGACGAAGAGAAAAAAAAAAGATATATATATAAATAAAATTAATAATATATTGTTTTTATAGTGAAATACGTGTGTAGTGTGCAGGTGAAGAATCTGAGAATAGATAGAATGATGGTTTCAAACTCAAACTCAAAGCATTTATTTCAATTAAACCATTTACAGGCACTTTTGAATTGTCAAAGAGTCGGTCAGTTAGTCAGAAAGTTGAAGCTAGTTGCCCATTCCAAAACGTAGATCTCTATGGAGAAGAACGGGCAAGAAACTCCAAGGACACTCTTTTAAATATAGAAATTACAAAATCCTGGGTACATTACTCTTGTTGCTTCTATATGTGAGAGCAATGTAAAAAAAAAAAAAAAACAAAAATGATAAAAAATATAAGAATAAAAAATAAGCCCTGGCAAATAAAGGCTCGTACAGACCAGCGCGACGCGACGGCGCGACGCGACTCGAACAATACAATTTCTAAAAAAACTTCACGGTATAACAATAACCGGTGTCGCGTCGCGCTGTCGCGTCGCGCTAGTCTGCACGAAGCTTAAGAGATGACCAGTCTCAACCGACGGTTGAGTTTTTCATTTATTTATTCATC